>CM068308.1:30432788-31632788 GCA_034768735.1 Schistosoma mekongi
TGTATGTAAAATAGTAACCGTACGTAAAAATGATTTGAAATAAAATATACAACTGAATGAGTAACTGTGTTGTACATACAACGATAAATAAAAAATCTTTTTAAAAGAATTAGAACGAGTAGAAGTAGCGAGAAGTCAAACATATTACAGTGATAAATTGGTTAGTTTAATCGATCAGCAAACTCTATTGCCTTTTAGTTAAATTTAAAAAGCAAATGACTTTATAATCTGTATAGTTGTACTCTACTTTCAAGAGCTTCCCACTGGATCACCGGGAATAACTTGTTAAATTCACCCACTAATAGTCACATGATGAAGACACGTATGATCAAAAATCTTCAACTGTGTTAGCAACTTTTATAGTGAGTTTAAGAGCCACAGAGTAATACAGAACTAATTAGTGCACAACTTGCTCGCCTCTATGATAAAAAGGTAGATATCTTGCCTAAGCTACAAATAAAGCAAGTTGCCGAAAAGCTAGGGGAGTCTATCTAATTTATGCCCAGATTTTGTCAGACAACAGTCCATCAAGGTTAATGAGCTAGCTCACTGATTACTTTCCTGAGCACACAACATTAACTTAGTTGTCGATAAAATAAATAGAAACATGTAAATGGATTAGTGCTTATAACAGCATTCAACATATGCAGGCATATAAATGCAAACTTTATACATACCATCATGAGAACAAAAAACATTGATAACAACATTGATCCAATTCGACGATCTTTAACCATTGCACTTACAGCAAATGTAATTGCTGAAGCGGAAAATGTTAATAATGCTATAGTTAATTGCCAAAATAAAAATGAATGCCAATTATAGCGCAGACCAGTAAGGTAATATGTTATAGATAAACAGAAAAATGCTGGAACCACTTTTGTCGGTAAAACATCTGATAGAACTTTTGATATAAAATATGCTGATATTCTATAAAATCCAGTTGATGTTTCATGCCTAATTGAAAAAAAGCAAAATAAAACAGAATACGTGAAATGGTTATTCCGATTATTGTTATCAGCAAACTAGGAGTAAGCAATTTAGACTGTCAATTGTTAGGGTGAACATTTCTCTACTCAACACATTTTTATTCTCACAGAGACATAGTTTTATTTATTTCGTCACTAGACTAAATCAAAAGAAGGCATTTAGTTTGTCGCAATAAGAATCCAGTAACTCCTAGGATTCATAGAGGAAGTTTGATGCGTGATGTTGATTGGCACAGGACTGAAACTAGGAGGCTGTCAAATCAATACGTGTCACAATTAAATGAGGTTGCTAACTGTTGTTCTAAACTATATTGGTGGGTACAGATTACCCGGTTGAGGTATGTGTGATTATTGTGACTAACAGTTGGAGAATTTAGGTGACACAGTTTAAAACAGTCGGTAGTAAAGGTGCAGGTGCATTCACTTTGTACTGTCCAAAAATTAATTTTTTATTTTACAATTACATTCTCTATAACTGATCTATTTTAGTGTCACTAATACTCCACCATTCACTTTGGTATTTATCTTAGTATGTTGATGTGGTTTGGTAGCTTCTACAGATACATGTATGCCATATCCTACGTAACTTTTAACTGAATAACTTATTATCTATAACCTGAAGTTCAATTGTTTGGAGTTAATAGTGTACTGTAGCAAAACGTTCATATAGTGTATTCGATTTGCAAAATGAATAAAAAGAAAGAATATCGCACTCAATCCCACTGTATAATTCCGTATTAGCAGCAATTCACGCTTCGTTTTCATGATTGATGGTCAGCGATGTCATAGTCAAACTATCAATAAATGATAATTCAAAATTACTATAATACATGAGAAAGTGCTTCGAAGCGATTCACAATTTTCAAAGATTTTAATCTAATTCATGGGTAATGAGTGGCAAACGGAACGCTTAGTCAAAGAATCAGAATAGTTGTTAACAATGATATAGTAAAGTAAATGGGAAACCTGAAAGTTTTAATTCAATAAAGGTATTTAGAAGTTTAATCTTGTCACTTCTCAATACTCAGTTTGGTCTACTAAATATTCATCAGCCCACAAAACATGTGTTAAACTCATGATAACCAAAACAAGTACGAATTTTCTGTTTATTCAGTTAGAGGTCAAATAAACTGACAGATAAGGACACGTAAATGGAAGGAGGAATATGATATATCCGACAGTGATAAAACGTTTGATGTTAATAATACAACATTAATCTGTGAAAGTAGTGTATTAGGAGACTACAGAGAACATTGTAAAAGTGATAACTACAAATCCTACCACAAACGTTTACAGTACCGCTTTATGTAGATGACGGAGTCATAATGGTTATAACACAAAGATGTTCGTAGTATGAATACTATAATTATATGCCGATTGATTATAGCATAAGCTGTTCAAAATAACAGTCTGACAAATTTCTATGAATACAGAGGTGTTTCGTCTGAATAAAGAAAATTGGGTAATACACATGTTAGTGTGTAATAAATTGTTAAATCTGTTTGCTCACAAACTGTCGGTGAATATAACAAATGAGCAGATTCGACATCACAAACATATCAAATCGTGTACATAATCAACAAACTCACTTCAGTTACGGTCTCCGATAAGTAGTAGCAGCTCTCGCACAGCTAAAGTGTCAATTGGGAAATGGATTACAACAGTCTATTTGTTATTATAGCAGCTCATAAAAAACGGAACCTTAAGCTGTCACAAACGGCTCAACAAGTATCGATTTAGGAGGAATTGCAATTATATATTGCTTAAAATAATAATGATGGTAGTAACACTAAAGTTTACCGAAATAACTTACATGAAAATCAAACGATCCTTTAAAAATACCTCCAGCAACGTACCACTAATGAATAATAAATGTAGACAAGTGAAAAAGAATAAACCCATACGATTCTGAATTCCAGATTCACAATATATATCCATATTTAGATAGATGATGCCTAGAAATAAGGCTATTATAAATTGTATGATGAAATGTGCTAGTATTGTTCTTCCTGACCTGTAGATCAATTTAAAACGAAAATACAAGAAAGGGATGCTTCAATTATTCCAGTCTCCATACAATTCAATAATGAAAATAATTATTTGCTTGTTAGTGATTGGTTTCGAAGGGTAATTTTAGAGATTAGTGAGAAAACGTGACCAGTATAATTCAACCAAATTGGGTGTAAGGTAGTTACCCACTAATGCCATTGGATGAGGTCGCGCAACATTGCGAATCAACTAAAAATAAAGACGTTAACTACTGAGTGCCAACTCAGTTGTCTAAGTGTTAAGCGCCCACCGCGTAGTCTGAAAGTCTTGGTGGGGTTTTGCATTTGCATTCCTGTAGAGTCTCCCAACCGCCTAGTGTTTCCATGCTTCCAGTAGTTGTCGAAATGAGGTCAGTGTTTGGTGCAAGACTACAGGCCCAACAATTCCCGCAACATCTAATAATAACAAGTTACGTTTAGCAAGAAAATCGCAAACAATATGTGGAAGATATTGCGAAGATTTCGGCTACCAAGCAATACTAACCTCTTGGTTTGTATCAAATTCTATACTCATATCTCAAGGGGTGCTAACGTATAATCCATTATTAACTTTGGTAGATAGGTGGATATCTGATCGGTATGTAGGAAATGAAGCTTATGAGGTATGCATGTGAGTACATATGTATATACAACACAGAGTACATCAGTCCTACACCTCAGCAGTACAGCAAGATTAACACCAAATTGGTAGAAGTATGAGTTACTTCCATAATGATAATAATAAGAGCGGATATACATAATATGGTATAAGGATAAAGTTAGTTCACTAAAAGAAAGGTAGGAAACAATTTTAAGCTCATGATTTAAGGGAGGACAAATAATGAATATACTTACACTACTGTGACCGATTCTGGGTCATTTCACCCAGAGTCTTCAAACCCTTGGTTACGGCATTTGTGCTGACCCCATCTAGGTAGTCTATACTTACCAACACGGCTCAGACCAGCAGTCAGTGATCTCATGTACTGATACCATGTTTTTGCATGGCAATCCCTAACTTTCATTCTCTTCCAATATCAGTCAGCATTGTGCGTCAAGGTAGATGGTAGTTAGGCATACATAACACGTGTCTCAACCACCTCAGTCGATGACGGTTCACAACCCTATCAACTGTTTTACTTTCCATGATACCCGGCATCTAACCTAATTATTGCTAACCCGGTGATCCCAGGAAAGGCGGGTGATATTTTGAAGACAAAGACGATCTAATACTAAGCTAAGGAAGATGCTAACTTTAACAACAGGGAAACAATTGAATGTCATAGCTGAAAATATCTTTGTGGGATGGTTTCAAATGGAACAATAATGGTTGAATATAGGACATACCTTTTCATGCTTAAATATGACCGCCAATTTAGTGTAGACAGCTGCTGACAGAAAGTAGTTGCGTATTTTTGATAATCGGATGACTGAGTGTTGCATTCACATGAATAACAGTCAATATGTTTATGGGTTTTTGAGTTCTGATTGTTCATTAGTGCATAGAACAAGCTATCTGACTGAAAATCTCGTGATTGTTTAAATCGTTTCAATGAAGTTTCACTTAGTAAATAATCAACATTTGTATTATGCAGATGATCATTATCAGAGTTACCATTATGATTACTATATGTAGTACTAACAGAACGACTTAATGCCCACAATTCATCAAATTTTTCAATTTCTTTATTCAATATTGACAAATAGTTACCTGGTTGTATGTATTCGCAATCATATCTAAGGCAACAACGCAACGAGAGGAAAGGAGAACAATGTGAATAATTAGAGTTATGTAGATGCAGAAGATGAGAAGACTTTTCGAACGCACAAACAATCTAACTACGAGACCAAATATATCTGTGAATAAGTCATACTTTGTGTGAGTGCTATCGATACTATCCAGTCGCCCAAACCAAGGTAGGATGAAGTTCGAATATGCAAATCACTGGTTGGAAGTCGAAAAAACCTAGACACTGAGTCATTTACCCCCTCCCCATCGACTTAGGAACCGAAACTACATAAATTTGCGGTTTCCAAAGATGAAAACATGTTTGTAAGGAGATTAATAAATTTAGCAATATTTAAATGCATGAGTCGGGCCTGAGCTAACAATCTTAGACTTAATGGCATTACCAGGGGATAGTTCTTGTGTATTGTGTATCCATTTTAAATTTGTAATGTACACACTTCAAATACTTATTATGATTCATTATGTTAGCTACCCGGGATTACAGTAATTTGAATAGTTTGATTCAATATGAGTTAAAACTAATAGTATATGTACACTAACATGCCTGATTTTAGCTATTATTAAATTCGGCTATGTAAACGCTTCTTCTTCATTCACTAAAACATGAGGTGGACAATCAAGGACAAAAATTCGATTGGGGAAACTCAGGCATTGTAAACTGAGGAAAAGATAAGAATATCAGAGAATTTTCTGAAGTGTCATTCAAATTAGTGGTCAACAAGTAGATAAATCGATGTAGATCCAATCTATCGAAAGATATAAAAGTGAACAATCGACTGTGTAGTCAGAGGTCAACCGCAAAGGATGGTTAGCGGAGATACAAGAACAAATAAAGTCAACCAGTTATAAACAAGGCCCTCAGAACAACCTAACTTAACGTTTGTGAAATAACTGAACAGCTAACTTCTACATGGAGTAGGCGTTGATATTGTTCAGAACGACAATTGAAGCTTCACAATTAAACCAAACACTTCAGTGAACATAACATTAATGTATATATAAATTAGTCTAATCATGTTAAAATTTGAAAAAATGGTATTACTGTTCATTTTGTTTGTTAAACTTCCTCAGTTTATAATGAGTATGTGGAGTGGTATTTGTTGTCGTTGTTGAATTGAGTTTTTGACTTTTACTGGGTTTTAGATGCTTCAATTGAGTTAATCTATTTTTATTAAAACTCTTGCTACATTCTGCTAAAAATATTTTACATCTAAAATGAAAGAATATAGAGAGAGATTTATTTAGGAAATCTAAAGTTGTTATTATTACAATTCGATTTAGCTCAATAATAATATTTTTGTTCAGTGTATTAAAGCGTACTCCGCATGACATTAGTGGAGTATCAGGTTCTTGTAAGTCCCGGTTCAGTGGTTTTTATGCCAAATACTTATTTATACCAATGAGAAACTATGGAGAGTGGAGTTCACAATGATCAGAAGTAGGGCCATAACCCACCAATGACATTAGATGGTTGCGTAGTGTCGCGAGTTGACTAAAATTACGTGTGCAAAATGTTGGATGCCAACTTAATGACCTGAAGGTTCTCGTTTTGATCTTTGATGGAATCATGAATACGCATTGCTAAAAATCTTAAATTGGGAAGAAACAGCTGACAAATGCTTCATATTTTTCAATAGTTTCGTAGCTACAATCAGTCAGTGATGGAAACCACACAACTCAACAATCACCACAGACCCATACACTAATATTTATTGTTAGATATGGGACCAACAACACCACTAGATAGCCAGTTACAAATCATTTACTATACTTAGTAATACTAAATGCTACCTATGAATCCTAAATAATTGTTAATGACACATTACTTTAATAAGTCAAATGTAGGCTACTGTACACAAGGAATAATTATATAACGTCAGCTGCTTCAAATTTAAGTCATTAGTTCAAACTATTGATAGGTTTCAAGATTGTAAGCAACAAAAACAAATTATTCAAGATAAACTACACTCTCAGTGACCAAGTGATTAGTACGACAACATACTTTATCCAATAACTAATATTCTGGAGGACTTCTACGACACTTGGCAATTCAACCAACAATGCATTCTATTTTATTCATTAGTATGTGTAATGTATGCTGTTACAGTGGGCCTCGACGTGATATGCTCACTGTAGGATAGATAGGGTCATGAAATCAGATTAATAACGCTAGGCGTTAAATTGTTTATTTATCAGTTAGTTATGTGTTCATTGTCGATATTTAGCTTAATGTTAATCTTTTCCTTTAAATTGGATATAGGCACAGTTTGTAGTGAAAATATTTCATTCATTAGTGACTGCCATGAAAAGTTGGTTGTAAAATAAGGAATTTATATTTCAAACTGTAAGTGGTACTATATGGTTTATTGCAATTGTCAACGCAAACTACGTTTAACATACATGATATATGTGAATATAAGATAGGTAGTATATTATGTATGCATCAGATATGATTCAGTATTTTATACACATTACCCTCATTCAATACGCGAGATACACAAACATTGCTCTAAGTGGAGGATTTTTTTAGTCATAAAATTGCTGTCGTTCAACAGCCTAGTAAGAGAATTATTATATCAAAAATAAGACCAGGGGTTTTATGAGTAAATTGCGATTGTTAAAATAAGTGAACTGACTGCTTATTGATAGATGAAATGCAAAGATATAATGTTCCCTACTGACGGCTGCTCGTGAGATAGTATTACTGGTTAAACTACTCTCCTCCCTCGAACGAACTGGTATCAAAGACAGGATAACTAATCAAAATAGTTTTTCGGATCTAACACAGTAACACCTTTATATACGAAATATTGAACACAAGAATAAACATGACGAAATATGAGGGAGTGGAAGACGTTGCCTAAGTGCCAATGAAATTACAATCTGACTACGAGGTCAAATTATTACTCGATATATCGGATTACTTACAGTATAAATTTCTCCTTATACCCTACTTACCATAATTATGATTTAAAGCTTTATACGTAGTAATCAGAAAATACAAGAAAATATAATAATGCATATAAATTTTTTTCACATGCATGAGAACATTATGTAACAATTCGATGTTTATTACGCTAAATCTGACCACTTCATGTAGTGATCAATAAGGCAAGTGCATTAAAATTATGAAGCCATTTAAGATCAGCTGGATTAATTGACACTTGATAGTTTATCTCATAAGTAAAACAAGCACAACTTTGGGGGAAAAACTTTTAAATAAAAATGTTTTTACTAACGTTTATCACAAAGTGCCATTCATCTATTAAGACTTAAACGGCTCTACTTATTGAATCAAACCTTGTGAATACAATGATTTCCCAACTAGTTTTGCTAAATGAATTTGTAATAAGAAAGGGAAGGATTGTATAAATGTACTCATTGCAAAAAAGGCGATGGACTGTGTTAAATAATTGCCGCTGAGTGATATTTACCTACAAATCCAACTTATCGATGTAATGTTAACAATAGATAGATGTCAGTGGACAGAATATGAGTCTTCCTATATAGCAAAAAATGTTTTACATGAAATCACCATTAAATTGATCAATGACTGTTAGATATTGATCTTTTAGATCACTTGGAAACTTGTTCCTCTCAATGAGATAGAAACCATATATCACTGAATATATTATACCTGAAAAGAGAGCATGCTGAATATATACCTGCGTTAGTCAATAATTAGAGAGCTCTACATCTATTTGACCTACGTAAATGAAACTATCGTAGAGTTTATGACACCAAAAAAAAATTGTAGTGTACTATATGTTTATACTATCACTAATATACACAGCAATATATGATCAATATTATGAACTAATTAGTAAGATAAGTGATTACCTGACAACTGATTTGTGTACCGCCATTATTATCAGTGAATAAACCATATAAGAATTCGTTATATATAGATTTTTCAAATAAATACTATATCAGTTACTGTCTCTTACAAAGACAACTCATATTAATCTTAGTATATTACATTAAAATAAATAAAATACTTTAATAATGAGATGAACATTTTCTTAAATGTAACCATGAAACGCAAGATAATTTTAAATAAACTTATTTTATATAAAAAAAAGTAGGTTGAAGTGGCCTTATAGAGATTGGCTTCAATGTGTTATTTGTATTCATCATAGATTAGACAGTTCTACCCTGGTTTTCTATGGTACTCAACTAAGATAAATCCATGGCGAGTGTGAACAATAGATTAAAAGCGTGATTAGTGTGAAGGAATAGCTTTGTACCCGGTATGATATGACAGAAGCACACGAAAGCGGTATGTCCTAGGTAGCTTGATGTACTTTCAAGTCTATACATAGTCAAGTGATTATTGAGACAGTTTACTGCAGTAATAGCGGTCTAGTGGTAGATTTTGTCATAAGTTACATTTGTGAGTGGAGTAAGGTTATTAGGTGCCTTGTTGTAAAAGACTTTAATGCACTGTACATCAATTGGAAGAGGCTCACAACCCTGAGAGTGCTTCGATAGAAATTCGTTAGTGGCTAGCCTTCAGTGTGCCATAATACAATCTGTCATTAAACCGATACGTTTCAACGTAGACAACAAAGCATCATTCACGGACCTTATATTTACACATAATCATGACGATATTACAGACCTTAAACTTGAACGGCTATTGATTAATACCGATCATATCGTCATGAACTTGGGATTCAAAACTTATGATATTGAATGTGAATCTGTTTTGCGGTTGAGTGTTTCTTTTTTCAGTTCAACAATAATGAGGTATTGTTTATGAAACAAACGTCTCGAATACAAAATTTTGTTTACAATTACACAACGATAACAATATAGGCTTTTCTTAAGAAGGATGAATCTTATCACCAATCTCTACTCCCTCCCATTAATACTAACTCTGTTACTACCCCCACCTACTCTGGGATTTGATTCGACAATTTAATCTTTATCTGCTAATCGAGGCATGGCAACTTGAACTGACGTATGCATGTACCAAGTTCTACGTCGTAACTGTCTGTCTAAGAAGGATGATGTAGTGAAAATACTACATAAATATGGAGATCATAAATGAAAAAAATTCAAACGAGAAAATGAGTTTACTTCATTTCTAGTGTAACAAATATATTATTATTATTACGCAGTCTCATTTCTTTACATTAAATTAGGGGATATATTAACACTTTAAAAGATAATATGTCAACCCGTTAAATAGCATATTTAGACATTAGTAAGCAGATCAACAGTTCCCTTTAAGAAAACCCAAACTTCCTCTTTCTACAGACATACTGAAATTAACATAATGATTCATTGTTTAGATTGTTAAAAACACTTAGTGTTATTCCATTCTCAACATTCAGAATATATCTAGCCGACTATTCCACAATAGTGTAAAACGTATTCTAGATTTCAGGCATAGTCACAATCTACATATTCTGATAGTCTAATGAACAATTTAATAATATAAACAAAATAATGAGAACGAATAAATAACCGAAGATTGTTCATTATTAATGAACAACAAGTATAATTTTCAACTCACTACTGTTGGATAAAACCACCGAATTTCCATGCACATATACATATGACAGCTTATTTTACCATTGATTATTACTAATACTTTACAAAATAGGTTATCACATTTCTAATTGTAGTATTCATTAAGAGCATGATGGATTTGAAAATAATTTAAGCTGATGTAAAAAGATCTTAATTCAAGTTCATACTGATATATATCTATAACTATACTTACTGTTTACAGAATGTAGATTCTAACCAACGTGCGACAAGCCTACAACGAACTGTTTCACGTACAGTTATACCTACAATGGTTTAAGAAATATAGTGAACATAACTCGATAGTGTGAATTTGCCTAATTGATCTAACAGTTTTTTTTCTTGAACCACTAATAGTTTTATGTATGAGAAAACGAAACGTTAGGACAATAAATAAATGAAATCTTTCCAATTTTGCAAAACAAACTGTTTAGCCACCACAAATATTTCCCATCCTTTAATCGGATTCGTTACCGGAGGCAGATGGTGAAACTACGCATGAATAATAGACACTTTGCATCACCGACTGACTGTCCAGGTGACTAGTGGAAACTAAAAAGCACTAAACAGCTGTTGCGTCATAGTATGGGACCCCTTAGCACTATTCGCACATTATCTAAACATGGAAGGAACCTCAGATCACTGATTCAGTATCCAGCGGATTATACTTCTAAATTCAACTAATCTGGAAAACGGCTACCTACTGCTTTCTGGTTTTCAATCTCTACCTTTGCTATAATCAACAAAATGAATATTCGCAGAACGGAAACCGATATAGTCTGTTACCTGTGTATTCAAATTTGATCAATTTGTCAGTGAGACGGTAATCAAGTTTGGAAAGTTATCCGTTAGTGATAGTGCTGAAATCAATGATTACACAGAATAACGTACGAAACGCAATATATCGACAACAGTTTGTGTAGTAAATCCGCAGGGTAACTACCAATCTTGCTTTTAAATTTAAGACACGCTGAGACTTTTCAACCGACAATTTTGATATCAAATATATTTCAGTAAACTAAAGTTTTCACATCATAATTTCTGCTTTTAGGAGGTTGAGAACTCGTCAAGCTTTCAAATTGAAATAATAGATTTTAAAGATAGTGTTTTGAACACTATTAGGTGAACTTATACATTTGTCACAAATCTGAATATACCTAAATGTAGGTTTTTATTCAAGTATCCTATCCAACCGTGAACTAATTCAGTAAATTTGATTGTGAAACCCCTGTAATTGAGAAGCAAACAATATGATCTACTTATTTTACAAACAGAAAAGATTTTCAATAACACCTAAACACTTATGAGTGTTGAAATCAGTGCGATATGAACGATTAAATGACCAGGGTGAATAAAAGTTTTCCATCAACACGCATAGAAAATCATCAGACAAAGCAAACACTCTAAAAAACCATTCCAACATCAAAGCTATAGACCAAAAGGCAACTTAAACAGGGATTTAGTATTTCCATTAACCCAACAGACCCGATACTGATGAGTTTACAAAAGATATCAGATTATGGACTTATTTGCTTTTGATTTGCACAACAAATATTTGGAAGAAATTTTAATGTGACAACTATTGAATACTGTTGGAGTGTTGACAGACAAATGCTAAAGGATAAGGCGATCCGATTGGAGACACTGCGTGATATGACTCAGAATCGGTCACAGTCACGCAAGAGCATTTACTACTTATCTTTAGTTAATAAGTTCCATTTACCTTTCAAATACATTTTTGTTTCATTCCTTCTTGGTGAACAACACTATGATGTTAATCTTATTAATTTGAAGTCACCGTGTTAATATGGTATGGTAATTTGGACTTATGAATATGATTGCCAGATTCAACGCCGTACATGACTAGTTGATTCAAGACGATCCTATCCATTATGTTCAAATCGATTACTTCAAACATTATAAGAAAAATACGACTGTTATTGTCATTCGGATTACCATTACGCTTGTTTCAATGTATAGCAAGATTTCAAATAATAATGAAACATATAAAACTAATATAAATAACTAAAGATCAATATGCATAGCTTAATGGTAGCGTCCCAGACTGCGAATAGATGGAACAGGTTCAAATCCCATAGAGATTACTAATTCCCTAAAATGTGCAAATACGGCTTGTTGATGAGTAGTAACCAAAATGAAATTCAGACCCAGGATTTCTGGCCAACTACCTGAATCAAATCACTTAATAGCAAATCGTAAAGCTAGTTTACACCTGGATATAATCAGTGAGAAGAGGATGTGATTTGTACTTTATTAAATATATTAATAATAAATAGGAAAACTCATTATCACATACTGAATATTCACGTTACCTGAAATATTTATTGGTTTTACAACTGTTTCGTTATTATCAAATTCTCCATGTAAAATATCCATGAAGAAATCTGCTGGATTATTATGACCTTCAATAAAGTAACCTTTAAAAAATTATAATAGTTACCATTAAACACAAGACAAAACGTATATTAAGCTTTCTATTGTTTGTATTCATTACAGAGTGATATATCTGTCGGATACCGCTGAAAACTGGATAGCTGTCTCATCTTGGTACGCACCTCCCAGCAATAAACACACGACCGTGCCAGGGGTTGCTTTTCTTATACAACTACTCAATAAGTAAGTTCAGAATGATGAACCCGTTTACGAGTCAATAACTTATGGTCTGAATCCAGTTAGGGTCGGTGCAATTACTGAACCAAACGATTTGAGACGTTGAGTATAAAGGCTCAGAAACAGTCACAATGGTGCATATCAATTCGATTTTTCTCGTATATTAGATCGTAGAGTTTCACAATCATGTTGAGTGCAGCGAATTCAATCATTTAATGCGAATCATGTTCTCAATGTAAATTCTTTTTGCAACGACTGGTACTGCTAGCGCAACTTCTGTTATTTTGGAATTCATTTTATCTCACTATGCTCATGTAGTATGGGAACACAAATAAATGCACATGCGTTCAAATCTCTACGTTTCTTTTGGCTAACTAAATGACACTTTACATGCTAATTAATAATGCCACTCGCTTGATTAAACTGAAGTAAATGAGGCAAGATTCTAGAATCTGTAAATAAATAGTTGGAAATCACATTTATAAATTATCAGGCGTTCAATTCATATACTAAATAAAACTTACACCGCTATGACAAATTTAGAGACCATCGAAATGTGTCGCAAAGAATAATTCAAAAACATAATTATTGCAGTTTAACAGTAATAAACTTGTCAAACAGACAGACAAGAAATACTACGGGATAATTTCGCAGCTTTGTAAATTTCAAGGAAATTTATGGCAAAATCTTCTAGGTTAAAAAAAATGGCATGTTGACTAAATGGATCTGACTATAGATGAGGATTTCCATAAAGTATTGCAACATATTAACACAAAGACTAGTAATCATTCATTATTTAACTGTGGAAGTTCATAGAGTTTGTCTGTATATTGCATAGACATTTTCAAGACAACAAAAGAAGTAGCACTGGAAAATCCTACGACGTAAGATATGAGTTGGCTCAAAAATATATAACAGGTGTGAAAGCTGTTTAGATACAAAAAAGAATTTAAAAAGATTTCAAAGTCAGACTTCAGTATGGCGGTAGTTCACATCCTAATCAGAAATATACCAGGAAACAAATTGATTTTTAGAACATCCGTAGTAAGAAAACTGAAGGAGAAGTAGGAATAAGGCTGAACCATAGGAATGAAAGTCCTCAGATGTATCCTCTATAGAGTCATGGGTCAACGCAAGTGAAGAGACCACGAACTAAGGTGAGAACTTGGTACATGCGTACATCAATTCAAGTTGCCATGCCCCGATCAATGGATAGGCATTAAATTGTCGGACCAAATCCCAAAGTAGAAGAGGTAGTAACAGAGTTAGTATAAGTGGAAAGGAATATAGATCGGAGATAAGATTTAAGAAAATATGATTCAGTAAAAAGAAAATTATGATAAGTTCAGTAGCTTAGAATTTGGAGGAAAACAGAGAGTGGATGCACCTGCGCTATTGCCAACGATTTTGAGCCATATCACCTAAAGTCACTAATCATCAGTTGTGACGATCATCACGCGGACCCCAAACAAGTAGTCTGCACCTATTAAAATGGCTCAGCTCTGACTCGACATGTGGTGTTCGAGTAGAGCTTGTATATGGTTAACGTACTTCTCTGGTACGCCTCTCAATGACAGACATTGCCACATAACCTTACGATCGATAGAGTCAAACGCTGCCTTAAAGTCAATGAATACAACTATTGTTGAACGTCTAAAAGTGTGCCTATGTTCCAGAAGCTGCCAAAGTGTGAATATTTGGTCTATACAACCACGTCCAGGTCTGAAACCACCTTAACCTTAGTTTTTCTCGAGTTTGCTCTTCACGAACTTTGGTCAGACGTCGAAGTATTATTCGAGCTAATATTTTAGACGCTATATTCGTTGAGCTGATTCCTCGATAATTGTCACATGAGGACTTGTGTCCTTTCTTACAGATTGGGACGATTAGTGTTCGAGACCGGTCGGATGGGATTACGTCCAGTTTCAAGATTATAGCCAGGATCCCGGTTAATCTCGCTGCTAAAGATGGACCACCGTCCTTAAACATCTTAGTGGTTAATCCATTAGGACCTGTTGCTCTCCCTCGCTTTAGATTCTCTATAGCCTTCTCAATCTCACTAAGACTTGGAGGACCAATTTTAATTTGCCATTCAGATTATTGCTTCGGGATAGTGGGCAACTGGGATGAAACCGATGGCCAGTTGAACTGTTCTCTAAAGTGTTCTGCCCATCAATCCAACCTTCTGTATTGACAGTGAATAATGGTCCCATCTTTTTCTGAGATAGTTTCACTTACAGTTTGATTACTGATACCCACTTCCTTGATAAGTCTGAACAGTTGCCTACTGCCGCTACCTTTTCCATGTCTTTAGCTTTCGCCACCCACCACTGCTCATGATTATTGCGTAAGCTTTTAACCAGCTTGTATTTAAGTTACCTTCGCTCCTCACCGTGTTCACAACCAGACAGGATGAGTTGCCGTGCATCTATCAGTTCAGTAGATGCAGCTGAAATCCACTGAGTTTTCTTAACTTTTTGATTTACTTTACTAGTAGATATTAATGGTGTTTCAACAGCTTTTTGGATATTATTCCAAGTTGACTAGAGGTGGATATCTTCCACATAGTTGAATAAATAGTTTTTATAGCTGTTCCTGAAATATATTATTGACTTTTCCATTAATTAGTTGAACTCTGATGGGGATCCTTGCCATAGATCTTCTAAGTCCAGTGAGACGCAGACTAATACGGGCTAGTACTAAAGAATGGTTTAAGTCTAAACATATACTCCAAAACGAGCAACAGTCTTCGAACGAGCTTCTCCAACGGTGGCTGATAGCAATGTGGTATATTTGAGTCCAGCGTTCAGTTGACTTTGAAGGTCGCCATGTCAACTGATGTCTTTCCTTATGTTTAAAGTTGGTGCTTGCGAGAAATAGACGGTTATCTGAGCACAGTTCTAATAAACGATCACCATTATCTGTTCGTTTGGCCTCGACACTACCGGATCCACGTGGATGCCTTTCGGTTTCGTCTAATCTACATACCTGGGCATCAAAATCACCAGCCACTATCACTACATCAGTGCGCTTAGCTTTTCGGAGGTTGAAAAGCTTTCTGTAAAATTCATCTTTTACTTCATCTGAGCTGCAATCAGTTGGAGCGTAGGCAGAGACAACATAGAGGCAACGGCGTGTTTCCCTATCTTTCCGAGTTCTTACTGTCCCGTCTAGATGGACAGCGCATAGGCGACTGTCTATAGGAAACCAGTCAACAAGAGGCTGCTCAGCCTTTGAACTTAGTGCTATACCTACACCAGCAAGGACTCGAGTGGTAGCGATGAGCTCTCCGGAAACACGAAGAGTGAATCGGTCCGGTTCATTTTTGGCAAGGTGAGGTCAAGCGAATGATTGTACCTGGATCCTGTATACGTATTGCAAGACGCAGCAGACATCGATGGAACGGGAATCTAGAATCATGTCAAGGAAGGCTTGTTGTCCTATTTGGCGTAAAGTTCTGACGTTAAAAGCTCCGACATAGTTTAGTAAGAGGTTTCAAGAGACCAGGAATAACGTTTCGTGAACTCAAACCATTAGCATTAGAGGCGTGAGGTGATAAAGTTAGGTTAGACGGGCTCATCGTGGGGACAAGAGAGTGTTTCAGAGTTGATGGTGTGACTTGATCTCGGACAAGATGATCTCGTGTGCTGATAGAGGTATGAGGGCGGTTGTCATTCCCTGGCTGCCCACCCCAGTGAAGGATATTACTTCTTGAGGTACCCGCAAAGGAAACTGGGGTAGTATTGGTTATAGTGACCTGGGAGAGCGATCGCAGAACCCAAGAGGCAACTGCTTGAGGCCGATGACGCACGACCTTGTTATGGAAAGTTTATGAAATGTTAGCCCCGTTCTTTAGAAGGCTTTACTTCCGGAGACGGAAATGCGTGGAGTAAGGTGAGGTGTGACATTTTTAGGGTCAACCTTTTCTAACCCCTTCCTTCCTTTGTGAGAAGGCAGTATCGCTGCAGATGGTGGTTATCCCAGGGAAACACCTTACTGCTGTCACACCCCGATGCAGTCAGCAGTACAACTTCACCCTCAGATCTTAGTCTTATCGCTCTCCAACTGACCTGCTTGGCACGGTAGGACCTAGAAGAACATACGTTCCAGCCACTATAGCTAGGTTGGGTCATCACGATAGGCAACCCCGTCCACCACGTCAAGGTAGCAGCTACGGTAGGGTAAGGTGAGAAAACTATTTAGTGACTTCTAATTTTTAAGCGTTACTCGTCTAACTTCCTCGGCGACTAAAAGTAATCTAAATATACAACAGCCTCTACAAAGACATTCACAATAACCAAATAACATATTCGCCTACAGTGATGACTGGGGTTTAAAGTACTCAATATTCCCAGAAACTTCAATTTGGTTGGCAGGATAATGATCACTAGTCACACAAAAAGTGTGGCTTAACGCAAAATGTACAAATCTGCGCATGGTTACTGGGTTACATTATTCTATAAAGCAAAGAATAATTAATGAAAAATGCCCTTTTCTAATTCATACTACTGACCACAACTTTCAAAATGAGTAATTGGTATTTGACCTGCTGGTCCATGATAAATCATTTGTCCATTAGAAATTATAGTAAGCCGATCAAATAGACGATAAATGGAATACTTTGGTTGATGAATTGAAAAAACAATTGTTCGACCCAAATCGGCTAATCTAAAAGCCAAACAAAAAAAAGTTTCGAAATACTGAATAGTTACAATTTGAGACAGCTGGAAACAATAAAGACGTGCATACGAGTGTAAACACACTTAAGTTTAGCCTCCTTAAATTCCAGAACTATAGAGGGTAAAAAAGGAGAGAATATCTCACTGGTAACATCTCGGATTATGAGACTGAGTGATGCAAGTTCAAGTGCCACAGGAACCATTAGTCTCTTTGAGAAACCAGGCATGGATTGCTAATGAATGCCGGCACACATGGAGCCTACGGCCAAGATTTCCTTTGACCATTTGTGAACACCTAGCGGAAACATTTCTTCCAAAAAAAGTGATCACAGTTACAGCAACGTTTTACCCATACCAAGCATCGGATGTCACACGACGGCTGCTCATATGCATGAGAAATGTTCGATTTCAGTTTGACAGTACCGTATACAGACAAATTGGTGGTTAAGCAATCGGAAGCCTATTGGGTCCTGTTCTTACATTAGTAGAGTGGAAAGAAGGGCTTATGTTCGATTTCAGGAGCCCGATCCCGAAGGTCTTTATTCAAGCGGGCCAAGTACCACGAGCAGGGCTATAGCAAGACAACTAGTTGACACAAGACATGTAGTACATATCTTGGAATCCTTCAAGGTAATCAACAGACAGCCCCGCTACAATCTTCTTAAATTCACCGAAGCAATAGCAATAAACTATTCAAGTCAAATTTATGCGTTAAAAAAAACAGTGGTCAATCCCTCCTAATCATGGTAATGTCTCATCATGTTACATCGTGTTTTCTTCTTTCAATCGCCTACTAGCTTCGATATTGTTTCACCAAATACATCATTTCCAATCTTCCTCTTAATTTGGCTACACCATTTTTAATTCTTGCAATTTAATTAAAACATTTTGGCCGTTTTGCTTACTGATTTCAATTCATATTGTTGTTTAAGTTGGATTGTGACTGGTAAGTGGAATCCAGGGCACGCGTTCCGTCCTATTTGGGACTCGTTAGCAGGATGTGCCTACATCTCAATGTTGATGTTCACAGTAGAACGAAACGCGCATCCTGGATTCCACTTGCCAGTCACAATCCAACTTAAATAATACTTGTGAATAATCGCTATATCGAGGCAATCCGCTCAGGATGTACATATAACAACAGAGACAGACCAGCTTCAATTCATAACAAATCAACGGGAATATACAAGTTTCATCCTAATTTATGTTGTTGTTATTGTTATTGTTACTAACTGATGATTACTCGTAATTCATCTTGATCAACTTTCCATTACATAATAGATTAATTCTTTGACTGCATGACTCTTTGTTACTAACTTAATGTACTAGAATTTTGGCTTACATATTATGCTTAAATGCATCATATTTTAGTCATATTAATTCTTTATTATACTATGATTCTACATTAAGACGTTTAAACATTTTCACTTATAAAGCATGTTAATGTGTATTTGTAGTTTTGATTATGGAATATTACTAGTTGCACACAGCTAATGAGAACCTGACGAAATAAAATCAATTCATCTTATTCTAGTCAAATGTTTTTTTTTCTCTTTCCAATTTCATTAAGGTAACCAAATGTATGAAGTTTTGAGAGGGTTCATTCATCCTCTCAGAATGTTGCCTGAAAGTTCTATTTTTATGGCCTTCATGGAAGATATCGTAACATACATATTCTCTTCATGAAGATAAAGAGAGAAAAATGACTACTTAGTAATTAAGCAAGAATTAGAGAGCTGAGATCCCTTTATTCTGAGAAGTCAAGAAACCCAGATTCCGAGTTAGTAGTGAATAAGAGTTTAAAGGTTTTAATATGAATCTCATATAGAACGATTTCGTTAACTATAACTGATGAAATAACATCTGATGTTGCTTCACTATCAAACTTCAAGTGGTATAAAGCCTCACTGGCGGACAAAGCGATTTTTCCGCAAACTTCGGGAAGTGCTGACGACAGGTTTGCATCTTAACTAGGACTTAGAAAAATTTGTTATAATTTAGTTATGAAATATATAAATAAATATCTCTTGTTCAACCATAAAGCAGGTTTTTCAAAGTTGGTTATGGTTTCTTCTGTCTTGAATCCAGAGTTATTTCTATGGGCTCAACCTATTCCTGAACGCACACGACGACGCGGAATATGCGGTCCGAAAACATAAATGTATTTGAAAAAATGCATTTTAACCGTATAAATGACGTGTTTTGCTAGACATTTTATTGATTATAGACCGAGTAAACTAATTTTCAATTTGGAAAGATTCACGAATTACGTTAAAATAGTACATCTATTGTGATTTTCTTATCTTGGTATTATAATTAAACTTTGTTTTCTGATTAATTGGAAATTCTATCAAGTAACATGCAAATAATTCCCTTCAAAAATATGAATAATACAAGAACGACAATATTTGCAGAATACCTTGAATTCAATGTATTTCATTGCATTCTCATCAGCTACATACATGCTATTGACTTTAGATAACGCAATTTATTAATACGCATGTTGATTTTGTCAATTAAAATGTTTATCAGATAACATTAGATTGTCTAAGTAGTGAAACTGTAAAGGGATTGAATTTTTGAGTATTTATAAATTGAGTATTCATAATTATATAATCAAACTCTTTCAACTATTCACTAGAACTCTTATTCTTACGTGACCCATTGGGCTATTTTTGAACCTTTTTTTCATATTACGTAATTAAGTTCTAGAATATTCATCTAATCTATTTATAAATACTCAAAAATTCAATCCCTTTACAGTTTCACTACTTAGACAATCTAATGTTATCTGATAAACATTTTAATTGACAAAATCAACATGCGTATTAATAAATTGCGTTATCTAAAGTCAATAGCATGTATGTAGCTGATAAGAATGCAATGAAATACATTGAATTCAAAGTATTCTGCAAATGTTGTCGTTCTTGCACTGTTCAAATTCTATCAAGGTTGAAGGTGTAGTTTACTACAACTAACATATTATACTTAGAAAATGAAATTATTAAGACTATGTCTTAAGAGATACACATGACCATAACTTGACCGCAAAAAAAAAACATCTGTGTATTCACCTACCGTCGAAGTGTTCGAATTATTGATTCAGCAGTGTATGCATCTAGACCTGTTGTAGGTTCATCCAAGTAGAGAACTAATGGATCACTTACTAATTCAATACCGATACATGTACGTTTACGTTCACCGCCAGATACACCACATACCAATTGGGTTCCAAGCTAAATTTTTGTAATGGAAGATTTAATAATAATACTATTATTGGTAAGCGAAGTTAGTATTGGACATTTTTAGTTAGGTAGACAGATATGTTTCCAACAGTAACTATGTATATATATATATATATATATATATATATATATATATATATCAAATTCGAAAAAGATTACATGTGATTAATAGCAAATGGTAATGTTTATGTTTACATATAAAACATAATCTACTTGTAGTTTAGGACTAGCAGTTTTATAAAACTTTATAATGCAAAAATGTCCTCAGACGTCTGATAGTTTCTAAGAATAAATTATAGTGAATACTTCTAATGTGAAATTAAGTGTTTAGTATCAGTTGTGACCTAGTTTCTGCATTTGTTTCCACTAATCAATAAAAGCTAGGAATTATATAAATGCCGTCCCCTCTTTCGAGAGCCTCGAAAATATATCGTTTAGTGACGCAACTTAACACGCTACGATAGACTGTTTCATCCGGATTTCCATGGAAGTAATTTTTTGGTGTCACTTGAATTTTGTAGACTATTTCACAATATGGCCATTAGCTTAAACAACTCAATAATCCAGTGGGGTTTATTTTGACATCGGATAGTTTGAGGTTATAAACAAGAACGATGAGATACGTTTCATGTAGATTGATATTTAACAGCAACGCTTATCTGCAATCTTGACAGAGCTCGACAAAACCACCATCTCCGTTATACCAACAGTTACTACTTCATCACTAATCAATGTATTACATTAGCAAAAAACCGGATACTGTGAAATTCACCAATAAGCATACAGTAGAATTTCAAATAAAGACATATCAGCGAAGAAAACTCTCTATCTACGACTGGTCTTCAGAGGCGAAATAGAAAGCGATATTTAAACGACGAGAATAAATAGATCTATCAAAAGAACGTTCACTGGCGCCAAGTTACATGTCATTTCGACTAAGCCATTATTAACTCACAAATGAAGCATAAGTTATCGAGGATGGACTCATGTATGTTCATTTTCCAACTTACATGATCCTGTGAAGTCAGTTACATAGGTTGTACTTAAAAATCCTTATCCCTGAGAGCACGTAAATATGTACCAGTATCTTTATCTAAAGGTGCAACGAAACATAAAAAGCTTTATTTTTTGTCACTTAATTGACTACGGCTACAATCTTAAGGTAGATGAAGCTTTCCCAACTATATACAGTCCATAATAATTTGCTTAAAGATTACGTTCACTTTACATGGCTGCAGCGATAAGCATGAATTCGAGAAAAAGGGTTCATATGCACAAAAGAAATGTATTTAACTCCTATGTTAACTATGGCCCACAATACGGTCTCATCCCAAAGTTTCTTTGCATTATCATTATTTTCAACTAGTTTACAGAATCTTCATATTCTTATTAATGTCAATAAGTTTTCTTTTGCATTTATCACTTATTCATTATTTCACAGTTACCATTAATGAGGCAATACCTTTAACACATCAATAATTGTATTACAATCACTAATATTCGTAGAATTTTACATATGACTTTGACCATATTGAATAATTATCACTATCTTTTAGCATGACACGTTTACTTAACCTTGTTGTATTACATGACGCTTTTGGTTTTTGCTGCATAAGCTTTTATTGATATCTACAACCGGTTTTAGTATTTAGAGACAAAACGTAATGTAAGGTCGGGTAAAGTGCCATAACACTAAAAACGTTGAGCAAAGTGCTTCAAAGTCCTGCGTTTTACATACATTTCCCCCAATGTTTTAGACACTGTTCCCTCTACAATATGTGATTTGGTACCAACATTTCGGCTTAATGGGCTAGTTACAGTTTGATCAGGACGAGTTGGATTACTTGTGTAAGCCCTAGTGATAAGAGTTTGTCAGCTGGTTCAACTTCTTTTCGAATGTCGTCAGATTGAGCTGCAACTATGTGTTGAGGTAAAGAGTTAAGCTCATCGACTATTCTTGCTAAAAAGCCTATTTGTTACCGTGAAATTTGACAAAAAAAGCCATATTTCTAAAGTGAGATCCTAATTTTAAATAAATTTCTGATCTTTAGCCTAAACACTAATCTTAGCTATGATATATTGTCTGTGGTATATATTTCTAGCTGGCATTCACAGCAACCTTGACGCCGATAATGCGCCCTTCATTCGTTAATTGAAAACTTTTTCGCGGCCATTTAACTACAGCGTTTGATCGTCTCTATAATGCGGCTAAGCACTGTATCTATCAACTTTCATTTAGAAAATAGACGACTAACTTCATCGTATCGCCTTATTGAAATACACTAACGAATAGAATGCTGTGATTAAATCTTCTAAAATAGGCGTTATAAATAAACAGTCATATGAGGGTGTTTCAAAAATAAATTGGAAATTACCTCACTTCTAGTCTTAGAAGAGAATTTAATATTTCATTCTTAATATTTTCACCGAAGGAACATGATTAATGAAAATATGGCGAACAATATTTTATGAACCAGCAACACGGTTGCTATGATAGATTCTGAGTCATGTCAACGAACACCTCCAACTAGTGATCACAGTTATCATACAGGAGAGTTTAAATGAAAAGGGAGAAATAAAATAAACACGATAATCATTTTCATAGTATTTGACAAATTTAGTTATATGATCAGATTTGCTTAATATGAATACGTCCCCCTTATGTAAAAATTGACTGATTTCTGAACTATCAGATAATGCGTTTACGTTATAAGTGCCAGACAAAAAAAACGTAATTCTGAGAAACATCATTTCTTACAGTGACATAATGTATCACAGTCAATTACAGAACTTACTATTCGATCAGCTACAGAAGTAAGACCTAGCTCATCAATAATACTAGATACTTTCACACTCCGTTCACGAGCAGTGGTACAACAAGGTAGCCGTAGTGTAGCAGAAAACGTAATATTTTCTCGAACTGTAAGAGTATCCACGGCTATATTTTCCTAAAGCAGAGAAGAAAGGTACATCAAAAAACCACATACACATAAACCAAACTTTAGAAACTTCGGAAGATATTTTCATACTTAGAAAATATGATTCAATAAACAATCATCAACGCAGAACCTAGTAAGGATGCGTCGGTCCGAGTTGAAAAACCTAGTGTTAGTGATAGCTACTGAAATGTGTATTTTTTAAACATGCCTTGAAAATCTAAACACAATTCGGAAGGTCCAAGTGAGATCAAAGTATGAAGAAGTTAGTAATGATAATTCACTCGAGATTTATCAGAAGTCTGAAATATTGTTCAGCAGTCAGTAACTTTATAGATTGATATCATATAATGAACTGTCTTGTACTAGCTTTTACCTAATCTTCTGTTATATCATTCATGTGAGCTATTGTTGGAGCTTAGGGCTAAAGGTGATGTATTTATGAACTCCAGAACAGTATACGTAACATTATTCGTTCATATCTCCAGCACTATACTTTTAAAGGATTGTATTGCTAACAGTATAGCTGAATGTGTTTATGATCCTAAATAAAATATAATTTTCGACACACAGTTATAGAGGCATGAAGAATTAAAAATTCGTTTTTTCTGCTCAAAACGATGCTTATGAAGTCCGTTTATTACTCAGGAATCTTGGTTTAGCAGAACTAGGTAAATACCATAACCTCATCTTACCTAAAAACTCTGTTTGAAAATTCAACGAGGTACAAATTTCTTAGTCAACGCTTCGTCTTTAGTATTTGATACTATTCTCTACAGTTAATAATGAATGAAACAGATAGTTTTCTGACTTATGATGGTATTCTGAGTGGAGAATATGAACGATAAAAGCCTAATTTTATTGACAGAAAATCGGCTTAAATCATTGATATTTATGTACAGTCTACAATCATTCAAATTTATGAACTTTAGAATGTGACTGTTGAATCATCTAAAACATAACGTAAAATTAACACTGAAAGGCTAGAGATTGTTGAACAAAAGAAGGCAATAGATGAAAATGCAATGACGGAGCAATGAACACTCATGAGAAGCAATCGTTGATTCAGAAACATAATAAATTGAGGTCAAAAGCACGACCACAAACCAGGAAAAAATTTTTGTGCAATATGCTTGCAAGCAAAATATTAACACACAAATAAATGCGATTAAATGTCATAAATGGTTGGACAATACTGTTGCTGTCAGCCACTCATTCTCCAATCAATAAGGGCATGCCACTTTTGCTCAACATCTCAAAGTACTTTTGAATAACAGAAAATTAACATGAAGAGTAGAGAAGGAATGAAAATTTCTATGCCAAAAATAAGAGACGAAAATACAGCCTATAGAATTAATGCCATGAACAAGATATAGAAGAAGCTAAAAAAAAATCAATGTGCGCCACAACGATTAATTTTGAGGCACATGGACTAAAGGAGAAAAACAGAAGTATGAAAAAGGGTCAAGTAGAATTTATAGATGGAAACTTAGAAAAATTTCAGATCCCTAGTCCAGTTTGAAAAAATAATTTCTAAGAGTATTTTTTATTATTGAGTAGTTAACAAATTTCGCTTTTACCTGGACAACATATCCACAAAGACGTCGTCGAACGTTACTTGGCATAAATTGGCCATTCAATAAAACATATCCAGTAAGTTGTGAAGGGTTTTTACGTCCAGCCAATACATCCAAGAGGCTTGATAACAGATGTACAATTATGGTAACACTTCGGAAAAATTCATGAAGTTTAGGAATAGTAATAATCGAAATAGTAACATTAGTCCAATATCTAACCTAGAGTTGAGAGTCTTAAACTATCATAGTAATTTTAAAGGTTCCTTTCGTAACAGTTTATTACCAATAGGAAAATCAATCGACAGCATAAAATGACTAATAACAGCTTCACTTTAAGTTGGTACTCAAAATATAATCCTCAAAAACACCTGCCACTCTCAGTAAATTAGACTAGAACTAATTATCAACGGAGAAATAAACTAATCTGTCGAAAGCTAGCTAAGGTTAGAATATGATATAGTTTTTAGTGTAGACATATAAGATATAATCCCTAGAACAAAGATCGACAGAAATGTATGGTGAGAAAATACACATTAGGAATCCCAAGCAGCGAAATTAGTCTCAGTAACTTAACGGTTAGTGTTTTAACAGCAGATTCTAGTTTCTATAAAGTAAGTGGTCTTTACTCCTAGAAGTGCATTATCAATAGAGCAACCATTATAAATTCTAACAAAATCGGATACAAATTTCCGATTGTGGAAGTATTCTACGAAGAAAGTTATTGTATGATAAATGTAGCTAGTTTTCATCCAGACAGGGATTCGATTATCAGGTAGTTATACGAAGCCACGCATATTAACAATGTACCTAGAGAGGCTCAACTTATAAAACCGAATTCCGCATCAGTTCCAGGAACTTTCCAACAGATGTGAACTAAATATAATTCCCTGTATCAACCTCAGTTCGTTAAGGACTGGTATAAATAGTCACATATACACATTTGTAGCCAAATACTTTAACATAAGAATGGCATAAAGAAAAATCAATACAGTTACATCATGTCAGCGAAGCCTCTAGCTGCTGAAGTAAGCCACCTTAATGAGTCAAATTTTTGGGCGAGCTCCGCAAAAAATCAGAAACTATATTGAATATGATTCACATTACTTAAACGGTACGCACACATCCTTCATTTATCACAGCATAAAAAACAACATGTTTGTGATGAACGTTCTTATTTAACTTCTGCAAATAGATTCGTTTGATTTGATTTACATAAACTAGATTTCAATGTGTCGAGTATGAAATTTATGACTGGAAACTGCGAATATTTATTGGTATTGTAAAAGTGAGCTAAAACAATTGAAAAACGTTTATTTTCTTTTCATGTATCAAATTAGTGGCTAAAACAACAAAACCGAGAATGTGACTGACGAATCAGCCTCATAAGCCCTATACATATTTATGCGTTCAACCACATCAGTCGTATAGTTTAAATAAAAATACCCAACAGTCATAACTAAAATGTGACAAGAACTAACTGAACAATATATTTGAAGTATAATGAATAAATTTTTGGCAACTAGTTTTGCATCGAACACTAGAAGTTGAATACAAACAACTTACGTAGACTTTCCACATCCTGTCGGTCCGATTATTGCATTCAACCCAGGAGGAATATACCCACTACGTAAATTAAAAGTAATTCAATTTTTAAAAAAATTACTACGAGAAACTAGAGCGTCAGACTATATCAGACACATATAAACAATTAAAAACTGAAGATAATTTCTACTAAATATCCAAAAAAATGATATACAAGAGAATCATTTTAATAGCAAAAATATAGACATTATAATAGTTGGGACTGCTATTAGGTTTAGGTAACACCACTTAATGTGAGCTAGCAGACTGTACAAGTGTTGGTGAAAAGTTTACAAATAAAACCAGAAGAGAACAATTTTGCATCCTATAGAGCTACTTTGTAGACCGATCATCCTATTGTTTTTAATTTATTTCAAAATTATTGGATGAATACCTAAAGTGATCAATTTGTGTACAAGAAATCTTTGAGAAAGGATTAGTCACTAAGATACAACCTCTGCTAAAAAAATTTTGAAAGATGAATGGCTGGAAGTAATCAGTAAAAATCAAAACTCTGACCAATCTTTTGAAATCAGTGCAGAATATCCACTGTATTTAAGAAAGCATAGTTACTAAATTATTCGATGATGGTACCTAATCACGATTCGGGTTTTTCCTTAGTTATATCTTTGAATTGTAGAAGAATACATATAGAAGCCCATAGTACAAAGAATTAGGAAGTAACAAAATAAACAGATATCTACAGCAAACAACTCATCAAATTGTTACTATGAATATCATGAGCTGTCAAGCACTACACTTTTTCACTTCAACCTTGAAAATGAGTAAATAAGCCTTCAGAAACAATCGAATTCTCACCTGAGGTCCGAAAGAACTTTCACGAGACTTGAGGAACTCCATGGGATGGTTTTCGTTTTGACATTATACGATAAATGATGAAAGGATAATGTTGCAGAGACCCTCTTTTTTCGCTGTGGAAATAGAACAAGTGACTCGAAATTTTCAGTTTGTAATCTCATGGTTTTACTGGGTGGATGAGGAAATATATTTTGCTTGGCGTTTGACACTTCATATCTATCCGTAGCACCAACAAAAGTTGCAAACCCCCGGTTAACATAGGAGGAATAAAGGGAGAGTAGGAGACAGTGAAAACAAACGAAACATAAAGCATAAAACACCAAAATTTATCAGTAGTCGAGAAATGAGGTAGACAATGGGGAAGTGTTTGCACAGTGGTGCGTATTGTTGTCTAAGTGTCAGACTTCTACTCAGATTCCCCTTTTGTCTACACTATTTCCTCTTCTTTGTATGATTGGGGTCTATAATTTTAGTACAGGTTTGTCATATACGTCTAGTGTCATGGAAACTAAGATTTAAACCCACTAATTTTCTTTACAATCCAGTAAGGCATTTAATAAAAAGTAGGAATTTATGTGATTAATTTGGCTTACTTAGGTTAGCTAATGAATGCAATAGTAAACATATACTTAACAAAACTGTGATCACCTTTATGGTTTATCTACACACTTCATGGAAATCATGCAGTGTTTATGGAATAACAGAAGCGCTGAACAATATTATTTGATTTTGCACCCAATGTTTGTAATTTCTGATAACACTACAGCATCTTGACACGCAACAACCCTGTGGCATACACAAATGCTAGAAGTTACTGAGCACTCAAGTGTCCATCAGGAACTGAATTATTGGTGCGTTCGCTTCAACAACTTACAAAGTCAGTGGCAGGACTATAATGTAAGGATGAACCAATAAAATTGCAACTTTTTATCTCAAGGTCATTGCTCACAGTTTGGTCGCATGCTCGCAAATTTGGTAAAACTAAACTACGCCGACGAACTTGAGATGGCCAATGAGAACCAAGGTGTTTGTTTCAAGGTCGCCCGCTCATTCAACTTCAAAATGCTCACATTGGATAGGCTTATTGCAATTTTCAATGCAGACGCTATTATTTCTAACCTACAACCTCTCGGACTACCTCGCAGAGTTCGTTTGTGATTGTGGCCTCAATATGACTCAAATACAATCCACAGACAGTCGAGATGGAGTAGCTTTTCGTTGCAATGGCTGCTGGAGAAAAAATCGTTGTATTGTGGAGTATGCAGTTGCCTGTCACTCTGGCATCGTCTCACAGATGTAAGCGAAGTATCAGCAGTGCAATGGTATCAGCACTGTAAAGACATATGCTCAAAAATCATGTTTTGCTTAAATCTGTCACTGGAAGGCATCGGGAGAATCGTTTAAATCGATGAAACAGCTATTAGCAACAGAATATATAGTAGAGGAAGATCTGTAAAAGCCGAATGGATTAGTTCCTATATCGCTCATTTTTTAAATTTTGACTCAATAAACCCGTCTCCAACCTCCAAAAGTTTATAAATCATGCAAAGACATTGTGCCACTTGTGAATTTTTTTTCAATTTCATCGTTTTTCATAATAAATAATGATTTTATCTACCAGTGCATTCTCATTGGCTAAAAGGTATCTCAAGGTCGTCGGCGTAGTTTACTGAATTTTAACTATCTGGTTGCTGATTATTCCAGTATTAACACGATAACTGAGCACGACATCACGGAAACCCTAAGGTGACGAGTAATTAACCCCATCAGGATCATGGTATTTGTTTCAAAATCGCGAGGTCATTCAAGTTCAAAATGCTTACTTTATTTTGCTGTTTAGAATTTTCAATAAAAACGTTATTATTTATAATCTACAAGCTCTAGGATTTCAGATGTAAGCGAAGTATCAGTAGTGCAATGGTACCAGCACTGCAGAGACATATACTCATGTTATACTTAAACCTGTCGGTGAGAGGCGTCGTAAGAATCGTTGAAATCGATGAAACAGCCATTAGAAAGCGAAAATATAACAGATGAAGATCCGCAAAAATCGAATGGATAAGTAATAATTGCTTTAATACTACTGGTAGGTTCTTAGAACTAAGGATCGAACCTTAGGAGAGGGATATCTCCAGTATGTCCCAAATCGAACTGCAAGTATATAATGTGTAATTCTTTTTTAAAATTTCACTGTTTTTAACAATAAAAAATGATTTTATCTACCAGTGCATTCTCGTTGGCTAAAAGGTGACTCAAGGTCGTCTGTAAAGTTTAGTGTCACCGGAGGCTATGATTTGAGAACAGTGACGAACTAACATTCTGATGTCAATATTCCGCATAGCAAATGTCAAGGTCGTCCCTATATTATAGTCCTGTCCAATTTATAAGTGGGAGGGTGGTGTGAAATTGCTGTAGTCTCTATGTGATGGCATAAGTTAATCGTCATCCGAGTTCGATCTTCATCAATAGGATATTTTTGTGACAGTGAACTGATAGACCCGTGGTGACAGTTTCGCATTTACAATGTGGCAAACTAGTCGTTCTTTACTGACTCTCACAAATCTCAACAACCTTCACATATGTGGAGAAACATTGCTAACAACAGGTGAGTTTTCAGTTTATTCTAATCTACCCATTGAAAATACAGTGCTTAGCCGATATCTCAGTTGGGGAGGGATTTAGAGCAAGCAGTTGACGAGTTTCACTCTGTGAGTATATAAATTTAATTTTAATATACATGTACGGTTAAAATGTCAAATTTAGATAGTGTGACTTCTAACAGCAGCCGATTCCTGATGGTTTTATTAATAACACTATAACTGGTTATGGTCCCACGGAAACACCTAAAATAACGAATAATCAGTCTACCGCGTCGTGGTGACCTTTCATCGAAATTTCTGCAAGCACCCAATAATGTCAAGATGAGCTAGTTTCCAATATCCAAAGTTTGCATGACAGTTTGCTGCTAACCGTTTGATTTATCTGTGCTCGTGCTTTGAGCGTCTTCGTTTCGGTTATTTGTCTTCGGTTTATCACGATAGTAAGCTACAGAAGCCACAGCCTTATCCTAGCAATTTCCGCCGACTTCCTTTAATTCGTTGTTGATTTATACTTTTTACTTTTGTAAAGTTATGCATTGGTCCCCATCACTTTGCTTTGCCTTGGCAGTCTGGTCCATGAGAAAGGCTGAAAAGTGTAGCGGCAAATAATCCCCCAAATAAACAGTTTTATTAGCTCATATCACTGATGCTGACCATGTTTTTTTAGCGGACATGACTATTTGAGAGCGTTCGGTCAAGTATTGCCAACAGAACACTACATGACGTGGGAAGTAACGTACTCTCTTGTTAGCCAGCCTAGACCTTGCTATCCCATTGACGCCCTACTGATGATCAAATACAACTTCTCTTCCATCCCTCACTACCTTCTGATTTATTCTTGTTCGTACGTGTGGGTTCAATCGGTAGTAGTTATTCTGCTTGTACGATAAACATTGTTTGATCATATACCAGGTGCATTTCAAAAAATTTCAATAGAATGGATAACAGTAGGTGGAGCTAAAGTTCAAGATTAGGAAATAATATAGTTTTCGGCCCCGTTCCAGGAGGCTTTGGTGGCACACATAGACCTCCAGCCTTTTTTGAGACTTGCTGAGGTGGGACCTGCGGTTATTGCACCAGGCAGTGTGTTCCCGGTGGAGTAGACTCTTAGTGACAAGAAATTAGCCCCCTCCTTTTTGTTAGGGCCTTCTGGTAGACAATACATCATGGAGCAAATAGTACGCTTTTATCCGGGTGTCTTAGCTCTCGGTATTTCGCACATATTATTCAGGCCTTTCCCTAACCGTCTATAAGTCATGGTAAACAGCCGGTCGGTGCATTGATTGTTCTTGAGTCCTATTTCTTGTTTTGTTGATTGCTTGTGTACACTCGCCAGAGAGTCAAAGTCCATCTTATAGGGTGAGGGACGACGATGCTGTGATTTTTACATCATAAATATTGTCAAAAACAGGTCTGGTGTCAGCATGACCAAATGCCTACGGACCCGGTACAACGTGGCGTATGCTTTCATGACATCTACTTGATGGTTCCTCCTAGTCCCCAGAGTGTCGTTGAAAGTTATGCTTGGGTCTTGTCCCTCAGGAGTCCTAGTTATTCTTCGCTCATTTAGGTAACAGTCAGACTAAGTACCGTCTGCGGTTTGATAGTACATAACTTGGCACTTCTGTATATCCAGATTCAGGCCGTTGTCGCCTGTCCACTTCTCCACCTTAGCCAGGCAAACTTGTAGTAGTTTTGTCCTCATCATCGCTCTTAGTTCTCCATATTTTTACATGTATGAGATTTGGGGAAAAGAATATTCAGCTGGAGGTTAATGACTGGAATTGGGAACAGAAATCGCCAGGAAGATCGAGCCTTGTGATACTTTAGATGTAGCCGATCTCTAATTTGGGTGCTCTCTGTCAAATTCTGTGTTGGACGCCCGCCATAGCAGTTAGTTCTGTTGTCAAGATAATATCGGTTTTTGAAACTTAACGTTATCGCCTTATGCATTAGGAGGCTACGAGTCATGGTATCAAACGATTTTAAAAAATCCAGGGATACTGCATAAATATGTGTGCGTGTTGGTGTACAAACAGGCCACCCCTGTCATCTTAGGCAAAGACGTTTGTAATTAACATAAGCTTGTATTTTCCCGTTGATTTGTAATCGACTGAAATTAGTCAGTCTTTGTTGCCATATGTGCATTCTGGGCGGATTGCCTAAATATAGCGTTATTACACAAGTTATATATTTTTAAGTTGGATTAGGACTGGCTATACGCCGACCTCTTGACGCGACTTACGAAGGACCATACAAGGTCTTGAAACGTGAAACAAAGTACTATACGATTGAAAAGAATGGACACGAGGAGAACGTCAGCATTGACCGCCTCAAAGCAGCTTACCTAGAAGGTAAACCCTTCGATGTCCAACTCGCCACAACACCGTCGAAACTCGACATGAGCGAAGTGGCCATGCCTCAAGCAACAACCAACAAGCAAGTGGAAATTCAGAAGAGACCCATAGCGTCGAGAGCTACACGTTCTGGTAGGAATGTACGATTTCCAGAACACTCAAATGAATATTACGTCTATTAATTTTTTTTCTAATTTTCCACTGTGTATTGTGAAGTTTATATATATAAAATAAAAAAATTGAATAAAAATACCTTTTTTTAAACCTTACGGTATGCATTTTACACATTTTCGTATCTTTAGAAAAATGTCAAAAAACCTTTTTTTTATTCATGTTAGCATTGCCGACATTTTATGAGTTTTTGTAGTTGTATTTAGCCGCCAAATTGCTTTTAAATACATATATAAAGGAAATGCACATATTTAAAATTTTTTCTTTTTTGGTTTTCCAGGACGCCTGGAAACGACCGGAAGAAAACGGAAGAGGACGATTACATTTTGTACAATTTTTTTTATGTAACGACACTTTAGCATAGGCGCTGACGGCCAGAAGCTACACAACATCCAAGCTATCAAAGGAAAGTTTACCAATGTTTAACGCATTGGGTTTTATCCTTTGGCTGGTACGTCATAGGGTCCTCATGAACCCTCTATGTCACCGTCTCCCCAAGTTTAAAGTCTACTCTCGTAAGGAATTAGTCTCCCTTAAGCAACTTACTCCAAACGCCGGCTAGGAACATAATCAGTGCACCAACAACACACACAGCTCAAGACCAACCCACATAAATTGATTGCTTTAACCAAATTTCAGCCTTATCTCGTTTCTGGATGGTCTCTATGGTTTTTTCTGCTAACTCGCAATCATTTCCTTGGATTACGGCGCTACAGACAAAAGGCAAGCGGTTGTTTGTTGGGATTGTTCTACAATACAAAAGTACTTCTAGTACCGTAGTACTGTAAACTGCGAAGCTAGATGCCGTTGGCTACTCAATTAAACAATATTTTTATGTATCGTGAATTCCATAACAATAGGTTTATTAAAACCCTGTTAAGAATAGGCCATATAATTCTGATCATGCTCTCATGTACAAAATGCTACTTGGGAATAAACTATTATTATTATTAAAATAGTACGTGTGTTATCACTTGTCAGCACATGCAAATGATCTTCAGGAAAACATACGATTACTATTATTATTATTATTATATTATTATTATTATTCTGAAATTTAATACAGAGTTCACGCCAGTTTACAGGCATGATCATTATGATAAAGAAAGGTTACCTTTTGCACAATGGAACACAAAGTTTTTACGTAATGAGTGCTTGACTAACAATAACATTTACATTCACAAGACACTAGATTTATGTGCAGGAAGATTAAATGTAAACAAGAAAACCGTCAACCAATCAGGCGTGTATATGTTATGATAAATAACTGAGTGGGGTTGCCCACTACTCGAAAGTGATCCCACGCATGGGATTAGGCCCATTAGTCTATACCGAAAGGATTGGCTAATTTAAGTGCTTGGTCGTTTATTTAACCCGGTTTGCGTCGCATATTGAATGATACAGGGAAAATACTTGATTCATCCAGTGCCCCGTGTATGTTATATTACACAACTCTGCTCTAGCCTTGGTCAGCCAAAACATGGCAGCTAGATCTGTCGACCTGTCCAAAACTGGTTAGTGGTTAAGTTGTGTCTAAGACAAGAACATTGGCAAAGGATATAAAAGCAAGCTTCGTGATTGTGTCAGCAGACTTCCACTACACAGACTGATATGCCGCCACCGCTAGCTTTGACTTTTACCTATCTTCAAATAACCTGACGTTTCTCGCTCATCGGATGGTGAGTTGTGATGATGGTAAGGTTGTTTCATTCTACCATCACTATAACCAAACCCCATCATCTGTCAACGGTTTATGACTGGATCAGAATCCCTGGCTAATACAACATAGTCGACGCGAATTATTCTAACCTTTCAAAAAAGAATTTGACCTAGTAATAAATAAATAAGTAAATAAATAGCATTTATTCTCATTGTGTACATGAGAGCATGCCAGTTTACAGGCATGATCAGAATGATATGAGTTTAAGTTCGTACAGATATTTCGTGTGTCAGTGTAAGGACATTCATAACACACAATCAGCTGAATTGAAAACTAGACCAACTGCAACAATGTTTACAGTGCTAAGACATCATATAAATGTATTGTGGCATGGAGCATATACTACGAAGAAACGCGTGCTCCTTGACCGATGCGTTACGATTCGAAAAACCGGCTAAGTTAGCAGAATGGATCACATGTGGGATAAAACCAAGAGTATTTGGAGTTCGGGTGTTGGATAAAAGCTAGTAGTATCGTGCCATGTTTGTCCTGTACACAATCATCTATAGGTTCTGGTTACTGACGCACTTCATTGGCAAGATACCGGGTTCGGCGAGCATTCATCGTGAGGTATTGGAGTCTGCAAGGTTGATATTTGGGTAAACTCTCACAAGAAAAGGAAAAAAAGAAAAAAAGAGAAAAAAGATTTTTTGTATGTAGTGCACAGGTATAAGGATGACCCAGAGCATGATCCTATTGATTGTGAGTCGTTGTTTCTGGCAAGTGAGTTGTAGATGAACGTTCAATGGTTTATTGATACATTTTACTCAAACAGGTAGTCACGTTGCGTCTTTGATGTCCAATCTTTTTCAGATATTAAGGGGGCCTATTATTTCTAGTGTGTCTGAATACGTGGCTTCATCAGCCAGGAAGCTAATATCTCTGAGAGCTGTATTAAGTAGCTTGCAAAATACTGGAAGATTGTCCGCCATGCGTACTGCTGCTGGCAGTTTGTTCCATATTTGACCATACCTAATCAAATAAAAGTTCGCGCGAGCTTTCGTTTTGTAATTTTCAATTTTAATATGAAAGAGCTTATTTCTCAGATAATAGTCCCAAGTGTAGGTACGGTATGCAATATTAATTGAGGTGTAGGTCATATTATGCAGCAATTTATTAAAAAGGACTAAGTTTGTCCATAGTCTTCTTTTCCATAGAGGTTCAAGTTTGAGCATGTGACATCTAGTTTTGTAGTCTATTTTAGAAATGCCTTTAATCATCTGCCGTGTTAAGTAGCGTTGCACACTCTCTACTCTGATTCTGTCACTTGTTCGTAGATCGCTAAATAGGAAGGAACAGTACTCAAGTGTAGGTCTTACACATATTTTGTAGTGACTGAGTCTTGACTCATTTTGATGAAAGTTTCTTAGAATGAAGCCTAGGAGCCGTTGTGATTTAGACAGTTTGGCAGAAATGTACTCAGAGAAGTTAATGCTGTGGGAATATTGTATGCCTAGGTCGGTTTCCGTACTAAGTTTAGAGAGTTTGTGGTTGCTAAGTACAAGTCGCACTTCAAGTTTTGGGTCCCCCACACACATCCACCCACATTTCTGAGTATTGAATTCCAGACACCAGTCGGAGCACCATTTACCTAGGTTGTTTAGCTCGTCCTGTATATTTTCGATGCAATTTGCCACATTATTTCTGTCAGTCTTATAGACTACTTTCAAGTCGTCGGCATACAGGTATGGCTTCCCTGTTATGAAGCACCTGTATATGCTATTGATACATATAATGAATAGTAAGGGCCCTAGAACACTGCCTTGCACAATCCCGCTGGTTATAAGTCATGGTGTTGACGTTACAGTGCCTACCTTTGTTATCTGATATCGGTTTGTGAGGAATGATTTGAATCACCCTAGGAGTGGATTGGTGATTCCTATGGACTATAGTTTGCAGATTAGTAGATTGTGTGGTACCCTGTCGAAGGCTTTTTTTTATGTCAAAATATAGTATTATCACTAACTTTTTCTGATCACGGTTTCTAATAATCCCGTCAAAGAAATCAATGAGGCATGTGGCGCATGACCTCCTTTTGAGAAAGTCATGCTGGAATGCACTAATTAAGCCTCCATTTAGTAGGTAGTCAGATGTTTGATCTTTGATTATCTTCTCCATTACTCGTGAGATCAATGGCGTGATATTAATTGGTCGATAGTTTTGGACCAGGTCTCTTGCTCCTGTCTTATGTTTAGGGAGTACGTAGGTGGATTTCCAGACTTCAGGATAAGTTTCAACTTCTAGTGAGAGTGTGAACATTTTAAGTAGGAGAATGATTCATCTGCATAATGGAGCACATAGGTGTATAACCTCTGCTGTAAGACTTATTTGCCTCTTACTTCGACAATCGGCTATCCAAGGTAAAGTCAAATTACTCAATTTATAAGGCTGCAGAATGGTCTAGTGGTCTTCTCCTGGGTTCATTACTATGATCAATTGTTGTTTACCCTAATCAGCTCCCTTTTGAACCTCTACTACGTATAAATGATTTTAAGTTCTCGCTGGAGGTTTACAACCATGATGTGATATAACTTCAATTATAGACAGATACATAGTGAGGCTGCTACAATGAGAATAGAGTGATTTCGATGCTACTCTAACAGCCATACAACCCAGCCGGCTGTTTCTGAGTGGCGAAAAATCAATTTGTATTCTAATCTAGAAGTTTTAGGTGAAGTCAAACACTTTCATAGAAAACAGAAGTGATGATCCACGACTTGGTAGTTAATTGAGAATGAAGTGAATTAGTTGTTAAGTGGATTCTCATGCATAATGCAGCCTGTCTCTGAACAAGATGAGATTATTTACCGCTACAGCTCACTCCCACCATAATGGGTTCGTGAGGACCCTATGACGTACCAGCCAAAGGATAAAACCCAATGCGTTAAACATTGGTAAACTTTCCTTTGATAGCTTGGATGTTGTGTAGCTTCTGGCCGTCAGCGCCTATGCTAAAGTGTCGTTACATAAAAAAAAATTGTACAAAATATAATCGTCCTCTTCCGTTTTCTTCCGGTCGTTTCCAGGCGTCCTGGAAAACCAAAAAAGAAAAAATTTTAAATATGTGCATTTCCTTTATATATATATGTATTTAAAAGCAATTTGGCGGCTAAATACAACTACAAAAACTCATAAAATGTCGGCAATGCTAACATGAATAAAAAAAAGGTTTTTTGACATTTTTCTAAAGATACGAAAATGTGTAAAATGCATACCGTAAGGTTTAAAAAAAGGTATTTTTATTCAATTTTTTTATTTTATATATATAAACTTCACAATACACAGTGGAAAATTAGAAAAAAAATTAATAGACGTAATATTCATTTGAGTGTTCTGGAAATCGTACATTCCTACCAGAACGTGTAGCTCTCGACGCTATGGGTCTCTTCTGAATTTCCACTTGCTTGTTGGTTGTTGCTTGAGGCATGGCCACTTCGCTCATGTCGAGTTTCGACGGTGTTGTGGCGAGTTGGACATCGAAGGGTTTACCTTCTAGGTAAGCTGCTTTGAGGCGGTCAATGCTGACGTTCTCCTCGTGTCCATTCTTTTCAATCGTATAGTACTTTGTTTCACGTTTCAAGACCTTGTATGGTCCTTCGTAAGTCGCGTCAAGAGGTCGGCGTAGAGCACCACGACGTACAAAAGCGTTGTACTATATTTTAAAGCGGGTTGGATGAATGTGACTGTCGATTGTTGTCGAGTTTGGACTGGCTTAACTGAATGCATAACATTTGTAAGCCGGTTCACGTAAGAATTGATATCCAAGTTTGTCGAGGTGGAAGCGGTTTTTACGAACTCGCCTGGTAGTCGTAGAGTCGTTCCGTAAACTAATTCAGACACACTGCACCCGACATCCTCTTTTACCATGCTTCGAATTCCGAGTAAGACTAGTGGCAAATCCTCTGTCCACTGCGGGATGTTTGTAGCTGAAAGTGATGCTTTCAGCTATCGATGAAATCTCTCTACCAACCCGCTAGATTGTGGATGGTAGGCGGTTGTTCGGAAGCGCGTTGCTCCAAGAAGTTTCGTCAGAGAGTGGAACAATCCAGATTCAAACTGACGTCCACGGTCTGTCGTTATTGTAGATGGACAACCAAAATTTGATATCCATCTTTCGATGAAAGCGCAAGCAGTCGTTTCACTAGTGATGTCTTCCAGTGGAATCGCTTCTGGCCAGCATGTAAAACGGTCCACGCATGTCAAAAGATAAGAAAATCCATCTGATTCTGGTAAGGGTCCTACCAAATCAAGGTGGACATGGTCAAATCGAGCGTCGGGAGTTGGGAAAGTTCCAAGAGGACATTTATTGTGCTGAATTACTTTGCTCTTTTGGCAGGCCACACAGGAGCGTGCCCACACTTTGATGTCTTTATTCATCCTTGGCCAGCAAAATCTCTGGGCAATCAGTTTAGACGTAGCACGAACTCCAGGATGAGAGAGGTTGTGCAATGCGTCGAAGATGATTCGTCGATAACTCTTGGGAACGATTGGATGGGCTGTACCTGTAGAATAATCACAAATTAAAGTGTTCTTACCTTTTCCAATCGTCTTTGTTTGGAGTTTAAGCGTTGTTGTGGATAACTCGTGATGGAGATCATTGTCTTCATTTTGAAGTTGAGCTAGTTCAACAAGGTCGATACCTTGGATACGATTCAAGGCATGTATTCGTGATAAGGCGTCGGCAACCACATTGTTAGCTCCAGATATATGTCGTATATCAGTAGAGAACTGCGAAATGTAATCTAGATGACGCGACTTTCGCGGAGAGTATTTATCTGAAGATGACTTCATAGAAAACGTCAGTGGTTTATGGTCGGTGAATATTGTAAATTCCCGGCCTTCGATGGAATGTTGAAAATGTCGCACAGCACAGTACATGGCTAGCAGTTCACGACCAAAAGTGCTGTATCTTGATTCGGTATCGTTTAGTCGTCTTGAGAAAAATGCTAAAGGTTGCCAAGTTTGGTCAGTTCATTGTTGCAGAACTGCGCCAATCGCTGAGTCAGATACGTCAACCGCGATGCTGACAGGGGCTTCGGTATTGTGATGTGCCAGCATAGTCACATTGGCTATTGCTTATTTAGTTGCAGTAAGGGCTTTCTTTGGGTCTGCATCCATTGTAACCACATTTTTATTTCCACGAAGCTGATCCGTTAGTGGTTTCATGATAGATGCACAGTTCGGCATAAATCGTCTGTAGAAACTTACCAACCCATTGAAAGCTCGCAACTGCTTGATGGTGGTTGGTTCAGGGTACTCCAGAATAACCGCCACCTTGTGTTTTTGGGGTTGTATACCATTCGCATTAATAGTATGCCCCAGGAAGTCCAACGAGGTTGTTCTGATTTGGCATTTCTGTATGTTTATGGTTATTCCATATTGTTGCAGTCTACTAAAGACTGTGTCCAAGTGTTTCATATGTGTTACCTCGTCTGGGCTTGCTATCAGGCAGTCGTCGACGTATGCATGGACATAGTCAAGCCCGCGGAACACGTCATCGATGAAACGTTGGAATGTTTGTGCCGCATTCCTCAACCCAAAAGGCATTCGGAGGAATTCGTAAAGGCCAAATGGAGTTACGATAGCGGTATTCGGGATATCATTTTCAGACATCGGTATTTGGTTGTACGCCTTTACCAAGTCGAGTTTTGAAAATATTGTCATTCCCTTCAGGGTGGCCGTTAAATCGTGGATGTGCGGTAAAGGGTAACGATCGGGTGTAGTTTAGGAGTTGAGACGTCGGTAATCACCGGTGGGACGTCAGTCATTGCTATCTTTCTTCGGGACCATATGTAACGGAGATGACCATGGACTACTGGAAGGTCGAATTATTCCCAAGTCATTCATATGATCGAATTCGTTTTTCGCAATCCTTAGTTTTTCAGGTGCCAGTCGGCGTGCTTTGGAGAATACAGGTTGACCTGTAGTCGTGATGTGATGTGTAATATTGCTGGTTACACATGATAATTTCGATGACGCCTTATTCAGATCTGGATACTTGTCGAGTATCAGCTGAAAATAAGGGTTAATTAAATGTTTAAAACGAAGAGGACATAAGCAACAACCTGTTGCAGCGGTTCCACGAATGTAGAGATTTGTGTTACTATCCACTAGTCTCTTTTTACTAGGGTCCACAAGCAAGTTGTAGTGGCTAAGTAAATCCATGCCTATGATAGGTATTTTCACATCGGCGATAGTGAAAATCCAGTGTATGGGTTTTCGTAAACCCACGTTTAAGTAGACGTATCGTTTACCATACGTAGCTATATGTTTTCCATCGGCTGCCTGTAAATCGAGCGCAGCTTCATGGTGGCGATCAGATGGAGCTGCAGGAAGAACGCTAACTACTGCGCCAGTATCGACGAGGCAGCGAACCTTCGTTACCACATCAATGATAAATAACAGGCGGCTGCTTCCACCGGCTACAGTTGCCGCTTACGCGTGCCGGCGGAATAGTTTCCCGATGCGTCAACAATCTGTTTATGTCTAGGGAAACAACAGGGGTCTCTACACTTTTTGGAATCATTGCCATACGTGTTGTGGTACCAACACCAATGTGACTTTTCGTTTCGTCGAGGTCGAGACGACGACCTTCTCCGTGACGTACTTCGTCGACGAGAATCGTTCGGTCGGTGTCTTTCCTTCAGGTCAAGAAAACGAGAAAGAGTATTACACAATTTTGTCACGTCGTCTTCGGTGGCATGAAGTTTTTCAGTAATGGAATAAACCTGATTGTCGCGAGTTCTGGTTATCTTCAGAATTCGATCAGCAGATGAGGCTAGTTCATCTACTGGGTTGTTATTAAACGTTACCAGAACTGCTTGCACTTGTTGTGGCAGTTTTAATAAGAAGAGTTGACGGAAAAGACCTTCGTCGAAAGTGCGTTGACCAATTACCTCTCGCATGCGCGTCAACCACTACCTAGCTCGATGGTGTGGAACAACTCATCAAGACGTTGTCTATCGGACAAGTCTCCGCGTTTGAGAATCGATCTTTTGAGCTGGTCATAAGGTTCTGGGCAGTCAGGGCTGAAAAAGAAGGGGGTGACGTACCTGTTCAATTCACGCGGAAGTGACCTTACGACGGCAAGAAATTGAACACGTGGATCTGTCACAGTGTGGTCTCGAAACTCGGCTTCTGCGTAGCAGAACCAAGCTTCTATGTTTTCTGTCCAGAAGGGAATGACCTGAAAGTTCGGGGGTGTGGGAGTTTTAATCTTAATGAACTTAGGAGTCTGATCAGTCATGCTATGTATGCAGTATGTGAAAATACAAAAATAAATGCAATCAAAATGTGCCAAAAAAATGATAATCACACCAAAAATACTGTTAAAAATTATAAACAGGAACGAACTCACAGTTATGAACGTGTCCAAATCACGTCGTGCTCACCAGTGAAGGTGGACCTGGTATATGACCAAGTTACGTTTGGATTATTACCAGAGCAACTTCTAACGATTGAACCCACTCTTACGAATGAGAAGAAATCAGAAGGCAATGAAGGATGAAAGAGAAGTTATATTTGATCGTAAATAGAGTGGCAATGGAATAGCAACGTCTAGGCTGGCAAACTAGAGAGAGTTGCTTTTAACGGTATGGCGTGACGTGATCTGGTAGTGATGCGTGACCGAGCGCCTTCAACTTAGTAGTGTCCGCTAAAACAAACGTGGTCAGCATCAATGTCGAAACCTATGTAACTATTTATTTTGGGGATTATTTATCGCAACACACCTCTACCAATATTCCAGCACTTTTCTTTGGCAGCCCAATGGTCACATCAAGTTCGTACAAATCACTAATAAATCCTTCTCAAACTTCAGTGTATCATAACCACGGGATGCTTGGTTATGCTTCTATGGCATACAATAACAATGTGCCAATGTATAATTGCTTGCTGCCCACATACAATCCACCAGAATTTTTTCACATGAACCGCTATCCACAGTAATCTCCTCCCCGATGGACTCAAATGGAACCTCGACTAGTAACTTAGCACCTTTTACAAACAACGAATCTCTTAAGTCTATCTTCTCACTATCCCGTCATACTCGCCTCACTTCCTCCCCTGTTCAGTCTTCACTTATTCCACATCGTCATATAGATGGTACCCTGCCAAGTGACAAAGTACCCCCTTCCAACCCCCTAGTGACTAATGTCTCGCTGCTATCACTCCCCTATACTCCATTTTCTTTTTTCAGTCCAAATAGAGTTCATAGAGGTTCTCCATTAACTCAAGTAACCCGTGACCTATCTAATTTGATTAGTCCCATACAGTTCTCCACTATTCTATTTAACTCCCGTTCCCTCTGCAATAAAATCACTCATCTTAAATCCCTAATGTACTCAGTTAACCCATGCTGTGTCCTAATAACCGAGACTTGGTGTACTCCCGATATCTCAGACCTTACACTTCAAGTTGATAATTATGTCATATACCGCAAAGATAGGAATTCAGGAAAAGGCAGAGGATGTATAATATATGTTCTATCCGATTTTTCATCATCTCCTATCTCCCCGAAAGGTAGTGAACTTTTAGATGACGCTATATTTGTCAGCATTGACAACTGTCCTCATCATCAGTTTCTGATAGGTTGTATTTATAGACCGCCTAATGCTACTCATACTTTTACTCAACAATTAGGTCATTTATTCGCATCATTATCATTGCTTCCTATGACCAAGTTGATAGGAGGAGACTTCAATATGCCTTCTGTTATTTGGAAAGCCTTGCATGGACCTCCACACCTTGATAAATTCTTTGGAATACTTGAAAGTAATGCATGGACTCAAGTAGTAAGTAAAGCTACACGAAAGTCCAATTTATTAGACTTAATCTTCTTACAAAATGCCCCAAACTACTCAGTTAGTACTAGTCTTGAATTTCCTGGCAGCGACCACAAAGTTGTCATTTGCCAGTTAATTGTCAATGAATGTTCATGTACTAAGAGTAAAACAAACGATCCTTTTCATTCTCGTAGAAAGTATGCTCAAATTAACTGGTCTAATACCGAGAAATTACTACATGATCTTAATTGGGATATATTTTTCTCCTCTTACGAAGTTAATAACTCACTAGATGCTTTTTACCATAATATAAATTTATGTCTTGACAGTGTTGCACTTTTAAAGTGATTAAACCGCACATCACAAATAGTGAATACATCCCTGTTAGATTTAAAAACAAACTAAGGAAGCTTCGAAAGAGATTATTCGTTCAGCATGACTTTTCCGTAATTTCTAGTATCCACTCAGTATTCACAAATATAGCAAACTACAGAAAAACGAGAGAGCTAGAAGCCGAAAAAATGCTTTTGAAATTACCTGACAAAATAGCCTATTTAGCAGCCACCCTCAGAAAGAAACTTTATGCCCAGTCCAGTCTTCCTACTACTCTCAAAATCAAAAATAAAATAACTAGTAACCCTATGGAGATCTGCGAAGCGTTTAGTGAATCATTTGCACACTCTTTTACTAAAAACAGTCCACTTATAGGGATGATCAGCAACTTTAACCAGCATAAATTAACTGGCATGAAGTTTACAGTTACTAATGTTAGAAATGCTATAAGATCACTAAAACCTTCATTTAATAGCGGGGAGGATGGAATACCGGTTAATTTGATTAAATATGGTAGCTCAGCCTTCCCAATACTGCTCACAAAAATATTTAATCTCTCCTTGGAAGATGGAATTTTTCCTAGTTCCTGGAAAACCACATATATAATCCCTCACTTCAAAAAAGGCACTAGGCTTAACGTTGAAAACTACCGTCCAATTAATCACTCTTCCGTTTTATCTAGAGTCATGGAGAAAGTTATTTAAGAGGAGATTTACACTCACATAGTTAAGCACAAACTAATTATCTCTTCCCAGCACGGCTTCATGTCTAAGAAATCCTGCATAACTTGCCACATAGAATACTTCGACTATATAATAAACAATAGAGATGATGGAAAATTAATTGTTACCCTATACTTTGACTTCACTAAAGCGTTTGACAAAGTACATCACTCATCTCTCTTATATAAATTACAAGATTTCGGGTTAACGGGCAAATTGCATGATTGGTTAGCTTCGTTTTTGAAAGATCGCATTCAATTAGTGAAACTAGGACGATATCTCTCACGTCCTCAAAATATCACTAGTGGTGTCTTCCAGGGTTCAGTCATTGGACCATTGTTATTTATTATGTATGTTAATGACATATGCCACTGTTTTCAAGAGGGTAAGACCTTTATGTTTGCGGACGACCTCAAAGTTGTCTATACATTCAACCCAGATGAAGGTCGAAATATTAACGACATAATACAGAGAGATCTCAATAAACTAAGTGAATAGTGTAATAAATGGTTTCTTCCCCTTAACACACAAAAGTCAGGGTACCTATGTTTCGGAGAATCTAACCCCGAGATTAACCTTCACCTTAACCAACATGAATTTCGTCATCTAAATGGCGTCTGTGATTTAGGAGTAAGGTATTCAACAAGTCTATCCTTTACCGAGCATGCTTCATCACAGGTCTCTAAAGCTCGTAGACTTATTGGTTTTATTCATCGTAACTATCGTCTTTGCGAATCTAAAGTTATTCTTTATAAAACCTGTGTTAGACCTCTACTTGAGTACTGCCCAATTATATATAGTTGCATGCGTTCACTAGATCGGCAAAAAATAGAGAAAGTTCAACGGCATCTTACTAGATTACTAACCCCTGGCCGACCCTATGATGCTAGATGCTGTGCTTGGAAGTTAGACCCTTTATGTGTCAGAAGGATTAAACTTAATCTTACTATACTCTATAAAATTCTTCATAAAGAAATTATAACAGATTGTACTGCCTTGACATTTGCTGGAAAACATAAGTATGACTTGCGGAACCAAAACTCTGTGGTAGCAGTGCAGAGAGCCACTAGTAAGATGAAATCCCCCTTCTTTGTTGCACGTTATGCTAACCTCTGGAACCGGTTACCAGAAAGCATACGACAATCTAGCTCCTTGTCACAGTTTACATTAGCAATAAACCTACACTTAGACAATGCCGGTATCTGTAACTTACTTAACACATATTATATAGATTATGGCACATTTATCAATGGACCTCCTGGCATTTAATTCTCCTTATAACACTACTAAAAATAAAACGTACCTGTAGACTTTAAAAGCTCCTTGATTATTTACCTACAGGCAATAGAATGTTTTTCTACCTAGAAGAGAGTGCTTAGGAAACTCGTAATGTCTATGCACTTCTTAGAGGTGATGTAGTATGTCTTTATTCCCCCATACTTTATCTTATAGGATAAAGTAGATCTGAAATTTACCATAGTTATCTCTAGTATCAGTTGACGTTTCCCAGAATAAAAAAGTCGAAGAACAAATGAGATTTAGTTAATCCAATATGTACACTTTAGGTCTCACTATAATCAGATGTACTTAACTGATTCTGTGCCCTCTCGCGCTTTCGCTTGTTCCTTTTCTTTATCTTTTCAGTTCCCAACTATCGTGTCACGCTGAAAATATAACCCAAAGTCCACGCTGGAAAGGAAATTGCATCTTTGTGACCTACTCATGATGCTTTAATGTGTTACCTCTAATCTCCATCGTCCACCTACAAGGTGCCGTCCCACACAAGGTGTAACACGTGTTATTAGCAGCTATTTACAGGCAGAGATCTAAAAACCACAGCACACAACGTTAATCAGGAACTTCACACAAGTGAGAACACGGAGTAACAGCCACAGGTCTTTATTATTTTTTAAAAATTAAATTACGCGGTTCTGGTACAAAAGGAGGGGTTATTTACAAGATAGTCTCATACGTCATCATGCAAGTTCATTTTGCACAGGGCTCGCTCTTCTTCTTCCAACACATTTATCCTTGATCGTCCTGCAATAGAAAGACAACAAATTCACGTTAATAACATCGTACATAGTAATTTCAACACTGTTACAAAGGACATGTTCGTACTTGACGCCACAATAGACTGTTTCAAACAACTGTGTGGTATCTAAATCTTCCTTGTGTCGCGTCTTTGACACTCTTTTTTTGAATTGATTACATATATTAATAAGTGTTCTCTACTAATACATTCCTGAAAACTCAAGCATGAAATGTATCTACCAGCTTGTCTTGTAAATGGTATTATTAGTCAAGCATTCATTTCACAAAAACTTTGTGTTTCATTGTAAAAGAGTTAAACTTTTTGTATCATAATGACCATGCCTGTAAACTGGCGTGATTTCTGTAATAAATAAATAAATAAATAAACTCCTTGGTAACAGCGCAGAGAGCCACTAGTAAGATGAAATCCCCCTTCTTTGTTGCACGTTATGCTAACCTCTGGAACCGGTTACCAGAAAGCATACGACAATCTAGCTCCTTGTCACAGTTTACATTAGCAATAAACCTACACTTAGACAATGCCGGTATCTGTAACTTACTTAACACATATTATATAGATTATGGCACATTTATCAATGGACCTCCTGGCATTTAATTCTCCTTATAACACTACTAAAAATAAAACGTACCTGTAGACTTTAAAAGCTCCTTGATTATTTACCTACAGGCAATAGAATGTTTTTCTACCTAGAAGAGAGTGCTTAGGAAACTCGTAATGTCTATGCACTTCTTAGAGGTGATGTAGTATGTCTTTATTCCCCCATACTTTATCTTATAGGATAAAGTAGATCTGAAATTTACCATAGTTATCTCTAGTATCAGTTGACGTTTCCCAGAATAAAAAAGTCGAAGAACAAATGAGATTTAGTTAATCCAATATGTACACTTTAGGTCTCACTATAATCAGATGTACTTAACTGATTCTGTGCCCTCTCGCGCTTTCGCTTGTTCCTTTTCTTTATCTTTTCAGTTCCCAATTATTGTGTCACGTTGAAAATATCACCCAGAATCCACGCTAAAAAGGAAAGTGCATCTTTATGATCTACTCATTATAACTTAATGTGGTACCTCCGATCTCCATCGTCCACCTGCAAGGTGCTGTCCTACACAAGGTCATGTTTGTACCGTGTAGTATCTAAATCTTCCCTGTGTCGCGTTTTTGACACTCCTTTTCCTGAATTGATTACATATATTAATAAGTGTTCTCTACTAATGCATCTCTGAACACTCAAGAGTGAAAAGTATCTTCCAGCTGTTGGTTAACGGTTTCCTTGTCTACATTTAATCTTCCTACATATGAATCTAGTGTCTTGTAAATGGTATTATTAGTCAAGTACTCATTTCGGTAAAACTTTGTGTTCCATTGTACAAGAGTCAACCTTCCTGTATCATAATGACCATGTCTGTAAACTGGCGTGAATTCCGTAGTAAATTTCAGAATAATAATACTTAATACTTAGTGCGTCGGCCACTTTGAAGATGAACCAAACTGCGTCAAGTGTATTGCTGTTTACATGAAAACTCTCGTGATGGTACATCACTGCAACTTCCGAAATACAACCATGCATTTACATGATATAATTAGCTGATCTCATAGGAAATCGGTCTCGTTTAAGCGAATTGATCCTAACTCTGATTAGCGACGTAATTAATGCATCAATAACTCACCGTTCAAAATCAAGGCACACAGATTTCACCAGAAAGGCAGAATTTCCTGATGTACATGTTTAGTTAGAGCTTTTATTCAAGTTTCAAATACTCTTCATCTTATGTAGTATCTAGATATGTTCTATGATCCTTTCTGCTTATTGCCAGCCATCTCCTGAAATCGTAGTGCCAGAGACAGAAAGCGAACAGTTATTTTTTAGATATGTACCATGATGCGATACATACCTCTAATATCCTAACACTGTAACTTTGCTGTCGTTGGTTTTGTTTTTAATTCATATCTTCATATGGCGTATATTTCCTAACAGTGATTTCACTAAAATACTTGTATTTAGATAATCACTTATTATTTTGACCGGGCCTGCAAACTGGTATGCTCTCATGCACAAGTTGGTTCTTGAGAATAAAGCCATTATTATTAACTTGGTTCACCCTGGCCATAGCGAGCAAGTTTCCTGATTAATAAAAAGTTAATTAGTGGTTAAGTTACATTTTAGATGATAATGATGTGAGTAGTTACAAATACATTGACGTATGCCAGGTTACGACGAGTTCCATGATGCTAGTCAACTAGTGCTCTATTTGCACAGTTTTTTAAATATTTTCTCTAAATAGCATAGCATTTAGTGATTATTTGACATTGGTTAAGACATTTTTGGTACGGTTAAGTACTCCATTGACCCTACACATTCCTAAGGAGATAGTGAGGACCTACAAAGAAGGCAACAACACAGCTTTTAAAGTAGCTAGGAGTCCCTCTCGTCCGACTATATGGAATTTAGGACTAGTGTTATATCTCACTTAGCGATGGCCTATCCTATCGATTCTGATTTATCCGCGACACTATACATTGCAGCTAACCCTTAGCCTTGTCTTTATCTATTTTTTAGTTGCGATGATCCGACTGATTTGTTAAGAAGTCAGTTAATCACTCACTCACATGTATTATTAGAGCATAAAACAATAATTTGCAAGACGTATATAAAATTTAGTACCTTGTCTCGCATGTTTGTCGCACAGTAATGACCACTCATATGTCTTCTTCCGGATTTGTCTCAAAAGACTTAGAACTAGGCAAACTTCTTGTTCATGATACTCATTTATTAACCTTTACTATCTCACATATAATATTAGTAACAACGCTAAGAGTACATATTGAGAAACTGACTGTGTTTTGCAAGTAGACTAACAGCGAGACTCAAAGTAGAACTTTAAAGGTAGTCTTAGGCAAGAAAGAAAGTGATAGTATGAAAATGCTCACACGGTTTTTCTATACCGGAACAGAATTACAAACATAGGGATCTTGATAAAGGGAGTTAGACCAGATATTGCCGATCTCATGGAAACGTACCTGACAATCAAAGCAGATTTTACACTATTCCCGTGTACATTTATACTTAATATCATGAAGTCATTACTTATAAAGTTAAGTGACTTAGACATTCATCATAGCCCGTGTAGTTGACACAATGGATGAAGTCGTTCAAATATTTCACCAATTGATTGAGCCACAAATATCAGCTGTTGGAAACCAGCTAAATGGGGCAATATTTAAGCGCACTCCGAGAAGTCTTACGGTACTTCTCACCATATTGCTTACTTCTAGAAAGTGCCGTTCATGAACGAGACAGCTCTACAGGGCTTCCTGCTATAATTCAGATAACTTTTCACATTAAATTGTCTTCAGTTGGATCGTTATAAGGTTTCGCTCTGATATACAATAATGTTTATATGCTATTATGAAAAAAGCCAAAACAATCAAGGTAATTTGTGAATCCATTATTACACTGAGGTGGACCAATGTCGTAACAGTTGATCGCACTTCAATGGAAAGTGCAGATCGAAAGTAAGAGAGCAGATATACTAACAGTAACGATACGAATACTAAGCCAACAGCAGTAAATATTTCGTTTCATAAGACAGATTAAAACTTGGGGGGATAAGCTGATCGAAGGAAACCTCTTAAAATAATAATTGTCAGAAAAACGTAATTGCGTAATAGCAAGTGCACGAAGAAAAGTTCCGGTCGTATGGGTGATGAAAACACAACACGAAAAGGGTGAGGGAAACAAATTATTGAAGCAAAATAAACACAAGACAGAGAATGTGTCGACTTCACGAAATATTTGCAAAGTTATATTTAGCCCAAGAATAGACGGACGTGTTGCAGATATTTTCTAAGTACTTAGGAGTAACTGTGAATTATGACATGAAAACTGCTGCATAGTACGACGCAACAGCCAGTGTCTCAATTGTTAGGGTCACTTTGCAGAGCATTCAGATGTTTTGGTAACGATATTTTTAGGAATTTTCCCCATTTACCTGCAATTTCTTCGTATATATTGTATTCAAACATCAAGTCCCAATATTGTTATGGTTGTCAACACAATCGACGGAGTTTAACGGGTAGGCATTAAGTTTATGATAGGCCTTGAACACCTCTCTTACTATAAGCAATAAAGTGCCTAAATGCTCTCTCCTTTTCATAGAATAAAATGTGACATAACGTTGGCATTCTGTACGCTGAATGATGATTTGGGCGGTAATATGTCTTATCCTTTGGCTGTCTAAGACTAATAGTCTCAGATACTATCACGAAAAGATCCGAAAACCGAGATCGAACAAACTCACAGTTGAATTCTGTTTTAAGCGTCGATTGGTCAACAACTGGAACGTGCTACCTGGACAAGTAGTATTCGCCCTTAAGTGAGCTTTTCCAAAAAGGTGGATCTTTACCAGAACAAATGCCACATGAATTACCACAGGTCATCAGATCTACTATCTTTATCGTTGTGAACGGAAGCTTTGCTGTTCACGAGTAGTCGGGGTTTATTGGCTGCAATTATTGTAGTGAGTTAACATATGAATGTTTTGTTCTGTACGCAGAACCCCTTAGGTACGTGAAGATAAGGCATAATGTACTTCTGCACGCTCAAAATAGTCTTTTGCTGCGGTTTTCATCTAGTCGGTAGACACTTTATACTCTTTAGAGTGAAGAGGGGGGGTCATAACCGTTAAAAACATCTAGCAAAAAGAGCGCCAAATGACAACGGTGAACCAACGGCTCATTAAGTAAATCAAGTGTTCCCACCTTAAAGACACCCTAGTGTAAGTACTGATGTCCAGAAGCTACACAAAACCGCAAGCTATCACAAGAACTTTTACGAATGTCTAAAACGTTGGGTTTTATCCTTTGGCTGATACGTCTTAAGGTCCTCTCAAACATATTAGGTGGGGAGTGAGCTGTAGCAGTAAATAATCCCCAGAATATATAATTGCGTAGGCTCTTGACATTGATGCTGACCATACTTGTTTTAGTGCGCACGACTAATTGAAGTCGCTCGGTCACGCATCACCACCAGATCACGACACGAAAAACGTGGGAACTATTGCTCTAGTTTGCCAGCTTAGACGCTGCTACCTGATTGACACTTTATTTACAATAATATATGACTTCTCTTCCTTCCTTCATTGTCTTCTGATTTGTTCTCATTCGTAAAAATGGGTTCCATTGTTAGAAATTGCTCTGGTTATATGACAAACTTAACTTGGTCAGATACTGGGTGGACTTCAGTAGCATGGCCCACTAAAACTATCGAGACTGTCCGTACCACCAATGTAGATCGCCATCTAGACATGAAGATTGACTACCGAAACAATTTTATTTTTGTGGACAAGAGTTCCTGAATGTCACTAATGAAAGAAGGCTGTGATTTGAGTACAATATTCCAATAACTATATGCTTTGTTATTCCATTGACTAACGTCGACAAAGCACGAACACAATTGATGTATATTAAAAGTCAGAACGAAGAGTTGATGGAATATTTATTAAGGTAACAGCCGTCGAACGTGGGATAGAGAGTTAAAAATTGTTACAAGTCAAATCAATGTGTTCAACATAAATATAAGTGCTATAACTAAACAATGTACAATATTCTGATAACGGTCCGACGCGTATACACTGAAAATAGTCAAGTTGCTACTTGTTATTATCGTACAGAAATAAAACACGCACACCTTGATACTACACTATTTAGCTAACGTTTGTGCTCATTATTATATGGATAGAACTCCAACTATTGTAAACTGAATGTTACATATGCTCACGTATATCCCCTTTTAGCGTGTCCCCGTTTGACACGTCACAACCCCTTTCATTCTTGTCCACTACCTCTACCACCCTTCTTGAACCAACAACTTGTATAAATCGTGAATGTAGAGTCGAAGAAAACTTTCAGTATAACTAAAGAAACAATGACCAATACGACTATGCTGGCACATCACAATACTCAAAGTCTTGTCAGCGTTGCTGTTGACGCATCTGACTCAGCCATTGACGCAGTTCTACAACAATAGGTTGGCCAAACTTGGTAACCCTTAACATTCTTCTCAAGACAATCAAACGATGCTGAATCGAGATGCAGCACTTTTGGACATGAACTATTAGGAATGTACTGTGCAGTACAAAATTTACGACATTCAATTAAAAGCTGGGAATTAACAGTATTCACCGATTATAAACTACGGACGTTTTTATATTATTATTGTTCTGAAATTTAGTACATAATTCACGCCAGTTTACAGACAGTCATTATGATGCAGGAAGGTTAACTCTTACACGATAGAGCATAAAGTTTCGTAGAAACATGTGCTTGAATGATAATAACATCTGCAAGACACTTGATTCATGTGAAAAAGAGAATAAACGTAAACAAGAAAACCGTCAACCATCAGCTGGAAGGTATTTTGGAATCCTGGGTGCTCTGGGATACATTAGTAGAGAATATTTACGTATGTATATATATATATACAATCAGTTCAAGTTAAAGTGTCATGAACATGAGACTACGTTGCTTTAGATACTAGATGGTTGATTAAATAGTCAGTTGTAGCGTTAAGTACGAACCTTGTGTGAACGATGGAGATCGGAAGTATCACATTAAGGCATCATGAATGGACCACAAGGACACACCTCCCTTTTCAGGCTGGATTCCAGGTGCTAATTTTAACATGATATATCAGACGGGAACTGCAAAGATAGAGAAAAAGAGCAAGCAACGGGACTATAGGACACAAATGATCAATTAAGTACAGCTGTTTGCAGTGGAACCTAAGATGTACCTATTGCATTCAATGAAGCACATTTGTTATTTCCCTTTTTTATTCTGAAAAACGCCAACTAAAACCAGCGATAACTATGCTAGACTTTGGATCCGCTCCATGATAAAGAGATCAAGGAAGTATAGGACAGGAAAACAAAAGGTATTACCTATAAGAAATATGTGGGCACTACGAAGTTCCAGAGCACTAACTGTCAGGAAGGAAAACGTTCTATAACCTTTATGTAAATAGTCAAAAAGCTATTAAGACCTTCAGGTAATTTTGTTTTTAGAAGTGTTATGAAAAAAAACAAATGCCACAAGGTCGACTGATAAGTGTACCCCATTACATACAAGTTATGTTAAGTAAGTCACAGGTACAGGCATTGTTTAAGTAAAGGTTTATCGCGATTCTAAATTGTGACAGGGAGCTACATTGTCGTATGCTTTCTGATAACCAGTTGCAGAGGTTGGCATAGCACACAACAAAGAAGGAGGATTTTAATTTACCAGTGGCTTTCCGCACACTTACCAGTGAATTTCGGTTCCGCAAGTCATACGTTTTCGAGTGGCAAAATCTGTAATCATTTCCTCATGAAGAATTTCATAGAGTATCGTAAGATTAAGCATAATCCTTCTGACCCAAAAAGAGTCTAATTTCCAAACGCAGCATCTAGGATTATAGGGTCGGCGAGGGGTTAGTAGCCTAGTAAGATGACGTTGAACCTTCTCTGTTTTCTGCCGATCTAATGGATGCATACAACTATATATAATTGGGCCGTACCCAAGCTGAGGTCTAACACAGGTTTTTTAAAAGAACAACTTTAGGTTAGTTAAGACGACAGTTACGATGAATAAAACCAATACGTCTGCGAGCTTTAGAGACTGGTGATAAAGCATTCTCGTTAAGAAACAAGCTTTTTGAATACATTACTCTTAAATCACAGATACTACGTAGCTGATGAAAATTGTGTTCGTTAAGGTGTAAGTTGGTCTCGCAGTTAGATTCTCCAAAATAAAGCACCATGACTTTTGTATGTTAAGGGGAAGAAACCATTTATTACACCATTCACTTAGTTTATTTAGATCACCATGTATTATGTCGTTAATATTTCGATCTTCATCTGGGTAGAATGCATAGGCAACTTTGAGGTCGTCCATAAACATGACGGTTTTACACTCTTGAAAACAATAGCATATGTCATTAACATACATAATAAATAATAATGGTCCCATGATTGAACCCTGGAAGATGCCACTAGTGATATGTTGAGGACGTGAGAGATGTCGTCCTTGTTTTGCAAATCGAATGCGATTTATTAATGGCATGTGAGAACTCCATGTGACCATGAGGCTGCTGAATGGAAGTACAGTGCTGTTGATATAGGTGAAATAGGTCTTCTGAGAAGTGTTCGTAGGTATCTTTTAGGCGTGTCTCATCAGGTTTTAATGCTGATTTTTGTTGTTTAGCGGTATGAAGTCCGAGTACATGTGGTTGGGATTCAAAGAGTATGGGGATCATACAATTCTAGGCTCTTGGGGCATGTCCTGTTTTGTTAAGGTATTGGGAGTGCGTCATGCCCTACTAAAGATATGGTACTTAGATTTGCCACGATTGTCTTCGGTAGTACTTCACTGCACATGGGGTTGATTTGCAAGGAAATAAGTCTCCTCAGTATTTGATGCGAAGTGCAAAAAAAAGCCTAATTGCCTAGGATACCTCTGCCTCCTTGTTGTCCGGCTTGTTTTTGTAGGTATTTTCAAGGAGCTCTGGTTGATCCGAAGTAAAATATAATTTGTAGTGAATGGTACGGTAGCTGCAACTTAGGAAAAGCCTTGCTTTTTCTCTGCTTTGATGTTATGGGCAGAGTTTTTATACTTTTATGGGCTTGGGTTTTGAAGAGCTTTGATAACTTAGGGTAGCTTTGAGATATGCAGTCAGGTTCCTCTAGCTCTTTATGCATAGCCATATGTTGGCTGGTTTATATTTGACTAGCTTCTGATAGTTATTCACTACCTAGTCGATCTAGAGTGCTGTTCTAAGAATGAGAGCAACCTTAGGAAGAGACTACTGGCATTTCTATATTTGCTAGAATCTGTGGGAGTGTGCGGATTATCTGTTGGCTCCTGGGTTTTTGATATGTTCAAATCGACACATTTGCCGTTCCTAGGCTTGGTTAAGTTTCTGTAGGGTGGAGAGGATTTATCCGACTGAGTACATCCGACACTAGAACACGGTATGGTTGGATAAGATCGGAAGCTTAAGTCATGTCTTGGTTCAAACTTAATTACGTTGTTACGCAGCGTAATGTCATTAGCCATCCAGGTTTATTGAGGTGGGAGCGGTTTCCACAAACTCACCTGGTAGTCTAAGCGTCGTTCCATATACCAATTCAGCAACACTGCATCTAACATCTTTTAAAGTGCTGCGAATCTCGAGTAAGAGTAGAGGCTAAGCGTCGGTCCACTGTGGGATGTTCGTAGCTGGAAGTGATGTTTTCAGCTGTCTATGAAATCTTTCTACTGTTCGATCAGCAGATGAAGGTAGTTCATCTACTGGGTTGTTATTAAATGTTGCCAGAATTGCTTGCATTTGTTGTGGCAGTTTTGATAAGACGAGTTGACGGGAGAGGCCATCGTCGAACGTGCGATAACCTATCACTTCTCTCATGCAGGACAACAATTCCGTAGCTGAACCGCCGCGGAGCTCGATGGTATGGAACAACTCATCATGACGTTGTCTGTCAGACAAGTCTCCGCGTTTGAGAATTGATCTTTTGAACTTATTAGGAGGTTCTACGCTATCGGAGCTGAAAAAAGGGTGATGTAACTGTACAAATCACGCGGAAGTGACTTTACGATGGCAAGGAATTGAACGCGTGGATCTATCACGCTGTGGTCTCGAAACTCGGCTTCTGCGCGGTAGCACCAAGCTTCTATGTTTTCTGCCCAAAAAGGGATGAGCTGAAAGTTCGGAGGTGTGAGAGCTTCAATCTTAATAAGCTAATGGAGTCTGGTCAGTCATCCTCAAAGTAACAATATATGCATATACAAAAGTACAGTGAAAAATATACAGAGAAATAATTACAGAAAAATACACTATTTAAAACTATAAAGAGGAACGAACTCACAGCTATGATCGTGTTCAGATCACATCGTGCTCACCAATAAAGTGCACTCGGTATATGATGAAGTTACCTTTGTCGTATAGCCAGAGCAACTTCCGACGATTGAACCCACTCTTACAAATGAGAATACATCAGAAGGCAATGAATGATGGAGGGTAAGTTACATTTGATCGTGAATAGATCGTCAATGAGCTAGCAATGTCCAGGCTGGCAAACCGGAGGGAGGGATGCTTCCCATGGTGCGGCGTGACGTGATCTGGTGGTGATGCGAGACCGAGCGCCTTCAGTTAGTCATGCCCACTACAACAAGCATGGTCAGCATCAATTTCGAGAGCCTATGCAACTATTTTTTGGGGATTATTTACCGCTACAGTTCAAAACATTATCCATTCTTGACACAACTATTTGAAGCTTGAAAGGTCCGAGCGAACCGTTTGTCCTTTTCGTTACTACCACTTCTCGTGGACTATATTTAATGGCTCTTTTTACTCCTACAAACCAAAAACGATTAACCAATGTGTCTGTGGTTCGATTAAAAAAAGGTGGCAGTCGTTACGAGTTAGCATGCTACCCAAATAAAGTGCAACCTTGGAGAGATAAACTGTAAGTCTTTATTTGATATGTTATGTAACAGTGAGACGAATTTAAATGAAGTTTTGCAGGCGCATTGTGTTTTCACGAATGTATCCAAAGGTCAGTTTGCTAACAAAAAGGAAATGTTTGCACATTTTTGCACAGAAGATGAAAGAGAAATCATAAAATCAGTAGGCTTTCTTTTTTACTAAGCCAAGCTTTCAGATATTAGAACATGGTGAACTTCAACTGACGGAAAAGGAGCGCCTTGTGGGACAACAGGCATTATTTAGGGATGTGGCCAAAATCGTTTCCGAGCGATGTGTAAACCCTGAAAACAATCGCTCATATACAGTTACGATGGTAGAGAAAATGATGAAAGATTGCCACATTTCTTTGAAGGCTAACAAAAGTGCTAAACAGCATGTAAGTTTAGTAACATTTCGAATCGCTTCAGGCTCTAGAGGTAATCAAGCAATTACGGTCTGCTCCTGGACTAAAAATTGCCCCTTCAATGATGGAGGTAAATATTACTATGCAAAAAGATGTATGTGAACCTGTGATTGAAAGACTTCTTCACTTATGTAGTAGTATTATACGACAAGGAGAGTCTTCTGACGGATTGTACGAACTGGTTAGTATTTACATGCTTTCACTAATGTTCTTGATATTGCTCCTATTTTTTATGATGTATCGAGACTGGTTTAGTGTTTATAAGTTATTACTACTTGGGTAATATTCAGGAGCTACCCTTATTTAGATCGACCAATAAGTAAGATTCATACAGTCCAATAGGAAGTATGGTGATAATCTGTCACATTGCATATTTTATTTTGACTTAACAATTTCTTACTCTCCACAACAAAGGAGGCATTTCACCTTCCTTAAGTTAGACAGTTCTGAGATGCACATCTCTACAATAGGTAGTGGTTTGTTTTAAGCCTCCAGTGGCGGTAAGTCCTAGAACATATGGAATCAAGACATAAGAATCTTACAGAAACAATGCTTGTAACAGGCTGAAGTAAATTCATTTTGTGATATATTAATACATTTCAAAAACTAAGTACTTTTTATGTATCCAAATAATAGCTATCCCTTAACAATATTAGCGATTGGAAAGTGAGTTACTTATGGCATTGATAGAATTTTTGTCCATTAATAAACACCATCCCTATGTCTCTGAGTATTTTACTTTTCGTTTTTACTTGATACATTATTTTTGCTTTAAACACACTATCATCTGTCGGTGTGTAGACTATTTAGTGAAAGCGACAATGTTTCTCTAACTATAACTCTAGCACCACACTCCCTAGATGTATGTCGTATCCCTAGAACCATTGTACTATCCTTTAGTTTAATCATCCACCTGGTCTCCTTTAGTCTGGATGAAGTGCTTATTGGTGTGGCGACTGACTAAACGATATGGGCGCATGACATTGGCTATGGCTGTTCTCAACTTGCGCTACCTATGGTTTAAGCATTATATCTTCCCGTTTAGTTTGCTTTGTATTACTTTGTTACTATAAAATAGCCTCTTACGTTAAGTTTGTATAAACTGTTAGTATTCGGTTTCTTAAAAGCATCGATGTAATGTTGTAGAAGTCTTAAATGAGCGATTACTGAATATTCAAACAATATTCTAAGTAAAAATAATAAAGTTATAAACCCGTTTATTTTGAAATGTCTGGACAAGTTACATATATATCAAGCTGTCGATTGAGAATCTAGGTAGCAACTTAAAATAGTGACGCGGATGCGTTAGCTCTTTATCTCCAACTGAATCTTGGGGTTTACTACCAGTTCATTCTCTTCGTCCATTTAATCCATGCGATATTGAGTTACATTTTCTCCTTATTTCTCACTAACGTTTGAGTTATTTGAATCTTCGACATTTATCCCGTTAATTTTTTTTTCATGATTGAGAACACTTTTGGTCCTAAATTGTTTATAACCTGGACTACATTACATTTCCAAAAAAGATGTGTTGATCTTTAAAAGTTAGATTAAATTGTTTTCTCTTACAATCGTAATGTATCGTTCTATTTAACAAATATCTTTAGTCACATTTGAAAAATCCTCTTGTTTTACTTCCAAGATCGCTGTTGTTGAACCTGAGAAATACGGCTCTATTGAAACACTTCTGCACAACGAAATAAAGGGTAAATATTGCATAGAAATTTCTGATGGTATGAAATGTAATCACAAAGTACATACAATGTTACAATCTAATTTAGCGAAAAGTGAAGTCGGGAAGGAAGTTATGAAAACTGTCCCAGCTAAATCTGTTTCATCTGAATCAAATACTAATCAAACTACTCAATCATCTAAAGCTTCAGCTCCTTCCGCAAAGGATAAGAAAAAGTCCATGCGAAAGAATAAAAAGGGTTCCAAACGTGATGACGATTGGTCTGATGATTAGTCTAGCTGGTTATGTTCGTTCATTATTTCATTCGGCAGATTTATACTTTGTAATATTAACTTGTTACAAATTAATAAATACAGTTTCATATTGTATTTTTTTGGGCTGTTATTTTAGTAGAATACCTTTCAAATTACTGAGTTTAGAAAACACTTCATTTTATCAAGATACAGCTACGTCTAACATTGATGGTGCAAACCCTATAACACATGTTTCTTATATTTTACAAGACTAAATATTAGCATCTAAAACATGGCATCAGTCCATGAAGTCACTGACTGCCGGTTTAAGTCGTGTCGGTAGCTGCAGACTACCTGGATGGGGTCCTCGCGATTACCGTAACCAGTGGCTAGAAACACTGAGTGACATGGCCCAGAATCGGTCACAATGGCGCAGATGTATTCACTCATTGTCCTCCCTTAAATCATGAGCTTTAAATTATTCCATTACTTTCTTTCAACGCTTCCTGAACCATATTCTATATGTTCACACTCCTTGTTACTATTATTATTTTATTGAAGTGATTTCTACTAGTGGTGGTGGTGTTAATCTTGCGGTGCCATGGTGGTATGGCAACTTGAACCGATGCACACATGTGTCAGGTTCTATGTTGATTGTACATACATACATACAAATATTAACATCCGTTGGCGTAAAAGCTCAATGAGAAACACTTGGACCAAGGGTTACTTCATTGTGCTAATTGTTTAATTGGGCAGATTTGCAACTGGTTTTTATCTCATAAGCCGTATGCGTGAGATCTCGTAGTTCCTCTAATATTCCGACTTTAGTACTAAAGATGAGACCCAAACTAGTTAACAGTCTATTGCTTCGGTTAATCTGACTGTTTTGCTAATGTGCTATATTTCATCTTGCTCTAGTTCACTAGTGTTTCTTTTGGTGCGGAAGCTATTCACACCTTTTCACACTTACTAAATATGCATATCTCGTCGCGTTTGAATAGCATGTCATTTTACAATGAGTTTGTTAAGAATAGTGCTTTTTACAAAGTTATTGATATGAACTACTACTGTTGTTAGAAGACTTATGAAAGATTAAAAGCTTAGTTGTTATTTTGCTGTAATGTTTTAAATTGTTGCACAGATTAAACTATCTTAGTTGTGCGGTACGTTTCCATGAACTAGATTGTGTTCCACAGCTATTTTGTAAGGGTCAATCGTAATAGTACTTCTCATACCTTGTTAGTTAAATTGAGGTGGGTTTTGTTTTAAATCGTAACTTTTATTAAGACCACTAAATCATCATCCTTTACTAAAAGAAGTGCTAGCTGAAACTGATCACCTATACTTCATGTAGTAAGCTAACTATAATGATCATAGAAAGCATGTAGAGTCAGTCCATGTTAAGATATCAGATCTTAAATGTAAATTGTTTGTTCAAAAGGGTAGATTCTTGGATTAATCTACAAACGAGCTATATTTCTTAAGATAAACAAAAAAAATAAACTCGAAATCTTTATCATGAGATAAAAAATGCACAAGGTACGTATTGTAAATTGACATTTTACTTCCAATTTATCGGAGATTATCTATCATAAAAATTTGTACTACTCTTCGGAGAATAATTGCTTACCTGATATGTTTTAGCAATGGATAAAAGCTGTTGGAAATTCACATTGCCTATGCATTTAGTAAATGCATTGAATAAAACATGAAAAAAGTATGCATTGGTACTATGAACAGTGGTGATTTTCATGCAAGTTAACTGAATGTTATTGTTATACGCTCGTTCCATTTAGGTGCTGTTAGATTCATGTTTACACTGCTTACTCCCTTAATGCATTATCACAGTATCGGTAAACCAAATCCTAGTAATTAACTTTAATTAATTGACTATAACCGGTGAAAGATAAGAGCGATAATGCTTAGTTTGTACTAATTGAAGAAAAACAAGTTATTTAGCAGAGCAACTTTTCTCTCTTGTGATGTAATTTTTTGATGTTGTATAACAGTGCTTGCATTAGTTTAAGATGTATAGTAGTCTGTTAAGTAGTAGGAATATATCAGATTGTCAAGGAGTGTCGAAAGGAGTTTAACTAATAATCTAGAGGCTGATGCTCATTAGGAAAATAAGTAAATCGGTTACTCAAAAATAACCACTCAGATTACCACAGTTCCATTCCTCTGCAAACCAACAATACGTTTGATATTGCTTTTTAGAAAATCGAGAAAGCCTAATTCACATTGCAAGCAAGTTGTATCGAAAAATGCATGGGTTTTGATTGGTATATGCGATTTATTCTTGTAGATACAGCTTACTCTATTAAAGGCGACTCTAGAAAGGGCATCCACCAACAATTACCAGCACTAAAATTGACGGGGAGTCCGTTTTTAGATCCAACTGGTTACTGGGCATATTTTCAAGTAACTTAAAGGAACTAACTGCAGCCGTTGGGAGTTTTAGGACCTCGACAACTTTAGAAAATTGTGTTCTGCGATTTATATGATTTGAAGTTACACCCGGTATATGACCAAGTTACGTTTGGATTATTACCAGAGCAACTTCTAACGATTGAACCCACTCTTATGAATGAGAAGAAATCAGAAGGCAATGAAGGATGGAAGAGAAGTTATATTTGATCGTGAATGGAGCGACAATGGGTTAGCAACGTCTAGGCTGGCAAACTAGAGAGGGTTGCTTGTTTCGGTACGGCGTGGCGAGATATGGTGGTGATGCGTGACCGGGCGCCTTCAACTTAGTAGTGTCCGCTAAAACAAACATGGTCAGCATCAATGTCGAAACCTATGTAACTATTTATTTTGGGGATTATTTACCGCTACAGATTTATTTAGTGGTTATCTTATAACTGCGTGATATACGGCTGTACTTATAATTACCGCGTAGAATTCCTAGTCAGTCAAGAAAATTCGGATCCATCTGTCTGGATACAGGGCGATATAGTATACAGCTCTACATTTTAAATAAAATGAGGCTCATTTCACTTTGGCTGTCGCTGTGTTAATCTCTAGTATTAGATCAGCTGACTCATGCTCATGTGTGCTGTAAAATTAGTTCGGGTTAACCAATAAGTTAGCCATATTCATGACTTTAGGTTAGGATTTGCATTCTAAATCTCGTTTTACTAAAGGCATCCACGGATGAGGAATTTAGAATGGGTTGTAACGAGCACATAATACGTATGTAAGATAGGTGAATCCACACAGTCAAAACTAAATATGCAATAAGCATTTATTACCAGTTGCCGTTAATACACCAAACAGAAGAAAGCTTATATTAACTTAGTTTACTTGATAAGAACTGCGAGTTACAATCAGAAGGCAATATTTCACAGGTCACGCCACATTGAGATTGTAGTATCCTGAGTAAGATCAGACTATGTAGATTTAATTAAAGATGAAGATGTCCGAAACAGTAAACCAGTTGAATATACGATGTCACTATGAGCACTGTATTAGGAAATAGGTACCAACTCTCTATTACGATACCAGGTATTCGATTGAGAACAATTGGTAGGGTGAACAGATATTTGACAGACAGCAAAGCGCGAGAGCAGACGTACAGAGAGGCCAAAAAAATTCAAGGTTGCAGAGTTATTGCCTTTACAAATACTATTAGAAATATGTATCAGGAAGCACACTTGTAAAAACTTAGTACAATCATAATGTTAACAAACTTCTACAAGAACTAGTGTTTCTAAGTTTCATTAATGCGTCAAAAGCCCATCCGTAATCTTGTCGTTGTAGTGCTAGGATCACTTGTGTGATTTTCAAAATGTCTGAGATCAACAATCACATAAACCATTCAGCATTGACGGTAGACATGACTTTTACGGCCAATCAATAGACCCAATTTAAGCATTTCGAACTAGACTAGGCGCATGACCTTGGAACAATTACCTTGATTCTCATTGGCTATCTCAAGTTCTCCAGCAAAGTTTAGTTTCGCCTTAGCACGAAGTGAATAAACTTAGATACGAAGAGAAGGGCTGGAAGTACTTGTTTTCGACATCCTGAGTGCGGCTGCAGCAGTAGATCCGAGTTGCGACTCTGAAATTGTTCAAATTCGATTGGTTTGGTCCTACGGTTTATCCTTATCATATAGTGCTGGAACACGTGATCCGCCAGTACTGAAAGTACTTTACATCTCTAAATGTTGTTTCTCAACTCATATGTTTTTTATGGTTACTCAGTCTTTGCGAAGTTGATTCAGGTTGCACGTCTCCATTACTTTAAACTGCCTTCCTAATGATAAGGAAATATACTGTTTTTATTTCAAAAATGAAGGGAAACTCTGTATAGTTACATTTTTGCTATACTTTGTCATTTAATTTTTTGGAATAAACACTCCAAGAGTATGGTTGTATTGCAAACAAATGTTTTGTGTCGTGAAATATGTTTGTTGGTAGGTAATCGTACGCACGACATACCTATTTTTAGTATTTTCAAAATTGACAGAAGCAGTGGTGTAAAATGTGCATGTAGTAGTCGGAAACGACCTATTCTGCAGTCTCACCACGTTTTTTCTCTATGTGTAGCATGCACATCATAAAGTGCTTAGTACAATAAACATTCTGTGGTAGAGATACGCTGACTGCCTAACCTGAATATATTCTTCTAGATATAATTTTTCTTCTCTCTTGATTCTGATCCGCTTGGTGTTAGCGAACAATGTGTTAACATACTACTTTTGGCGTATTCCATTTACGTCTTCCTTAAAACGTGTCGAAATATACTACAATTTGCGAATATCTTGGAATTCTAGAAGTGACTTATTGGTATCTAAGATACATTTCACTAGTTCTTTAGTCTCTTGGTGCCCATCAAGGATATTAATTTCCTTAGGTATTTTCTTGTTTAATCTTTGATGTCCTTTAAATTGCTTTGATAGATCTAGTAAAGGAGACCATAAAGGCAGTCATGCTTACCAAACTTACTATTGATTGAAGTATTTGAAAAAAAGTATAGATTATAAAGCACACCCTGTTCGTTGGTGTACCTTTGAAACTTGTTATAATAGCGTAGTGTAGCATGCATAACATAATAGGTATGGGTATATGACATATAAGATTAAATATCCAGCGGTTTTACCAATAAAGATAATGCAGACCTATACGATTGACGTCAATTTTCATCCAAGTTATCAGTGCTTCATAATACTGATTTATACCTTCTCTAACTAGTTTCATAGTAACTAGCTACATTTCAAATCAGCAGTTCATAGGTTTGTATTGTTTTGATGTGATAAGGTGGGACTTTTCCCGGCTCAAGTAAACATTGTAATTCATAATCTTTTCGAATTTGTAAGGTCTGATCCAATGATTCCATTTAGTACAAATTCGTTAGTTTATTATCCTTAAGTAAGCGTTATTCTGATAACATTAATGTCGTATTTTACTTTCTACATGATTGTTCTTTGTGATAACTTTGAAAATTGTTTTTGAAACCTTAATAATCTATTTATTTTCAGATATCATTTAAATATGAGTTTATTAAAGAATGTGCATCACATCCGTTTCGCAACGAAAAGTTTATTGGAGACGTGTAGAACACTGGTACAAGGTCTCGGTTTCACTTTTCACTGTCTGTCTAAATGCGGTCCAAAACTGAATCTTGTTTTGAAAAGTGACCAGGCAATATTATTACTTAGCGAAATTCATGCATTATCCAGCGTTCATCACCCATATAAATACCACTCAAAACCCATTAACTGGTGTATAAGACATGATGGACCATTCGATATAGCTCTAGAGGTTGGTGACGTAAATGAAGTTTGTGAAAGAGTCTCACGGTTTTCCGGGTTTGATAATATTCTCTTGGAACCTACCACTTACTCTGACCATAATGGGAGAGTTGTTCTAGGAGTGATTAAATCATGCGTTGGTGATTTACTTCATACAGTAATTGATTCGTCTCAATATAAAGGCTTGTTTTTGCCCGGATATACATTACCTGAATCAGATACCAGCGGTGACCTAGAAAAAGTGTTAAGTAAGAGTCAAGAGAACAAATCTTTTTTGAAATTTATTGACCATTTGGCAATTGCTGGAAGAAGCGGAGATTCAGTTGCTTTTATAAAATGGTACAATACAGTGTTTGGATTGGAGCGCATGTTCATTAATGTGTGAGTTATAAATTAGTTTGTAATGATCTGTAGGTAATAAAATAGACAAGAGGATAAAGCCCAAGGGTTTATGGTAAAGTTCAAAAATACTGGAATGATACTCAAGGTAGTTTGTCATAGTAATCCACCTTCAAATCCTCATTTTGATGCATGCAAATTTGTTTTCGTCGAACCCATAAAAGATTCAGGTATGTTGTCCGAATGCACCTAAATATGCGTGTTAATTAGTATCCAGTTTGTATATCTATTGGTTGTAGCTTTTTGGTATTGAAAGTACATCAAAAGGTCCAGATTCGTAAGCGGTGAATGTTTATGAGGAAAGATGGACAAAATATGTTCATTTTCTTGGGATGGTTTTGTGACACTGAGAGTAGACTAGCGATTGATACTGCAAGGTTATCCACGTTGTACTTAATGGTAATATTTTTCCCTCTAGTGTTTGACGACATTCCGGCCCAGTATGTTTTTTTTAAAGATACTCGTCCATTTTCTAAGTTAAACTTATCAGAACTCACCTAGTATTATGGAGGCAGGTCAAATTTGTAGCATTCAGTGACTGACTGTTCTGCTCTTTCAGTTGAATATTTTGTAATAAATTGCCATGATGCTGGTGTATTTATTTTAAAGTACCTTTAAGATTTAAATCCAATATAATAAGGTGTGAGACAACAATGAATGAGGAGTAAAGTATATTTAATCATCGGTAGAATGTTGGTGAATTCACATTCTATGCTTTCAATTATTTTTTTTTTAATGTTTCCTGTTTTTTTCTATATAACTTCCGCACGACAATTATGAGAAGTTATTGTTTTCGTTGAACATGTTGATGTACTATAACATTATATCTTTATGACTAGCGACTAATCAACTGTGCCAAACAGTTTCTAGAATATAGGCTTGTTCAGTGTTGTTATGATTTGTGTACTGTACAAATGAATTCATTTTGAGTTCAAAAATTAAGGACAAAGTGAGAAACTGTTCTAATACAAAAGGTGTTTTGTGTAACTCGATATATCAAACTACTAGTACACAGCAACAGTTCATCACTAAGTCGTATAAAAGCAGTAGGAGATAGAAGAAGCGACTTTCGACGGGTCACAATAATACTGGTTTTTATTAACTGCAACATGATCGAATATATCCATTATAATTGTCTCTGGGTAGTCTTAACGAAAGAGAAATATATTGACATCATGTACGTAACCAGTTAAGTAATTCTTGACAGACTATTGTAGAAGTACGACTTTCCCTATTCAATTGATGTTTTGACTTCCATAAATATTGTGAAACGACTTTCATTATAGTCAAATGCTTATATTTTCCGACTGTTTAAAAAATATCGTATTAATTAGGACAAAAATATATGTAGGATCTATTTAGTTATTTGTTTAATGGTAAGTTTATTGTTGTATAGTTTTTAAATAAAATCAATGTGTCCATTCTAAGATTTGTACATTTCTCCGTCAAATCAGCATAACCACTGATCGAAATATACTAATTGGTCAAGGTAAGATTATATTAAAAGTTGTCTGGATGTCTCCAAAACAAAATGTGGCAGATTGTAAAGTTCAGCTGTCATTGCTGAATTGAGTCATATCAGTTGGTGCATACTTTCAGCTTAGGGCTAATTCAGTAAACATAATATCTAATTGATGATGTTAGACAAAATGACTCACATTCATCCACAGTGCACAGATGCATTCATTTCTTGTCTTGTTATAAGTCGTGAGTTTCGTGTTATCTTATTATTCTACCCTATATATTACTTTTGAACTACACATGGTCATTTCCTACTTCATTCGATATTAATAACATCCATTTATATTTTATTTTTATCTGCTTTTTCACTGTGCTCATAGATGGTGCAGCATTTCGGCCTTGCATTGCCTGGTACTGTTTATTAGTTCGGAAGTTATATTAGCGCCAATATATTTCAGTGTAATTGTGTTTTTAAATAAGTGGACTGAGATTGTCCACAACTTTTTCACTATTCACGAAGTGTTCTCTAGCTATGACTTTCGATATATTTTTTTCATTTATTTCGTTAGTGATTGCTACGTATTAGAATTTGTTTTTCACAAGAGAATTCGTTTGAAACTGGTGGATTTGTTCTAAGCTGTTCGCTATGGACATGTCGGTGTAACAAACCCTAACATTTTAGGTAAAAAACAATCAGCGAAATTTATGACCTAAAGGGGACTTTGGTAAAATTACACTAATATTCGACACTCACTAAATGAATTGAAAAATAATGGAAAATTTCTAGATATCACACACATTTAAAACATTCCCTATAGCATAAGCTAATAAATTATGCGCATGTAATAACTTGAAGGGCATGCACTTCCTTAAGTTTGTTTGATAAAATATTTTAGTAAATAAATTTGTGTAAACAAAAATTCATGCAATTTACTGACTGGGATTGTTTTTGTAGAACCCAATCAAGTGACTCGATTCTTACAAGCTAATTCAGGTCCAGGCTTACAACACATAGGATTTGCTACTGATAACATTACAGATGTGGCAACCACTTGCTATCAAAATGGCATAAAGTTTATCGATGCCCCAGAAGCTTATTATAAGACAGTAAGTTGCTTTAAGATAAATGTTTTTGCATTTTAATGTTACTGTGACTACTTAGTTGATAGGAAAAGCGTTTAATGTTACCAACTAAATAAGCAGGTAATAATTGCAGCCCATCGAATGAAAATTTATGTTAGTCTTATTTCCTATATATATATATATATATATATATATATATATATATATATATATATATATATATATATATATATATATATATATATATATATTGGATGACAGCTCATTTCCTAGCCTAAACTGTCCGGTGGTTTGTTTGCTGTCGTTTTATATGTAATCTTCATAATCACCTATTAATTTTGCACTTTCTGGCGGAAGGTGGCTCAGCAACGTTGTGAACATCCAGTATTACGAAATTATTCTGGGCGGTTTCTTTTTATCGAATCAAGTAAGGAGGACCATATTAACCGAGTTATCAGTATGTCGGCCACTCGATGTCGATCAAATTATTTGTACACGTTACATGAATTTAATGTTTATTATGAAGTTCGTGAATTCAGCTTTCAGGTTGGAATTTGTTATTATTTGTAAACTAAGTGGTATGCATCTTAAAATGATGATGTTAAATCTATGTGAATGAATTTACATTGTTCTAAAAGTTACACTATCAGTCATCCAGTCATCATCTACACATTCATTAGTTCCATTTTCCACAACAACATCATAGTGAGATGAAATCAACAAGGTGCTTGACAAAGTAGTCGAGATAGTGTAGTAACAATTTCAATGATAATAAATAAACATTCAGAACGAAGTTTGCGAATATAGAATGAAAATATATGTACAAATAGACACTGAAGATATAATTCAAAATAAAGCTGAATACATCTGAGCCAATGCCACAGATTCTGGTTCATTTTAACGTCTTTAACCATTTATTTCGGTTATCGTGCGGGTCGTAGCCTGGTAGTCTTCATCTAACATTACGTCTCAAACCAGTAGTTGATAACTTTACCAACTGTTTCCATATCTTTACTCGGTTGTCTCTGAATTTGTTTCAACTTGGTTTTACTCCAGCTGTCAACAGACACTGATACAACCATCAGCTAGTTATACATTTTGCGTGATTTGATTTGTAAGATGTTAGTCATGTGCACCACAGAGCTTTACGCATACGTGCATCGGTCCAAGTTGCCATGTCGCTTTAACACAGGGAGCAAGTTAACAAGTTGAATACCACTGTATGTAGTTCATTAACAATGAATGAAATAAATGAGTGTATTAAAGAATAACCAAACCTAAGATAAAATAGAACAAGATAAAAAGTGAATGCATCTGTTGCACTGTCACCAATTTTGAGCCACATCACTCAGTGTCTATCTAGTTATTGCGCAGACCCCAACCGTATAATCTACACTTAACAACACGACTAAGACTAACAGTCAGTGACTATACGGTTTTGGTTTAACCTCTCCTAGTTTTTTCCCATCATACTCATGCCAGCCAATATCATGCTATGAGGCAAGTAGTAGTTGGTCATACGTATTACATATCTCAGTCATTCCAATTGCTGAAGATTCACAACTTTGTCTATTGATTTATCAATTTTTCTTATTACTCCCGACTTACCTCACAGTTGCTTACTTAGTTATTCCATGGAATGTGAGTGATGCTTTGAAGGCATCTATTGTTAAAGACCTCCAACCTATTCATGTATTCTATTTCCATTGTCTATGTTTTGCTCACATAAGGTAATATCAAGTGGACTGCTGCTCAACAGACTCATCTCGTCTAGAGATGGGTGTCTAGCCTACGCCACGAGTGACGAAAGTTGGCAATAGCCAAGCGAGCTTTCTGAATCCTAGTTGAGGTATCACCAAATACCAACCCCCTAGGGCTGACAAAGCTTTCAAGATAAGTGAAGTAGTAGCCTCATTCAACTACTTCACTCTCTGTAATTAGTCTAGGCAGCAATGCAGACCAATAACATTTCGCATTTAGAAGGAGAGTAACACGCTAAATATACTTGTATTTTTTCTCAAGGCGTTTAGAGGACTACATATTGTCAGTATGTTCACTAAATAGTATCACATCACCTGCATCTTCTAAATTGATAGATGGGGCTCCAGGTAGGAAATCAAATTTAAAAATCCTAGATGAAAGTGTAACTTCTAGGCGAACATCCATGACGAAATTAAGCAAAAATGGATACGGAGTATAACAAACACTCCTGGCGAGCACCATTTAAGTTTGACGCTTCTAATACTTCTCAGCAATAAGCTCTAATCCAATTAGTGATTCTCAAGTAAAGAACTTGCATAAAGTTTATCTGCTCTAAAGGTAGGTCTTTTAGTAGCCGAAGCTGCCGCACAATTTCTCGTTTCACATAATCGAGAGCTATTTTAAAGTTTAGGGTTATAATTATTGTTAAACCTTATAAAAAGTATCATCTGTAATTATCTGAATATTTTACTACTATTTTGGTGTATATCTTCAGAGCGTAACAATTTGGATCGCTGTGTATACGTGCTAGGTTCTATTTTGGTCATTACTGAGTAAGTGACTGACGCTGTGGAAGTCTGTCTTCAATATGTGGAAATTTGATACGTTGGACACTTTTCTACCTTGATGAAGTAGAATAATTATTTACAAAAATACGATTCGAGTAACGACCGCACATGAGTTTACAGTCATTGTTTTAGTTTAGGAGACTGTAAAATATGGTGAGACAGTGGCTTAATTAAAACAATACACTGATTCCATTCAGTAATTTGCAGATTTGAATCATTGATTAGTGAGAGCATTATAATTTATCAGTTCATAGTTTTAATTGAACTCAATTTAAATCAAAGATAAGTTTGTTTCATAGGATAGTTCATTATTATTCAAAGTATGAATATTGATACTTCCGAATAAAATTTCTATTTTAGTTATCTCAGCGTATCAACTTGAGGCAATGTTCTGTAGATCTAGAAGAACTTAAAAGAACTGGAGTTCTGGTTGATAAAGAATTAGATAATAAAGGTGATCAAATAGGGTAAGTAAACATAAAAATCTAGTTTGATAAATTTATACCATTGATTAAATGCAGTCTGTTGACGCAATTTCTAAAACTTTTAGGCTTTCGTCGACTACCCCATTCTATTTAATTGAGTGCCGATAGTTGTAAAGTATCATTAGCTCTCATTTACAAGTGGTATTGTTCAGGGTCAAGTGCACAAATTTATACACTTGTTTGTTGAAGTACTTATGTCATTCTTTGATGTTTTTTTTGAGCAATTAGAAGTATGAACGGTGCAGTAAATCATTCTGAATAATATATGCTCCTAGGAATATCAACCAGCGAAATATGAAGTAGAATCTGACACGTGCTTCGGTCCCATTCACCACACGCTGTAAGCAGTAAACAAATTGGAGTGAGAGTATATGAATTTGTAAGTATTCGAAATGTCTTCAGTTTCATGTGTGAAGTGTTCCGATTTACTTGGCGATGAGTTTAGTTTGATACTGTGGAAAAAATCGTTATACACTACTCAATGGATTCTCACCTTATATGTTCCAGAAGGTTATGTTTTATCCTTTCGACTTCTCTAAAAATCTCGTCCACAAAATTTGCCCTTAGAAACGTCTTATATCACTACATGAGAATTTTTGGATTTTTGTTTCAGATGCAATTTTTCGTTATAAAATAAGCAATGGGCACTTTACTTTGTCAGTTAGAATTATCCCTTTCTGTGTTAGTTCTGACCCAATGTCAGCGCGTATATAGAAAGCTCGCTTGATATTCACTGGCTAGTACGCGATGATGTCTTAACCGACGACGATACTGCACAGAACTCAGTCCCACGCTACATGTATGAAAATATTAATTAAAAGTAGGCATTTGCTTAGGCCTCTTTAATTGCTTAATTAATTAACTTCAATCAACCAATGTCTGTTACCCCACGTGGAGCATAGGCCACCGACCAGTATTCTACAACCAATTCCGTCCTGGGCTTTCTTTTCCACCTCTTTCCAAGTGCTATTCATTCTCTTCGTGTCTGTCTCCGATTCCCGACGCAGTGTTCTTGGGCCTTTCTCTTTTCCTCTGACGTCGAGGATTCCAGCTTTCCCTAATTTCTTCCTCGGCTGGAAGTTGATTTGTTCTTTGCCACAGAAAGTTGTTGTTGATAGTATCTTGTTAACGGGTCCGAAATATCTTACGCATACAGCTGTTTATAAATACTTGTATCTTTTAGATGATGCTTTTCATAGTTATCCAAGTTTCAGCTCCATACAACAGGGCAGTCTTCACATTTGTATTAAAAACTCCGACTTTTTGGCTGACAGTTGGTTTGAGTTCCAGATGTTTTTTAGTTGTAGAAATGTTGCTCCTACCTTTCCAATCAGCGCCTTCACATCTGCATCAGACCCTCCATTTTAATCGATGATGCTGCCCAAGTATGCAAATGTTTCAACATCTTTCAGAATTTTTACTTCAAGTGAAATTGGGTTAGTGTTCGTTGTTTCCTATCGAAGGATCTCGCTTTTCATTTGTGTATGTTGCTGGCTATCCAGGCCTCTTCTGCACTGCCCGTCTCCACCTGCATTTGCTGCTGTGTGTGGGATAGAAGGCCTAAGTCGTCTGCAAAGTTTAAGTCATCTAGTTGCATCCATGTCGTCCACTGTATTCCGAGTATCTTGGGATGTTGGAGTCTTCATAATCCAGTCAATCACTAGCAGAAAGAGGAAGGGCGGGAGTAAGCAGCCTTGTCTGACACCAGTCTTTACTCAGAATGAATCTGTGAACTGACCTTCATGCACGATTTTACAATGTAGTCCGTCGTAAAAATTCCGTATGATGTTGACTATCTTTTCGAGTATGCCATAATATCGAAGAAGGATCCCATAATATTCTCTTATCCACGCTCTCGACTGCTTTTTGCAGTCGAGGAAATTGATTTAAAGTGGTGATTTCCATTTAATTGATCGTTCAACAATGAACCGTAGATCCGCGATTTGGTCGGTACACGATCGATCCTTTCGGAATCGGGCCTGTTGATCTCGAAGTTCGGCGTCGACTGAATCTTTCGTTCAGTTCAATAACATTTTGTTGAAGAATTTTCCTGGTACCGGAAGTAGAATGATGTTTCTTTAGTTCTCATACTTGCTAAGATCTCCTTTGATTGGTTTTGCGATGAAGCATCCTTCTGTCTAGTGTGCTGGTACTTGTTCTTCTTCTTAAATATTTCTGGGGAGAACGTGAAGCATTTTTGCAATAACTTCTGTATCCGACTTCAGTGCTTCGACTGGTAAATTGTTTGATTCTGCTGCTTTGCTGTTCTTGCTTTATCGGATGGCCATGCTAATTTCTTCTATTGTTGGTGGGTCGGTGTTTATAGGGAGATCCGTCGATGTTGCTTCGATGACTGGTGGGTTCAGTGGCATTGGTCTATTCAAGAGTTCTTCAAAGTGTTCTACCCGCCTGTTTCGTTGCTCTTGAGTCTCAGTGATTGGTTTGCCATTCTTGCTCTCGACTAGCCGTTCTAGTTTACTGTATTTTCCAGCTAGCTTCGTTTTATCGTGAAGGTGCTTCTTGTTTCCTTCCCTTGAAGCTTTTTTTCACTGTCATTGCTAGGTCTTAAACATATATATCCGTTTATCCGACCTAATGCTCCTCTTCACTTACTTGTTGGCGTCTGTGTATTTGGCCTGTGCTTTGACTCTCTCCGTTCTTGTTCGGCTGTTATTAATTGTTGCCTTCTTGTTCCTCCTTTCTTAGATCTTACCCAGAGTACCAACAGAGATCCATTCCTAATGATAGTGCTCGTTGCGACTTAAAACCTCTTGACATATTAAGTTATTGTTTCTTTAATCTTTTTCCAGTTGTCCTCCTTACTAGTTCCATCTTCTAGTAGATCGGGATATGCTTGGAACTTATTGTTGAGAATTATTTTGAATTCGTTGTGTTTGTTAGTATCCCGGAGAAGGGCAGTATTAGATTTTGTAATACTGTTGTTCCAATTGTCCAGTGCTTCTTCAGCTCCAGTTTCATTTTGGCTGCTCCCAGATGATAATCTGAAGCCATATCAGCTCCTCTGCTTGTTTTTACGTCTTCCATGGTCCTTCTAAATTTCTTATTGATGCAGATATGGTCGATTTGGTTCGTCGTAATATGGTCCGGTGAAACCCATGTAGCTTTAGATATGCGTTTGTGAGATAATATGGTGCCACGTATAATCATTTTGTTGAAGGCACATACGTTTGCAAGCCTCCCACCATTTCCATTTCTTTCTCCCGGTCTATGTCGTCCCATGATATCTTCATATCCGGTGTTGTCCATTCCAACCTTGGCGTTTAGATCTTTCATCAAAATGGTCAGATTGTTGGCTGGGAATTTCTTGATGATTGACTGCAGCCTCTCACAGAACTGGTCTTTGTCGTCTTCGTTGCTGTCGTTGGTGGGTACATACCACTGAATAATATTCATTATGATCCTTTCCCTCGTTGTCTTGAAGGATGCTTTGATGATCCTTGGTCCATGAGGTTCCCATCGTATAAGTGTATTCTGTGCTTCTTGGGACAGCATTAGTACTACTCCTTGTGTGTGTGAGACATTTTCTTTTTTGTGGCCGGAGTATAAAGTCACTTCTCCTAAGGATAATCTTTTCTGTCCAGCTTGTAACCAACGGATTTCGCTTATTCCAAGTATCTCCAAAGTGTATCTTTTCGATTCTTTAGCTATTTGGATGCTTCTTATCTCCTATGTCGTATGAACATTCCATGTACCTATACTAATCGTTGCTCTGATTGTCAGAAGGGGCCTCGTGGCATCCGGAGAAACTCGGCTTTCATCACAAGGCGTCATAACTCTTTGAAATGAGGTCCTTCCAACTTCCGGAGCAGAGTTGAAGTGATTAAAAAGTTTTTTTCTGGTAAGCGTTTATTAAGCAAGATTGTCTTTCTACAAGATGGGGGGTTGCTAACTCCATGTCCAACCCTCTTCCTTTATCCGAGTTTGTGACCTGCAGTAACCCTAGAGGGATTCCAAGCGGAGTTATTTAACCTCAGTATTTAAGTTAAAAAATCGTGTATTTTACTTCTGAGTTACAACTTTTTTTATGAGGAGTATTTGCAATTATCGTGTTCTTTAATTTGAAATAAATGGGGAGGAGCTCAAATATGCCACCCAGTAAGCAAAGGCACTAACTTACTACATGAGTCTTCGAAAAACTTCGTTTCTTGAACTTGTTTTCTTTCACTAGCTTATATTTCCTTACTTGATTACGTAATCTTACTTTATTTTCATCTCTTTTTCTTCGTTTTTGTATATTTAGAAGTCTACTACAAATATTTACTGAACCATTATTTGAGAAAAATGGTTTTTTCATAGAATTGATTGAACGGCGTGATCAATGTACAGGTTTCGGTGAAAATAATATTAAAGCTTTATGGGAATCTTTAGAAATCTCACACACACTTAAATAATAACTAGTCAATAATTCGATACTTCCATCAGATTAGTTTTTCTTTCAACTAACAATGTGTACAGAGTTTCGTAGTTTTTCCTTTATCTAGGTTTTCTTGTTGGTGCTGCACTTATGATTTTTCTATTTCTTTCGTTCTCTCTCTAGCAAAATAAAAACATTATTGTATTTGGATTATAGAAAGCAATACATACATACTTGGATATAGTCTTTTATGCGTAATTGTTGCTTTATTTTTTCATCAATTTATTCTATATTTGAATAAGATTGTATATATGATTACTGATTAAAAAAGTACTGGATAACGGCATAGAATAGGGCACAGAGGCACAGGTGCACTCTTTGTTCTCTGCCAGATTTTGAGTTCGATTATTTCTTATTACATACCTTTTCCATTCCTTCTTATCGAACTATATTTTAGTATTTCTCTTGTTAATTTATTCGCATCGTGTTAGTGCAGTGATGTTATGAATGAACAGAATTGCCGAATCATTTAATCGTTGACTAGATGCGCTAAACTCAACCTTATCTTATTTATTCTAATTATATACGTGTATCCAGCTGAACAATCAAGAAGAGAATAAGTCAAATGCAACACATATATTACAAGCAGTTTTTTAATAAAACATCACATACAGAAAATAAAAAGACAAGTACATATAGGTCATATTAGTCTGTGTGTTCTGGTGTAATATTGTTTTCTGTTATCACTCAACAAACTAATCACAATTCCTCAGGCCGGTATATTAGGTATGGGAGTTTGAACTAATACATGTTTCAGGCTCTACGTTATTTGTAACTGACTGGTTACATAAACCCTGTTCTGCATCATTTTTTTCTTTGTATTTGTTCGTGTGAATGCCTGTAGATTCATAGATGCTGTTGTAGGTAATATTCACACGGTTATCAGAAATCTGACGGTTGACACTTGTTGATCTTTTTCTGTACTTAGCACTTTCTTATCTAAATTAACTGATTCTAGCCTCGTTCCTCATTCACTAGATATAGACCCATGTACACAGCTTTTGGGCACATTTTAAGTGTCACACCTATTAATAACTGCTCAGTTGCCTGAACTGAAGCTGGTGGAGCAGAGTTTGAACCATAGACTCATTGGTTGAAATGCAAATGCTTTAACCACTGAACCAGAACTCTAAACTAATCTTCGCTATATGACTTTGATAATTTTATTGCCAACTCATAATAATGAACCGGTAGTCATACATTGCTCTGACCGTCCTATAGTTAGCAGGTTTCCATCATCCGGTTACGAACAGGCGAATTCAATCTCTGAGTGATCTCCTGACCACCTCAGTTTGTTGTATCATCAATCCCCGTTCGTATTTAACACGGAATTATCTGCTCGGTATTTTAGTTTAGTTTTCGTAAATTTTCATCGTTACGTCATGTATTACATTATTAAGAATAAGTAAGTTTTGCAGCTGACATAAATGCAGTTACTTTTAAGCAACTTAGACTCTTGCACAATTACGCGTAGACCATATTTGTCGTACAGCATTAGTATTAACAAGATGAATAGCAGAAGAGTAGGAATGAAATAAAATGAAGATTGAGAATATGGTTCGAGAAGAAGGAATGCGAAGATATGTATATATAACTGGTGAAACTCAAGATCTAGTTTCAGGTGAAGGGTGATTGCATCTGCGCAATCGCAATTAACTCTGAGACATTTCACCCAACGTCTCCATCCACCGATTGCAGTTATTTCACAAATCCCAACCAGATAGTTTGCAAATCACCTTAAATGGTTTCGAAGTACCAGTCTCATGTTCAGAATGTGTGAGAGCTGTAATTGGGTAATGAGAAAGTAGACAGACAGGTAGCGTTTCACAAATGAGTGGATAGAAACTATTACTTTTACATTCGCCCTTACCACTTTTATATTTGATTTCAAAGTCAAAACCACTTATGATAGTGCTTATGTCGTACACGCGCTGTGTTTTATCGGATTCTTAATCGTTTATTCGGATTATCGTGCATCGGAGTAGGACTAGTTAGGCGAGATTGTGATTCGGTACTATCATACTAAATCATATGAGTAAGCACAAAAATATGATTGCCCACTTTACATCTATGGTACCTATATACTACACTTATTATGGCACTCCTAAAGCTTGCTGGAGCATGCTTCCAAGATCTAAGATGGGCCTTCCTCTCTGTTCAACTAATGCAATTCCTTTAGGACGTACATGTAAATTTATCAATAATTAGAGGTAACACGAAGGGGTAACTTGTTGGTTAAGTTACTGTAAACGTTTCCTGTACGCAATTAATAGTTTGATTACAGAGTAGGTTATGTCTAGTACAATGCTGTCTTTTACTGATTGTGTCTGACAAATTATCACCTTTAAATTTGAAGGTAGGTATTTTGTTAAATGTAGCTACTTTGGAATTGTTTTCCTATATTTATAAGTGAGTTTCTGTGGGAAGCCATTTTTCTACTATAATTTTTATGTTAATCACTTCTTCCTCCAATCCGTCGACGCTATATATTTTTTCTACTTCACATAATCGTTTTCTGATCAGTGCTTTATTGTAACCGATTGGACAAAGCTGTTAAACTAAAATGTAAACTGTCCTATGTACTTTTCAATTAAACTGTATGCTAAACTGTGACGTCTGCTCTCCTGCGTAGGATGATGTCAAGAAAGTTGTAATTATTACTTCATGGTAAATCAGACTTCTATGTATGCCTGATTGAAAAGTGCTAGCAGATGGCTTGAATACTCTACTGTTATACACAATAGACATGCCATTCACAAACCTGGAATACTTTATCACTCTGTCAACTGCCTTTTTAAACAGTATCTTTTCAAGATAATTTATAAAAGTATCTACCATAACAACATAGTGGATTACTCATTGCCAAACCATCTTTTTGGCAGTGTCGTTTTCAATCTACGGTGTAAAACATTCTACAGTATATAACTTGTATCTATGATCATTAGTGCGAATAAATAATAATTTTACAATCAAAGTCACGTAACTGCTGAGAATAATGGAATACTGACCAGTTGTTCTAACTTACGGTTTAGATTTTTCGTGATATCTGTGAAGCGACTAGTAATGAAGTCTTTGACGCACTTGTCGTGAGTAGAATTTGTCTGTCGGATGCACCTTATTCCGTGTTAATGTTCACATTGGATCAATAACCGAGTATCTGTCGTTTCAAATGCCAACGTGTTATTAATTTAATGAGTCCAGATAGTTACTTGCTCAACGGTCAAGTTGTTTATTGATAAGGGTTCGTATTATCGCAAGGACTGATATTCAAGTAGTTTTTTTATTGACTTATGGGCGCCTTCACCTAATGGCTGGATACAACCCTTCAGCCAAAACCTTTAGTATATTTGTATCGTAGATAACAGTGGAATCTAGTACACGTATTTCGTCCTATTGCTGACTTGTCATTTGAGTGTATTTTGTACATAAAAATCTTTGTACTGCATATTTATTTGTTGGTAAGTATACTAAATGTTAGACCGTACTGTACTATTGAACCTTGGTGCGGTGTGTGATGTGCAACGTCGGATTCTTTTGGGCTAAAATATATATATGGACTTCTTGATCATACTCAAACCCTGCGATTATCGTGTGTGTATGAGTCATTGTGATTGCCTAAAGTGGAATTACTTATAGTATATATTTAGTTGTTGAACCTAACGCGGTTACGAATCCAGCACAACCTGTTCGCAACGACTTCTCCCACAGTTTTCATCATCGGTTATCCACTATTGTTTTGTTTGGAAAATTCAAGATTTTGGATTCTGATAAAATTTGATGACTAGTTTGTAATTCAGAATCGATGTTCTTCAAATTTAAAGTTCTCTGTAAATTTTTCCATACTTCAGTATCACTGATGAAAATATGTCAATCCTGTTTAGTATAATTGGTCTCAATAAGTTTGCTTGTTAATTTCAAAAAAATTTTGATTAAAAAGTTAATTGATGGACAGTAAACTTTTATTTGACTTCACGACAATGTTAAGCGATTGATCATGAATAATTCTGGTTTGCGAAATAAAGTCAACTGGATAGGGAAAAATGCAAATAGTTTCGGCTCTTAACAAAACCAAACACTGACATGTCTGGACGGAGACATGTGATTGGCTAATATTGTGTGTCTGACATATGACATTGATCAGGCTTTATGTATATATATCTTGTGTATTATTGGTTATAATATATTCGTGTGAGTAACAAATGGGCTTCTTGATAATCGGTCGGATCTTGTGTCTGTGCAATAGACTGAGGCAAGGCTGGGTGTTAGCAATAGGCGATAGCTCGGCAGATAATAGAATCGATAATAATCGGCCGCCCCGGTGCGTTCAGATGTAACAGTGGCGACGGAGATTTAAAACGCAAGAACCTACGTCTGGTCTAACAGCAGTGACAGTGACTGAAGACTGAGTTCAAATTTTTATTATTGTGGAAGGTTTTGTACGTCATAATGGACGATATTAGGTTGTTATTGCAACAACAGAACACTCTCATCGAGCTTATGGTCAAGAGTTTAGCTGCTTCACAGAAGTCAAGCTCGGAGAATTCGTTTATGACGTCAGACGCCGTTTTGAACTCGATATCACCGTTTGTGTATAATCCTGATGACGGAATTACCTTTGAGATTTGGTTTAGAAAGTATGAGTGAGTCAAAAATGGGACAGTGTTTAACATATGTTGCCAATATCTAGAGCATGTGCATATGCGAAAAATCAGACGAAAATATGAACACAACACAGTGGTTTAGACATAAGGTCACTAACTGAACTCAAGGCTTGCAAAACATGCAGAAAGTGCAAAATAGTTAATAGTTCAAACACTGATGCATGATAACTCCAAATGTTAGTAACCACGATGTAGGCGTAACTGTCCTGAGTCGATTGGGATGGAAATCACGAAGCAAAAAGGTACCATTGATGAGTATTTATGGTTTGTATTAATCAGCAAAATGAACGAATCGTTTTGGTTTCGTAATGATCCGGCCGGAACGGGTTGTAGTGAGTGGTACGCTGGATGACGCTGTCGAAGTAGGAGGTTGATGATGCTGAGCAGAGTCCAGAGTCTGCGTTTGGCTGCGAGCAGTAGGGAGTAGGGTGTTTCCCATTGACGTATCGGTTGATGAGTCCACGAAAGCGGGCTTTAGACGATCAATGGAGATAGTTTCCTACTTGCCATGTTTATCTATCGTGAAAAATTTATCTGCTCTTTTAAGGACGCGGAACGGACCTTCATATGGTGGGGTCAACGGTCTATGAGTAGCGTCGATCCGAACAAAAACAAATTCACACGAAGTTAGATGCTGACTAACTTGTTCCGGCCGACTATGTATACGGGGCGAAACTGGTTTAAGTTGTCGCATAGCTCGTATAAGTTGACTAGTAAAATCCATCGTACTACTGGCATTTTCGTCAGGTGAGTGTACGAGCTGTCCAGGCAAGGTGAGTGTAATGCCGTAAACAAGTTGTGAGGAAGTATATCCTATATCCTCCTTAATAGTATTACGAATTCCAAGTAGAATCATAGGGAGAGCGTCACTCCATAACGTTGTATCGGGTTGTGACATCAGTGAAGCTTTTAACTGACGGTGGAAACGCTCAACTAGACCATTAGCTGCTGGATGGTATGCCGTAGTACTGATGTGGTGGATGCCCAGAAGGCGGGTAAACTCCCGGAATAATGCTGATTGGAATTGTGGGCCACCATCAGTAGTAACAGTCGTAGGGACCCCAAAATTGGAAATCCATCGGTCTAGGAAAACTGAGGCGATGTTTTCGGCAGAAATGTCGTTGATGGGGCAGGCGATAGCCCAACATGTGAAACGGTCGATTGCTGTCAATATGTGAGTGAAAGACTTCGAGGAAGGTAGAGGACCGTCAATATCGATGTGGACGTGTTGAAAACGTTGATTCGGTACTGGAAACTTAGCTGGGGACGTAATTGTATGACGCTGAACTTTGCTTCGTTGGCATTGTAAACACTCGCGTGACCATTTGCAGATATCTGAGTTCATTTTTGGCCAGACGAAACGTTCTGAAATCAGTTTGATTGTGGCACGTATACCAGGATGTGAAATAGAATGCAGGTGTTGAAAAATAGCTTTCCTAGAAAGTGCCGGTACAAATGGTCTGCTAACACCTGTGGACACGTCACAGATAATCGTACAGTCAGCTGACGGTATAGGTATACGTTTAAGGACTAATGCAGAGTTCTGCATACAGCTCCGAAGTTCTGGGTCATCTTCCTGCAAAGAAGCGAGCGTGGATAAACTGATGTCTGGTTGTGTCATGATAGCGTTCAATTCGCGTCTAGAAAGAGTATCTGCGACCACATTAGCATCCCCTTTGATAAATCTAATGTCGATAGTAAACTGCGAAATGTAGTCGAGTTGACGAGCCTCTCTAGGTGAGTGTTTGTCATATGATGTTGTGAGAGAGTAACATAGCGGTTTATGATCGGTTAGAATGGCAAAATCCCGTCCTTGGAGAAGATGACAGAAGTGTTTTACTGCTAGGTACATTGCTAGTAGTTCTCTCCCGAATGTACTGTATCGTGTCTGTGCTGGTTCTAAGCGTTTGGAAAAGAATGCGAGCGGAACTAGTTCATTCTTCTGCTGCTGAAGAACAGCCCCAACGGCGTAATTAGAAGCGTTGGTACATAAAACAAGCTGGGATGACGGATCTGGATCAAGGTGGGTTAACATAGTAACTTTTGCCAAAGCATCCTTGATAGCTCTAAAAGCTGTTCGAGCCTCTTGTGAAAAATCAGAAGTTTTCTGTCGTCCTTTTAGTAAATCGGTGAGAGGTTGCAACAAATGGGCACAATGAGGGATAAAGCGTCTGTAAAAATTACACATACCCAGGAATCTACGTAACCGTTGAAAAGAAACTGGCTCGGGGAATGAAATTAGTGCCTCCACTCGTTCTGCTAATCGAGTAACACCGTGTTGCGTAATATGATGTCCTAGAAAGTCAATTTCACAGGCTCCGAAAATGCACATATGTGGGTGTATGACAACTCCGTACTGTTGGAAACGTTGAAAAAGTACATGAAGATACTGCTGATGATCATCCATGTTGTTGCTAGCAACTAAAACGTCGTCAATATAAACGAAAACAAAATCCAGTCCACGTGTTACCTCGTCCATAAAACGCTGGAAAGTTTGTGCCGCATTTTTAAGACCAAATGGCATGCGTAGAAACTCAAAAAGACCAAACGGAGTGGTGATAGCAGTCTTAGGTATGTCTTCGGGAGCGACTGGAATTTGATGATATGCCCGAACTAAATCGATCTTGGAGAAAATTGATTTGCCATGCAATTGTAGCGAGAAGTCATGAAGATAAGGAATGGGATATCGATCAGGCACTGTTTTGGCGTTTAAACGCCTATAATCCCCACATGGGCGCCAGTCGTGGTCTTTTTTCGGTACCATGTGCAAAGGAGAGGCCCATGGGCTATTTGATGGGTGAATAATCCCCAGCTGCATCATATGTTCAAATTATTTCTTAGCGATACCGAGTTTGTCGGGTGGCAAGCGACGTGGACGCGCCCGAACTGGTTGTCCATTAGTTGCGATGTTGTGAACCGTGTGATGAGACAACGGTTTTTCGCTGTAATCGGGTTTCGTAATCGAGGAATACTGCTTTAACATGTCAGCGAACTTGTTATCCATCGGTAAAAACTGGTGAATGAGGTGGTTGATAGCAAAACTACAGGGGTGTACACATTTCTTGGCTAGTCTACCATAATTACGGTGATACCAGCAAACGCCTTGGAGGATCCCGTGACGTAGTACGACGGCACGCGCTAGGGTGTCGACGACGAGAGACGGAGCGTGGTCTATGCGTCGTGAGATTTGCAATGGAAGCTTGAAGTTTTTTCACAGTAGTGGTCAATGTTGCTACCTGCGTTTGAAGCGATTCTACCGAAACGTTCGAGTCGCTCGATACCAGCGGTTTACGGACTGCTGTAGCTACCTGTTGGGTCGGATAAACATCGAAAATTTTGTCTGCCAACTCGGCTAACTCCGGTAAGGTAGTGGAGTTCGAGGAAATGCTTAGAATTTGCTGAATACCGCCTGGTAGACGACGCAACCACATGTGTTTAAGTACATCTTCATCAAATTTGTAAGGACCGGCCAACTGCTGCATAGAGCGTAAAAGCTGTGATGGCTTTCTGTCATTAAGAGAACATGCTGTTAATAACTGTTGCAGTCGCCGTTCATCTGATACCGATGTTCGCTGGATAACGGCCTCTTTGAGTTTTATGTAAGGGTTAGTCGCTGGCACTTGAATTATGAGATCGGAAACCTCTGCCGCGACTTCTGACGGTAAAAACCCTACGGCATAAGCGTAGCGAGTAGCTTCGGTGCTGATGCGTTTAGCCTGGAAGAATGCTTCTGCCTGAGCGAACCAAAGGCGAGGATCGTGTGGGTTGTATGGTAAGAGGCGTAGATCGGCAATGGCACTTAAACTAGGTGTCGGTTGCATGAGTGATAGAGTATCTTCAGTAGGATGAGACGTAGTTGAGTTTGTTTTCATGAAGCGAAAATCACGAAATAACAGGATGATGCCAAAAGACAACAAAGGCGTGCAACTAGGGTGAAAAATGCCAAGAATACTAGGTGCAAAGAGACACAAAAAGATAGCGCAGTAAAACAAAAATTCTACAGCCAAAAAATTACCCAGAAAACAAATGAAACAAAAATCTGGATAGAAGGCTAATGTCTGTAGAATGTGACGCTTAGTAAAAATAACACCACGAGGACACCAAAAAAATACACTAATAAGTATAAATATATATATACGTAACTAACAATATGTTAAGTAAGACGGGCTCACCATTAACATGTAGTGGCCACGGAACACGATAGAGCCAATATTGTCTTACAACTAGACACAAATTCGTACAAATACTATATTAACAGTTAATATAAGTATATATAACAAGTACAATGTCTAGTAGAATGTGGTTTACTTGGATTAACAGCAAAATTCGGACTGAATGACGAATGTCCCACGCGACCACCACACGTTTGTACCTTTTCTGGTGTCCTGTGTAGTTTTGTTCTGGTCAGCAAAGCTAGGTAGAGTCAATGTGACGTTGAGTATGCGATTCCGATGCTATAAAAGGGATTCAATTATTAATCCAAGCACTCGGTAGAGAAAACTCAGCCAGAACGAAGAATAATACAGCAACAATGTATTTGAGCTTGCGAAAGCAGCAGTTAGCGCCACAGGCCAAGTGTGTAAAGTGTAAAGTACAATTATATTAAACAACGTTAGCAAAGTATGTATTAATAACATATTAGAATAAGAATTGATAACACATGTAACACCGATAGAGTTTTACAAAATATAATATAATTAAGTCAGTCAGCACAAAAGTTCAAAACTCAGACTATTACTTCAGAAGCTTGGTGTGTCTGTGTATGATAAATATTGCAACTATATCCTCCCAAAGAAGGCTGCCGACCTACAGTTCACATACACAGTTAAGTGTCTGACTCTCATGTTTGGAGATAGGTCATCTCTGTTCCATACACGATACAGTTGCTTTCAATTAGTCAAGAAACCCCACGATGACTATTTGACCTACGCCAGCCTCGTAAATGCCCACTGTGAGAGGTTCCGACTGTCCGAGATGACCGCAGATCAATTCAAATGTCTAGTATTTGTTTGTGGTTTAAAGTCACCAGCAGATGCTGATGTTCGCACTCGCATATTATCCAGAATCGAAGCTGATCCGCATATAACCCTACAGTCTGTTTCTGAGGAATGTCAGCGGATAGTAAACCTGAAGAACGATACTCAGCTGATAGAGTGCCGAGACTCCATGGAAATTAATGTCTTGCATAAGACCACATCGCAGATAGGAAGTGTTACGAATGACCAAGTGAAGCATCGAATGAATCGGAGGTTACGATGCTGGCGGTGTGGTGACTGTCACTTTTCCCGAGTTTGTCGTTTTAAGAAGAGTATTTGCTTTAAATGTGGTAAAAAGGGCCACATCCAGAAATGTTGCAAGTCTACAGTGAGGAACAATGGTCGTTTCAGTGATTCCTGGAAGTCTAATAGCGTGAATAAGTGTCAAGACATTTCATGTAATTCTAACGTTACACTACAAACTCGAGGAGTGAGTTGCTCGTCGAAGAGAAAATTTGTGATACTTTATTACAAGAGTAAACCTATCAGGCTACAAGTGGATACTGGGTCGGACATTACTATGATCTCAGAGGCAACATGGTCAAGCATCGGAAGACCAAAGTTGCATCCTACATCGCATAAAGCCGAAAGCGCTACTGGTGGAGATATAATTCCTCGTGGTGAAGTTTTACTGAATCTTATTTTTCATGGTAAATCTAAATCTGGCAAATGCTGTGTTTCGAAAAACTGTAAATCCAATTTACTGGGTATCGATTGGATTAGTAAACTTGGATTGATGGATATACCTCTCAATGTGGTATGTAATCGAGTAGCGAATGATCGAATACAACCTTATGAATCACTCTCAAATGTCCAAGCCAAAAGATTTGCAGCTATTTCTGAACGAGCTTTGTTAAAATGGAGAGGAGAAGCTATTAATGATGGTGGGAATATTTATGAAAAATCTCGTGAATTCAACATTGGTGACTATGTCCATGCACGTGATTACAGGCCTGGTAGGCTTAAATGGATCAATGGGACAATTGTTGCTAGGAGGGGCAGAGTGGTATATGAAATAAGGGTGGGTGGCATAGTGATAATACGACATATTAATCAACTGAGACACAGAAGAAATAATGATGGCCCACCCTCGCAAAGTAGAATTCCCATGGCAATTTTGTATGATACATTTGATATACCACTACCTACGTCACCGCCTATGCGTCATCAGATGGAGATAAATGAAGGTCAGAATGATATGAAGTGTAAACAGGGTGAACTATTGCAAATTGATCCAAAAGCCAAGTCATATACTAAAGAAGGGAGGTGACATGTGATTGGCTAATATTGTGTGTCTGACATATGACATTGATCAGGCTTTATGTATATATATCTTGTGTATTATTGGTTATAATATATTCGTGTGAGTAACAAGTGGGCTTCTTGATAATCGGTCGGATCTTGTGTCTGTGCAATAGACTGAGGCAAGGCTGGGTGTTAGCAATAGGCGATAGCTCGGCAGATAATAGAATCGATAATAATCGGCCGCCCCGGTGCGTTCAGATATAACAAACACAGGGATGGTTTTTCCAGCACGTCAAGACCTAACCAATATTCAAATCAACTCATCCTATAAAGATTCAGAACTACTGCAACTTAAGAAATAGTAGTTTCATATGATATCCCAGTAAATATATAGAATTGGACTTCTGGCGTTTCGGCAGTAGTTGTTCATGCCACTGCGAACAGAATATAAAGCACTATCACTCGAATTCAAGTTTCATCTTTCAGGGAGAAATATTGACAGAATTTGTACTGAGGCTCAAACTGGAAATTTACTTGATCATTTCAAAGATCTTTAACCAGCCTATAAAGATAAAAGGTTGATTCAAATCCAAATTAGTTAATATTGCGAATTAATACCTTATATCATCCACCACTAAATTGAGAAATCTGTTAATCAGTGCCTGTTACCCCACATGGAGTATCTGCATCAAATCCTCCTTGTCTACCGATGGTGTAAGTTTCCACATCTTCCAGAGTTTCTTCGTCAAGTGTAATTGGGTTGACAAAAGAATTCTGGGAATCTGACATCTCCAACATTTTCTTTTAGTAAGCTTGGGTTTTACGAGATGGGGATGCTAGCCCCATGCCCAACACCCTCCTTTACCCGGGCTTGGGACCGGCAGTAACCCTAGGAAAGCTACAGGCGGAGTTCGTGTAAATAGCGTTTGTTAAATATTCGATATCCAAATTATTCAAAAAGGTTTTTCCAATTATAAGGAATGGCAAATAGCTGAAGCGCTTCACATTTTGTTAAATCCAACTACACTTAACAAAAGGGAAGGCCTTTATATCCACCTAACATGGACTTTCTATTCAACTGACCACAATTACAGTACATCAAATTTCATTCACATGAACATGTATACAATTTTATTCTCACCTATTCACATATTATCCTCTCACATCACAATAACATTTACATACATGTCTCATTTCAAACCACCTTGACCCAAATGACTTGATATGACACGATCAAACTGACATTTTGATTGTACGAACTTAGTTTGTTTTTTATTTGTTCCATTGTATTATCTTATCATGTATTAATTCAATTCGGTTATTCATTTCTCTGATGAAGCGACCTGCACTAAGCCATGCAACGTCAGAAATTTTAATTTCTACTCATTGGAACTTTACAAATAGATATCACTCATTTTAGAAACAAAGGTTCTATAGAAGTGTTTTTCATTAAATGGCATTCCTCGGAAGTACATAAGTCTTATGAATGCTCTCTACTTGGAAACGACTGATATTGTTAGAGCTTAATGCAGACTACCATAAGAATCGTCAACTTTAAGTGGTTCTCGTCATTTTTATTTGGTTTCGTCATAGTTGTTCTCTCAGAAGTCGTACTTTATTTATCTTTTCTGTGATTAATCTCCCACCAGGAACCCCATCTACTAATTTAGAATTTACAATTGATTTAGTCCTATTTGGTGAACATGCTGATATATTTAGTTTCCTGAACGCCTTGAGTAACAGTTCAAGCATATTTGGCATGCATTTCTCTCCCTCTGAACGCAAGATGCTACTGGTCAGTTTTATTACGTAGATCATTCAAAAGGAGTGAAGTAGATGAGTGAATTGACAACTAGGCCTATATTGTGAGCCTTATCAGTCTTTGATGAGTCGATGTCTGTCAAAATATCATCGCGGATTCAAAAAGTTCCTTTGGCCTTCACCGACTTACGTTGCTTGTGGCGTAGGCAAGATATCTGTCTTCCAACGAACGGACGGGTGTACTGAACAGGAGTTCGCTCGGTTTTGACCAATGGATGAGAAACATTGACTATGAAAATAAAACTTGTAGGTAAGATAGTGGTCTTTGTTCATAGACATTTTCGAAGTTTCGTCTGTATAACATAAAATGACCAAGTAAATAATATTGGTGTTAGATACAATTTACAATTAAAAATAGAAAGTCAGTTGACGAATTTGTGAAGCTCCATCGACTGAAATGGTTGGGATATGTGTTGCATATACTCAACCACGCCTGCCCAGTCGCACGATGTTGTCTGGCAAATGAGTAATTAAAAAAAATTCGAGAGGTAGTGAAACCATAACATTGGTATCTGTTCATGTAGTCTTTGCCTATTGGTCTTGGCATTACTTCGTTGAGGTTCTCGCGACAACTGTAAACAGTAGCGAGGTACACTGGATAACATGACTCGAAACTGGTCACACTGGCGCCAGTGTATTTACTTATCATCTTTTTCTGGATCATAAGTTCCACTATTCTTTTGAACCCACCGCTATATTTTCTCCTGTTGTATTCTATTGTATTATTCTTGTAAATTTGATGATGTCGTGTTTATCTGGTATGGCAGTTTGAATTTATGCTCATATGTACCAAGTTGTTCACGTAGTCGACTTGAAACAATAGTCTTAAGCTTTGTTTAAGCTGAAAGTTATCTGCAAGGTGTCCCTGCAATCTCGAAAGAACTAATAACTTGAACGCACTTATCTGTACAATAATTTAAGAGCATTTCAAGTACAACATTTATAGCAGAATAATATGAATTCATTGTATTTCCTAGTTTTTCATCAGTTTAATACAACCGTAAACAGCTGTACATACTTTACATCAGAAGATATTTGAAGGATTTGAGGTCGATATATAAGTATTAAATCAATTGGTAGAGAATAACACAACAATTGAATACGAATTACAGCATCACCGAAAGGAAACATGGAAAGGATTATATCTAAATTTTAATAGCTTCTGTCCAATAAGCTGCAAAATAGATCTGGTTTGAACGCACTTTAACCGTCATTAGCAATTATACACAAAAGACAGAATTAAGGAGGGATTAGTGATATTGATACATCTACATGATAACAGTTATCTGCATAAGTTCATAAGACTAAAGCAAGAGAAGTTAAGCACAATTCAGTTGAGAAATCTGTCTTCTTAAAATTCCACTTCGAAGTGGATGATATGAGTAGAGTCACTGATTTTAAAATAGAGGCCATCCATGTTGAAACAGACCTATACTGCCACTAAATTAACATCTATCATTCATACTAACTCTTCTTCGTGACAAACACATGTAGATAAATTTGCTACTCTTGCTACATTTAATTGTGTATATGAATTTAAATGTAAGTTCCAAAGCACATACAACGGAAGAACAGAAAAGATAGTCAATGTCCGCACATTTGAACATAGGCCATGTAAACGGAGTTTAAAAAGGTAACGTCTTTCTACTAGTGCAATTGCTCGCCACTCGACTGATAGTGGACACATTATCAACATTTCGACACCTTTCAAGAAAACTAATAAAAAGACAACTCTAAAACTCTCGTACTTTACTGAAGCAATTGCTATGTGACGATTTAAATCAAATTTATCAGTGGAAAGTAAGACCTTAGTAAACCTTGTTTAGCTCTAGTAACTTTAAGTTTTTAAGATTCGGCTACAGAACATTTTTAATGGTAATTACTCATTATTTCCATTTCAGCCTTACTCAGTTAATCAATGTTTTACTTTCATTTATTATAGTCTAACTTATGTTATCTGTACTTTTCTAACTTCGTATCCATTCTCTTCTCAATTTCATTCTCTAGAATCTTCTTATTAGCTTGCTTATAAATAAACAACTGTGTTAATGATGTTGTAATTCATATTCAACTGTTGTGTTATTCTCTTCTAATTTATTTAATATATACTGATTTGAAATTCTTCTAATGTAAAGTATTTACATTTGTTTTACTTTTAATGATTATAATTAATTCTAGGTTGTATGGAGCTTCTAAGAAACTATAATATATAATGAATTCATATTATTTTCTGGTTCTTTTTTTTTTTTTACCTTTTTCTCTTCAGAATATTAATTAAAAATCAATAAAAAGTATTCTATAGTTCCAATGTTTTTGTTTTTCTACTTTAAGTTTAATTAAATTACTTCTCAAGTACAAAGTAACAGAACTTTATAATTAAGAATGTTTTATAATAATATTGTAGTATAAATAAGTAGTATTAATATTTAAGTTATTCAAGTGTACAATAATAAATTGTATTGAATTGCAAAAATATATAGAATTAATTAATAATATCTTAACGACATACATATTATTTATGGCCTTTGATTTTATAAAATTAATTAATTTTTATTTTATTATAACACTAAAACAAAAAAAAAGTAATGGTAAATATTTTTAATTTATATTGATTTACTGTGATTTTATTAACTCTGTGAAACGTATTTATTTTATTTGTTTCCCATCAACTCATTACAACCCGTATTGTTTCTAAGGCCAAAATTATAAAAGTTTTTTTGTGATATTTTGAATAATTATTGATTGTTTTCTATTGGATTATGACCTTACTAATATTAAGTAATAATATTAATCACTGAATGTTATATTAACTCATACACATTTTTTTCAATTCATAGATTGAGCGTTTATATTAAAAGTTAGTAACAGTGAGCCTGGTGGGTATTCACGTTAGCTTTAATTACTATACTACACAAACACAATGAGGTCAAATGAACATGATAAATACAAGAATAAAGCTCAACAAAAAGGCATGAAAAGAGTTGAATGAAAATAATAGATCAGGTGAACCAAGGTGAGTGACAAACCTCCAGAAGATTGTTTAAAAATTCCCATGCTTATTAAAACAAAGACGTTTGAACGAAGAATATTCTTTTCGATAAATGCTCATCAGGTTCTACATTTATTAGTTCAAAATTATCAGTGACAAAAATAGCCAGTTCTGAGGCGAGTATAACATCATTTACATATAAGGGATAATTTGGATATAAATTTTGTTCCTTCAGATTATTTGTAAAATATGAATGTTAATGTTGAAATAGTCATCATCATCATCATGTAATTGGTGAAATGTAAACGGCAATTGAAATGAACAAGAAGCTTATTAATCCAATATATATATAGAGGTGTCTCTGTATATAGGTGACCTAGGAGATGGGGTGGTGACAAAATGCGATTAGACAAAGGCTGAATGCTATTTAAAATGTAACCGAATGGGTAAGAGATTACAAAATGGAGTAAGTGATAATCAAAATTCGTCAAATAGTAACAATAACAATAACAGAATAAAATTATAGTCAATTCGTTTGATCGGTCATGAAATGTTGTCAAGTCAATAAAATTAGGAAAGAAGATTGAGTGATATTTACCCGCCTCAGAACTGGCTATTTTTGTCACTGATAATTCTGAACTAATAAATGTAGAACCTGATGAGCATTTATCGAGAAGAATATTCTTCGTTCAAACCTCCAGAAGATTATTTAATATAGTTGAGTCACATTTACACAAGATCATATATTTCTATTATTTGTATATTCCCCTCAACAATACGTACCATATAACCTAATAACTGTTGTTGTATCTTTTTTCACTCATCAAGTATAACTAATTCATTATGCACACGTTAACCCAGTTCACTGGGATAGTTGATCATGTTCTGTGTTGATGTTATTTTGTTTTAATTGGATAGTTGTGTGATCAGGTTTTACAGGCATATGGAGAAATTTTTGAGTGACTGTGAGTGTGACTCTATTTGACTAACTGAATTGTCATGTAATGTTCTACCGTCTTGGATACTAGTGCTATCTGATTAGAGTAATGTGTCTAGAATAATCATTCTGTATGGTTTATTCTCAGTACTGAATTTTAGTACAGTTATTATTTCAGCATATATTGGCTAGTGAAGTTTATGACAAACCACGGTTAACTAGCAGATAAACATATGCGTGTTCAGAAATTTTAGCCACATCTAAGTCAATTTTGTATCCTGTTTCTAAATTGTGTAGCTCAACCATCGATCTTTATCTAAGCATTCCGTGATCTTCGGAAGATCCTAGGGACACACTTCACGTTTAGTTTGTGTTCCTTTACCCCAACTATCGTGTAACTGAAATCATCCAATTCTTCCTGTTGACTATCTCCAATAGCTCTAATTTTCCAAATCATAATAATCATTTCCCTCATTTGGAAATAAGTTTATTACTCTTTTATTCTGAGGTCATTATCGCAGAAAGCTGAGGTTTCCTATAACTGTTTAGGTTCCAATCAATTTTTATACTGTTTTTGACTGATTCTGTTCTGTTTATTTCTATCTTCTTTTTAGCCAGTAATCTGTAAACATCGACTATTACGCTACATTTATATATAGACTTAAATAAAAACTATTTCATAAGAAGTTGACTGTAATTTGTCTACTGATTACCGTAAGTCTGATCATTTATTCAATTAACCTTAGTCAGTATAACAAATATTCCTTTGTCATTTGCCCTTATAATGACAAAAACACATCATTCAAGAACTGAATGATTCTATTCATTAGCAATGAATTCCCATTTAATTGGATAAAATAGTCGTATAATTAGATACTTGATAAAACTGATTCTAATAATTACAAACTTTAGGATGTTCATGAAGTTTTAGTAAGAAGTCATGAATGGTGGAGTTCAAACTTGTCGAGTTTGAGACAATTATCACTGGTGACGATGGGTGATCGTCACGCTATATATCAGCAGTTGATGGAAGTGGAAATTCTACTATTGAATGCTGTGTTAGTGGTGCAGTTGGTTACGCGTCCTCCAGCCTAAAGTTCGTGAGACGCGCACTGCTAGGGAATCCCATACTAGGACGAAACAGCTGCCCAGTGCTTCCTAGTTTCTAACGGCACCCTACCAACATTAATTTATGATGAATTCATCAACTAAAAGCATATAATAGTGAGATTTTCTTTAATTTTATTCGCTGAGATTATTTACAATTATATTCTATTCATATGTCTTATATACACTCGGCTCCCAAGTTTTTTGAATCTTTTCGTTCTTCTTTAGATGAAAATTTCCTATAAAACAATTCATAATTTTTTAAAAGTCTTTTCAGATATTTTAATAAAACCACACTTAGATATTAGTTCTATGTGATTCGATAATGTCGTTGAGAGAAATGAAAATAATTAGAACGGTATTACCGTCAGTTGATCATGATAATATTATTCACGATATATTCATTGTTCGCTCTATATGGTAGATATAATACTTCCGGTTATTTTCAAGCAGTAACTGTAAATATGTTTTTGTCCTTCATCTGTCGTATTGCTAAACGGACATCTATTTAGCAGATGGCTGTCTGTGAATCCAGCTAATTCAAATGACATCATTGATTGCGATTACACTCTAACATACGTTACTTGTTCACGAAATGAGCAGAAAAAGGGATGGGATAGTTTGATGTAACACATCTACAGCATTTTATTCATAAATTGTCATAAAATATGCGACTAACACATTTTTTCCAGTAATTTACTAAGACTTATGTTGAGATGGATTCCAGAAAGTTTGGGGTGGGGGTAGGCTTACAGAATCTCTGAAAGAGCTGGAGACATTTCTTGAAAACGTCGTTCAAAAGAACCTTCCAAAGTCTTAATGTATTGTTTTTCAACTGGGCAATAATTGAAAATCACTTCTGGGAGGTAAGATGAATGTAACAATATTTCCATTTTTACCGAAAGTTATAAATACCTGACTGCATCGTGACATGTGTGTCACTTACTAGAATAACGATCCCTATCTACTTGCCAACTATCTTCTGGTTTGAGACTAGGAGAGTCGAAGGCGTCTAAAAGCAAAAGTTATAAGTGGCTTTAGCAGGATCGGGCGTAAGATATATCAATTTACTTTAGGAATGTTAAAATAAAAGTTTCCGTGGGAACACAGTACCACATCCTAAAATACTGTTTAGGTAACTTTATCAATAATAGTGATTTCACCGTCTTACTGTACATCTTACATTTTCGTGAAAGCGAGAATCAAGATCATTAAATTTGGATTGCAGCTGGCAAGTAAAATCAAAGATGCGACTTTCGTCCTGTTTGGGACTTGTCAGCCGGATGTATCTGCATCACAGTGTTGATTCTCACACTCTGACATGAACTTTTTACATTTTAATCAGTTTCAGTCCATATCAAACAAACGGGGAGATTACAAAACACACTCAAATTATAAGGGAAAAGATCGTTAATTTGTGCATTGTTTTTCTTTTGAAATGGTCGATTGCTTGCAAATGTTCTTGTTTAGGTTTCATACTTGATTATATTGTTACTAATACTGTTCAATAGTAATAAAGTTAAGTCAAACGATTATGTATAATTCAATGTGTAAAATATAGGTATTTTATAGTAGTTACTTTATAACTATTATCAACTGTTTGAAATCCACCACCATAACTCTGTATGTTCTTACCGTTTCCAAAAGAAATTAACATTTTTAAGGAGCACTTCATTAAATGATAATGATAAGAGACATAAATAAATTAAGTAGATACTACTAATTAATCAATGCATTTAATATAATACACATTAATAGCAGTATCATGTTCATACTGGAATATTTTTGAACAATTGAATGAATGACGGAAATATTGATTTTTGCGCTGAATTGAATTTTCACTTACAAAAATAGAGAACTGAATTATGTGCATTATATGAAGTGCTTGTTGTTGTTTTAAGATTTGTATTTTTCTTCATTTGAAAGGAAAATGGTGCATCAATTTTGCTAGATTAAAACATGAAGATGAGTAAAGAATGGTAGTTCTTTGTAAGAAACAATTTTATAAGCTGCACTATTCAATCCATCAGAATTCATTCTTTCATTTGAATTCATTAATAAGTGTTTATAGTTGGTTGATTGTAATGTATAGGGTTTAGTAGGCGGTATATAAATATACCGTCCAATTGCTTCATCAACATGTATATACTTTATATCAGTAGCATTAAGACGTTTAGTAAAATCCTCATCAATTTCATTATTTTCACCCCAGTATTTATTAGAATATCCATTTATACTAATAAAATAATGTGAAGACATTTTTAAAACTCCATCAATATACATTGAATATGGTAGTTTAAAGTTATTTACATTAATTGCAACACTTAAATGAACTACTATTTGTTTAGTGATTTCATCACATCGATATGAATTAGCATAATTAATTGGTGCTAAATCAACATCATGAAATATAACACATTTAAAATTGAAATGTTTCAATGCTTCAATAAATCCAATATTTTTTAATTTACCTTTATTAATTATACTATTATTAAGTTGTTCAATAATGAATATACGATAGCATAAATGTTGTAATTGAAGTAATGGAATTAATGTTGACAATGTAATATATAATTGTTTTAATTGATCTTTTATTATAATAACAATAATAATTGCTACACCATTTTCTGAAATCTCATCACAATATTGTTTATGTAAAATATCATAATTATTTTTATTATGATTAGAAAAATCAACAAGATTTGAATGATAAACCCATGAACCACCTGATAAATGTAAATCACTTAGATTGTATAATGTTGTTAAATCAGCATTATAATTAGGCCATAATTTATGTTTAACATGAAATGATTGTAAATTATTCAATGTTTTTGTAGATATTTTTATTAATTCATAACAAATATTATGACATGTTTGTGGAATAATTAATTTAATATTTGAATTAATAAATGTTTCTTGATCATGTATAGTTTTATGTATTATTAATTTATTAGTAATGAATAAGCTTATAATATAAAGTAAATAGAATTAATAGTATTATACGAATACAACGATATTTTAAGTATAGAATAGTTAATTTAAATTTACTAATGTATATCATAGTTATTTGGTTATTTGAATTATTAATTGTTATATGTATTATTAATGATTGTAAGTAATTAACAACATAAATAGAGTGCATTAATTCAATGAAATTAATTGGTGAGTATAATTTTAGTGTATTGTTGATTAGTTGCTGATTGGATTATAAAAAGTTTTTTTTTATTATTATTATTCATTGAACTTTTTGTTATTCTAAATAGAGAGAAGAATTTATCACAGCACTCATATCTGTATGATAAATGAAATAGAGATAAGATAAAGTAGTGATATATATGATGATGAAGTGATTGATTATTGTAAATTGAATGAATATAGCTGTCTCATATTCACTGAAATAAAAGTTTTAGAATATCTGAAGGTACTTACACTATCAGTTTGTCCAGGCTCTGATAAGATTTCAAACCATCTCTTCAAGAAATATGCTAATGTATTGTATCAGCCACTGAATAGTATCTTTAATGAATCTTTCTCTACAAACGTAATACCAAAAGCTTGGATAGAGATAAAAATAACACCTATACTGAAATAAGCGTCTTCTGGTCGTAATATTAGGTTTAGACCCATAGCTATAACTTCTCCCTTTCTCAAAACCATGGAAAAACTTTTACAATCCTAGCTGCAGCCAACAATGAAAGGATATATCGACCCATATCAGTGTGCATAAGGATGCATTAGAAGTACACTGGACGCCGCAGTTGCCTTACATCATAATATGGTGTTTAGCTTAGAAAAGGGTTAAAAGTATGTCAGAAGAACGTTTCTCGATTACGTTTCCGCCTTTGGCTCCGTTCCTAGACCTATAGTACTAAACAAACTTGAGAATATGAACGTTGAAACCTGGATAATCAACTGGCTGCATTCCTGTTTCTCCGGAAGAGAACAATATACGGTGTATGAAGGAAAGCTCTCCACTCATCTGTTAACAGAAGTTGGTGTGCATAAAGGTGCTGTTCTTTCCCCTTGTCTCATTTCTCTTGAATGATTTGCCCTCTTCCATGAAAATACCTTTGTTAAGTACTCAAATGATCTTACTATTAGTATGCCTGTGTCTTCTTCCTTAAATTGTTGTGAAATGAATTGTTTTTCAGCGAATGTTGAACGATGGTCTAATTTGAATGGTCTTCAACTTAATCCCTCTAAATATCTAACAGTCAGTTTCAGTCTAAGACATAAAAAAGATCTAAATGTTCATGTAAATTCACACGATGTTTGTAAAATTGGGGACTCTACAATTAAGACTACGTCGAATGTTACTTATCTTGGTGTAACCTTTACTTCTGATCTATCTTTTTCTTCGCATGTTCTGCTTATTTCAAAGAGGGTTTTTCATTTAATATACTATGTGGAGCGATTACATAGTTTTGATATTACCAAGCCCTTATTATTACAATTCGTCAGTCCATGTATATTACAGATTATTTTACATAATTCCTCATTATTTTTCCCCGGACGTTTGAGAAACAACTATGTCGTGTTGTGCAGTGTACTGAAAGCTGTTAGTAAAGTAGTTCGTGAGAACTACGACGTTATTATAAACACGGTTGTAGACAGACATTTGAAATCTTGCAGACAGCTATCTAATACTATTATATTTGATATAAACCACCCTCTTCATTCACAACTTTCACCTTGTATATCTTCTGGCAGAACACAGCCCTGCTATATTAGAATTCAAGCACGTAAGTATAAATGCTTCAATATTCCATATTTAGCATATGTTCTATGTGATGAAAAATTCGTAAGAGCCAATCTAATTAGATATATGAGCTCTTAAAATGAGGATTATTATGAAATGCGAAGACCTCTGTTCCTTATGTTACTGTAGTCTATATTTTGTTGTTGTTGTGATCAGTATAGCCTACAAAATGTACAGGCATATTAACTATATGTTTGGGTTTATTAACAGTGTGAGCAATGAAAACATTATTTTGTGTTATTTTTTAGATTTCAGTATTTCAATGATTAATGTGACCTTATGTAAATGTATTCAGCAGTATGGTACAACAGCATCAATTGTCAACGGCGAATAAGATAGGAGTGTAATTTGGAACGAAAATAATCCAACTATCAACCAAAGCTTAAACAGCCTGAAAGGAAGGAAACAGTTCAATCTTATCTTCAACAAGCATACTCCCGATTAACGTACAGTGTGAAAATTGTTCATCTTAGGGGGTAATAAGGCCCTCGACACACTCACGTGAAGGCGTCTTGCTTAAATATTTTGGCTAATAAACAAGTTAACAACACATTGTTTGATTAAACACTTCATTCTGATGATGTTTCAAAGTATATGAGTGTGTTTGTGATGTTATATTTCAATTAATAGAAATAAAGTTGAATTTTAAACTACAAACATGTATACTTAAAACAAGCCTATTAACATTCTACATTTTATGATGACACTTATTCAAGTACTACTCTGTAAAAATATAACATTTCATACTGCATCCATATTAAGTAGTAAGGCGGTGTCTTCTAAATCTTCATTTACTTTCTATAAATACGTCTATTATAACTGTCAATTTAGAGATTTCTTTGTATTATTAAACGTTTAATTGTTCATCAACTATTTTTGTCTATAATTTTTGTCCATATGAAAAATAGATGCTTGTCCATTTACTAAATGAAAAATATTTGTTACCATACGGTTGGTATTAAAACAATTGTTCTAATTCATGTCTACACTTATTATTGAAGTGAATAATGAAACAAATTGTTATTGCTTTATTCTATCTAAATCTTTGTCAGAAGCAGAAGGCTGTCAAAAATAAGGTGATGTTAGGTAGAGGCATTCGATTAATGAACTGTTGTGATGCGTGGTTTAGAATATTTTTATCGACCGCCAAATCTCCATCGTCAATTGTTATCTTGTCTAGATTGACCGTTCGGTTTCTTCTCCTAAGCTTTGATACGACCCCTCCCCAAGGCTGAAACTACTCGTCAACAGGAACACAAGAGAAAAGGCAGGAAATACTACAAAAAACACTACTGCAACGGTCTCATTATGTTCAGAAAACTAGGATATTTATTTTATTATAAATATCCTTTTAAGCTTCTAGAGATTTCTGCAACCTACTAAACACAGTAGTAGTAAGATAATTATTCAATCACAGACATATCATGTGACTTCTTATTGTCTAGAACTTTCTGATAAAAAACTATTTGCGTGCTGACTGGACTCAATGTTTCCAATTGATTTTTATACCTTCTTGAGCTTGCATCGAGGGGTTTTTGGATTCTACCCAACAGAACAAAATAATTAATTTATTTCTATACAAAATTTGATTTGATAAAGATCAACTGAATTCAAGTAAATGTAACAAACTAAATGATGGAACAGGAAGTCAGTGTTTAAATTGAAACTTCACTTATTATTGTGGTTCTGTAAAGATCTTATACTATTCTCAAGTAAATAAACGACACTAATATAGTGTTAGGTAATCACTTCGTCTTAAATTAGGCTTAGACTACAGTGCGCTTCACTAAACAGGGTCATCCCTTAGAAATAAGACTTTGCATATCTGATTTATCAAAATTTGTAAGTTACCTGTGAGTGATGAGTGCTCAATTTCTCCAAATGATTAAAGTTAGAAATGAAAAACTACTAGATACCTACTCAAAAGCCTAAAGACTTAGGTCACTTCTATGGTTGATTCACAAGTGCATACGGTCAGCGAGTCGAAACAAGAACAGAAGAGTGATCCAGAGGTTCCTGGTTTTTATGGATAGTCTAAACTAAAGCCAGTCTGTAATGAACAGCCACAACCTCTCTATTCTTAAATTGTTTATTACTGGACTTCAGTAATGATAATTATATTTCCACGAAAGATAACACTATACTCTTGGAAATCAATGAAAGTGTTGAGTTAAAAATTGAGACATCATGATTTGGTTTCTTGAAGAAATTTAACATTCAGTAGTTTGTTTGTGACAGACAAATTATTTTCATGATATCATAATCATTAGAAAAGGGAGTAATGGGTGTTTCTCAAATTAGTGAAAACCAATTAGTTCAAAAATAAGTCGCTACGTGTTTAATTAAAAAAAAATTCATAAGCTTAATCAACTTTCCAATAGTTAGTCTAATCATTCTACTGCTTTATTCTTCAATAGTGATTATATATAAAGTATGTTTTGAGATTATCATACAGTGCATGGATGTGGATGACTGCCAGTGAATATGTGATTTACAAAGTAAATCTCAAGTTCCTTTTCCATGTATTCTCAACTGAATATGAAATCGTAGCTTCTCGATAAGTGGGTTCACATTTTCATAAAGTATCTGAGACAATTCAATGATGTCCTGACTTGTTATCATTTGTCTTGACTGATTTATGTACTCTCCAAAAATTCTGCCTTATTTCTATCTCATTAATTAATTTCCTTACATACAATCTATGAAAAATATTATATTCTAGTTCATTCGGTTTAAATGATTTGCTTAAGCTCTGGTTGTTATAATGCAACAACACAATCATCATCCAGATATTAACCATCCGAATGTTACAGATCCGTACTGGTTATTTTGAATTTAATTTGTAGTATCATACCTGTGTAAATATCTTATTTCACGATTTCAATAGTTTCCCGATTGAGTTATTTAAAGGTTATTTTCGCTGGTAAAATATAAACATACTATTCAGAAGGTGTCGTAATTAAAGTAACAGAGGTATACTCAATTACGTTTAGTATTGATTCATATTATAGATTACAACTTCACTTTCTCAACAAAATGTTTTGTGTACTTTAATATACTACTTACTACAATTCAATAGTATTTGTAATAAATGAAACATTTTGACTGTTATAAAAAATATGAATTCGGTTCAGCAAGGAATTCCTTTGTATACGTTTACGCCTTCAAAGTTATATATAGATAATTCTCGTGACGCAATTACAGATGACTGTATATAGTAACGTAAGAAAGTATACGAAAATTATCATTAGTATTTAATGTTTCAAAACAATTTATCCCTTTGATAAATTTTGATAATGCAATAAGAAGACGTATTTTATCAAAGCTATGTGATATATTTAAGCATTACATTTCGAACAATCTGATCACACACACTTGTTAAGGCATTTATATATGAAAAGCAAAGGTTACTATACAATTAAGAGTATAAGCTAAGTAAACAAGGATAATAAAGAGAACAATGTAAGTCACACTCTACCAAGGTAGGTTGAAGGAAAGTACAAATTGTTTTTGAACACACAAGAAGGGGTTTAAACTTCCTTATACTAAAGTTTGTCGGATCATTAGCTATACGGAAGTTCAACCTTCCATCTGTCCAGTGCTCCCTGGTTATCAATGGTGCCCTACCAACATCAATCTGTGATATATTCAATCAAATATATGAATGCCTTAACAAGTGTGTGTGATCAGATTGTTCGAAATGTATTGCTCAAATATATCACATAGTTCTGATAAAATTCGTCTCCTTATTGCATTTAAGGTTTTACTAAAAGTTGAACAAGGCAGAAAATATGTAGTCAGATGGCGTTAAATAATAGCTCTTACAGATAAACTGTATCAAAGTTATGTAATACGGTAGTAATGTTAACAAACCAGTATTCTAGTGTTCTTTCACATTATCACATCTGTTGTGTGGCTATGTCACTATGAATATTTTTCAGGCTACCAAAATTAATCACATGTCATAGTTTTATTTATAACAGTATTGTTAATCTACCAAAACAGTTAACACTTTGAATATCAGCCTTTCAGATTCTTCCGTAAATTGGCAGTTTCCGTCGAGTTATTATCGTATATGACAGTTTTATCTACTGACTTGGTAGGTTCGGAATAATTGCATGCTTGTTATCGAGTCGATCACTTTTTAATACTAGGATTCGTAGCCATTTTCTAGTCAGTTAGTATCAAATAGAATGTCTTCACATTGAGACTGTAAACTAGAAATAAGGAAATACTAAACGCAAAAGGGTAATCTTAAAAGTAGGTGGGAAGTTCCATAATAATTTTGAGTGATTTTTACTTCTAAGGTACCTGTTACATATTCCATGTTTATGCTTAATAGGAAATACATTAGTGTTGTAGAATTAAAACAAATATGATCTACATTCTGACTACAATGAAATGAGTATAATGAACTTTATGGGGTCTTAGAGTGAATTTTACCAGACTCATCATTAGTTTACGAATACATGTTAAGATGTAGGATTTATTGATGAATTCAATCAAGCACGAAGTGTATGAGTTTACCTTCCTGAATACTGACTACAACCAACAAACGCATATTTCTATTGAGCATTTTTCATGCTGGTTGACTGAAGTAAATAATCAGAAAACTATTATTCCTAATCGGATCAGTGATTAATAAAGTATTGATATTTTGGACCCAATTAATATTTGTCTGTAAATGAACTATTTTGAAGAATGTTTTGTGAACACTTTCGAAAATGAACGAATGTAATATTGATCTTACTTGTGACTATTAGCATACCTTAAACTAATAAGCGGCTAAATCAAATTCTCTTCACATGATACACCTTAAATAGAATTTCTTTAATGTTTAAATTAATTATAAATAATTACAACAATCAACTGATTGCAAAACAGAAGTTATGAATAACACGAAACAATGGATATTTTAAAGTTGGATTGTGGCTGGTGAATAGGATTCAGTCCTGGCTTTCGATTCTGTTTGAAACTTGTCAGATCTATGTATCTGCATCTGTGTTGATGCTCACACCGAAACGTGATAGTTGTCGTTTGACGCTGAGTTTCTGAGTTCCAGTCCCGGTGTAAACATCAACATGGATGCAGGTACTTAAAGTTGACTAGTCCCAAATGAAACGATAAGTGCTTCGCTGGTTCCGCTTACTAGATACAATTCAACTTTTATCATACTTGTGAACTACTACTGTTTGAAGGTTACTCAATCAGGATGTCTGTTTGAATTCTAATTGGTATGACCGACAATTCGAACTTAATCCCATCTACTTTGGCTTTACAAATCAGGTTCTATTACAAGTGTTCATTCAAACAGTACAACTCACTATCGATTATATAAACATTGAACGAATAGTATGCTTCTTCTTTTAAAGTATGTATCTTATTACTGATTGAGTATCCCATTTGAGTTTCTTCATCAGATCACTAATTAGAGAAAATTAATAGCAGCGCGTCTACAGCGATAGCATAGTTGATAACATATTGAATACACTCAAGAAGCTGTTCACTGGTAATGCCTATATTCTGTCAGAGATTCATTAAAATATGAAGCCAGAGTAGGTACGTAATACTTTTTACACTGTATGCAGTAAGATTTCTTTTATGAACGTTCAATTTAAAGGTCGGATCTCAGCTAAGATTTCGAGAAACTGACTTTTGAGGTCTTTGGGAAAATTTTTTATCCAGCCTAACTTCATATAGCTTTCTCCAATCAATCTGCTTTTCATGAATGTGTGAACGATATGTTATCACCTTAACTGAGTTCAATATGCATCTACAGATTTACTTGCTCCTATGGAGCTGGATTGATTGGTTACACCACTAGATTTCTCCTTAGAACTATCTCTAAATATTACCGTTTCGTGAGGTCAAATGAAAAGGTTCAAAATGATTTAAAATTTAAAGGCTATGTTTCTCAGAGACATTCAAGTTTTCAAATTCAAGGCTTGATCTTTGTATAAAAATGGATTAATTTGAGTAGAGTGAGAATATCGAATTAGGCAGAATACGTTGAATTAATTTCATTTCGTCAAGTTATCATCAGCTGCCTACAATTCATAGTGTTTCAAATAATTTTTTTAGATACAAGATTTACATACTTTCCAAATGTTACTGGCTTGTAAACAAAAGCATAGAGACATGTCAGAGTAGAAGGTCTGAGTAAAGTTGACATGGCTTAAAGAAGTGACGCATGCAAGTATAATATATTAGTGAAAATTCTATAAACATCTAGTTACTAACAAAGAATCACATAATTCAGGAATTGCGTAATGGAGAGAAGACACTGAGTGTAACGAATTACGAATGGCTGACGAAACATGAGTTGAGATCAGTTAACAATAAAATTACATAACTGAAAGAACTAAAGTGGTGTTACCATAGAAAAAAATCCCCTAACCATGGTAATTTTTGAATTACTTTATCAAATTACTGTTTTTAATCCTTCTTCTGTTTTAGTATTTTTTTATTTTGGTATGGCCCCACTTATTACGTCACGCTTTGATTTTTTATCCTGATCACATCACTTTAGTTCTTTCAATTATGTAATTTTATTGTTAACTGATCTCAACTCATGTTTCGTCAGCCATTCGTAATTTGTTACACCCAGTGTCTTTTCTCCATTACGCAATTCCTGAATTATGTGATTCTTTGTTAGTAACTAGATGTTTATAGAATTTTCACTAATATATTATACTTGCATGCGTCACTTCTTTAAGCCATGTCAACTTTACTCAGACCTTCTACTCTGACATGTCTCTATGCTTTTGTTTACAAGCCAGTAACATTTGGAAAGTATGTAAAATATGTAAATCTAGCTGGTGATAACTTGACGAAATGAAATTAATTCAAAGTATTCTGCCTAATTCGATACTCTCACTCTACTCGAAAGTAAATTACCCAGTATCTAATTCTATAATAATCTTAGTCTTCCCTTCCTACTCTCAACGTTTAATTATTATCCCGTTGTTCTTATTAATTACCTACTATTACATGGTCCTGCTATTTTGTTCCACCTAATCCATTATACATCATCTATAGACTGTTTTCGTCAAATTCACTTTTTGTACTAACCATGTTTTAACTAAACCTAGTTTCCTTTTTACAATTAAAGTATCAGGTTATTGACAATTTTTCGATCAATTTATTGAATGACTTATTTCATAATGGACTGTTATATTATAATAGTACGCTCTCAATAAACGACATCGTCTGGATAGAAATTTTCATTACTTATTTCCCTTTGTTTCTCTATCAGTTGTGATATATATATATATATATATATATATATATATATATATATATATATATATATATATATGAGTGAGAAACAGCAGTCACTTATTCAATGACAACATATATAGTGGTAAGTGGGTAATGTGGAAGTTAATAAATTAAAAAAAATTGATATCAGTTGCCATCGATGGGCGATTATCTTATACTCAACATAGGTGAACTCCACTGATCATGTTGTCCCACTAGAACTCTAAGAATTACTTCCTGAAGTTAGTCACTAGTTAACTGATAATGAGTGCAATTAGATGTTGTGGTGATTGATAGATTTGAACTTGATACCATGTATTGAACTGGATTAAACAATATAATCAGCGGATAAACTTATCCATATTCACTAAAGTTACCCATAAGCTAAGAGTACTTTAAATAAATCTAATTCAGTTGACTTCATAATAAACTAGTAACATAGAGCTATGACAACGGATTCTCAGTCATAGATTTTATGAATATGTTATCTTCTAAAACGTTTCCTTAATTCATATATTTCAAACTGGTATTAGCTAAATGTATAATTCCATTGTTCTATTAACAATAATAGTTGGTTAAAATGTTACTTATGCGAATTCCTGTTAAGAAGTGTACGCAAATGCCTACCTTATATGATCGATTTAGTTGCATTGTGGATGATTTTCATAAATCAATAAACCAATAATTATAAAAGCTGAAAATAACTAATCAGCTGATTACTCTTATTTTAATACTTTTCAAATAATCTTAAAATCAATATGTTATATGGTAACATGTATCATTATCATAAATAAGAACAGGTACTTTATCAATAAATCACTGAGCTACAACTTGCTAAGATAATTTTTGCAAAATATGGTATGTTTTCATTACGAACATTACTTCATAGTGTTAGTGATGAATATCTGTACTCGCTGGCATTAATTTCGTGGTCCATTACTTCCAGCTAATCTTTACCTTAGCCACAACAAATTGATACAGTGATTAGTGTATAATCACATATCAAATGTAATAGAAATTATTAGGTTATCAGTCTGAAATTAAACGTGTTATTAAGTGATACATTTCCATATAGTATTTTAAATAATTCACATATGGGCTTATTTTATTGACATTTCCTTTAGACTTTTCTGAACTTTGATATTAATTATTTTGTGACGAAGTGTAATCTGTTTATTACGTCATCAAATAGATTTAGAATAAGAAAATTGTGGATCTACATAATTCGCTTATTTTAACAGATATGAACTGAGTTACATTCTTGGTGGGTTAATCTGATTCTAATGAGTATAACTGATTACTGTGGATTATAATTCCTGTAACAACTGGTGAATTGAACACATGTATTTCAGTAATTGGAAGTGGGTAAAATTGAAATACATAAACAAATGGTTGAGTAGGAATATTCTACAATAAAACCAACTCAGCCAACCAGCACTGAAATGAATACATGAGTTAAGGAACTATGCCAGAACAATGTCTAGTCAAGCACAACATCTAATAATACATTCAAAGATACATCAAATAAGCTACAACAACTATTACAGCTAAGATATACAAACATCTGTGGTCACGAATTATCCCTACAGTCACCAAAATATCTAAACCGCTACATATTTTTTAATGAAGTCATTGAACTAATAGTTGGCGACAAGTGGGAGGGAACTCTTTCTATCTAAGATAGTGACAGTGCTTTCATTATCTGTTTATTTTCATTGGTGTCCTCACATATAATCCAGACATTCTCAACTTTTCCATCAGAATGTAAGATGGCTAAAAGATGCTCGTATGTACCTTGTGCATCATAACCTCATAATTCATGTGAATACGTACTTATAATTTCAGAACGTAACACACTATAGTCAATAAATCACACATCATACACATATTCTGGCGATTTCTAATATAAACCATAGTTTAGGTAAAGTGAAGAACATCGTAACAATAAACGGGTCAGAAGATAACTAACAAATAGTGCGTTCTAGAAAAAATAAGACAAACCAATTGTTTGATGAATCCGCTAAGCGCTTACAGGTTGACTTATTTATAATTAGCTTCTTAACGATTATAAGACTAATGGTGTCTATCTCATGCATAATCTTATATACTTAGTATATATGTATCAGAATATAATAGGCTTATATGTTAATTAGAGATTGTATTCTACTAGTTACATCTTCGGCTAAAGAATTTCATAGTTGTATAATGTGTGCCTTTAGAAGGAAAATACATGTACAGAGATTAGAGTAGCTTTATGAGTATGTAGTCTTGTTTAGTAGGTAAAATGTTGCTTTTCGTATAGTTTACTTGTAAGCCAATTGTAATCGAATTTATTACCTCATCTTAAGATATTTCCGCCATGGCAACTACATATTTTTGTAAATATTTTCATATCCAAAAACCAATTTTTTACAGTCTAACGCGACTTGTAATCTCTTAAAAGTTATTATTTATCCTATTCATAATTTGTCTAAATGTGGATATTAAATAACTTTTTGAGCTTACGAATGGTCCTATTTGATCGTATTCTTAAGTTACTAGTTTATTAGTTGGCTCTAAGATGATACATGATATTTTGTAGCTCAGAGATATTGTTTTGGTTAAGCTGCGTTTTCTGAGTTGGCTGGTTTAATTAAAGAGCTTTCATCGTCAACGTTTTCTGTCAAAAGACTGAGACGACAATTCGTCCAGAATGACTATCAAAGCATTAAAGTTCAATTAATATTTGACTGATAGCTATCATATGTTTCAGTTATAATGTGAAGATAATTCTCCCAGACTATATTTCTGTACAACATATGCATGTTATACAACCGGATCCCTTTATAAATTTAAGTAAAACAAAAAGAACAAAATTTACAGAACAGAATAAATTCATTTATTACGAGGAATTTTATCAGCTGCAAACGGATTCTAAGCTGTTTGCATACAGAAATACAGCTTGACATACTTTTCACTACTGTAGTATGTCAATTTTCTTTTATTCAATCACTCAGATGTTCATAAATAAAAATGACATTCATTCAAAATTCACCAAGCAATTATGCAATCAGTTATTTTGACTTTCCTACGACTGTGTAATACTTTACTTTTCTTTAACTTTTGCAATGATTGCGTTATCCACCACCCTTTCTACTCTTGATTCATAGCATATAAATACTCGTCAAATTTAACTACAATTATAAGCATATCTTGCATTTCCATTGTAATTATGATACCTTCTATTTTCATACAGAACATTCATCTTAACATCAGTAGATAAAGTATGTCAAATATTTAATTCTACGTAATTCCTTGTTGTTTTAGGCTATTTGCAATTGATGATACGAAACCTCAAATTAGAATGAATTCATTCCATTCTGAAAGTCTTATTCTTCTTGCATTATTCAAATAGAAATGTTACTTCTAAACCCAGTAGTGACTATCTGCTTATTGACTTAGTTCATATCCTACTCGAAATATATATACACATATATACATCACTAGTGATGTATTTCTCACTATTCATGTGATATGAAAAGAAAATCTTACAAATTGACATTAAACTAATCAACAGTCTGCATTTATTCATAATCCTACTTTGATTTTCTAATCAAATAACCTCAATTCTGATTAGTTTCGATGTACTGAATTGTTATTGGTCATCCTGTTTTTAATACAAGTAATATGAAATGGTACAGTTACTTTCACATAATGAGTTTTAGGCAGAAATCCATAAGATTGTGTCTTACATTAGTTGTTCTTACGTTGATTTATTGGCTTCTTCCAAGTATTTACAGTTATTTTTCGAATCAATCACGATTTATTCATAATTACAAATTAGAAATAATGAATAAATTGAATTTAACGAATAACATGAAGAAACAAACATGCCGAATGATCTGTAGAGCTATTTCTAGTGTACCAAATTCTAAATTTCCAAGTTCAACTTCAAATACCAGTGAATTAACTAATTATGCTTCATTAAAACCAAGAGATAATAAATTTTCACATTCACTACTCGGTGGATCATGGATGTTTAAAGAACAAAATTTGTTTAGAAGATCAGATGAACAATGTAATTCTTCTCCAGAATCCGGAGTGGTCATTATTTTCGTTTGTACAAACAGATGGCAACAACTCACAATTACATTATTGAATTTGATACCGATTCTACAAAAACAACGATTATGTTATCGAATATTTGTTATTGAGCAAGCGGAAAGTGGTTTGTTAAATAAAGCTAAATTAATGAATGTTGGATTTATGGAAGCAATGAAACATTTTCAATTTGAATGCATAGTATTTCATGATACTGATTTAGCACCATTAAATGATCAGATTCCATATGGTTGTGATGAACAAACATTCATCACACCAGTTCATCTAGGTGTTGCATTAGATATAAGAAACTACACACTTTTGTATCCAACATTAATAGGTGGAGTGCTGAAAATATCGAATAACCATTTTCTTACAGTCAATGGTTATTCAAATAGTTATTGGAGCTGGGGCCAAGAAGATGATGATATGGAGAAGCGATTAACATCATTTAATATTAAATATATACATATAAATGAATCTATAGGTAGATATCGAGCTATTCCACATACTCAACAATCTCATACAAAAGTTCCTGAACACGTGATTCTTCTAAACAGTGCTGTATCGCGTATACCATATGATGGATTGAATAGTTTGCAATATCGAGTTATTTCTACTATTAATAAATCATTGTTTACACATATTTTAGTTTCTGTTGGACCTTCACCGTACACGTAATTCGAATTACCTATGTTGTAAATTATGATTGCACTTTCATTTGCTGGAATAAACTTCTGTTCATAGTAGCGTTCATTGTTAACTTGTTGGGAATATAATTTAATACTTATTGTAATGATTCAGCTCTAGCCAGAAAGTACTTTGTAGCTCGCGGTATGAAGAGACACCTAATTAGGAAAGTAGTGAAAAAGAGTAAGCCAATTACTCCGTAAACACAATCAGTACACCCAATCAATGGAATTGGTTACAATACAGAATGACACAAGCATGAAACAAGGACAACCTAATAATCGAAGCTGGAAATAGAAGATTTAAGATTTGTTACACTAACCTAATATTGGTCAGTCGAATAAATCAATATTAATCACTGTTTTCATACATTATGACAACCATTACTTTATTTAACTGATAATATAAGCAATTAACATAAACCGTGTATTTCCCGTGTTTTGATTTTCGAAATTGACTGATAAAGACTAACAAGGGCGAAATCTCTTCTTAACAAGATCACAATAGGTATTCAAATGATTAGACTCACATAAGCCTTTATACAATAGTAGGTATAATAGTGATTTAAGTAGAATAGTGTGTACGTTATAAAAATTCATAGATGTTATATATAGGCTAACCTGTAGACTGTCGGAAACGTTCATTATATCATTCCCTACGTGAAATTTAACAACTCCGTATTTACGCTTCAGTGATTCCAACGTCAGTGAGTGTAAAGTAAATTTCAGTGTGTACTGAACAGTAGTTATATTCTAGTAAGTATTTATTATTACAACGAATCAGCAATTTTGAATGGATCTATTCTTTATCAAAAATTCTCTCTGAAGTTGTTCTTTGTTGCAATTATAATTATCATTACCAGGGTTTGATTTGATAACTACAGCTAAGGATTAGGTAGGTTGATCACAGGTAAATAAAATAACACCATACTTATAATATTCCAATAATTAGAAACCACAGTTTTATTTACATTTCGTAGCATTGTGTAGATCGCTTTTTCAAAAGCATACGTAAACAACTGAGTTCAATTAAAGTGAGTTTAAATTGTGTAGTCCTACAAATAAAAATATTCAATACAGTCGAAATCATAACAAATATGCCTTTTCTAAAGTCACGTCACTTCAATAACGTTTAGTAAAAGTAAAACATTGCCGTATATGCTTGTGGAATTGTGAGTACAAGGAATGGAATTCGTGTCTTATACTGTGAAGGACGAATGGTAGAACCTTCATTTCTTGCGAATGTGGTAGGCTTTATCGAAATATGAGAGATTTTAGCTCCTAAACTTTCGTTATAATAATGACAACTATTTTAACTAATTTTCATATTTTATGCAACATAATTTGTTGATTAATTTGAACAAGTCCAGAACAGCATAGTGTGCAGAATAGAATGAATTCATTGTATTTCATGACATCACCTCAATTCCAAACCACCGAAAACTACAATTAACATCACTGTTATGCTTAAAACGATACATATAATCATTGAACCTAACATTAAAATGATACAGAAGAACATGACACACACAAAATGAACAAGAAGAAATTAACAAATTGATTTAATGTAGTAGTTACGATTAAAGAGTATTTACATTTAGAAAGTGAGTAATGGGAAGAAGTGGGTGAATGATGCCACAAATTAGAAACTCAGCACAGGAGTTTCGGCGTTTCACTAATAATGTGTACGGGAGACTTGAACGCGTCATTTGTCAAGGAGGCCGGAGCATTAACACTATTGAGCACTGTTTGGTTGAATCGTCATCTGCTGTTGGACCTCCATAATTCCTGCGCAGAAGTGGTCATGATGCTCGAGGAATAAAGTGGCGTTAAGAAGTACGCAGTGTTGTATTTCAGCTTGTTTCGGAATTGTTTGTATTTTATCAAGGCGAGCAACTTGTGTATCTGTTTTAAACGTTTTATTATTAAGTATAGTGGTTGATTGTATAATGTATGCTTACAATTACAAGTGTGGTTGCGGTTGATTTTACTTCTGAGATAAAAATAACTAGTACTGTGAAGGCATACAATCGCAACCAATGAAACCAACCCGAATAGTCTACTTGACATCATACATATATCGACGACTGCTAGACAACTAGACAAGATGATGAAATGTATATGAAGCATCTAGACATAGCCTATGAAAAGTTTCACCAATGTGGAATTACAATAAATATGCAGAAATTCTGAATCGGTACAATCTTTTTGGGCTTACAGGGACATACTATTTATATTAATGGCATATAACCTCAAAACAACTTGGCGACCATTCTGGAGCATCTGGCACCAACTGTCATTTGGCAGCTGTCAGCTTTCAGTGGATTGATAAGCTTTTACAGGTGGTTTACACTTAACTGTGCATCTATCATAAAACTACTAACAGATCAACTTCGCGGAAATAAAAAGATGGTCTTGATGAATGCCGAGACAAGGAAAGCCTTCGCTATAACAAAAGAGACAATAACTTATACAGTAACGTTGGAACATCGAAATACTGCAGCATCTATCGACATCAATGTTGACACACTCGACTCTATGATTGGCACATTTCTGCGGTAATAGATTGACCAAGCTTGACAATCGCTGGCATTCTTCTTAAAACGGTTGCAAGATACCAAATAAAGACCCAGCATTATCGGATGTGAACTATTAGCCATGTACTGAGCCATGCGGCATTTTAAGCACTCCACTAAAGGCCAAGAATTTACTGCATTCACCGATCATAAACCTCCGACGTTTTCTATGAAGTCATCTTCATGTAAGTACTCTCCACGAGTCTTGCCATTTCAACTACAATTCCTAGTTCTCCACGAATACACGACATATATCTGGAGTTGACAATGTAGTTGCCGACGCCCTAACGTAAATACATTCTGTGAATCGTATCCATGGAATCGAGTTTGCTGAACTCGCTCTATTTCAAAATGAAGACAACGATATCCATCACGAGTTATCCATAAACTTATAAGGAAGACAATTGGAAAAGGTAAGAACATTTTAATTTGTGATTCTTTTACAGGTACATCCCGTTCAATTGTCTTTAGGAGTTATCGACGGATCATCTTCGACACATTGCACAACATCTCTTATCCTGGAATTCATGATTCATCCAAATTGATTACTCAGAGAATGATGGTCGAATATGGACAAGGGCAAAAAGGAATGAATTCACTCATGTTTGCCATGCCAAACGAACGGGGTGGTCCTGCATAATAAATGCCTCTTCGAAACATTTCCAGTCCCCGACTCGCAATTTGCCCAGTTCTGCCCTAATCTGTTGTCTGTGGTTTGCATACTTTTGTAGATTTGTCTCTTGGAGTGCCTATATGCTCAACAGCAGCACTGAGATGTTTAGTCAGGTTCTTTCATGTTACTATGCTTAATAGTATGTGGGATGGTTATTACTTAGTTAGCTTCTAATTATTGTCTATCATCTAGTAGATCAAGAGTGAGCTTCTCAGAATGATAACAACCCTGAAGGGTGACATTTGTATCTTCCTGGTTTTACTAATATCAGTGAATGTAGGGATCTACGGTTCAACTGCCACAACCTGGGCTGTTGATATGTTTAAGTCGATACACTTATCTAGGTTTGGTTAGCTTTCTGTAATATGGGCAGTATTCATCCGTTTGAACGCAGCTGCCATCAGGACACGGTGAAGAGTGTGATGTAGTTGAGTAAAGCCAAAAACTCGAGTTACGCTTTGATTCAGGCTTAGTTACTTTGTCAGGATGAGTACTGTAATCAGAGTGGTTGGCTATTCTTCGTTTCAAAGACGCTTTGTCCGCAAGTATCTTTAAGCGCCTAAAGATAGTTGTAGGATCCAAACTGAAGCAGTTTTGTTTGGGAAATAACTGTCGGGGTTAGTTTAGATAAACGTGCCCTTGCCCAGTCGAAATTCAAAACAAATGGGTGGGTGAAGAACTGTTCGATATAAAATTATTTGTGTAAATGTACATGTATTCACTATTTGGGATATGTGGTTTAATCACTTTAAAAGATGCAACACTGTCAAGACATAAATTTATATTATGGTAAAAAGCATAGAGTGAGTTATTAACTTCGTAAGAGGAGAAAAATATATCCCAATTAAGATCATGTAGCAATTTCTCGGTATTAGACCAGTTAATTTGAGCATAGTTTCCCCGAGAATCAAGAGGATCGTTTGTTTTAATCTTAGTACATGAACATTCATTGATAATTAACTGGCAAATGATGACTTTGTGGTCGCTGCCAGGAAATTCAGGATTAGTACTAAGTGAGTAGTTTGGGGCATTTTGTAAAAAGATTAAGTCTAATAAATTGGACTTGCGTGTAGCTTTACGTACTACTTGAGTCCATGCATTACTTTCAAGTATTCCAAAGAATTTATCAAGGTGTGGTGGTCCATGCAAGGCGTTCCAAATAACAGAAGGCATATTGAAATCTCCTCCTATCAACTTGGTCATAGGAAGCAATGATAATGATGCGAATAAATGACCTAATTGTTGGGTAAGAGTATGGGTAGCATTAGGCGGTCTATAAATACAACCTATCAGGAATTGATAATGGGAACAGTTGTCAATACTGACAAATATAGCGTCATCTAAAAGTTCACTACCTTTTGGGGAGATAAGAGATGATGAAAAATCGGATCGAACATATATTATACATCCTCCGCCTTTTCCTGAATTCCTATCTTTGCGGTATATGACATAGTTATCGACTTGAAGTGTAAGGTCTGAGATATCGGGAGTACACCAAGTTTCAGTTATTAGGACACAGCATGGGTTAACTGAGTACATTAGGGATTTAAGATGAGTGATTTTATTGCAGAGGGAACGGGAGTTAAATAGAATAGTGGAGAACTGTATGGGACTAATCAAATTAGACATTGATTCTGACCATATTTGTTTTAGCGGACACTACTAAGTTGAAGGCGCTCGGTCACGCATCACTACCAGATCACGTCACGCCATACCGTAAAAAGCAACCCTCTCTAGTTTGCCAGCCTAGACGTTGCCGCTCCATTCACGATCAAATATAACTTCTTTTCCATCATTCATTGCCTTCTGATTTCTTCTCATTCGTAAGAGTGGGTTCAATCGTTAGAAGTTGCTCTGGTAATAATCCTAACGTAACTTGGTCATGTACAGAGTGCACCTTCATTGGTGAGCACGACGTGATTTAGACACGTTCATAACTGTGAGTTCGTTCCTGTTTATAGTTTTTAACAGTATTTTTGGTGTGATTATCATTTTTTGCACATTTTGATTGCATTTATTTCTGTATTTTCACATACTGCATATATAGCAAGACTGATCAGACTCCTAAGTTCATTAAGATTAAAACTCCCACACCCCCGAACTTTCAGCTCATTCCCTTCTGGACAGAAAACATAGAAGCTTGGTTCTGCTACGCAGAAGCCGAGTTTCGAGACCACGCTGTGACAGATCCACGTGTTCAATTTCTTACCGTCGTAAGGTCACTTCCGCGTGAATTGAACAGGTACGTCACCCCCTTCTTTTTCAGCCCTGACTGCCCAGAACCTTATGACCAGCTCAAAAGATCGATTCTCAAACGCGGAGACTTGTCCGATAGACAACGTCTTGATGAGTTGTTCCACACCATCGAGCTAGGTAGTGGTTGACGCGCATGCGAGAGGTAATTGGTCAACGCACTTTCGACGAAGGTCTTTTCCACCAACTCTTCTTATCAAAACTGCCACAACAAGTGCAAGCAGTTCTGGTAACGTTTAATAACAACCCAGTAGATGAACTAGCTTCATCTGCTAATCAAATTCTGGAGATCAGCAGAACTCGCGACAATCAGGTTTATTCCATTACTGAAAAACTTCATGCCACCGAAAACAACGTGACAAAATTGTGTAATACTCTTTCTCGTTTTCTTGACCTGAAGGAAAGACACCGACCGAACGATTCCCGTCGACGAAGTACGTCACGGAGAAGGTCGTCGTCTCGACCTCGACGAAACGAAAAGTCACATTGGTGTTGGTACCACAACACCTATGGAAAAAATTCCAAGAAGTGTAGAGACCCCTGTTGTTTCCCTAGACATAAACCCATTGTTGACGCATCGGGAAACAATTCCGCCGGCACGCGTCAGCGGCAACTGTAGCCGGTGGAAGCAGCCGCCTGTTATTTATCATTGATGTGGTAACGAAGGTTCGCTGCCTCGTCGATACTGGCGCAGTAGTTAGCGTTCTTCCTGCAGCTCCATCTGATCGCCACCATGAAGCTGCGCTCGATTTACAGGCAGCCGATGGAAAACATATAGCTACGTATGGTAAACGATACGTCTACTTAAACGTAGGTTTACGAAAACCCATACACTGGATTTTCACTATCGCCGATGTGAAAATACCTATCATAGGCATGAATTTACTTAGCCACTACAACTTGCTTGTGGACCCTAGTAAAAAGAGACTAGTGGATAGTAACACAAATCTCTACATTCGTGGAACCGCTGCAACAGGTTGTTGCTTATGTCCTCTTCGTTTTAAACATTTAATTAACCCTTATTTTCAGCTGATACTCGACAAGTATCCAGATCTGAATAAGGCGTCATCGAAATTATCATGTGTAACCAGCAATATTACACATCACATCACGACTACAGGTCAACCTGTATTCTCCAAAGCACGCCGACTCGCGCCTGAAAAACTAAGGATTGCGAAAAACGAATTCGATCATATGAATGACTTGGGAATAATTCGACGTTCCAGTAGTCCATGGTCATCTCCGTTACATATGGTCCCGAAGAAAGATAGCAATGACTGACGTCCCACCGGTGATTACCGACGTCTCAACTCCTAAACTACACCCGATCGTTACCCGTTACCTCACATCCATGATTTAACGGCCACCCTGAAGGGAATGACAATATTTTCAAAACTCGACTTGGTAAAGGCGTACAACCAAATACCGATGTCTGAAAATGATATCCCGAAAACCGCTACCGTAACTCCATTTGGCCTTTACGAATTCCTCCGAATGCCTTTTGGGTTGAGGAATGCGGCACAAACATTCCAACGTTTCATTGACGACGTCTTCCGCGGGCTTGACTTTGTCCATGCATACGTCGACGACTGCTTGATAGCAAGCCCAGACGAGGTAACACATATGAAACACTTGGACACAGTCTTTAGTAGACTGCAACAATATGGAGTAACCATAAACATACAGAAATGCCAAATCGGAACAACCTCGTTGGACTTCCTGGGGCATTCTATTGACGCCAATGGCATACAACCTTAAAAACACAAGGTGGCGGTTATTCTGCAGTACCCGGAACCAACCACCATCAAGCAGTTGCGAGCTTTCAATGGGTTGGTAAGTTTCTACAGACGATTTATGCCGAACTGTGCATCTATCATGAAACCACTAACGGATCAGCTTCGTGGAAATAAAAATGTGGTTACAATGGATGCAGACCCAAAGAAAGCCTTTACTGCAACTAAAGAAGCAATAGCCAATGTGACTATGCTGGCACATCACAATGCCGAAGCCCCTGTCAGCATCGCGGTTGACGCATCTGACTCGGCGATTGGCGCAGTTCTGCAACAATGGACTGATCAAACTTGGCAACCTTTAGCATTTTTCTCAAGACGACTAAACGATACCGAATCAAGATACAGCACTTTTGGTCGTGAACTGCTAGCCATGTACTGTGCTGTACGACATTTTCAACATTCCATCGAGGGCCGAAAATTTACAATATTCACCGACCATAAAGCAGTGACGTTTTCTATGAAGTCATCTTCAGATAAGTACTCTCCGCGAGAGTCGCGTCATCTATACTACATTTCCCAGTTCTCTACTGATATACGACATATATCTGGAGCTAACAAATGTGGTTGCCGACGCCTTATCACGAATACATGCCTTGAATCGTATCCAAGGCATCGACCTTGTTGAACTAGCTCGACTTCAAAATGAAGACAATGATCTCCATCACGAGTTATCCACAACAACGCTTAAACTCCAAACAAAGACGATTGGAAAAGGTAAGAACACTTTAATTTGTGATTATTCTACAGGTACAGCCCATCCAATCGTCCCCAAGAGTTACCGACAAATCATCTTTGACACATTGCACAACCTCTCTCATCCTGGAGTTCGTGCTACGTCTAAACTGATTGCTCAGAGATTTTGCTGGCCAAGGATGAATAAAGACATCAAAGTGTGGGCACGCTCCTGTGTGGCCTGCCAAAAGAGCGAAGTAATTCAGCACAATAAATGTCCTCTTGGAACTTTCCCAACTCCCGACGCTCGATTTGACCATGTCCACCTTGATTTGGTAGGACCCTTACCAGAATCAGATGGATTTTCTTATCTTTTGACATGCGTGGACCGTTTTACATGCTGGCCAGAAGCGATTCCACTGAAAGACATCACTAGGGAAACGACTGCTCGCGCTTTCATCGAAAGTTGGATATCAAATTTTGGTTGTCCATCTACAATAACGACAGACCGTGGACGTCAGTTTGAATCTGGATTGTTCCACTCTCTGACGAAACTTCTTGGAGCAACGCGCTTCCGAACAACCGCCTACCATCCACAATCTAGCGGGTTGGTAGAGAGATTTCATCGATAGCTGAAAGCATCACTTTCAGCTACAAACATCCCGCAGTGGACAGAGGCTTTGCCACTAGTCTTACTCGGAATTCGAAGCATGGTAAAAGAGGATGTCGGGTGCAGTGTGTCTGAATTAGTTTACGGAACGACTCTACGACTACCAGGTGAGTTCGTAAAAACCGCTTCCACCTCGACAAACTTTAATATCAATTCTTACGTGAACCGGCTTACAAATGCTATGCGTTCAGTTAAGCCAGTCCAAACTCGACAACAATCGACAGACACTTTCATCCAACCCACTTTAAAATATAGTACAACGCTTTTGTACGTCGTGACGCTATACGCCGACCTCTTGACGCGACTTACGAAGGACCATACAAGGTCTTGAAACGTGAAACAAAGTACTACACGATCGATAAGAATGGACACGAGGAGAACGTCAGCATTGACCACCTCAAAGCAGCTTACCTAGAAGGTAAACCCTTCGATGTCCAACTCGCCACAACACCGTCAAAACTTGACATGGGCGAAGTGGCCATGCCTCAAGAAACAACCAACAAGCAAGTGAAAATTCAAAAGAGCTCCATAAAGCCGAGTGCTACACGTTCTGGTAGGAACGTGCGATTTCCAGAACACTTAAATGAATATTACGTCCATTAATTTTCTTTTCTAATTTTCCACTGTGTGTTGTGAAGTTTATATATATAAAATAAAAAAAATTGAAAAAATACCTTTTTTTTAAACTTTACGGTATGCATTTTACACATTTTCGTATGTTTAAAGAAAATATCAAAAAACCTTTTTTTATTCATGCGTTGTCAACTTTTTATGCGTTTATGTAGCTGTATTTAGCCGCCAAATTGTTTTTAACTATATATATATATGAATGAAAGGCACATATTTAAAAATTTTCTTTTGTTTTTGGATTTCCAGGTCGCCTGGAAACGACCAGAAGAAAGTAGAAGATCACGATTACATTTTGTACAATTGTTTTTATATGTAACGACACTGTAGCATAAGCACTGACGGCCAGAAGCTGCACAACATCCAAGCTATCAAAGAAACGTTTACCAATGTTTAACGCATTGGGTTTTATCATTTGGCTGGTACGTCATAGGGTCCTCACGAACCCATTATGGTGGGAGTGAGCTGTAGCGGTAAATAATCCCCAAAATAAATAGTTACGTAGGTCCTCGACATTGATACTGAACATGTTGTTTTAGCGGACACTACTAGTTGAAGGCACTCGGTCACGCATCATCACCAGATCACGTCACGCCGCACTGTGGAAAGCATCTCGCTCTCTAGTTTGCCAGCCTAGACGTTGCTTTTCCATTACCGCTCTATTTACAATCAAATATAACTTGCCTTCTGATTTATTCTGATTCGTAAGAGTGGGTTCAAACGTTAGAATTTGCCCTGTTAATACCGCAAACGTAACTTGGTCATATATCGGGTGCACTTCAGGCTAACAGACTTTCTGAACTACCTGTAGCAGTAAATAGTCCCTAAAATAATTAGTTGCATAGGCTTCTGGCATTGATCCTGACCATGTTTGTTTTAGCGCACACGACTATTTGAAGGCGATTGACTACGCATCACCACCAGATCACTTTACATCACACCGTGGAAGCATTTCGCACTCTAGTTTGCAGGCTAGACGTTGCTACCCCATTGACTCTCTATTCACAATCAAATATAACTTCCTATCCATCCTTCATTGCCTTCTGATTTATTCTTATTTGTTGGGGTGGGTTCAATCGTTAGAAGTTGCTCTGGTAATACCGCAAGCGTAACTTGGTCATATACCGGGTGCACTTCAATATAATCTACTTAGTTAAAAAGGAACAATAATTTAAATGCTTCTCATTTCCTGCATCTTCAAACACCAACTCATATCTTCTGCTTTGATACTAATAAGGATAGAACACTTTATATACTCCTGCACAGCACTTAACTTATCATAACATTCTTGGTCTGATTGCAAAAATAACTCGAAACTTCTGCCAAACGTAATTGCTAATTTATATCTTTTAACGTTTCATTTAGTGGAAGAAAATTGGGCATTTACAAAAGCCTTAGTAATTTAAATCACGGAAATTTTGCTTATTGTCTCTTAGCTGGATGTTTGAAGTTCAAATATGAATGAAGTGTTTGTACCACTGACCTTTGGCCCGTCTTCGAATTGTGGCCGTTTCGAAGTTTTGCGCTACCATTTAGTGCTACGACAATTACTCCGTAGTTTAGTATGACTATTGGCGATGTAAAAGGCAAATGTAAGGTCGAAGATAATTCCGACAAAAAGAACCAGAAACCGCCTGAAAAAATTGACATAGCTTTGTTGGAAGAAGATGATGATTTTGAGGAGTTCCCAGCTCATGGTAATTTTGCCTGTAAATAATAGTTTTCACAAAACCATTGTAGCTTGCGGAGAAGGTCGAGCCAACGAGGAAGCTATGGTTTGGGAAGATAACTGGGACGATGATATTGTGGACGATGAATTTACTCATCATTTAAGGTATTGATGATATAATAATGACACCTCTCGTTAGGGCTGAGTTTCAAAAGCAAGGAAAGGCTTTTGTTGTGCCTGAAATTTCTGCAAATTTGGATTGATTAGTTGAAAAGTTTTATTGTCAAATAAAAGTTTTTCCCTAGTCGCTAGTGTTCTGATTTCTCATCTGCCTATGGTGTGACTGATATTTTAGTTACTCGTATCTTACAAAAGTGTGGTCAGTCATCGGACACAATACCTCGTAAAATTGAAGTTACTAAGCTATTATTCCTGGCTTCTACTAATAGCTTACTAACTCTACATTTACTTTGTAAATTAAAGGGTTTTCTCAGTCCAACAGTATCACATAATTTATGGTGTTTTATAGTAAAGCCAGTGTCGTTCGTTGACCGTAACTAGTTTACCGTTCACAACGTAACAAGCAGGCTTCATAGCTATCAAAGTTGAATGTCCCAAAAGTAGTCTCACTGTATTCATTTTCTGAGGTAATAAATATCTAGTTACAACATAGTCTACGAATTAGCTGTTTTGCGTGTTACGATATTCCGCATTAAAGAAACCAAGGCACTCCATATTACATCCAAGTCACTAGAAGCTACATAACTTCTTGATCATAACTGGAATCTATAAACCTCCGTAATATTCGAAATTCGTTAATGGCATTTCATAATTTGGTGATTTGTGTTCCTCTATATTATAGTAAATTATAGTAAACTGACTGTTACCATGGTTTCATACATTTGAATCGAAATATTACAAAATTGTTGATGTTGTATTACCGGACGTTCATAATCTTCACTATGTCGGTACTGTTTGTTGACTATGCTTTCTGGTTTGAAATCTAATTGCACATTTAGTATTTATGTGTACCGTCTTAGTGTAGTTATTTGCATAGCTGTTCTTAAAGTACTTAGTGGAAAATTTAGTTATATACATCTTTACTCGATTTGTTTTCCTTTTTTTCAAATAAAAGGCTGTCAAATAGTTGTGATATAACTCAACAAAAGTAGTTTAATATACTTGCTTCTGCGCAGCACGTTTTGCATAAAAGCTAATGTTACTACGCTGCCACCTAAACCAAAGTAGGTGAAGCGGGATTTAAACCTTCAACTTAGTGGATTAAAGGTGATAATTTTAATCACTAATATGTGACCTACAGTTATAGTACTTCAAATCACCACGTTGTTTGTAATAAAACAAAACCAAACGTGATATTTACTGATGCGTTTTCTGTCCAGTGTAGGATTTAGTAGGGTGTTAGAACATGTCAAACGAAAAGGTCAGATAAGTTCATAGGTTTACTTAGTGTTAGTCCTCACTGTATGAGTAGGTGAGAACTTGCCTCACACTCATTCTTTGCCCCCCTATATGTCTGGACGCCATTTTATTCTTTTAACTCTTGAACCCAATTAATTTCTTCTGGACTATATTTTACCTGTAGTTTATATGGATGGGAATATGGGTGTTTTTCACTTTCATTCAGTAACTTTTGTCTGTTGTTATTTGAGTTATAACGTGCCGATACACGTTCGTGCTACCTTGCACTCTGGTTATGACTAACTAGTTGGGCAGCCAGTGTTCGTAAGTGTCAATGGTCAAGCTTCTCATTAATAGATTGCGAAGTCAGTATTTGGTCTCGAACTAATTATCTATGCATTCAGTTATTTTCAGTTGGTGTTTATTTAGTCTTGCATCTATTAATCACTCATGTTTTTAGTTCTTTTCAGCTATGGAATCTGTAAGTGATGTCGTGGATGAATGCTTGTCCACTATCTCTCCATGTTGCAAGCCAGTTCAATTTCCAGACTTTTATTCAGGAGAAATTTCAATAAAACGTAGTCCAGATCCATATCCAAATGAATTTAGCAATTTAAATCCACCGGACGACGATGAGTTTTGCAAATCCGTCTTTCACAATATGCATTCTCCAATTGAGTTTGAAGCATTCCCTGTCCATGTCAATGGCTTTTGGAAACAGGAGAATATCAAGTGGTCACCAAGTAGTCTTAAACGTTCACCTCCAATAAGTCCATCTCTTTCCTGCCAGTCTGTATCTTCAGATTCTCTCAGTGATGAACCTGAACACAAACCTCAGCCTTTCCTACGTTCTCATCATAATAGCAGCTCCGAAGATGTAAGTAGAGCTGACGAAATGAAAGATATTCAATCTCTCAAATCCACTCTAATGCAACATATGAAGTTTTCTGCTAAAATGTAAGAATCCGCAATCAAATGTTCTCGCTTAACTTGGTTTCACCGTATTGTACACAGTAATGGTACTTAAGCCAACAAAACTGATTACTTTTTCCTATATGTCGTTATTTTGTTAAATCTCATAAAATTCGCGCTCAGAAATAAGTTATGTTGCTATTGCACAAAGTCTACCTTCATTAGTTTAAATAGGATTGTGGGCTGCTTCTTTAGTCATTTTAGTTTGCTTTAAACATCTAGCCTTTAACCGCTAATTACAGGCCAAAACATCGGCTTATCTACTAAGTTCTGACGGTCAGCTATTGTTGTTATCCTTCACGTGCATATGTAAATAAAGTTGTGGCTGTGTTTTGACAATTTTTTAATGTAAAGTAGGCACTGTATTTCGTTTAATTACTGTTATTACACACAAATGACCACCGAATGCGTTATATAATCACATTTTTCAACGAAAGTCTCAATTCTTACTTAGCTTTAATCTAAACAAATGTTTCTCGGTGAAATTGAGACCAAACTTTAAACATGGATTAAGACATGCTTACTTTATTTCCAATTGTATTTACTACTTTGCAGCCGAAGCCAGTGGAAGCAAGATTTCAATAAATCGCACATTCTTCAGAGCAGTTTAAACTCTACAGCTCGTAAGAAAGCCTTACTAGCTAAGGTAGTCAGTCGGAAGCTGAGGCATGTACAATTATCTAAATCCACGTCTGTTCAAGTAAGTCACTATCAAGAACCATGGCAAGTTGGAGAGCTAGTTTGGGCATACCCTAATTGGCCTGAAAACTTACCTTGGTGGCCAGCTATAATAATTGAGAGACCAAAGAAGTATCAAACCAAGGGTCTTGGTAAGTTTACATGTGTGACTAATTCGGATGCTTAGTTTCTTTTAGAAACATGTCCTAAGAAATTAGTATGACTGCTTTAGTTTTTTAATATGAAGTGCCTTATTAAAACCAACTTTATTTTGGCATATGATGTAAGTTTGGATTGCATAAACGTTTCAGTAGTAGTCGTCTCTTAAATATCATTAAAAATCATTTTACTTGAATAAAATATCTCTCTAGTGCTACTATTAGAGTGATAATCATGTTTGTTTTTTTTTGAAATTTGTCGGTACGAAGATTTGCCAAGTACTAAAACGCTTGAAGATTTGCATTAGTATTGAGTAATTAGTGGGATATTTAAAATAGCTTTTACCGAACTTCATTTGACTTTAAAGCTGGATTTAACAAGTTTGTTTAGTACTTAGTTAGACCATTATTCATTCTAAATGGCGATGATAATGTACATGATTATGTATCATGCCTAATGGTAGTACTTATGTGTGCATTATTTCATATTGCACCCAATTATCGAGGATAAGTTTGGAATATTTATTTCCAACATTCATTTCTTCCTTTTCATGTTTAATAATAACAATTATTTTTTAGTTGCTTGAAGAAAATAGCGTTACATGACTTCATGTGTTTTTAGCTATTGAAATATTTGTTAGGAAGCTAATATTTTGCTGACATACTTACAAAGTACCAAATTCAACAAATTCTTGCTCATAATGTGTTTACATTGAGTAAATATATTATTCAGATTCGTAAACGGGATACCCTACATGTTATTATTACTATAGTCTCCTTCCCCACTAAAACATACACGCTTCTAAGTTAGTTGACAGTAGATAGTTAGTTAGACAGTAGATCGTTTCGAAAATTCAACACCAAACATTTTGATTTAGCCTAGAGATACTCATTATGCATACTTCATTCATGTCCAACAGCCGAATACCACTTTTAATGTCTTTGTCTGACAACGTGTTAAATCAACTTGTCGTTGGGCTAGAATGTATTTATAGCAACGGCTATGGAAATAAAGTTTAATCATTTTAGTACTCTATATCATATGTTTCAAATTGTATGATTCAATTACTACTGTGTAAACAAGTACAGAATTTTCGCTCCTTTGATCACTTGTTGGTCGCCTGTGGCTTCAGCATATATAGAGCGAAGCTAACATCGAACTTAGTGGAGTATTCTTCATTGTTTACCGCCTAACATACCGGAATACTAAGTCACGTCAAGTTACTGGGTAGGTAGGGTGATAATAATGCGAAATATTCTAAGAATATCAATTGACTTTATTAGGTATGTGCCGCTATATCTCACCTTTTTATACTGATAAATATACATATTTATCGTAGGAAAAATGATGCTTTAGAAGTACAAAAATTTAGTAGATAATTAGGTAGGTGATTACGTAAATATTTAAGAAAAAGCTCATATTAGTTTTTGACATCTCGAAAATCAATAAAACTCAACTGCTGATGGCAAGTTGTTTTACTGCAATCTCAATAATCTGCATCTCACGTTATTTTTAAGAGTTGGTTTAAGAACTTTCAGCTCTCAAACACAACACTTTTAGTTTGGGTCTTCTCCCAGTTTGTTTGCTCTGGACTAAAATTGATCAGTCTGTGTTGCCATATGTGCATTCTAAGGAGATTGGCTTCGATACAACTAAAGTTCACAAGTATTATTTAATTTGTATTTTGGAAGTATTCAGACACATTCGAAATATATTTACGTACCCGTTACACAAGTGTAGTCGTTCAGATTCAGTAACCTAGTGTTGACCGAGGTGATGTTTGACATGAAACGAACTTAGTTTGAGTCCCGGTGCCGATGTCCATATCAGGATGCAGGTATATCTAGCTGACGAGCCCCAAATGGGACGAAACGCATTTTGGATTCCATTTACTACCCACAATCTAAATTAAATAGCAACATTATTGGTTGACATTATTCCATACTGTCGACTGGATTCATTTTACAAGGTCATATGTTTTTAGTATAACTACTTTATTGTTCATAGTCTGTTGCTTCATAAATCTCTTCGTTTAAAAATATCTAACTTTTGATGTCATAATTAAATCTGACTTAATTCAAGGTTTACGACAAACTTAACTTATTTTAAAAACTTCGAAATATAAACACACAGAAAATGTTTTGTTGTCAGGTTGATTAAAAGTCAAGAGGTACTGCTTTGTTAACTCGGTTACAATTACTTCAGCAAATTTACTGAATTTAAACAATTTTACTGGTTGATTATCTTGAACGATTGAAACACACACCTAGTATTGTGTGTATTTATTTGAGGTTCAGATATTACACTACAGAAAGTAATCATTCTCCTTAGTTATAAGCTTTTTGGGACATGTATAGAAAATTTAAGATAAAATATTTTTTCTGTGATTTTAACTTCATTATCTAATCAGAAGCGTTTATAAATGCATACATAGTCGTCAGTGTATTATAGTAGGAGTACCTAACGTTTGTGCCAATGAACAAGTTGGCTGTACGTATGCATTTACTTATCTTCCTTTTGTTCCTGAATTTCATTATTCCTTTACTCATACCCTTTTGTTGTCTCTCTCAGAACCATATCCTCAATCTTTAGTCCTTATTACTGTTACTTGTTATAGACGAAAATTCGTTTGCGTAAAAAAAGCATATTTCTCTATTAAAACACAATCAATAATAGTGATATACCTATATTTCAGGTTTGAAGTCCACAAATAGTCTTCAGGGTGAAGCATCGCCTACGTTTCGAGTCTGCCTTTTGGGTACTATTCGACCGTTATCCTTTCTTACACTTCCACAAACTCGCTTACGGTTATTTTCTGGTCGGGAAGAATTTGAATCGTTTCTTCGTCAAACTGTTTTGGAAGCGAAAGATAAAGTTCGGGTAATTTTATATTTCATCTTTCTTTTTTCATGTTTTGCTTATTTTCGACGCGACAAGTTTTTTACTTTTTAGTTGAAGATTAACATTACAACTAAGTAATCAGGTATATTTTTGTATCAGGTAGATTGTCTTCGTCACTTTTATATATTGATGTGAAATATCGGCCATTATCATGTTTATAAAGTTGCTTCAACTAATGTTGGCGAATTAGTTATGCTTCATTCATTGTTAAAGTTATATAGTGGTTCAAATGAATATTGTGAGCGACAGTTATGTCCTCTCTTGCGTCACCACAAAGAGATTGTATATTTTATTTTCAAACTATAATCAGATTTATTATTTAATTACTTATTACTTATGCACTTTAGGCATTACGTCAATTCACTATCCAACCAAGTTTACAGTCGGCTTGGTATAATGCTAGAGAAGCTGCGGTGGCAGCTAAATTGACTAAACCACTGCCTGCTGACCGATTGACATTATTTCCATGGGCTACTGAAGCGACATTTCGTAAATTGGATCCGCTTTCAGAATTCGTTAGGAAAAACACTGGAAAATTCACCCTGTATGGTAAGTTACTCCTCTTTTGCAATTTCCGTTTAGTTGTCCAGCTAATTCCTTTACACATTGATTCTACTTAACTTTTTCTGGTAGAATTCGTCATTGTTTCCTTATTTATCAAGCAGTTACAAAATAAAAGACAAACAGAACTATGATATATATGTATATATATATATATATTTGTTTTTTGATACCTGATTTTACCAATAAGTATATTGCACTTTAAAACAACTTCCTTATTATTGTATTTTGTGTAATTCATATATGTTGAATTGCATGATCATAATGACTGTACAAAACGATAAACTTAGGTCTCTAATCACTAATTTTTCGAAAGGTTAAACTCGAACCTCTTAATACAGCTCAGGTTAATAGTCACTGATATCATAATGTAATGAAATGAGTCTATTTTAGATCTACCATTACTTTCGAAGCAGATGGTAGCCGATATATATATATATATAACACATGCCACAAACGCTCAGTTAACGAATGTTCCCAGCTTAATTATTCGATTCACTGTTCCTTGCCAATGCCGTTGTTCTGTTTACATGTTAGTTCCACGATGCTCCAACTATGCTTTTAAACAAGGTACATTCCGGCTGGAATCTACACATAGCTATCTTTAAAGAATGTGTTTTGCGACCATAAAGATAACACAAGGTCAACACTTGTACAGCATAGTATATTTGCCACTCGGTGTATAGATGGCCACTCTAATTGAATAAATGGGGCTTCGTTTTGTAGTAGCTAGTCGAGATTTCCTTTATTCATGCCATAGTCTCATCAGCCGTCAGCGAATTCGCATAATATTTGATTATATCACACATTCACCTTTCGGTTTACTTTTCCATTATTTATCTTTAGTTTGGTAGATTCTTGTGTCTGTAGCGTTTATTAATTTTCTTATGTACATTCGATGATTTGATTCATCTAATTGTTGAGAAACATTAGAATATAAAATTGGCAGATTTTTCTAATATCATTGAAGTCACATGAATAACAGTTTGTATATATCATTACCATCATCAGAATTGATGATTTCTAATAAATTGAACATTGAAGGGGTTGGTTTTAAAAATGATTGACACATATTTGTAATATACCAGTGAATAGAAACTAAATTTCTTGGCGTTTCGTGGCTTAGTGCAAGTCACTTCTTCAGAGAATAAGTAAATAACCGAAGTTAATTAACATAACGTTAAATAATAATGAAACAATTCCAAATCAAAATAAGTTAGTACAATCAAAATACGAGTCTGATTGTGTCATGTCAAGTCAATTAAGTCAAGGTAATTTAAATTGAAACGTATTTGCATAACTTAGTGTGATGTGAATGGGTGTGGAAAATATGTAAAATGTTGATGTGTGTTGATGATGTGTTCATATGGTCACTTGCATAGAAAGTCCATGTCTCATGAATGGTAAGGTCTTTCTTTTTGTTAAGTACAGTTGAATTTAACAATAAATTAAGAGCTTCACCTATTCGTTTTTCTTTATAATTGCAAAAACTTTATGGATAATTTAGATACTTTTACGTTAATTAAATTCTATTATTTATTTATTCTCTGAAGAAGCGACTTGTACTAAGCCACAAAACGTCAAAAATTTTAATCTCTCATCAGAATATTACAAATACATATCACTCATTTTATAATCACATGAATAACAGTTGAAAAGTAAGTACAATAGTATGTTGGAAGACTGCATTCATTTGGTGTAATCAATGTTGTGTAAATGTTTCGTTATTTTTAACAGTAGAAAGTAATTACTACAACTAGTAATAGTAATACAACCTGAAAAGTAGATTTTGTATCATCACTGTTTTTGTATCAGTTGTTTTCAATCAAATAAGTTTATAATACACATTAGAACAACTGGTTATGTAAAGAAGGGGCAGGGGGTAAATATTTACTTGATAAATTAGTTGTACTGTGTGTGGAGTTGTTTCACATTAAAATCAGTAAATTATTAAATTCGATTTGTTTTTTACGCTTGCCCGGTTATAGAATAATGTTTACTCCCATTTCATTTAATTTCCAACAAGCTAAATCACGAAAACGCCCTTATCGGGAGGTCAGCGATGCCTCATCGTCGTCGTCATCATCAGGTGATGGTGATTCAAGCACATCGACAGCATCTGATAGTGAGCTAGATTCTAAAGGGAGACAACGTTCAAGTTCGCATATTTCTTCTTCTACTACATCAACTAGTTCAATTGGTCATAGGAAACGTTTGAAATTACCAAGTGACAATTCTAAGGTTAGGTGTTTTGATGTCAGTGATTTTAATTAATGTAGTTAGCTTCTTCACAAATGATTTTTTGTTCTGTTCGAGATGATATTAGATTATTTCCAGATTTAATATTTATCCAGATAGAAAATGAATGTAATCATCTGTCGACATATTATAATTCTTCCACTATAACTTTCATATGTCTCAAATATTTTATTGTTGGCATTCATCACATGTTCAATAACATATGAACCTTTTCTATAAAGGTCAGAAATGTTATTAATATGTCACAAATGCGTATTAAAGATGCACTCTAGATCTAGATATTAATTAAAGACTGAATTATATCTGAGGATTTAAAATGTTTACAGATGTCTTTACGTTCAAATCCAATCTTTCTGTTAATAGTTGAATTTTGTTTTATCAAATATCCCCTCACAGCAAACCGTCATATCATTAAATTATAGGCTAATATTTGATTGGCTATGAAGCACTACTTTTTTAAATGCTGGAGAAGATGGTGATCAGTTAGTGGTGCAAAATATTACGATATGCGAGAATGATAAATAACTAATTGCACGGCTATGGGTATATTTACCAACTGGTTACACAACATTAAAAAGAATTGAAAAGTCAATCATGCAATTACAGCTGAAACAATAGTATAGCAATGAGAAACTAAAATTAAAGTGTGGCCTATTGATATCTGAAGACCATCATACACTCAGTTAACTCATGTCCTTAAATATCAGTTAATTGCCTATCGTTTTCGATTCATTATTCCTTTCTTTGTGCATGACTACAATAATTGAAGTGGTTTGGATGTTCACTTTTGTCTTAAAGTAGAGTACTATTTTATTGCTTTTAATGCTCATATATCATCATGAAATCTAAAAGCCCAAAGTATATTTCACCATCTTTCATTTACTTCTCTGATGATACTAACTTTGACATTTTGCGTATGGTCTAAAGTTTGAATATCGTCACTGTTGCGCGTATTTATTTTTATGAGCTTTTATCTTCAATAAAAAGAGCTAACACATTACATTGCTTCTCAAAATATATGTATGCTCGTTATTCGGTGTTGTACTTCAGCTTCTCCGTAGTCTTGACAAAGTTCCAGTTACCCCATAGTTAGAGATACCTTTGGAAATCATAGCCAGTGTATTACCGAGAAGTTATCTTATTTCTTTCTTAGTACGGTATCTATAGTACTGGAGTTTGTTCCATTCCTTAGCTATTACCCTAATATGTGTAAATCATTGGCAACTCAGAAGTCTGGAGGTTTAACTATCGACATGAGATCTAGAGATCACAGTTCTGATTCATGGTGGGGCTATTTATATGTGCACTGCTGGAGTCACATACTAGGACGAAACACCTGTCCGGTACTCTCTGCTTTTCGATTGCTTCCTAACTGTAGTCACTCCGTATTTTAAAACAGCAAATTCAACAACCTCAACAAAGTCCTGCAGAATTACTTGATAGCGTTTCAAACATTAGAGAAGTATTTATTTTTCTACCTGATTTGACACTGCGTTATCAGTTACATTCAATAAACAACTAATTAAACATTGTATAAAAATTTTTTAAATTATCACCCACTGCCTTCGTAATCCATTTCTTCGTTTTATCTATTTGCATTATAGGATGACAAAACTGGTCAACGTTGGATAGATTTAGCCAATTGTTTTGAATTTGAAAAATTACGTTTTGGTCATACAGCACCAAAACATCATTTTATATGTAGTGTCTGCGGTGACTTCAATACCTCAACAACTGCGGTGACAGCTAACCATTCAATAACTAACACTGTACATTCTACACTATCCGATGCGCATACGGCGTTGTTAGACTCACAAAAAAATTGTAATCAGTCACCACAGCATCATGATAGATTAGATAATATAATCATGCAATGTGTTGGTTGTTGTGGGAATTATCTACATTTAAATTGTGCTCCATATGTATTTTATAGGAGTGTAAAACAAAAAAATTCTGATAATAATGGTGGCACAGATGATGGTAATCATAGTAATAATAATATGAAAGATATTAAGTGTTCCATTACAAAAGATTTTACAATCACATCTGGATTAAATAACGACTCATTACAACCTAATCCGGTGTGTAATCTCTGTTTAGCTGGGTTACGACAATGTTTTATTTGTTACGTAAGTTCCATATTTCATCTATTTAGTTGTTATTGTTGTCGTTGCTATTTTTTTCCTCTTGACCATTATATCTGTAATCTCAGTCTCTTGCTAATAGTGCAATTGTTCCTACTAATTCAAAGAAACATAATTCATGCGTGTGTTCTAAATTTTATTTCAGTCATGATATCATTTGCGAATACAGTTGGGTACATTCTTATACATAAAGTAATGCTCTTACTAGTGCTTTCTTATAACTGATCGGGCAAAGACTATTAAAATCCAGATATGCACCGTTTCATGTACTTTTCCGATAAAGCTAACTCCAGACTGTGCTATCTGATCTCTTGTGTATGACGACGTTAGAAAAGTGGGAATTGTCATTAAGACGAGCTTGAGATGCCTATTTTGTTATAGTGCATGTAAAGATTAACAATGATATATGTGTTCATGGTTTAATCTGTCCCTTTATGCTATTTCAGTAACCGTTTCCGATCGAACTTCTTTCTGTACATTCAAAGTTCTTTATAATTTTGGTTGGACTAGTGACAAACTGACGTCAGCAGTTTGTACATTAATGTTGTGATACAAAATCTGAGCGAAACATGACTCTAAGGTTTATCTTCTATTTTCAAGTCCTAATAGCCCTAAACTTCATTGTTTTAAATTGAGATTTTTGTTGATATTTATTTTAGCTTACCCATTCAGATCCTCATTTGTTAACACTTCAAGTATCTAGTTGCCCTGAAACTCCTTCTGTGGATCATGCTACTTCAGACTCCTCTGTTATGGTTACTGTTGATAAAAATATATCTGAAGTGAATGTGAAAATTGAAGACGGCGTTAGCGCTGATATCAATTCACATCAGAAGGATATACAGTTAATTTCAGAGTCGAGTAAATCCGAAGTACTTCGGGGTGTTGATCAAATGATACGTTGTTCAGTACGCGCTTGTCGAAGATGGTATCATCCTAGCTGTCTTCGTAAACCACCTTTTGCTGTTGTAGTCCGTGAGGGACGTTCTGGTTCATTCACGTGTCCTGCACATACTTGTTTAGCTTGTTCAGCTGAGACACCAGGGACAATGCCGCGTCCATCTCCACATTACATTCGTTGTGTTATGTGTCCCGCTGCTTATCATCCAGGGGAATGGTGTGTGCCGGCTGGTAGTAAAGAAGTATGTATTCTGTTTTTTATTAGTATAATTTGTGTGTATTGTAATACTTTGAATATTATATTTCTTTTGTCTTATTTTATATCTACTGTTCGGTTGTTTATTGAATTAATTTGTTGTGGAGGGGTAAGTTTGTCGTTAAGATGTTATACTTTCAAATAGTTGTTCACACTTGCGACTTTCGCTCTACGTTTTTCGGCTTAAATAGTCGGTAGTGTCACTAACCCTTCCATATAATCTGTGGCTCAAAGCTAAGTACACGAATCTATTCTTCACAAATAAATTACATCCACGAAAATTGATTAATGTTTTTGAATAATTTGAATCCAACTGCTGTTATCTAAATCCTCGTAATTAAGCGATCACTTTCAACCTTAATTGAGCTGGCTCTAGTCATTTGCTATCATTTAACTTAATAAAATTTCTAATATTTTCAAGATGGTTTTAACAAACTGTTCTTCACATGGTTGTCTTGTTTTGATTTTTAAAAATTCATACTGGTATATACTAGTAAGTGTTTTTTCTGTAAGTTTTACATTAATTTTGGCACAGGATAGTGATACATGTCTATAGTGCATAATATGTACATAGTGGTGGCAGTTAGATAGCTGAACTTACTAGTGATTACTATTGATGCGTGGCTGCATATCTCTGGAATATTTGAGCGAGAGTTAGAAAATCAGTTTACGTAAATTCCTATTAGATGTATAGTACAGGAGAACCTATGATTTTTTACACAGGAAGAAAATCCGAGTCTCGATTGGATTCGGATTATCGATCTCAAGATTATTGGTCCCCCACTCGTTTGATTAATTTTTAAATACCTGAACATAGATTGGACTTAATTCAGACGACATTTATGGAATAGTATATACAACTATCGTACTGCTTATTAGCGGTATATATATGATGCAAAACTGACTAACTGCATATTCTTTCCTGTAGTCCAACCAAATTTATCGGAATTAAACAAGATTAGACCACTATTAACTTTGGTAGTGCCTCATTTGCTGATCCTTTAAAAAACTTACTGAATGATCATTCATGCGTGTTTAATGTATGTAAGAAAGTAGTAGCTGGTTATTGAACCATGAATTTGTCGAAGGCTTTAGAAAATATTGTGATCATAGTGTTTATCTGTTTGAAGCTCTCGAAAATTTCCTGAGTAAGTTTTCGTGAGCTGTCAGAAGATTAAAAATACTTCGCTTAATCATTACTCTTTGAAAGCTTTCTAGATAATCCTAGAAATAATGGTGGACTCTGTATTATACACTGATTGATAAATTACAGATGCTTTTACTATTTTTAGTGGGCCTCAAAAATCATTCAGACTCTCACGGTAGTAAACACAGCTACAAAACCGTTGTTTTTCTATACTAAATTAACCTTGGGAATAAGTCGTCATACTTCCCTCCTAGTTTTCGTTGGTAGTTTTTTTGTGTGAGATTTCCGAGGACTGGGGAGCATTTAAGGCGTCAATTTCAGGTTTTAGAACATTGATATATATTCAATTCTATTGCTTAAATCAATGTTTTACAATCAGTCAGCAAAATGTCCGTATGCTTGCAAGTTATCCGCCTCTAACACGTGTACGAAAAAACCTCTCGTTTATTTTGTTCACATATGTTATATTTTATTTATTTATCGATTGTTCCAGTTTAATAACTATACAACTTATTAGTCATGTGCACACATCTCTTTCACATTTTGAAATTATCACGAAGTATTCTCCTGTTTGATTTTACAAGTGTAACACATTTTCTTTTTTTATAGATTGCTCCCAACTTAATCATTTGCCCAAGACATGCTTTACAAGATGAATGCAAATTGTATACTTCACCTCCAAATATTCAACTGAAATTACCGTCATCTGCATTGTTGAATATGTTCCGACCAACTAATGTATCTTGGTGTTTTATTTGTTCTAAAGGTGGACGTATTATTTGTTGTGAAAATTGTCCAGCTTCCTTTCATGAAGAATGTCTTAAAATTGATGAGGTAAATATTTTGTAATTTATTTCTGTTATATGTAGTTATCCACTGCTGTTGATAACATTATTTATGATTTTCCCCAATCCTGTACTTTTCGCATTGTTAGTTTCCTATTGTTTTACTTTAATGTTAACTGTAACAACTTGAATTTCAAGCTTCACATTATTTATTTCTAATATCAATATTTTGTTATGTAGTAAGTTCTTGTTTAGCATTCGATAATTATATACTGAGATTAAACTTAGATTTCTGAACTCAGCTGTGAATTTTTATTTAGTAGATAATATTCCTTGTGGATGTGATACTTTGAATACAATAAAATGAGGAAATAATCATTCTGGGACACTACTTAGGTTATTTTTAGGATAAGCAAAGTAGACGATAATCGTTGGGAGGAACAGTATGTTTAGACGTAGGCATAAATGCAACTTTTAAACTATATAGAAGAGCAGGGTTTCACATCTGACTGTTGTGTAATATTGGCAACGATGCTCCATCAACCATTTTCAGCCCATAGTATCTAGTGAATAAAAAGATCACTATGATTGATGTAGTAAATCTCCATCAGCTAAGGTGGTTAGGACATGTGTCACGTATGCCTGACCACCGCCTACCTCGACGAGCAATGCTATCTGGTGTAGGAGTAGGCTGAAAGAAAGCTAGGGGCGGCCAAACTAAAACATTTCACCAGTCCATTAAGTCATTGGCAGTTGGGCTGAGCCATGTTAGTAGGTGCAGACTACCTGGTTGGGGTCTGCGTGACGCTCGTAACAAATAGTTAGAGACCTTGGGTGATATGGCTCGAAATCGTTGGCAATGGCGCAAGTGCATCCACTCCTTGTCTTCCTCTAAATTCTAAGTTTCTGAACTTATCATAATTTTCTCTTTACTTAATCATATTTTCTTAAATCTTATCTTCATTCCTTTCTGCTGAACTATATCTTCGTGTAGATTTGATCTCGTCGTTCTGGTGTGGTATGGCAACTTAGGCCTACGCGCATATGTACCAGATTCTACGTTATTCTTTATTGGTTGGTAGCACTTAGTATGGCTTAATTTTCGACTCAGTAAACATGATCGAGTTTAAAGTTAGTTCCTACAACAATAATACATCGATTCGTTGCGTAGATATGTGATATAACGTAATCATTAATCAATATCCTTGATGAACTACGGCCTCATTTTTTACTTGGTTGAGACCGTAGGTCATCCGGTTTTTCACTCTGACTCTGGGAAATTCTTTTTACTACCAGTCACCAGTGTGGTTATGTGATTACTACTATTTATCAGGGTGTTTTTCTATGAGAGGTCTTAGTCACAGATTAAAATAAGTTGGGAATCTATTGGTAATCACACATTGCTGGACTAATGTTTTACTTTCTTCTATGGATTTCTGTATCTTTCATGCTAATCACACTAAGCTTGCAAGACTTTTTATTTTCGTGAGTTATTTGTTTGTACAAATGATTTCAGTGTTTCGTCAAACAAAATTTAGTAACAAGAGATTGGTTTACGAGTACGTTGTTTATTCTGAGTAGTTAAAAAGCGACTATAGATAAAAAAAACCATAGTAAACAAGAAATACAAGGGTGTGTGTGGTAATCGCGATCAATGGCTGGGTATACTGGGTGATATGGCCCAGGATCTGTCACAGTGTCGAATGTGTATTCACTCTATCTTCTTCCAGATCATAAGTTGGATTATACTTTCGTACATACGTTTACTTCATTCCTTTCTGCTGAACTATATCTTCGTGTAGATTTGATCTCGTCGTTCTGGTGTGGTATGGCAACTTAGGCCTACGCGCATATGTACCAGATTCTACGTTATTCTTTATTGGTTGGTAGCACTTAGTATGGCTTAATTTTCGACTCAGTAAACATGATCGAGTTTAAAGTTAGTTCCTACAACAATAATACATCGATTCGTTGCGTAGATATGTGATATAACGTAATCATTAATCAATATCCTTGATGAACTACGGCCTCATTTTTTACTTGGTTGAGACCGTAGGTCATCCGGTTTTTCACTCTGACTCTGGGAAATTCTTTTTACTACCAGTCACCAGTGTGGTTATGTGATTACTACTATTTATCAGGGTGTTTTTCTATGAGAGGTCTTAGTCACAGATTAAAATAAGTTGGGAATCTATTGGTAATCACACATTGCTGGACTAATGTTTTACTTTCTTCTATGGATTTCTGTATCTTTCATGCTAATCACACTAATTCTACTTTTATTCATGATGTCTTGCACTTTTTTAAAGTCCTTGTTTAAATTGCTCTATTGGCTTATTTTTGTTCTTCAGCGTCTTAAATATTCACTAAACTTGTTGTACTCGGTTTTTCTGACTACTTATAGTTCGTTTAGAAAGTGGATACTTCATATTAAAGCGTAATTTCCATTTAACATTTGATTATCGACTTAAACGTATACAATACTTGTGTTTTTCATTCAGAATGTCGTCTGATCTACAGACACCTTTGGTGTGTTTCAGTCATTTGAAAGTTTCACCAATATATGAAACACTAACGCACTAAATAAAGAGTGACTGAAATTGCTTATTATGGAACACTGAATATTGGGAACGTTGCAGATAACCCTGGCTAACGGATGGTATGATAGGTGCTTTCGATGGACTTATATTCTGTAATATAATTCATCCGACTTCGTAATAAACTTAAATATTAGCGACTATTTTTAACATCTTAATATTCCTAAATTATCGAAATACAATTAGAATTTAGAGTTTCATCTTATTACATTTGAATACCTTAACAATATAGGACTCAACCTAACACTGTATATATGTTTCTGTTAATTATCAACTGCATAATTATTTCTTCTGCTAGACACAGTAACAAGATTGAATGAGTTTATACCTACTTTAATTGTTTTGAGACTAACTACGTAGCAGTTAAATAAACCTATTTAGTTTTTATTAGCTGGTTTTGTTTAGTAACTTTTTAATAGAATGTAATTAAAAAATATAATTTTGCAATACATTTAGGTTCCTGATAAGTTTATTTGTGAAGATTGTACAAATGGACGTATGCTACGTTATGGTGAGATTGTGTGGGCGCGGCTGCCTCCAAGCTTGCAGTTGTACCGTCAGCGTTCCTTAAAGTTATCTGGTTCACATCGTCTTTCTTCGTTTAATTTATCAGGAGCAACTCGTACTAATGATTATGCATCACTTACAGCTGGTATGTATTGGTGGCCAGGTGAATTAGTTCATCCAAGACATTTGCCAACAAGTCATTGTCATGCACAATCCGAAAGTCAAACTGTTACCATTAATTTTCAACCAACAACTAGTCCAACATCACATTCATTTAACCATATACTTGGCTCAGTGCTTGTTCGACTATTCGGATTGACTAGTCGACTTTCTCATCGCCATTCTCGTCCTGTATATTTATGGACCACACGTGCTAGATTATTTCCATATGAAGAAGGTGATGATAAGCGGGGGGCTCATAGTACTAGGTAAATTAATTGTTATCCATTACTTTTAAAAGTGTATACGAACTATTCGGAAGAACAGAATCATTTTTTTCGATAATTAGTAATCTCAATGTTGAGACTCCCCTATTTACCCGATAATATTATGTACTTATCCCGTTTAGTATTCTACGATTCAACAAAGACACCAACTTGATCCCAAATCAGAGAAGGAATAGAGCAGGTATCAAAATGTATTGAGAAACAAATAGAAGAAGCAAAAGGCAAAAGCAAAACAAATAATTACACCAGAATTTACATTAAATTGGTAAGAGAAGTGTTCCAGAACCTTCTTGTCTGTTCGTTGACGCTGATTAGCTAGGAATGGGCCAATCACAACACAACTCCATAAGCATGTTTTTGAACATACTTTAATTAGTACCGTTTCGTACTGTCACAGTGGTAATCTTAATTTGTGGTAATATATTCAATTATTTGGATGCAGACAGTCTCTCTGATTGTAGCTATATACGGATGTTCACATGAGTTGCAGTGGGTTCATGAATTATTAAATTATATCTTTGAGAAATAGAGACCGATGTGATCGCTATATTGTGGCTTGCCTTTCTTTGTCAATGAACACAAAGTGCTAAGTAGTGCAAAACTCTTAAATTATGTGTCACACTACTACTTTTAATAATTAATTATTTACCTGTCCCTTTCAATACATGTTATTGTTGTTTTTTCCGTGTTCACTCCTCTCGTTATCAATAATTCACTGGGTCTTATATTATTTGTATAGCTCTGTCTTATCCGTTAGTTAAAATTCAAGACCGAATTTCGGTCAGTCGTGATTATCAACGACGAGATATTACTAACTTTTCCTTATAATGTAATATGTTATGCGTGTTGCATAAGAGTGTTTTTATGGACTCATTAGCTTAGTGAATAACACATTATTGTCTGAAGCTATGTATATTGGGTTTAAATTTTTGCGTGAACATCAGTGTTGGGATCCATGTAGATCCAGTTGACTGGGTTCAAATAAGACGGAGCACCCGTCGTCCATTTCACTGCTAATCACAATTCATATGTACAAATTCTCGGCTCTAAATAATAATCGTAATGATAAATTATCATTGTTTGTCCAGTTAACGACTATGAAACCCAAGAAGTAATAGGTGTAGGCAAATGCATCTTAGCATGGTTTTATTTTCATTATCTTCAGAAATCGAGTTCTACAATTTGAATCTCCGTTTTAGTTGGATTAATATAGGTTTATTGAGTAAGTCGGCTATACAGCGACTAGTATTTTCATCGATCATTTATTCGTGATTTTTTGGTATGTTATCCAACTACTTTAAGATCGATTTTAGCATTGTGAACAGTTTTTATTATTTTGTACTGATCAAGAATTCTAGATATTTTTAATCGTCATGCAATTTCATAGATGGAAATCTGCTTCGTAGTTTTGTTTACTGTTTACAGTTTCGTAACATCTTTGTGATTCATTAGAATATTTAGTATGTGTTAGCATCAACATTGAGATACTGGTATATCCGTGTGGCAAGTCTCAGATAGGACGAAACGCACATCCTGGATCCCACTGCAAGTCACATACTAAATATGATAAAACATTTAACTTACTGCTATATCGAGGCAGCCCACTCAAGTTTCATATATAGCTGGTCACTCGTAGTGTTGCTTTCAAGCAGTGTGGGATTTCAAATTTATATTATTACTTGTGATTGATTGCTTAATTCATTTACATGTAGTGTCTCATTTATTGTTAATGACTAATCTCTGATCATCTACATAGACACTGAGGTTTTTTCCATTATTTCACCACATTCTAAAGAAATAATCGTTGTTATTTTTCTTTCTTCGCTTATTAAAGCTCCGATGATGATGAGTCTACTGAATCGGAAAGAGAGGGCGACGTCAAGCTTAAAAAATGTCATACAAAACAGCGTACTAATCGTCATCATAACCACGGTGGTGATAACGACGACGGTGAAGATGAAGATCCTTTGTTGGAATTGAATTCCAGCAATTTGCTTGTTGAAGAAAATAGCAATAGTATTAATAGCAAATACATTAGTCCGAGTTGTAATGAAAGCAATGGAAATCCAATGGAATCTCCCAGTGGGCCAATTAACAATTCTGCTAGTCGTCTCTCTCGTAATTTGTGCTTGAGACCACGTACTAATAAATGCATAAACGATGGAAATTCGCCTAATTCAATACCAAATCCCCATACACCACCATCTGTTATTAAGCGAAGAAAATTTATCTACAATGCTGCATTAAAGCAAGCTGCTCGTGGTTGGCTTAAACGGCATGAGAAATTTTCTGAACTGTTAGGTAGAACTCGGCGTCCAGATTATTATAAACCAATAAAAGTATGTATCGTTATGATTACACTGTTGTTAAATATGTTCATTGTTGTCGTATTGAGGTGGTCTGATGTTTAAAGCACTCGGCTTTCACCAGGTTTATTGCAGGTCCGAGTTCTAATTACTTCCGTTCCCGCAATCAAGTCCCATAGTTAACCATCATATAACTGGAGGTGTGGCTTAGAGCTGTGCAACCAAATTGTGTACTCGGTACATGAGTCTATAATCGACACCTAAAGTAGATGTCGAGGCCTAATGTAGATTAAGAGACACATTAATCACCCGAGATCAACTTAAAAGTCTTCATCCACGAAATTAAGTTAAAGTGTTTGGCAAACATTAACTTTACTTCAGAATAGTTATTTTTCAAGTTATAATTTGTTTAATTTTTTATGTTATTTCTATGCTTTCATTCCCAATGCGTATTCTTTGTAGTACATAAGTTAGATTTAGGTCTTCAAGGTGATCTCAATTGTTGTTAAAGGTCCGTAAGTGGTTGCCAATTTTCGACCACCAGTACCGTAGAAGGGTGATTACCTCCTAAGTATGTGAAAACGAAACGGGATTAGTAGATATCATTGTCCAACTGAGAGCGTGATAATAAACCCCAAGGTTTGATTAATGAAGATTGAACACACAGCCATTTTGTAAGTTGTTTTGTAAGATATTTTAGTTCTGCAATTTTAAAGTCCTTGTGATGAGATAGTGCAATCTGTGGGGCATAGTATGTTGTTATTAGAGGAGGCTCTTTCTTACTCCAGCCTTCAGTTTTTGAAAGCTCTATTATTAGAGATTCTGGCTTTCGGAGAAGGCACACTTTACTGTCATTGTTCTTTAGTACAATCAAGATGATATCTTCTTCCTAAGACTTTGAGCTTGCTACTTTCATTTTTACCGCTTTTCCAACTGACTTGCTTGGAATTGTAGAGCCTGAAGGAACAAGTGTTTCAGCCAGAATAGCTTAACTGGGCCATCTCTGTAGGCAGGTTGACCATTACATCAACAGGGCAACTTCAGTTAGTTGTGTTTTATCTTCTCAATGTTTTGCGAATTTGCTCAAATCATCATGGCATGTTCAGGCAAATATAGGGATTTAGTTTTTATTATGTGATTTCTTAACGACTACAAATTTATGTATTCATCCTCAAAGAAAGATGATAATTATTTGACTTACTACTAATTACACTGCTCAGGAACAAAAGGTGGTTTAGAAGTAATCAGTATGAAACCCTGGACAAGCATGACGTTGGTTAATGCTCAATGATCACTCAATGTAAAACATGTCCATGTGTGTACGGAATGTTACTTATAGTAAAAATTCTATTTTCTATACATAATTAGTTTCATTGACGAATGGTGTATACATTCAGATAAATTCAATGTAAGTTACTGCTCTCTTATCCTTTATTATATCTGTCTGTACTTGAACATAATCATTTACAAATGTGATTGCTTTTCGTCATAGGTAAATTGGCCACTCGGCTCTGTTCGAGTTTATCGTCTTACAGATCCAAGTGAAGCACCATGTTGTGAATGTAAACCAAATTCTGAAGATCCTTGTGGGCCATCTAGTCGTTGTATCAATCGTGAATTACACTATGAATGCCTACCTAGTGTCTGTCCAAACGGTGATTCTTGTCGTAATCAACGTTTCACAAAACGCCTTTACCCTCCACAACGACCTTTTTGGACTGGCGATCAGCGTGGTTGGGGTTTGAAGACTATGACTGCAATCCGTGCTGTACGTATTGTGGTTTTTGTTTAGATTCATTAATTAAAACTTTTAGTTTCCACTGTACGTTTTTTTAGCAAGAATGTTCCGATAAAGTAACTGAGTATTTTTTAGAAATTAAATCTGAATGATTGGCAAATATCCATAAGAGAGTAGAGTGGAAGTTGGAGCTTCAAATTAAATCCTTGGTAAAAATCGTGTTCTTATACACAACATTCAATAAACCATTTGTTACAGTACACTTTGTGACTGTTGAAAGCAACTGCAATCAGTTGAATCGTGTTTTCTTTATTGAATACTGATAAATATTCGTTTGCGTATATGCAAAAATGTCTCTTCTTTAGGGTGAATTTGTCAATGAATATATTGGAGATTTAATTGATGAAGATGAAGCGAATCGACGTTTAAGATTTGCACATGAAAATAACATTACTAATTATTACATGATGAAACTAGATAGTCAACGGATTATTGATGCTGGACCTAAGGGTAATTTAAGCCGTTTCATGAATCATTCATGTGATCCAAACTTGAATACACAAAAATGGACTGTCAATGGAGATAATAGGATTGGTTTATTTGCTGTCAGGTAGGCAAGAGTTGGTTGTTTTTCGTTTTTACTATACTCTCTACTCTTTTCTTCGTAGTACGTTTTAAGTACATATACATTTTGTCACTTTTTTAAAAGTGTCCGTTTATAAACTTTAGATAATTACAAACCTGTAGTGTGAGTGGAGAAACTAGTTAACTACATTAAACTACTGATTTTTGCTGTCGAAATAGTTGATTAGGATTGCTATTGTCGTTGCTCTTATTAATAGTGATATATAATTGACAGATAAATTATTATCTACGAGGATCTTGATTAAGGTATGAAGTGAACTATATGCATATTCCGAATGTAAATTCTAGTTGCGAAATTCTTCAGAATCCAAAAAAATGTATGACTCTTGAAGAATCTTAGAGATAAGTGGCGTAACTGAGTGCCAACAAGCTTCTCCATTATCAAATCATGAGTGGGGTAATAGCGTTTTCAATATATATATCCATTACGCTACTTATTCTTCAACATCGACTTCACTAACAATGAACGAGAGTTCTTTCTATTCTCTTCTTTACCGTCTGCTAACTACAGATAGAAATCCAACGTCGTATAGATCTATTAAAGCAAAAGAAAATATATACTATGCAGTGTACATCACCTCTGCATATTTTTACCTTGTTTTCATGGATAGAGTAGGAAAATAGCATATTAACGCAATATTAAACCAATAAGATATCAACCAGAGGAAAGAGCAACTATCACAGTTTAGCTGTGAGCAAACCCTAAATTTAAGTTTACATTAAGTAGGTAACAAGAAACTAATTTTTTAAAAGCTATTTTAGAATCCCTTACAATTGTACGTTGAAATCCTCTAAGGTAGATTATTATCTTAAAAAGGAGATATTAATGACTATGCGTTTACCTTTTATTTATTTTATATAATTTATATTAGAGATATATCTGCTGGTGAAGAGTTGACATTCAATTATAATTTTGTTGCATTGGGTCAGGAACGTTTAAATTGTCGATGTGGAGCTTCGAATTGTGTTGGTTTTCTTGGCGCACGTTCCGACTCATCATATGGTGGTAGTGGACAGATTTGTGGTGGTGGTAGTACAACATCTAATTGTAGTGAATCAAATAATTCAGTTGCCCTAGCGAATTCAGATACTAATCGTGGGTCATCTAGACGTCATACTATACAAGCGATATCACGTTCCAATGATAATGATAAGTGTCATGTGAAAGATGGACGTGAGATATGTTCTAGTAAAATCTCGAATTACAATTTATCCACCACTTCAGTTGTGAATGGTAAAAATAGTTCGGTTAATGTGAATAGTCCATCGTCTATGAATGGATATCATAAAGCTAAATGCTTCCGGTTAGTGCTTATTTATTATCAGTTGGTAATATCATTTTGAATTTGTCTCTCTTCAACCCTCGTTCATGATCTAGTTTTTTTCAATCTAATTGGTTAATATTTAGCTATTAGTCACTTGTAGTCGAACTTATCTCATAGATGACGTGCTATCTGGGCATCTATTTAGTTATTGAGTCATATCTTGTATACTTTTACTACATAACTACATTGTTTTAGTACTAAGTTCGTATTCGTAATCTTCGACAGTATCCATGGTTGTATTATTGCAGTTCGGATAAATATGTTAATCAGTAATCGAACTATATTCATCATAGTAGTAATTCCAAACAACCGTACTGTTTAGCTAAGTTGTACTTATTGCCCCGATAATATTATGTATTAATCCCGTTTAGTATTCTACGGTTCGACAACGACGGAGACTTGATCCTAAATCAGAACAAGAGTAGATCAGGTAGTAAGATGTATTGAGAAAATAACAGCAGAAGGCAAAAGCAAATAATTACACTAGAGTTCATATAAACGTCAATATAAGAATATTCCATAAACTTCCCGATCGTTCGTTAGCTTTGATTGGCTAGGGACCAATAACAACACAGCTTCGTGAGCATGCTTTAATCAGGATCGTTTCGTGCTAACACATACAGACAGTGTAAGGAATTAGTGTAACAACTGAATCGTAATAACTAACTTAGGATCATGATTAGAAATAAGGACAAACTGGACTGTTGGTTGAAATTGGATTAGGTATAAACCAAAGTTGGAATAGAATAAATAAAAACAGAATGATTCAGAACTAGACGGTAGAAGTGAAAATATGTAGCGTGAATGTCAGACAGACAGACAGTTACAACGTAGAACTTGGTACATGCGTACGTCAGTTCAAGTTGCCATGCCTCAATTAGCAGATAGAGATTAAATTGTCGAATCAAATCCCAGAGTGGGGAAGGTAGTAGCAGAGTTAGTATTCATGGAAGGGAATGGAGACTGAGAACATTTAAGAAAATATGATTCAGTAAAGAGAAAATTATGATAAGATCAGAAGCTTAGGATTTGGAGAAAGACAGGGAATGGATGCACCTGCGCCATTGCCAACGATTTTGAGCCATATCACCCAAGGTCTCTAGCCATTTATTACGAGCGTCACGCGGACCCCAACCAGGTAGTCTGCACCTATTAACATGGCTCAGCCCAATTGTCAATGACTTCATGGACTGGTGAAATGTCTTGGTTTGACCGCCCCTAGCTTTCTTCCACCCTGCTCCTACACCAGACAGCATTGCTCGTCGAGGTAGACGGTGGTCAGGCATACGTAATACATGTCCTAACCACCTTAGCTGATGAAGATTTACTACTTCATCAATAGACTTACCGTATCTACCTAGTACTCTATTCCTAACCCACGTATTGCTCACTCGTTGGTCCCAGCAAACACGAGCAATGTTTCGAAGACATCTATGATCGAATACCAGGAGCCTACGAATATCCTCTATCCTTAATGGCCATGTTTCGCATCCATAAAGTAAGACGGACCGAACTACTGCGCAGTAAACGCGTCCTTTGGTCAGTAGTCGGATGTCTCGCTTACGCCACAGATGACGCAAATCCCCAAAAGCTAATCGGGCCTTATGTATACGTGCAGAGACTTCAGCAGACACCAGACCGTCAGGGCCGATGAGGCTGCCAAGATAAGTGAAGCGGTCAACACATTCAACTGCCTCACTCCCTGTCACTAACTTCGGTGCCGAATCAAGCCAATCCTGAAGTAATATTTTGCATTTGGGTGGAGAGAATCGCATCCCAAACATCCTTACATTCTTGTTTAAGGTAGTCAGAAGATTCTGCATTTTATCAGCATCTTCGCCTAAGAGAACTATATCATCTGCATATTCTAAGTCAGCTAGTTTATCACCTGGAAGGAGGTCAACCCCGCCGAAGTCAGACGATGAAAATGTCAACTGTAAGAGTATATCAATGATAAAATTAAATAAAAATGGGGAAAGCGGACAACCTTGACGAACACCACTGGAGGTAATCAGTTCTGATGACAATCTGCCGTAAGCTTTCACTCGACATGTGGTGTTCAAGTAGAGAGCTTGTATAAGGTTAATATACTTCTGTGGTACGCCTTTCATTGGCAGACATTGCCACATAACCTTACGATCGATAGAGTCAAATGCCGCCTTAAGGTCAAGGAATACAACTATTGTTGGGCGTCTAAAAGTGTGTCTATGTTCCAGAACCTGCCGAAGTGTGAATATTTGGTCTATACAACCACGTCCAGGTCTGAAACCACCTTGGTTCTCTCTAGTCTGCTCTTCACGAGCTTTAGTTAGGCGTCGAAGTATGATTGAAGCTAATATTTTGGACACTATATTAGTTAAGCTAATTCCTCGGTAATTGTCACAGGAGGACTTCTGTCCTTTCTTATAGATTGGAACAATTAGTGTTTGAGACCAGTCAGGTGGGATTACTCCCAATTCCCAGATTCTAGACAGGATCCCGGTTAATCTCGCTGCTAAAACTGGACCACCATCCCTAAATATCTCAGGGGTCAACCCATCGGGTCCTGCTGCTCTCCCTCGCTTAGGTTCCCTATAGCCCTTCTCAACCTCCACTAAGACTTGGGGATGCCTCCCTCGCTTTAGGTTCCCTATAGCCTCTCAACCTCACTAAGACTTGGGGGACCAGTATTAACTTGCCATTCAGATTGCTTGGGAATGGTGGGCAACTGGGATGACGCCGAGGGCCAATTGAACTGTTCCGTAAAGTGTTCTGCCCATCGGTCCAACCTTCTGGATTGACAGTGAATAGTGCTCCCATCTTTTTCTGCGATAGTTTCACTTACAGTTGGATTTTTGATGCCCGTTTCCTTGATAAGTCTGAACAGTTGCCTACTGTTAACTATTGCCGCTGCCTTTTTCATCTCTTTAGCTTTCGCCACCCACCACTGCTCACGATCGTTCCGTAAGCTTTTAACCAGTTTGTGTTTAAGTTGCCTTCGCTCCTCATCGTATTTAGAACTAGACGGGATGTGTTGCCGAGCATCTATCAGTTCAGTAGACGCAGCTGATATCCACTGAGTTTTCCTAACTTTTTGGTTTAGTTTGCTAGTAGATGTTACTGCTGTTTCAACAACTTTTTGGATATCGTTCCAAGCTGACTCGGGGTGGGTATCGTTTATACAGTTGGCTAGTTGGTTTTTAAGTTGTTCCTGAAATATATTCTTGACTTTTTCATCATTAAGTCGGACTCTCATGGGGATCTTTGCCGTGGGTCTTTTACATCCAGTGAGACGCAGACTAATACGCGCTCGTATTAAAGCATTGTCTGAGTCTAAACATGTGCTCCAAAATGAGCGGCAGTCTTCTATCGAGCCTCTCCAACGGTGGCTGATAGCAATGTGGTCTATTTGAGACCAACGTTGAGTTGACTGTGGAGGCCGCCATGTCAACTGATGTCTTTCTTTATGTTTAAAGTTAGTGCTTGCGAGAAATAGACGATTATCTGAGCACAGTTGTAATAAACGGCCGCCATTATCTGTTCGTTGGGCCTCGACACCATAGGATCCACCTAAGTGCCTTTCGGTTTCGTCTAATCTACCTACTTGAGCATTAAAGTCACCAGCCATAATCACTACATCAGTACGCTTAGCTTTACGAAGGAGGTCTGAAAGCTTTCTGTAAAATTCATCTTTTACTTCATCTGAGCTGCAATCAGTTGGAGCGTAGGCAGAGACAACATAGAGGCAACGGCGTGTTTCCCTATCTTTCCGAGTTCTTACTGTCCCGTCTAGACGGACAGCGCATAGGCGACTGTCTATAGGAAACCAGTCAACAAGAGGCTGCTCAGCCTTTGAACTTAGTGCTATACCTACACCAGCAAGGACTCGAGTGGTAGCGATGAGCTCTCCGGAAACACGAAGAGTGAATCGGTCCGGTTCATTTTTGGCAAGGTGAGGTCAAGCGAATGATTGTACCTGGATCCTGTATACGTATTGCAAAGACGCAGCAGACATCGATGGAACGGGAATCTAGAATCATGTCAAGGAAGGCTTGTTGTCCTATTTGGCGTAAAGTTCCGACGTTAAAAGCTCCGACATAGTTTAGTACGAGGTTTCAAGAGACCAGGAATAACGTTTTGTGAACCCAAACCATTAGCATTAGAGGCGTGAGGTGATAAGGTTAGGCTCGTCGGGTTAATCGTGGGAATAAGGGAGTTATTGAAAGTTGAGGGTGGGATTTGACCTCGAGCAAAATGGTCTCTTATGCTGTTAGAGGTATGAGGGCGGTTATCACTTCCCGGTTGCCCACACCGTGGAAGGGTCATTCTTGAGGAACCTGAAAGAGAAAGAGGATTAGGAGAGGTCGTGATGACCTGAGAGTGTGACCGCAGTGTCCAGGGGACAGCTGTTTGAGGTCGGTCGAGTACATTAATTGTTGCTCCGGTTGTCAGAAGGGGTGGGCATCGGCCTCATGGCTTCCGAAGGAACTCGGCTTTCACCATGAAGCGTCATATTGGTCCTCCCAATTCCCAGGGCAGAGTTAGAATGGTTATATAGGTTTTTACTCGTGAACTGTTTTTTAGCATGATAGTTGTTTTACGGGATGGGGTTGGTAACCCCATGCCCAACCCTCCTCCTTTATCCGGGCTTGGGACCGGCAGCAACCCTGTGGGGGCTACAGGCGGAGTTAGCATGAATGTAGATCATGGGATTAATGCAATAAGTCACTTTACAAGCGCTCATAAATATGTAGAAAGTACATCAAAAAGTCAGTCATGAGAAGATAGAAGTGCACAATAGCTAATAAGATTCGTATTGTGTACTTCACGTTCACGTGATTTTCAAGAATTCTATTCAATCCAGCAAGTCTAAACTTGTTATATAGAGTTACCACAGTAATGCGTTTCGCTGATAAACGTAGCATCATAAAAGCATTATCAATAAGCTGTTGAGGGGCGGCCTTATGAAACCTTTTGTTAAACTGAGCTATTTGCATAGTAGGCATTGTCATTTTGTTTTGTTCTTGCTGCTGATTAGTCGCTTCCAATCATCAAATGCATTTATTTTTTATTAGTGACCGCACTGCATCATGATACAGACGTGACTGTAGTTACTTCCAAGTAGATTCATTGATGTGACGTCGTTTTTACTGACTGCATAATTTGATTGTTAAGGTATAACAATCAAATATTTTGGTGCAGAAGCTGTTGCCTTTGTATTCTTAGACTACTATAACTACCTCACGTGATCTAAATAAGTTGAGAACAATATATAGTCCGAAATGGAAATAAAAACATTGAAGATTACGTAGAATTTCCAACAAGAATTTTTAGTATCTTTACGACCCATCCACCTGCTCTAAATAGTTAAAACAGACCAATTTTTGTATTTGACGTTGCTTGGAGCATGAAATAGTTTGGAGGGAAGGGGATGAAAACTAAGAGATGTTTCTACCTCTGGAAACTTCACTTGGACTATATTGAAATATTTCAAAAATTTTATGGGCACAGAATATTTTTCTTTGTAAGAAGTTTATACTCTTGTCTAAATTACAACAGGCTTGTATGCAAAAATCAGTAATTGATGTTTAACTTCAGTTCCTGTTACCATCAATTAAAACATCCTACATAGGTCTACAGTGTCCTGTCTCACAATATCCTGTTAGCTAAAATATTTACTTTAGATTTGTTCTCACTGATGTCTCTTATAGTCAAGTTTGGTTTTCACTTTCCAATTCGACCATTGGTAATGTAAAAAATGTTTTCAATATAATTTTTTAGATGTGGTGAAAAAGACGCTCCTGTTGGAAAGAGATCAGTGCTATTATGTGAAGCACTAAGTTCAGCGAATTCTACTGCTGCATCATCGAATAAATCTTTAAGTAGGCGTGGATTAAAACGTGAATTAGAAGATTTAGTTGCATCGGTTGTTAGTCATACACCAAGCAAAAGTCAACATGGTCTCAGTTCGCCTTCATTAGTAACAGTTGTTAGAAATGAAACACAATCATCTATTATCACCAATACTAATAGTAATACTGCCACTACTGATTCTGAAGACAAAACGTCACAAAGATCATCTGATCTAATTTTATGCAGTAAACTCGATTGTTCAAAAGCCTATCATTTATTCTGTCTTGATTTGGATACACCACCTCAAGGTAAGCCTTCTCTCATTTCTTTTTCTGTTATTTTTCTATTTATTATCGTCAACTGTGACATTTATCCTTATTTCAGGTCAATGGTTCTGTCCTTGGCATCACTGTGACGCATGCGGCCGTCCTTCGCACATATTTTGTTCCTTATGTCCATCCTCATTTTGTCTAGCACATGTTGAAGGTAGCATTGTTGTTTTGCCGCCATCCCAACCCAAACGCAGTCGTAGGCTACCTACCAATCAGTTGGGAAATGTTGATTCTGTAGAAAATAAGGAAATCAATGCCCTACTTGCTCGAGTAAGTCTACTCCTCTTCTATATGAATCCGAATCTTCCTAACCTTACAATTTCCGTATTACACATAGCATTTCGAAGTTGTATTTTCTTAACGGATTATTTCTGATATGTAAATATCTATTCCAGATCATAGTAGGATTTATGCATATATTGTTTCAATGTTGTATTGACTTCAATCTGAAATGGCTATCTTCAAAAGTCAAGTTTAAGTACGTAAAATCTCTTACTCAGATAAGCTACTCTGACTCAGAAACGACTGTGCATTTTGTTTGTTGTATGCTAATCTGAAATTTTCAAGCAGTTTATGATTTAAGTGAGTTGATTAGTTGGGAATCAGTAGCTATCTGACAACTTGGTTTTCGACAGGTTTGAACTCTACTCCACCTACTCAACACATGAATAAATCAGTCTTGCTGTCTAGGAAAATGTTTGTATCTGGACTGAACTAGCACATTTATTTTAACTCTAATTTTACACACTTCATTTCTTTAAGGATTGAGTTTATTAGTTCTAGGTATCCTGTTAGACTTAATAAGGAGTAAAAACTCAAATTATGGAATGTAAGAAACACTAGGCAATGCTATCAATTAAAACATTATCTGTAAAATCGAAGTATGAACAGCATATAAGAAGATAAACAGATAGATGAGCAGAGTATGCTCAATAATTCTAAATTTCTTTAATTGTAGCGTACAGCACTAGAATGTTTCAATAAATACATAGGCAGTTTTTGCATGATGCCCACATTTTTCACCAGAACTAAAGTTTAATACTCGACTAATATGTCTGTGAAAAGAAGTTTCAAGGTTATGTCACTTTGTTGAGATAATGATAGTGCTAGTGAGCATGTCTTCTAATTAGAATGAAAGTAGTAATTACCTTTCTCCAAGAAGTTTACCTCAATAATCAATTATATGCGATTATGAATGGAAAATAATTGAAGCTAGGTAGTGAGGTGAAACGCCATACTTTCGTAATCCGATACCAACAATGTACTCGTAGTACGTTGACGAGAAAGTAAGGATAGAGGATATTCGTAGGCTCCTAGTATTCGATCACGGATGTCTTCGAAGCATTCCTCGTGTTTTCTAGGACCACCGATTGAGCAATACGTGGGTTAAGAATAGAGTACTAGGTAAATACGGTAAATCTATTGATGAAGTAGTAAATCTTCATCAGCTAAGGTGGTTAGAACATATATTACGTATGCCTGATCACCGCCTACCTCAACGAGCAATGCTGTCTGGTGTAGGAGTAGGCTGGAAGAAAGCTAGGGGCGGCCAAACCAAGACATTTCACCAGTCCATTAAGTCATTGGCAGTTGGGCTGAGCCATGTTAGTAGGTGCAGACTACCTGGTTGGGGTCTGCGTGACGCTCGTAACAAATAGTTAGAGACCTTGGGTGATATGGCTCAAAATCGTTAGCAATGGCGCAGGTGCATCCACTCCTTGTCTTCCTCTAAATTCTAAGTTTCTGAACTTATCATGATTTTCTTCTTACTGAATCATATTTTCTTAAATCTTATCTCCGATCTCTATTTCTTTCCATTAATACTAACTTTGTTACTACCTCGCCTACTCTGGGATTTGGTCGGACAATTTAATCTCTATCTGGTAATTTGGGTATGGCAACTGGAACTGATGTACGCATGTACCAAGTTCTACGTTGTACCTGACTGACTGACGAGAACGGGTTTATTTTTTTATTAAGTCCAAAGCTATTCTGAAGTAGATTATGTATTTCGTGTGTTGGCTTGCAGAAATGCCTGTAGTAACTATATCAGCACTGTCTCATGTTAGCGAAGTAACATCGGTTTAATAGTAGGAGTATCTCAAAGACATGTGCTCTAAAACTTCATTGATGACTAATGAGCCGTGTTAATAGAGTAATTGGAATTGATGAATGTGCCATCCACAGGAAGATTTATAAACGTTACGCCAGTGTAAAGACTGAATAGGTAAGTGGATTTCACATTATAACCTTCATAGGTTTTCGGCTTTTTTATAGATTGGAAATGTATTGGTCGTAGCACTCACCACGTTATTATCAATGATTAAGCAATATAATTTACCGGTTACGACCATTTATACGGACGACAGGAATTCCTACAAGTCGTTTTGACATCATGTGATAGTACACAGACACCAATTGTGTATTTCACTACAGGAGTATATACAAATACAATGTCGAGACTGTCGTGTAGACTCATGAAATGCCTAAGACTATACCACAGACCTCGTGGAATGATGCTATGTAATCATACGAATGAATTCCAACACTGTCATTCAGATTTAAAAAGCAAGAACCACTAAAGAGATTTACTAATTTTATCAACGTTCTAAACTGTTTATTGATCTGGTTGAAGCTCATTCGATAGTCATTAAAAATAGACACTGCATTTTGGTTTTATACAATTTCCCTCGTTTCTTTTTTCTCAGTTAAGAAAAAGTAGATGTCTGTGCTTATTCACAGCATTTCATTTTTATTCAATCATCTCATGTAGTAAATTTCACACGCTTCTTATGCACACATATATGATAATTGCGTTGTCCTATATATGTGCGATAATTATGTATACTTGCCTATTTTTTCTCTCTTATAACACCAGATTGTTTGTATGTTCCATCATGACCTGATAAATAAGGTGAGTAATGAACAGCATACACTAAAGAAAAATAATCCAAAGTCATTATTATCATCAAATAAATCTACTGGATCTACTACCTATTTTGAATTATCACAAGAAAATCAAATGAACAATAATAATCACCCTTCTGGATTAATATTGACAAGACGTCAAAGCCTTTTGCGTCAATCAACTAGGCCTAAAGATAAAGATGATTGTAGTAATAATAATAATACTTCTAACAACAACAGTACTAGTAATAATAGTAACTCAGCAAGTTCATGCGGCTTAGAAATAACAAAAGAAAATGATTGTCTTTCAAACTGTGTAAACACAACACCAAATCGAACTATTGAAACCAACTAGAGATTATTAAATTAATTTTATTACAATGTCTATTTGTGTGTATGTATAATTGTATTATTTTCTTAAATTTTTTTAATATAAAAATATGATAAACCTTTTTTGCATGCAGTTTCTTAATTTGAAAAAAAAAAGACTTCAGGATTGAATTCGAAATAGTATAATGGTAATTGCTCGTTTGCTATATTCTATGTACTGATACATCCGTTGTGGATTAAAAGCTAATAACTATATTTTTAAACACACTTATATACTCGTCAAGTTTACAGGATTATTGAATTGAGCATTCACAGATGAAGATTGTCTAAATGACAAATAATAACAAGTTCATTTCTTTCAAACTAGTGTACTGCTTATGTATAAACTAATTGTTCTGCAACTGGTCGGAATTTTGCAATAACGGAGTATAATTTCAGTAGAGCTATGCTATTAAAGCTAAATAGTATAATAATCAGGCTTTTATTTCCTTTTTAGATAGTATCACTAGCACAAACTTCAGATAGGCTTCCAGCTGTATGATTAAATAACGAGCTCAGAGGATACAAGTTCGCTAAAAACAACCTGATAATTATTTGTATTTACCATGGATGTTGGCTCACTTCACTGTATACTTTGTCAGTTATGGTAAAAAATCTTATAGGACACTAGCTTACTTTATAGAGGTCTTAGTACTTAGAGAACAGAATTGTGCAAAATATGTCGTACATCTTAGCGACGTTTTACTCACTTGGATATGACTGGAAATTGAGCGTTCGGACGATTAAATAAAGTTATTAGCTTGAGGATGACACTTCATTTATTAATCAAATACCACATTTTGGAGATATACATTTTCCAGCACATTCAAGCGAATGAATATATCAACGACTTGCATGAATAACACCTCAATAACATACTTATTCCTCTTATAGTCTTAGGTGTCGAACCAAATAGCTCTGAGAATGATTGTGTAAATGTTATTTTTCTACTCGGAAATGATCATATTTCTGACTTGTAAGTATAACAGTAATTGATAATATTAGGCTATTACCCATCATTAAGCTTCGCTTTGCCGAAATCTCTTCCCCTCAAAAACTATGTAATAATTTTCCTGTATCCATCAGTTAAACAAGAAGGTATAAGTTGTTTATACTTTTGTATCTCACAATTATCACCATCGATGTGTTAATTATGTACCTTGAAATATTTCAGATGCAATTTAAGGTTTCATGGAATTTGTGTTAAATAACTTTTTACATTCTAAAGAGATACAGGTAAAATTAAGAATGGAACTAATGAGTTCATTTGTCAAAAAGGTGATAATACAATTACAACAATAACGCAGTTTTTGAAATTTCAGGACGTCAAGATATTTTGTTAACAACAAACCGACCGGATATATGTTCTAGATTTTCTTAACTGCACCATACTCCTGTTCTCCTATCTAGAGATTGTATCTCATGGCTGGGACTGATATCAACAAAGTATGTTTTTAATAAGTGTTTATATATTATCCTGTACACATGATTCCCATAGCAAACATCTACTAAAATCCTTGTTTAAGCACTTCGTTTTGAGCCACTGTTTACAAGTAGGATATGAACACTACTCTCGATCAAATCGAAGTGTAGTAACATTCGGGTTTATGACTTATTTATTGAGTGCCTGAAGCACTAGTATGATGCTTTCAACATAGTATTAGTACTACGTCTCATTTCCCGCTCCGTCTAAACCTTATGTTGTCTACGTTATCTTCAGCGTTCGCGTTTATGCCGATTATCCAGTTGGAGATCTAATGAACTATCAGATCTATAACTGGTTGTTTGGGTGAATTTTTATTAATGATTAAGCACAGTTAACTGTATGAATTTATGCAGAACTAAGTTGTAAAGCGATATTGGGACTCAAAATTTAGAAGATATGGGATGAACTTGGACCATTTGTGCGTCGATACTCAACACTACCAATCGCTGATCGTAGTTATCATACAGTCCTCAACCAAGTAGTCTGGACTTATTAAAACGACTCAAACAGACAGTTAATGACTATTCAGACTGATTATTTCACCAAAAAGACAATAAATACCATTTATAACTCTAAATACTGTATTGCACATTTTAAACAGACAGAATGTATGATAAGGAATATATATGTAAATAGAAAGAAAACAGTAATGAACGTATACCATCAATTTGTTAAAATCTACTCATTATTAAATAAATATCAAGTAAAATTATATTATAGCAAATCACTAAGTTAAGGATAAACTATTCATATACATATGTTAATTCAACCCTTGGTAGTATTTAAGTTATTATCTAACATGAGATAGTTTTAATTATACAAAGGTAAAGTATATATAATTAAGATGTAAAGAATATGATAATTGGAAAGAAGTCACTAATGGTACGCTAAATAAAAATAAGGTTGATTTTTTCCTACACTTGAGTAAAGAAATACTACACTACTAGAAAATATATAGTTTTCTAATTTTTCAAATATATATTGTTGATTGCAAGAAGTCTGTAGACGAAGAAGGGTTGAGTGTGACAAGATAGGAATGCTTTGATTCACTGCCGACCGACTGAATAAGTACGTTTACAACAACCGATATGAACTGAAGGGTTTTTTTCAAGAAAGTATTTAGTTACTTACAAACAGAAAAAATTAATTGTTTGCTGAAGAAAGACATCGGCATAGTGAGCTTGAGGGAAAATTCACATTTTATGATTGTAAAGATAAACAACACCAACAAAACAATTGCCTCATGGTAAGCAAAAACAATTTAAACGACAGTGTCTTCTTTTAAGTCTTTTCTGATGACCTGTAATAATTGAATGTATGCATAAATAAACATAGAGAAATGTATCCTTTAACTGAGCGATAATAATTGGTATTTTGAAATCAATTTAAGGATAAAAGACCACTGGAATCGATAAATTAAGGATAGTGATAAGTGGAGTAATGCTTTGAAGCCATGCTTGTTCATGTTAATCGATATAAAGAAATTTATGGAAAAGTGGTTACAATTACCTATGGCAATGCCTGATTATACTGGGTATAAAATGATTCTTTGTAACAAGCCATAAAGCAATAATAAGTCATCTAGTCTTGGCCGTAAAAATTCCAATCGAATCCTCTGATATGACAAAACTATAAAGAATAGGTGATACTGTTGATCTGGTTCATGTTGATGGTTATAATTCAGTACCACTAACAAAACAAAGTACTACAAGATTCTAACACTAAAAAAGCAAATCATCCTGAAATCTACATTAGACTGTAAAAAATAACTATTGGTTTTTGATCTAATAATCTACGGAAAACTGAAACATTCTAAAGAAACTAAACTAGTTCTTGAAGGGTTCCGTTTATAAAACAGCTTTTTAGTGAATTTCAATTTATTACACTGCTGAAGCATCGATATGAAAGGAATTAAACTAAATCTATGAATCCAAAAAGATATCCGTTTTGAGAGTTAAGTACGAGATAATGCTTTTTTTAAGCTGTTATTTATAATTCGCTATTTCCTGCTCCTTAACTGAGTTTCAGTCAGCTAGGCGTTTATCAAACTTTTAATTATTAGATGACCCGTGATATGATTGTCATGATTTCCTTAGTTTTCTCTTGTAGAATATTCAAATAATCAGACTTAAAAACGGGAACTTGTAAAGGTTTTTAATATTTCCAAAATCATTTTTAATAATCTTAATGTCAGAACCAACTTCGATCAAGGCTTTTCAGACACGAAGTATTTGTACTTATCATGTTTTTCAAATAATGGTTGCCACTATTTCGAGAAGGATGAAAAGAATTTACAAAATGGATCAGTGCTATTCTGAGATGATTGTTGCCCTTACTGCACTAGAACTTCTACTAAATCATGTAGATGAAAAGGCGTTTTACTGAAAGCATGAAAAATGGATAAAAAGCGTTAGTGTTTAAATAAAATGAAATTTTGAAAAACTATTCGCACCATTAATTCGGGGCAGTGGCATTGTTTCATGTTGGACTAAATGCATTGTTATTGGTTCGGAGGGTAATTTCAATTCTGAAAATAAAGTATAAACAGGTACACGTGTAAAAGACATTTACAAACGAGACACCAAACATGTTGATAGAAAGAAGTCATACAAATGTAGGTGAACCCAACCATACAGAAAATAATGTTGTTAGATGAAGCATATTTATTGGTTAGAAAATGAAAGCAAACAAGTCCTGTTCTTAATTTCTGCATTTCTTTCCACATCTAATAATGTAGACATTAGTAACAACTATCCGGTTAATTAGTTATTGTGTTTATATACATCTCCAGTTACATTCAACTGATACGACCCGACAATTATCTCCAAATCGCACTAATCGTCAATACAAAGGTCGTAACACTATATTGTTGATATGCATTAATATTTTACTACATTTCTTGTGTAGACTACTAATTACTAATTAATATAACTTACAGGATGAAAGTTAATTCAAGGTGAAGAATATTAGAGGGCCTCAAAAAGACCAGTAGAAAAGAAACTAGTAAATAGTAGTGAGTATTATTAGGTATGCCAATATGCATGCTAGTAATCAGACAAATAAGCATGAGTGACATATTCTAATTAGAAACCACGTGAGTTTACATTTACTTAGAAGTTACTATTGGCCAAAGCTCTATATTTCCTAGACACTGTCATATAGCAGTAGCCAATTATAAGGCTATATGATTAAACCACAGCAGTTTGGATAACTATATTGATAAACTACGGGGAAGATAAGTAACGCATATAGTATTCCAGTAGTTTGGATTAATATATGCTTACGTTCGTACAAACCGCAACTACAACTGGAAAGACGAGTAATTAGTATCAGATATATTTATGATTAGCAGATAGAAAATGATTTATATGCGTAGAGCACATACACTAAATACGTAATCGCTTCATTGACCTAAAGAATATTACTAAACGGCGAAGTGAATTTACATGTGATTTGCTTTCTATCACTGACCTGCTCTGTTGTATGTTTCTGTAATAAGCTGACTAGAGTGAACTGAATTCTGAGTGCTATGATGCATGCATTATAAATAACCCGGACTACCCAGACACGCATATATGCAATAATACATAACAGAAAAATATGACAATAATTAAAGGCTTTAAAACCGGGACCAAAGATGAAGCACTAAAAATAAAGAATACCTGACAGTTTCAAATCTCCAGATAAAAATCTGCCTTGAAAAATAAGTTTCAGATGATTTAATTTCGGCCTCTTTCCTAAATCTTTACAAATATTATACATAGTTCGACAACTTACCATCAGGCCAGTCTCTGAACAAAGAGTCGGTAATGTGTTCAACTGTTGTGTCTTGATCATATTTATGCTCATAAAATGAACCATCAGGCATCAATAACTTCAGGTGCACCTAAGCAAACTTAACAAATCTTAAAAGCAAAATTTACTGCCATTATCAGTGCCGTTTATTCTAAATAAGTACGAAAAGATTTGACATTTGTAGGGATCCTATATAATGTTTCCAGGACTGTAACTCAGTTACTCATAACAGCGCTACTAATGTTCACAAAAATAGGTCATTAAAATAAACCATACAAAGAAGTTAAACATCCACCATAAAAACCTTTCAACTCACTGTCCGTAGCTACTACATATAGTTTGTTTCGACTAAGCTTGTTTTTCCTTTCCCTAACTGGTCGTAAACTCAATAGAGTAAGCAAACATGCCCAGTCACAATGAATCACCATTACCTCCTAATGGTGACCTGTATATGAAGGTGTGTCCCTCCTATGAGCTGTTGTATTACTTATGGTTAATAGATACGCATCTAAGCCTGCAACCTAACTGCTAACACAAACTTGTACTCACATTTTATGTAATAGTTAGTATCACCCTATAACAGTCGTTATTTTTTCTCTCCCTAATATATTACAGAAAATAAATGAATACATTCCAAAATTAATCAAATTCTATACGATTTTAAATGTATAGTAATAGCGGAATAATGGGAAGCACTTAGATGGGCAAACATGCAATGTGAATAAACATACATGTCCCACACTGTGAAAAGATCAATTGGGCAAACAATGATTTATTTGGTGAAAACAGAGTATGTCATACAATATTACATACCTTACTTCCAAGCATCGATTTGCACATCCTCCGCGTTCTCTGGACTGTGTCGTTTATTAGCTTGCTTCTCTTGGTTGTTCTCGATTCTCCTCTGTATTTTAATCATGCTTTACTTCTTTCCACCTCGCAACTCGCCTTGTATGCTGTTTACTGGTTCTTCCCAATTCCCTTTGACGCTCTGCTACCTACTACTTATTGATGACCTTATAAGTAGTATCCACCACACTCGCCCCTCCATTTAACTGTTGTGCTCGTATGCGCGCCAACCTTCTTGCCTCTGTGGTCACTGGTTGTTTCTGCGTATTTGCCCCATCATTCCAACACATCCATCTTTGCAATTGACTTATGTTCACACGCTTCTCTTTGTTGTCCTTCTTGGTAGTGTATACCGGTCTACGCCTAGCGATGACTGTATACGGGCCCTCCCATTTGGGGAGTACTTTCTTCGAACCTAGTCTGCCACCCGTTATGCTCCTCCGTCCTCTACACTTCACCAGATCTCCCACTGAAAGTGTCTAAGATGATTCCCTCGATGCTGTTCTAATCGTTTAACGTCCATTTCCTGTTTCCGTTGTATGTTTTTTCACCGCTTTTTTCCGCTCTTCCTTCCATTTCTTATCATTCCACTTTTATGGCTGAGGCCAGGCGATGATGTTGCCTGGCAGTCATAACAATTATCTGAATTACAGGATTCTGTGTAAATTACTTTCTTCAGAACCCTTTCAGCGACTACGATTTTACATGATATTATTCCATAAAATAAAATAAGGAATTTCATCCTCTGCCTCCTCTCACTCGTGCAATCAAACGCCTAGGTACGATCTTCGAAGCTATTAAACAATTTTATCTAACTATAAGTACCAAACGCAGTATTGCTATATGTTACCGCACTCTACTGCAAACCCTGGAATAAACTACTACGAATTCCTCATACTACTGACTCCACTCCAAGATTCAAACATCGTAATCTAAAAATTTGTGCCGAATCTGCCCTGATTGACCACCTAACCCCGAATCAATCATTAATGACTCATTAAGGTTTTTAAATTTTAAACACTACAGCCATATATATTGTAGCAGAAAAAGAAGAATAGAAAAATATCAGATTTCAGGCTAATTGCTGTGCTATTATTTTTCTGTCTCATGAATTCTTCTATATCACCATCTCTCGAGGTTTATGTGTTGATCCCTTAAGGGATTGGTCTCCTTTAGGTAAATTACTCCTAACGCTGCTAGCAATACACCTTAGCGCATCAAGAACAGTTTTTTCTCAAGTAGCAATTTGTACATGACAGCATACCGGTTTACAGGCATGATCATAATGATATGGCTTGTTTGTAACAGGGTTTTAGTAGAGTTACTGTTTTGGAATTAGAAATATGAAGATATTAATTAATTAGGAAGTCAACGGTAGTAAGCTTCACAGTTTACAGTACTAAAGTACTAGAGGTATATTTTGTATTATATAACACTTCCAATAAACAACAATAGCGCACTGTTCAAAATCAACTTATTTATTTATTTATTACAGAAATCACGCCAGTTTACAGGCATGGTCATTATGATACAGAAAGTTTAACTCTTTTACAATAGAACACAAAGTTTTTGCGAAATGAATGCTTGACTAATAATACAATTTACAAGACAAGCTGGAAGATACATTTCATTCTTGAGTTTTCAGGAATGTATTAGTAGAGAACACTTATTAATATATGTAATCAATTCAAAAAAAGAGTGTCAAAGACGCGACACAAGGAAGATTTAGATACCACACAGTTGTTTGAAATAGTCTATTGTGGCGTCAAGTACGAACATGTCCTTGTGTGGGACGGCACCTTGTAGGTGGACGATGGAGATTGGAGGTAACACATTAAAGCATCATGAGCAGATCACTAAGATGCAATTTCCTTTTTAGCGTGGACTTTGGGTTATATTTTCAGCGTGCCACGATAGTTAGGAACTGAAAAGATAAAGAAAAGGAACAAGCGAAAACGCGAGAGGGCACAGAATCAGTTAAGTATATCTGATTATAGTGAGACCTAAAGTGTACATATTGGATTAACTAAATCTCATTTGTTACTCGACTTTTTTATTCTGGGAAACGTCAACTGATACTAGAGATAACTATGGTAAATTTTAGATCTACTTTATCCTATAAGATAAAGTATGGGGGAATAAAGACATACTACATCACCTCTAAGAAGTGCATAGACATTACGAGTTTCCAAAGCACTCTCTTCTAGGTAGAAACGTTCTATTGCCTGTAGGTGAATAATTAAAAAGTTTTTAAAGTCTACAAGTGCTTTTTATTGTTTAGTCGAATTATAAGTAGAATTAAATGCCAGGAGGTCCATTGATAAATGTACCATAGTCTATATAAGTTGTGTTAAGTAAGTTACAGATGCCGGCATTGTCCAAGTGTAGGTTTATTGCCAATCTAAACTGTGACAATGAGTTAGATTGTCGTATGCTTTCTGGTAACCGGTTCCAGAGGTTAGCATAACGTGCAACAAAGAAGGAGGATTTTAGCTTACTAGTGGCTCTCTGCACTGTTACCAGAGAGTTTTGGTTCCGCAAGTCATACTTATGTTTTCCAGCAAATGTCAAGGCAGTACAATCTGTTATAATATCTTTATGAAGAATTTTATAGAGTATAGTAAGATTAAGTTTAATCCTTCTGACCCATAAAGGGTCTAACTTCCAAGCACAGCATCTAGCATCATAGGGTCGGCCAGGGGTTAATAGTCTAGTAAGATGCCGTTGAACATTCTCTATTTTTTGCCGATCTAGTGAACGCATGCAACTATATATAATTGGGCAGTACTCAAGTAGAGGTCTAACACAAGTTTTATAAAGAATAACTTTAGATTCGCTAAGACGATAGTTACGATGAATAAAACCAATAAGTCTACGAGCTTTAGAGACCTGTGATGAAGCATGCTCGGTAAAGGATAGACTTTTTGAGTATCTTACTCCTAAATCACGGACGTCATTTAGATGACGAAATTCATGTTCGTTAAGGTGTAGGTTAATCTCGGGGTTAGATTCTCCGAAACATAGGTACCCTGACTTTTGTGTGTTAAGGGGAAGAAACCATTTATCACACCATTTGCTTAGTTTATTGAGATCTCTCTGTATTATGTCGTTAATATTTCGACCTTCATCTGGGTTGAATGTATAGACAACTTTGAGGTCGTCCGCAAACATAAAGGTCTTACCCTCTTGAAAACAGTGGCATATGTCATTAACATACATAATAAATAACAATGGTCCAATGACTGAACCCTGGAAGACACCACTAGTGATATTTTGAGGACGTGAGAGATATCGTCCTAGTTTCACTAATTGAATGCGATCTTTCAAAAACGAAGCTAACCAATCATGCAATTTGCCCGTTATCCCGAAAGCTTGTAATTTATATAAGAGAGATGAGTGATGTACTTTGTCAAACGCTTTAGTGAAGTCAAAGTATAGGGTAACAATTAATTTTCCATCATCTCTATTGTTTATTATATAGTTGAAGTATTCTAGGTGGCAAGTTATGCAGGATTTCCTAGACACGAAGCCGTGCTGGGAAGATTTAATTAGCTTGTGCTTAACGATGTGAGTGTAAATCCCCTCTTTTATAACTTTCTCCATGACTCTAGATAAAACGGAAGAGTGATTAATTGGACGGTAATTTTCAATGCTAAGTCTGGTGCCTTTTTTGAAGTGAGGGATTATATACGTGGTTTTCCAGGAACTAGGAAAAATTCCATCTTCCAAGGAGAGATTAAATATTTTTGTGAGCAGTATTGGGAAGGCTGAGCTACCATATTTAATCAAATTAACCGGTATTCCATCCTCTCCACTATTAAATGAAGGTTTTAGTGATCTTATAGCATTTCTAACATTAGCAACTGTAAACTTCAAGCCAGTTAATTTATGCTGGTTAAAGTTGCTGATCATCCCTATAAGTGGACTGTTTCTAGTAAAAGAGTGTGCAAATGATTCACTAAACGCTTCGCAGATCTCCATAGGGTTACTAGTTATTTTATTTTTGATTTTGAGAGTAGTAGGAAGACTGGACTGGGCATAAAGTTTCTTTCTGAGGGTGGCTGCTAAATAGGCTATTTTGTCAGGTAATTTCAAAAGCATTTTTTCGGCTTCTAGCTCTCTCGTTTTTCTGTAGTTTGCTATATTTGTGAATACTGAGTGGATACTAGAAATTACGGAAAAGTCATGCTGAACGAATAATCTCTTTCGAAGCTTCCTTAGTTTGTTTTTAAATCTAACAGGGATGTATTCACTATTTGGGATGTGCGGTTTAATCACTTTAAAAGTGCAACACTGTCAAGACATAAATTTATATTATGGTAAAAAGCATCTAGTGAGTTATTAACTTCGTAAGAGGAGAAAAATATATCCCAATTAAGATCATGTAGTAATTTCTCGGTATTAGACCAGTTAATTTGAGCATAGTTTCTACGAGAATCAAGAGGATCGTTTGTTTTAATCTTAGTACATGAACATTCATTGACAATTAACTGGCAAATGACACGAAGCCGTGCTGAAAAGATTTAATTAGCTTGTGCTTAACGATGTGAGTGTAAATCTCCTCTTTTATAACTTTCTCCATGACTCTAGATAAAACGGAAGAGTGATTAACTGGACGGTAATTTTCAATGCTAAGTCTGGTGCCTCACAGATATTCCACCACCACAGCAGAATGTCCTAATATACACATTTAGTTGGTGCACATATCCAAGTTTCAAACACTTTTGGTCTTATTCCGTACCTGTATATAATCTGTGATTAATTCTGGTACTCCCAGCCGTTTCCTGGAACCATAATTTCAAAGGCAAAAAGTGCCCGATTGTTTGTCAGGAGTGTTCCATGGTACAATACATACTTCTGGTATTTTAATACTGTATAGTTTGCTGTCGTTGGTATTGTTTTCAATTCATATCTTGGCATAGTGTGAATTTCCCAATAGTGTCTCTCTGCTGAAACCCTTGTGTGTAGATAAATCGATATTATTCTGATCTTGGCTCTAAACTATAATGCCCTCAAGTGTAAAATACTACCTAAGAAAAAAAGCTGTTATTATTGTTGATGTTAACATCAGGTTGAGATAAAGTCACCATTTCCAAAGTAATTCTATACCCAGAACATCACATCGTGTAGTATAGTATAGTCTATATTTCATCCAGGTGTCATTTGTGAAGTATCTCAGTATTTCTTCAATTTTAAGCTTGTCACGTATTTGGAGGCTGCTGAGTATAATTGATACAATTAATCGCTTTTACTGTTTGGCTCGATTTAGCTCCGTTCGTCTAAGAAGCCATAATAGACACTGTCGGACGTTCTGTGTTGCAAATCCAGGGGAAACATCACTAGAAATGTGTTGTAATTCACTAACAATTTTATTTTATTGAACTGATCAGCAGCCTGTTGATAAAAATTATTTTTATTCTCAAGTAACATTATGTACATGAGAGCATGCCAGTTTACAGGCATGATCAGAATGATATGAGTTTACATACATACAAATATTTCGATGAAGTGTTGCTGTCAGGACTCCCAATAGCATATAAAGGTTTGAATTGAGAAGTAAACCAACTGCAACAAAGTTTACAGTACTAGGACACCAATTGTATGTGTTGTGGCATGGTGCATATTTGACAAAGAACCTCGCGCTCCTTGACCAACGCGTTACGATTCCAAAAAACGGCTGAGGGTTAGCATAATGGATCACTTAGCATGTTCAGACGCGGGATAGGACCAAGAGTACTTGGAACTTGGGTGTTGAGGAGAAGGCAACAGTATTGTGTCAGTAAGCTCCATACTTGTCTTGCACATAATTTTCTACAACTAGAGGAAAGACAAAAGGAAGGAGAACACAAAACAACAGCACTGGTATTCCGGGGTTAACAGAGCTAATGGGCAGGATTAGTATTTAAACTTCCGGCATACCACTTATGCTTATAGGCTGATTAAAAGCGAAGAACACTAGCATATGACTAAGATGAATGGTGCTCACACGTTCAGGGTCCTTATTATTTCGCTAGTGGAGTGAGAAACAGTAGCTGGTGTGAACATTTTAATTGAGATATCAGAAGAGATGAAATTATTAACATGTCGTACAAATAAAGGAAGTGAGTCTGTTTCCCGAATAGCTTGAGGCAAATGGTTCCAGATTCTCGAGAATTTATTTGTAAAATAATTCATATAAAGAGCAGATTTAAAATGCGATATTTTAATTTCGAGGCTTAATTGCGTAGGTTAGTAAGAAGGTCCCTCAAGTTGAATTGTATTAGACGATGAAAACGCCATTTTGTTCAATAGTTTGTGAAAAAAGATTAGGTTTAATTTTAGTCGTCGCCACCATAAGGTATCTAGTCCTAACTTAGTGCATCAAGTTTTATAGTCTAGAGTACGATCAGCCTCAAACGTGATTGTCGTAAAATATACGTGATTCGTGACGACTTGGTCATTTACACTGATAGAAGAGTTTGGAAGATAATTAAAGTGTAACTCTTCTGGATAATCGCATCGAGTGTAATCATTCAACGGCTGGTGATAGTACAGTATTCTAACAAAAGTGAAATGACCATAGGGCACTGATAGTGACATCTTCAGCACCAAGGTTCTCCACTTATTTCCCTTGAAACAATTAATCGTTCGGTTTATTTCAACCTAGATCTCATTAACATTTCTGCAGTTTTATTTGCAAGATATCAAATATTAAGCAATGCAAAGTACGAGGAACAATATTTGCCCCCACTTGATACTAATATCGTTACAGATGAGTTGACAAACTTCACACTCCGGTACTACGTATAATAACTATTCCTGGTATCTCTCCAGGGTCGCTGCCAGTCAAAATCCAGGATGCAGAAGAGTTCAGCATGAAGCTAGCAACCCCATCCCGTAACAAAACAACCTTGCTTGAAAAACGCTCACCAGTATTAATCTTTCTAACCATTGTAACTCAGCCCTGGGAGTTTAAAGGTCTACATTTCGAAGAGTTATAAAGCCTCATGGTGAAATCCGAGTTTCTTCAGAAGTCACGAGGCCGATGACCCTTCTGACAACCAGGGAAGTAATAATATAGGTACATGGAATGCCTGCACGATATTGGAGACATGGAGAAGCATCCAAATAGCTAAGGAGATGAAAAGTTGCACGTTGGAAATACTTGGAATAAGCGAAACACATTGATTACAAGCTAGACAGCAAAGATTATCCTCAAGAGAAGTGTTTTTATACTCCGGCCACGAAGAAGAAAAAGCCTCACACACACAAGGAGTAACACTAATGCTTTCCCAAGAAGTACAGAATACACTTATACTATGGGAACCTCATGGACCTAGGATCATCAAATCATCCCTCAAGACGAAAAAGGAAGGGATTACAATGAACATAATTCAGTGATATGCACCCGCCAAAGACAGCCACGAGGACGACAAAGACCAGTTCTGTGAGAGGCTGCAGTAAATCATCAAGAAATCCCCAACCAACGATCTGACCATTCTGATAGGAGACCTAAACGCTAACGTTGAAATGGACAACACGGGGAATGAAGATATCATGGGACGACATGGACTAAAAGAAAGGGACGAACACGGTGAAAAGTTTGCAAACGTATGTGCCCTCAAGAAAATAATTATACGTGGCAGCATATCCCCCTCCCACGCAACTTAAAAAGGCACACCAAGCTACATTGGTTTCACCAGATAACACTTCTTAGAACCAAATCGACCACATCTGTATCAGTAAGAAGTTCGGAAGGACCATGGAACACGTAAGAACAAGGAGAGGAGCTGACGGCTTCAGATTGCCGTCTAGCGGTGGCTAAAATGAAACTGAAGTAGCACTGGACAACTGGAGCAGCAGAATTACAGAAGCTTAGCACAACCCTTCTCCAAGTCACTAACAAGCTCAACGAATTCAAAATAACACTCAACAATAAGTTCCAGACATTTCGTGATCTACTAGGAAAAGGTGAAATTAATGTGGAGGACAACTGGAAAGAGACTAAGGAAACAACAACTTCAACATGTCAGGAGGTTTTGGGTTACAAGGAGCATCACCATAAAGGGTGGATTTCTGTTGGTACTCTGGACAAAAACGAAGAAATGAGGAGCAAGAAGATAGAAATTACTAACAGCCTGACAAGAACATAGAAAGCAAAGGTACAGGCCGAACACAGAAGTCAACAAGCAAGTGACGAGGAGCATTAGATCGGATAAACGGAAATATGTTGAAGACCTAGTAATGACGGCAGAAAATGCCGCAAGACAAGGAAACATGAAGCACCTAAGCAACACAACGAAGAAGCTAGCTGGAAAATTCGGTGAGCCAGAACGGCTAATCAACAACAAACCAATCACTGAAATGCATGAACAACAAAACAGGTGGACGCCTACCAGATCTGGAAAACATTCTTGCTATTCAACAGATGTCAACACCTACAGATGTCCCTTCACTGAGATCCTTCCTTGGTATGATCAGTTACTATTCTGCTTTTGTCCCATCATTACATCAAATACGTCATCCGCTAAACATATCATGCACTTGGACCGAGGAATGCGATTTTGCTTTTTGCAAAACTGAAGTCTGCACTGAGTTCGAACATGCTACTAACACACTACAATCCTAAATTAACAATCTTCGTAGCAGCCGATGCTTCAAGTCGTGGAACAGGCGTAGTTATATCCCATGTATTTCCTGCCCGTGCAGTAACTCAAGCAGAGAGAACAGATAGCCAAATAGGAAAGGAAGTGTCAGCTTTAGTATTTGTGGTTCAGAGTTTTAACAAATTTATGTATGGCCGTAAATCTACTCTCTTAATAGACTATAAACCACTACTCACTGTGTTTGGATCGAAATCTGGAGTACCAGCACACATACCAAACCGATTGCAGAGATGATTTTGAAATACAATACCGTTGAACAGAAGAGTTCGGATAAGCTGATGCTTCATCACGATTCGTAAGCCAACACCCAACAAACACTGAAGAGTCAGTAATTACCACATTATCCACTAAGGATTATGCTGTAAATTACTTATTTACTGCCATTCGAGTGTTAGCGGTGAGCGTAGATGATGTCAAACAAGCACCGCTCAGTGACCCCATAATTCAGAAAGTTAAACAGTTTATCACAACCAGATAGCCGAAGAACTTAGAGGATGATGAGAGAGAATTCTTCTACCGACGTGACTCCCTCTGCATTGTCGATGACTGCCAAATGTTTGGTGAGCATTTGGTAATACTGAAATGTCTGTAAACCAAGGTCTTGCGTCAATTTCATACCAGACATCCCGGTGTACGGCGAATAAAGTTCATTTCACGAAGCTTTGCCTATTGGCCGAAAATGGACGAGCACATTGCCAACTTTGTGAATGACTGTTACATTTGTCAAGTAGCTGCCAAAAATGTAAGCAAATCGACCCAATAACATGGCCAAAACCAGAAAAACCATGGACACGCTTGCACATAGATTTTGCTGGTCTAATAAATGGTGTCACATATCTCGTACTAGTAAATGCCTATTCAAAATGGCAGGAAATTGTCCCCTTAGTGCCACTATCGATCAATAGGACTTTGCAAATACTGACGGGAATTTTCCCTCGACACGGATTATCAGACACATTGGTATCAGATAACGGATCTCAGTTTATATCTGAACAATTTCAGGAATTCTATCGCGATCAACCACGTGAGATCATCGCCCTACTATCCACAGTCGAATGGACAGGCCGAACGTTTTGTCGACATATTCAAAAGGGCGCTGTTGAAATCAAAAGCGGAGGGAGTTGTTGATAATCTACAAAGCTACTTGTTGATTTATCGCGCAAAAATAAATGATACTACTCCTAAGAACGTATCGCTCTCCGAAGCCTTGATGAACCGAAAGTTGGAGACAACTTATTATGATATGCTACCACAGAGACACCAGATAACTCAAACAGATTCCCCAGAATTCGACGTTGGTACTCCAACATTCGCCCATGATTACCGGCATCAATAGAACAAACGGATAGAAGGATATGTGACAAGAGGGCAAGGGACAGTGTTGTATGAAGTGAAAGTGGGTAAAGACAAATGGTTGAGATACTTTAATCAGTTACGCTAGAGAAAGGTGTCGAAACCTGTTACAACTACAAAATTGCCCATAAATATTCCACTGGATACAATTAATCTGCCTAATTACAAAAATAAGCAGATAGATAAAGCCTATTAATCAAAATTACTATCAAGAAGAAGGTCCAACCGATGCCGGCGGGAGATGGTGTGATTACAACGGAAACCCCAGCAAATACTTCGAAGAAATTTTAACAAGATCAGACCAACCGAACCCACCAGTTATGGAAGCAGAAACGGATCTCTCTATAAACACCGACCTACCAAAAGTCAAAGAAATCAGAATGGCCATCCGAAAAATCGAGAGTAGCAGAGCAAAAGAAGCAGACAATATACCTGGCCTGGACGTGAGGTCAGATACAGAAGTGACCGCAAAGATGTTTCGCGTTCTCTTCAGAAATATTTGGGAGGCAGAACAAGAACCAGCACATAGTAATGAAGGATACCTCGCCACCATGCCAAAGAAAGGGAATCTTAGCAAGTTTGAGAACTACAGAGGTATTGCTATATTTTCAATGCCAGGAATAATCTTAAACATAATGTTATTGAACCAAATGAAAGACTTAGTGGACGCCAAGCTTCAAAATCAATAGGCCCTAATCCGTAAACACCGATTGTCTGCCGACCAGTTCGGGACTCTACGGTTCATTGTTACATAGTCAATTGAATGGAATCCACCACTTTACACCAACTTCCTCGACTACGAAAAAACATTAGACAGTGTGGATAGGAAAACATTATAGTGTCTTCTTCGACACCATGGTGTACTTGAAATGGTAGATAGTCAATATCATACAGAACTCTTACGACAGACTACACTGTAAAATCGTGCATGGATGTCAGCTCACAGATTCATTTAAAGTAAAGACTAGTGTCAGACAGGGCTGCTTACTCTCGCCCTTCCTCCTTCTGCTGGTGGTTGACTAATTCATGAAAACTGCAACATCTCAAAGAGATCCCGGACTACAGTGGACAACATCGATGCAACTAGATAACTTGAACATTACAGATGACCTGGTTCTTTTATCCCACACACAGCAACAAAAATGCAGATAAAGACGGACAGTGTAGCAGCAGCCTCAGCAGCCAGCAATAGGCCTCAACGAACACAATGGAAAAAGCAACATCCTCACATACGAAACAACCAACACCAACATAATTACACTTCACGGACAAACTCTGGAGGATGTGGAAACTTTTACAAACGTGAACAGCAGTTTCAACGATGGACAATGAGGATCTAATGAAAATTTGAAGGCATGGATCAGTAATGCAAGGGGAGCATTCCTACATATGAGGAACATCCGCAACTCAAAAGAGTTGTCAGTCAACATCGAAATCAGAATATCCAATACAAACTTCAACATAGTTCTGTTGTATGGAACCGGAACTAAAACTTGGAGAACCACGAAAAACGTCCTTCAAAAGATACAAGTATTTATCAACGGCTGACTGAGCAAGATACTTCGGATCAGTTGGCCAGATACCATCAACCACAACCTGTTGTGGCAGAGAACAAACCAACTTCAGGTCGAGGAAGAAATTATGAAAGGACGCCGGAGGTGGATAGAACATACATTGAGGAAATCACTAAACTGTGTCACAAGACAAGCACTAACTTTATAATCCTTAAGGTTAAAGGAAAAGAGGAAGACCCGAGAACACATTGTCCCGGGAATTGGAAATATACATGAAAAGCAGAATAGGCAGAACTTGAGAAGACCTGAAAAGGAAAGCCCAGGACAGAGTTAGTTGGGGAATGCTGGTCGGCGGCCTTTGCTACACATGGGGTAACAGGCATTGATTGGTTGGCATACTATATATTTAAGGATTGGCTTAATTACGCAATCTCCCGACCGTAGCTGCTACCTTGACAAGGTGGTCGAATTTGCCTATCGTGATAACCCAACCGAGCTATATTTTCCGAAATGTATGTTCCTCTAGGTCCTACCATGCCAAGCAGGTCTGTTGGAGAGCGACAAGACCAAAAGCAGCAACCTAAAACCTGAGGAAGAAGTCGTACTGCTGACTGCAGCGGGGTATGACAGCAGTAAGGTGTTTGCTTTGGATAGCTAGCATCTGCAGCGATGCTGCCTTTTTAATGAAAGGAAGGGGTTAGAAAAGGTCGATCCTAAAAATGTCACACCTCACCTTACTCCACGGATTTTGCCTCCGGCAGTAAGGCCTTCTAAAGAACGGAGCCAAGACTTCGAAAACTTCCCGTAACAAGGTCATGCGTGGTCGACCTCAAGCAGTTGTCCCCTGGGATCTGCAATCGCGTTCCCAGGTCACTATGACCAATACTAACCCAGTTTCCTTTCCGGGTACTTCAAGAAGTAATATCCTTCCATGGAGTGAACAGCCAGGAAATGACAACCGTCCTCATACCTCCAACAGCACACGAGATCATCTCGTTCGAGGTCAAATCCCACCCTTAACTCTTAATAACTCTTCTAACCCTATGACTAACACTCCTAGTATAACTCTATAATCTGACGTCTATAATGCTGGTAGTTCAAGTTCACGAAATGTTATTCCTGGTCTCCTGAAACCTCGCAATAAATTATATATCGGAGCTTTAATTGTTCGAATCCTATTCTAAATAGGGTAACAAGCCTTCTTAGATAGGGAGGCACGCCATTGCCTCTTCGTTGTTTCTGCCTACGCTCAGATCAAGTAAAAGATGAATTTTACAGAAAGCTTTCCGACCTCCTCCGAAAAGCTAAGCGCACTAATGTAGTGATAGTGGCTGGTGATTTTAATGCCCAACTAAGTAGACTAAACGAAACCAAAAGGCGATTGGTGGATCCTATGGTGTCGCGGCTCAACGAACAGATAATTGCGAACGCTTACTACAGCTATGTTCAGATAACCGTCTATTTCTTGCAAGCACCAACTTTAAGCATAAGAAAAAATACCAGTTAACATGGCGACCTGTACAATCAACTCAACGCTGGACTCAAATAGACCACATCGCCACCAGCCATCGTTGGAGAGGCTCGATAGAAGACTGCCACTCATTCTGGAGTACATGTTTAGACTCAGACCATGCTTTAGAACTAACGCGTATTAGTTCGCGTCTCACTGGACATAAAAAATCTACAGCAAGGCCCCTCCTCAGAGTTCAATTAAATGATGGGAAAGTTAATAATACATTTCAGGAACAACTAGAAAACCATTTAGTCAACTATGTGGGCGATATCCACCTCGAGTCAACTTGGAATGATATCCAAAAAGCTGTTGAAACAGTAGTGATATCTACTAGTAAACTGAACCAAAAGGTTGAGAAAATTCAATGGATTTTAGCAGCATCTACTGAACTGATAGATGCTCGGCAACACATACCGTCTGGTTGTGAACACGATGAGGAGCGGAGGCAAATTAAACACAAACTGGTTAAAAGCTTACGTAATGATCACGAGCAGTTGTGGGTGGCGAAAGCTAAAGAGATGGAAAAGGCAGCGGCAATAGGTAACAGTAGGCAACTGTTCAGACTTATCAAGGAAACGGGTATCAGAAATCCGACTGTAAGTAAAAATATCTCGAAAGGATGGGACTATTATTTAATGTCAATTCAGAAGGTTGAACCGATGGGTAGTACACTTTAGGGAACAGTTCAACTGGCCGTAGGTCTCATCCCGGTTGCTCACTCTGATACTAGTCCACCAAGTCTTAGTGAAGTTGAGAAGGCTATAGGGAATCTAGAGCGAGGGAGAGTAACAGGACCTAATGAATTAACCCCTAAGACATTTGAGGACGGCAGTCCAATTTTACCAACGAGATTAACCGGGATCCTTGCTAGAATCTTGGTACTAGACGTACTCCCATATGACTGATCTCGAACACTAATCGTCCCAATCTACAAGAAAGGACAGAAGTCCTCGTGTGACAATTACCGAGGAATCAGTTTAACGAATATAGTGGATAAAACATTGGCTTCAATAATACTTCGCCGTCTAACTAAAGCTCGTGAAAGGCAAACTCGAGAAAACCAAGGTAGTTTCAGACCTGGATGTGGTTGTATATACCAAATATTCACACTTCGGCAGCTTCTGGAACATTGATACACTTCTAGACGTCCAACAATAGCTGTATTCCTTGGCCTTAAAGCGGAGCTTGACTCTATCTATCGTAAGGTTGGGTCATTGGAAGGCGTACCAGAGAAGTACATTAACCTTATACAGGCTCTCTACTCGAACACCACATTGTCGAGTCAGAGCTTATGGAGGACTGTCGTCAAAGTGATTACTTCACGTGGTGCTCAACACGGTTGTCCACTTTCCCCATTTTTATTTAATTTTATGATTGACATACTTTTAGAGTTAACATCGTCATCGTCTGATTTCTCCGGGGTTGACCTCCTTCCAGAAGATAAACTTACTGACTTCGAAAATGCAGATCTACAACTGAGACAATTCCCTAGAGCATATTCCCTAAATCCCAACCAAATGTACTCGAATTTCATACCACTAAACAACAGAAACCAACATAAGAACCCGATGGGATCCGCCTACAAGATACCTACAAACCTTGCTCAACAGGCTTATTACACCTACACTAATAGTCCAGCACTTTCCTTTGGCGGCCCAACGGTCACACCGAGATCGTACAAATCACTAATAAATCCCCCTCAGACTTCAGTGTATCATGACCACGGGTTGCTTCGTTATGCCTCTATGGCATACAATAATAATGTGCCAACGTATAATTGCTTGCTGCCCACATACAATCCACCAGAATTTTTTCATATGAATCGCTATCCACAGTATTCTTTTCCCCAATAGACTCAAATAGAACCTCGAATCGTAACTTCGCACCTTTTACAAACAATGAATCCCTTAAGTCTACCTTCTCACTATCCCGCCATACTCGCCTCACTTCCTCCCCTGTTCAGTCCTCACTTATTCCACATCGTCATATAGATAGTACTCTGCCAAGTGACAAAGTACCCTCTCCCAACCCCCTAGTGGCTAATGTCTCGCTGCTATCACTCCCCTATACTCCATTTTCTTCTTCCATTTCAAACAGAGTTCATAGGGATTCTCCACTAACTCAGGTAACCCGTGACCTATCCAATTTGATTAGTCCCATACAGTTCTCCACTATTCTATTTAACTCCCGTTCCCTCTTCAATAAAATCACTCATCTTAAATCCCTAATGTACTCAGTTAACCCATGCTGTGTCCTAATAACCGAGACTTGGTGTACTCCCGATATCTCAGACCTTACACTTCAAGTTGATAATTATGTCATATACCGCAAAGATAGGAATTCAGGAAAAGGCGGAGGATGTATAATATATGTTCGATCCGATTTTTCATCATCTCTTATCTCCCTAAAAGGTAGTGAACTTTTAGATGACGCTATATTTGTCAGTATTGACAACTGTTCCCATTATCAATTCCTGATAGGTTGTATTTATAGACCACCTAATGCTACCCATACTTTTACCCAACAATTAGGTCATTTATTCGCATCATTATCATTGCTTCCTATGACCAAGTTGATAGGAGGAGATTTCAATATGCCTTCTGTTACTTGGAACCCCTTGCATGGACCTCCACACCTTGATAAATTCTTTGGAATACTTGAAAGTAATGCATGGACTCAAGTAGTACGTAAAGCTACACGAAAGTCCAACTTATTAGACTTAATCTTCTTACAAAATGCCCCAAACTACTCAGTCAGTACTAGTCTTGAATTTCCTGGCAGCGACCACAAAGTTGTCATTTGCCAGTTAATTGTCAATGAATGTTCATGTACTAAGATTAAAACAAACGATCCTCTTGATTCTCGTAGAAACTATGCTCAAATTAACTGGTCTAATACCGAGAAATTACTACATGATCTTAATTGGGATATATTTTTCTCCTCTTACGAAGTTAATAACTCACTAGATGCTTTTTACCATAATATAAATTTATGTCTTGACAGTGTTGCACTTTTAAAGTGATTAAACCGCACATCCCAAATAGTGAATACATCCCTGTTAAATTCAAAAACAAACTACGGAAGTTACGAAAGAGATTATTCGTTCAGCATGACTTTTCCGTAATTTCCAGTATCCATTCAGTATTCACAAATATAGCAAACTACAGAAAAACGAGAGAACTAGAAGCCGAAAAAATGCTTCTGAAATTACCTGACAAAATAGCCTATTTAGCAGCCACCCTCAGAAAGAAACTTTATGCCCAGTCCAGTCTTCCTACTACTCTCAAAATCAAAAATAAAATAACTAGTAACCCTATGGAGATCTGCGAAGCGTTTAGTGAATCATTTGCACACTCTTTTACTAGAAACAGTCCACTTATAGGGATGATCAGCAACTTTAACCAGCATAAATTAACTGGCTTGAAGTTTACAGTTGCTAATGTTAGAAATGCTATAAGATCACTAAAACCTTCATTTAATAGTGGAGAGGATGGAATACCGGTTAATTTGATTAAATATGGTAGCTCAGCCTTCCCAATACTGCTCACAAAAATATTTAATCTCTCCTTGGAAGATGGAATTTTTCCTAGTTCCTGGAAAACCACGTATATAATCCCTCACTTCAAAAAAGGCACCAGACTTAGCATTGAAAATTACCGTCCAATTAATCACTCTTCCGTTTTATCTAGAGTCATGGAGAAAGTTATAAAAGAGGGGATTTACACTCACATCGTTAAGCACAAGCTAATTAAATCTTCCCAGCACGGCTTCGTGTCTAAGAAATCCTGCATAACTTGCCACCTAGAATACTTCAACTATATAATAAACAATAGAGATGATGGAAAATTAATTGTTACCCTATACTTTGACTTCACTAAAGCGTTTGACAAAGTACATCACTCATCTCTCTTATATAAATTACAAGCTTTCGGGATAACGGGCAAATTGCATGATTGGTTAGCTTCGTTTTTGAAAGATCGCATTCAATTAGTGAAACTAGGACGATATCTCTCACGTCCTCAAAATATCACTAGTGGTGTCTTCCAGGGTTCAGTCATTGGACCATTGTTATTTATTATGTATGTTAATGACATATGCCACTGTTTTCAAGAGGGTAAGACCTTTATGTTTGCGGACGACCTCAAAGTTGTCTATACATTCAACCCAGATGAAGGTCGAAATATTAACGACATAATACAGAGAGATCTCAATAAACTAAGCAAATGGTGTGATAAATGGTTTCTTCCCCTTAACACACAAAAGTCAGGGTACCTATGTTTCGGAGAATCTAACCCCGAGATTAACCTACACCTTAACGAACATGAATTTCGTCATCTAAATGACGTCCGTGATTTAGGAGTAAGATACTCAAAAAGTCTATCCTTTACCGAGCATGCTTCATCACAGGTCTCTAAAGCTCGTAGACTTATTGGTTTTATTCATCGTAACTATCGTCTTAGCGAATCTAAAGTTATTCTTTATAAAACTTGTGTTAGACCTCTACTTGAGTACTGCCCAATTATATATAGTTGCATGCGTTCACTAGATCGGCAAAAAATAGAGAATGTTCAACGGCATCTTACTAGACTATTAACCCCTGGCCGACCCTATGATGCTAGATGCTGTGCTTGGAAGTTAGACCCTTTATGGGTCAGAAGGATTAAACTTAATCTTACTATACTCTATAAAATTCTTCATAAAGATATTATAACAGATTGTACTGCCTTGACATTTGCTGGAAAACATAAGTATGACTTGCGGAACCAAAACTCTCTGGTAACAGTGCAGAGAGCCACTAGTAAGCTAAAATCCTCCTTCTTTGTTGCACGTTATGCTAACCTCTGGAACCGGTTACCAGAAAGCATACGACAATCTAACTCATTGTCACAGTTTAGATTGGCAATAAACCTACACTTGGACAATGCCGGCATCTGTAACTTACTTAACACAACTTATATAGACTATGGTACATTTATCAATGGACCTCCTGGCATTTAATTCTACTTATAATTCGACTAAACAATAAAAAGCACTTGTAGACTTTAAAAACTTTTTAATTATTCACCTACAGGCAATAGAACGTTTCTACCTAGAAGAGAGTGCTTTGGAAACTCGTAATGTCTATGCACTTCTTAGAGGTGATGTAGTATGTCTTTATTCCCCCATACTTTATCTTATAGGATAAAGTAGATCTAAAATTTACCATAGTTATCTCTAGTATCAGTTGACGTTTCCCAGAATAAAAAAGTCGAGTAACAAATGAGATTTAGTTAATCCAATATGTACACTTTAGGTCTCACTATAATCAGATATACTTAACTGATTCTGTGCCCTCTCGCGTTTTCGCTTGTTCCTTTTCTTTATCTTTTCAGTTCCCAACTATCGTGGCACGCTGAAAATATAACCCAAAGTCCACGCTAAAAAGGAAATTGCATCTTAGTGATCTGCTCATGATGCTTTAATGTGTTACCTCCAATCTCCATCGTCCACCTACAAGGTGCCGTCCCACACAAGGACATGTTCGTACTTGACGCCACAATAGACTATTTCAAACAACTGTGTGGTATCTAAATCTTCCTTGTGTCGCGTCTTTGACACTACTTTTTTGAATTGATTACATATATTAATAAGTGTTCTCTACTAATACATTCCTGAAAACTCAAGAATGAAATGTATCTTCCAGCTTGTCTTGTAAATTGTATTATTAGTCAAGCATTCATTTCGCAAAAACTTTGTGTTCTATTGTAAAAGAGTTAAACTTTCTGTATCATAATGACCATGCCTGTAAACTGGCGTGATTTCTGTAATAAATAAATAAATAAATAAGATGATATAATCCTATTGGGTGGGTATGCCGATAAAATGCAGAATCTTTTGACTACCTTAAACAAGAATGTAAGGATGTTTGGGATGCTATTCTCCCTATCCAAATGCAAAATGTTGCTTCTGGATTGGCTTGATTCGGCACCGAAGTTAGTGATAGGGATTGAAGCAGTTGAATGTGTCAACCGCTTCACTTATCTTGGGAGCCTCATCAGTCCTGATGACCTGGTGTCTGCCGAAATTTCGGCTCGTATACATAAAGCCCGACTGGCTTTTGCCAGTTTGCATCACTTGTGGCGTAGGCGAGACACCCGTCTTCTGACCAGTGGACGCGCTTACTACGCAGCAGCTCGATCCGTTTTACTTTGTGGATGTGGAACATGGCAATTAAGGATAGAAGACATTCGTTGGCTCTTAGTACTTGATCATAGATATCTTTGAAGCATTGCTAGTGTTTGCCGGGACCACAGAGTAAGTAATACGTGGATTAGAAATATAATATGAGATAAATACAGCAAGTATGTTGATTAATTCATTGTGTGATTAAACTGACTCTGAACTGTGGTTTAATAGGGATTTGTTCTACCGATTTCTGTCATAAACTCAACTATTAACTCTACTCCTATAGCGTAATAAGTGACAAGGGGAAACTACTTGACGTAAGTAAAATTGTATGTAAGTCACACCACTTGATGGCCCACCCTAACATTTGTCACCAGGATACTTGACTTAAGAAAAATTGGCTAATGGTTAAACTGTACTAAAGATGGAAACAAAAAAGGATTTACTTATATATCGCCACATGCCCTGGAACAACGTGTCCAATGACAGAGATCGACTAGTACACCATCATCTGCACCATTCCTTCTTACAGTCTTTAGACAACATAATGTTAATTGTTTGTCCTAGATTAAGAGCGATACGTGTGGTAGGGTTATGTTTTCTACCAACCCTACAGTCTGCTTATCTCGCGGAATACTTTGACAGAGACAGCATAAAACCAGAGGGTGTCCGATGTCGAGACTAATCTTCAGCACAAGCACAGGTAATCACAGATAATCCTGATTTCGTGGCTTCCTAAAAGTGGAGCGTTAGGTGACAGACTACCCTCTCAGTTCTTACTTCATCTGCGATTTCGGTTGGTGACACCACGACAGCAGGGGCGGTCCTGAAACGTGCGTAGGTCCAAACCCCTCCAGGTTACGACCAATACTGTTTGAACTGACTGAACCTTGACAACTTCATAGTACAGTAATCAAGAGTAGCGAATAGATTCAGGGAGAGCCTATTAAAAGTTCTCTTACAATTTACCCCACCCAAAGTGGTGAAACATTTACGGATCCGACAATATTGGGACTCATAGCTGGTGTGGGAAGTCTTGGGAAAGTGAAGCACAAATGTGCCTTATGCGCATCAAAAGTAGCCCAAAATGCTAAATTTTCTGAACGTTCGTCACAACAAACTAATCTGGACTTCATTTCTCTGCTTGCTAGTTACATTTACCGAGTTAGATGTACAGAAAATCAGGCAGCCGGTGTGCTATGGTGAGTGGAACAAAACATGCTTCAACACTACGACAAGTTCCAAAGCTTTGGAGTAAAGCCAGAGAGACAATCTAGAGCTGCAATACTTACTTTCATTTAAAGACTGGAGTCTACAAATATAACGAACTATATGATTCACAATTCTCATTAATTGTCCCACCCCCGGGTCTAACCCCCCTACCAACTAGATCGGTGAGTGCTAGTTTTAAATGGGGTGATAATCAGAGTGATATGCAAATATGGTTTAAAGGATACTCATCACATCTGTAGAACAAAATCAGCCATAATACAATTTCTCCCACTAGTGTTTTCTTCAGCCAAGCTGTGCAGCAGGGCAATCGACGCCACAGCTTATGTTTCACCAAAGTAGCCCCTAGTTATAACAATTCGGTAAGGATGGGTGGCTTACTAATTAATATCTATCTGGTGATCTGATCACAAACAGGAACCAACACCATTCAACAGAAATGCTTACGAGACTCAAAGGGTATAATCGAGCTAAAAAATGATCCTCTTAGGAGTTTTGAGAGCAAATAGCTTTGGTCGCTTATTTCCTCTACATTCAGCAACAACCATTCTGACATACTCATATCTACAGTTCTAGTTCATTTTGACGATGCAAGACTCTAGGGACCCATTCGCCGTAACATTGACTTCCAAGAGCTCTAAGATTGGGTCTAAGCTAATCGCCTACAATTCATTGTCCAAAATGTCACAATATATTCGTTTACACTTCGGAAAGCAGGAGAACAGTTCTTCTCCAACAGCACAACAGTCCCGTTAAGGTTTCATCTTAACCAACAGTCTTTACAAAAGCTGAAGTTGCCTCTTTGGTATGACTAAGGATTATGTTGCATTTCGCTTAACCTGAAGACATCTGCGCATGTTTGGCGCAATTTTTTACCACCTACAATATACATCCGACCATATATCTATACATCTCTCCTCAGACGGGAAGTGAATATTTTAAAATCTTGGAGAGATGGGCCTCAAACTGAAGCAAAGGCATGTGATGACCATTTACGCTCACTCGATTTATTTTTCTTTGATAACTTAACTAACTGTCTAGTAAGGTGACAGCTGTTAGCTATGGTAAACCCAACACTCTGTGACAAACTCGTCATCCTTTGGGTGACATCAGTTCTCAAATCAACTGTCGATGTACATTGTTTGTAATTATGACACTGGGCGCTACGAAATACTCTGGATCACACTCCAGTATCAATACGCAAGCTGGTCGTTGCTAAGTAACAGTGAGTATAAGTGGCAATTTCTCCCTCTCTATTATTACTAATAGTGGCGCGCTATTTCCAACTAGGCCTAGTGTAGGGAAAGCAAACAGGCAGGCGGTCTTCCACGGAAACTGCTTGGAATGCCTTTCGGGAGTTATACATATATGTTACTTCACTGTACAAGCCATAGGATTAACCAAGTAAATAGAGAAATAGTTCACCTCGGTTGAAGGAAGTGCACAGCCTTTTGTGTGGGAGTAAGAACTGTAAGTAAATTAAAGTTACTTGGCATAGCCGAAACTGGGTGCGAATACTAAAAGAATAAACACACTTGTGTCCGTCTAAAAACAATCTGCAAAAAATTTTACGGAACGTCCTAGACTCCGGTTAACTTGTTTTAACTAGAAGGACAAGCGGCAATATACCAGTTTTGTTTCGGAACAGTTTACCAATACTAAGGTGATTTTGGTTAATCTGAATTGTTCTCTAATAATTTATTCACAGTAGATGCAACTTTTTTACAGGGAGGTTTAATCTCACCAGAAATGAAGTAATTTGTACGCGACGACTGGTCTTAAACTGCTAAATGAACTTAGTGCAAATAAATTAATCGGACTAAAGGAAACACATTCTGAGTAAGTAAAAGTAACTAGAAATATTGATTTCAAACTCATTTGGTGTAAGCTTCATCCTATCAATAACGCATTATGAGTTTCGTTTGTGGCTGGAAAAGCTTCGTAGTCAGACTTGTCTTCACAAGAGGTACGCGGTATAAACCTGAAAAATACGACCAGTCAGCTAGGCTAACGTAGTCTTCAAACTTTTGATAAAGACTATTCTTAAGGAACTATTTAAGTAATTGAGTAAAGACCTTTTGATCTCCGAACATTAACGCGCGTCTGTAGAAGGTTTTTCATATCTCACAAACTTATTAATTACATAGGAAAACTGATGTTATTAAAGAGATCAAAAGACCCCAGTAAGTACGATTTACATCGAATTCTACAAGGCTCTTGAAAACATTACTCAAATGAGACTGCTGCTTAAGTTACATGATATCAGAAGACAAAATCTATCCGCATGGATAATGGCTCTTAGTCAGGCGAAAATGAAGGATATAGATCAACCCTGTCTTGTTTGACATGACAACAGTAATTATTGGATTTCACGTATGCGATTTCGGCCATTAAGTACAACTGTCAGACTTGCCGATTTACATCTGGCTCTGTAAATTATCCATGTGCGGCAAAACCTTGAGTTCAGTATAGAAGCAACCAACCACCATCAGAAATAAGGTACTGAACCGCTGGAAAGTGTTTGAACGTCCTCGACCAGACGGGTATCCGAAGTTTTGAAGCAAATGTAAAGTTAAACAGCTTATCTGAGAACTGGGAAGAATTGTTTATTACTTGGCAACTGCTGGCAAATGCTTTAAATCGTATCATGATGCATGATCGACACCAAGGTCAAATACATACACAGTGAATAACGATGTGCTCCACGTTGTTCTGATACACAACTATCTAACAGTCACCAACAAAGACTATTTGTAAACTACAATATATAGTGGTGATATGTGCCAATGTTTACAAATTCTAGTCGACTCATAGAACATTCAAGTACACTGACTTCCCTTGTGTTGTTAAAAATTAGATACTGTATGCAAGCAGCCAGTCTGTGGTTTACTGAAAAAGGTTCAGCGGTTTCAGCCAGGTTAATTTCTAAGATCTCTAGGCTGTTGTGCAAGAGATTAGCTAAACTGGAGTTATTCCCTCTGCCATACGATAGAACCAAAGTAGGCCCAAAAGTAGTCCTCCAATTACCTAATAATAAGCTTGGTCTAATCATAATCCTCTGTTTCCTGTTTTTAGATGCAGAAAATTTACGAGGGTATGAAGTGCACCTGGTATATGACCAAGTTACGTTTGTTGTATTACCAGAGCAACTTCTAACGATTGAACCTACTCTTACGAATAAAAATAATTCAGGAGGCAACGAAGGATGGAAGAGAAGTTATATTTGATCGTGAATAGAGCGTCAATGGGATAGCAACGTCTAGGCTGGCAAACTAGAGTGCGAAATGCTTCCCACGGTGTGTTGTAACGTGATCTGGTGGTGATGCGTAGCCAATCGCCTTCAAATAGTCGTGTGCGCTAAAATAAACATGGTCAGAATCAATGCCAGAAGAATATGCAGCTGTTTATTTTGGGGATTATTTACCGCTACAAGCCTAAAATCAATTATCTGCCGTACAAAATACTGAATTTCCTGCAAAATAGTCTACGAATGGAACTCCCTAATTCAACACGCAGCTGCCGCCTCGTGTGCCGACAAATTTCAAAATATTGGACTAACGTTAAATTCGGCTCGAAGTGACTAATAGTGGCCATCCAGCTACGTGACCTAATAAAACTAAAGTAAGAAATTGTTTACATGATGCGTCATGTTTTGCTTATCAAATCGTAAATAATCAGGATTCTCCATCATAATAAAAAGTATTCGTACCTTTTATTAATATGTCCAAGGCGAGGCTGGATTTTCAGAACTGCAATTGGTGTGGATTAAGAAAGGTTATTGACCTTGAGTCATTTAGCCCTGAAGACTGAAGGTCGCGTTAACCTTACTAAAAATCAATGGCGCTCAGATTGTGTTTTTATGATTGTATTTATGCAGGAAGGTCTGTATACTGTTATATCATACACCTTTTTTAATTCCGTCTCTTCAGAAAGCTTATATTTTGCCCAACCGAACTATTTTAGGTGAATGTATTTTGTTAGTGGCAATAAAAGAACGTTCGGACATATGGAATATAATACTGAAGTGAAAAATTAGTTCGTGGGAAGAAACCTATGTCATAATTTTAAGCCCTAGATTTAAGGAGAGACACTGAATGGATTTCGCTTACTCCGCATCACCTAAAGTCTCTACCATTGGTTACCACAATTTTATGTACCGCCGCCAAGTTGTATGAAACTACCAACATGGCTCAGACCAACATTCATTGACTTCATGAACTGATTCCACATTGTTGTTTACCTACCCCTAAATTAACTTTTTTCTGCCTTAATATTGGTGGAGGTTGCACGTCGAGGTAGTCGGTGGTTAGCTATACACAATACAGGTCTCAACCACTTCAGTCAACGAAGATTCACAGCAACATCAACCAATTTACCATCATCCTTTAATACCCCGCATCTAACCTCACTATTACTTACCAAGTGATTTTAAACGTGAGTGATGTTTTGAAGACATCTACGATCAAATACCTACATATAGGTATTTGATCTTAGTGAACTATAGTTCACTAATGTCATCTACTCCTAGTGACCACGTTTCGCCTCTATACTGTAAAACTGTCGTGCAGTATGCTAATCCTTTAATTAGTAGACGAAGACATCCCGCACTATAAGTGATATAAGTTAGCAGAAGCCAAACGAATATTCCTAATCTATGCCGAGATTTCGTCAAACACTAACCTATGAAGGTCAATGATCATCCAAGAAAAGTAGAGTAGTCAAAGTGTTCAACTATTTCACTCTCTATCTTTAGTTCAGGTGTCGATGCAGATTAGTCAGTCCTGAAGCAACAATTTGTATTTAGAGGGAGAGAAACAGCCTGAACATGCTTGTATTGTTGCTTAATGTTATCAAAAGACTACATTTTATCAGCATCTTCAAACTCAGATTTGTCATCCATCATTTCCAGATTTCACAGTTCACGGGTTTTCCTTAGGCACTTAATAATTATTGAAGCTAGTATTCTAGGCACTATATTATCTATTGAGCATGCTAGATCCTCAAAAATAGCATCAAACTAAAGACTTGGTATTGACTTCTCGAGCGTAATGTAAACCAAACACCCTCCGTATTAAACTAATCAAATCCAGGATACCTATGCTATAACATTATTTTTTTTTAATTTTCTCAATGTAGTAATCATCCATGTTAATTTTTGTCATGCTTATTTAATTGATGATTTTCTTTAGCCAGTAATCACTAATTTGATTGATACATAAGTGCACTGTGATAAATTGACTTTGTCTGTAATATTAGGTCGTTTAACTCGCCATTCAAGTATCCTCTCGACGAATCGAAGCAGGCTGACGACGGGCTGGATATATCTTGTCATGTGAAAGTTCGTGCACTATTCGGTCACCTGCTATTGTTTCATGTCGATTGGTTAGCGGCTATTCATCATTCAAAAATTGGCTAAACCTTAGGACAAACGTTATCACAATATGATTTGGTCCTTTCTTACATACTTTGACAACCATCGACTGAAATTGGTCAGGTGGGATTACGTCCAGCTTGCAGTTTAGCTAAAATATCAGTCAGCCTAATATCTATGACTGAACAATCATTCTTAAAGGCCTCTAGAATTTATTTTCTCGGACTCGGATCATCAGCTTTCTTTAGAACAATGTCTATCGCCACACACTAATACAATAGCTTTCACTAGTAAATCGTTGGTGTCTGAGAAGCACTGCTAGCATGATCAAAAACAAATAGACTTACGGACCGTTTTTAAATTTGTAAGTACGAGGTTCGTGCTAACATCATGGTACCATTCTGCATTAGCTACACTGCATGCCATTTCCCACCAAGTGCTAACAGCACAACTTTTAGCAACAACATTTTTAACTGGTTATCTTCACCTTTTACGATGTGTTCAGAAATTGAAAACTAGCAGCAAAAAATTTGACACCCCAAGGTCGGAAAAAAGTACTGGTACCAATAACAACTAGATACAGTGATTTGCAGACGAACCGTTGGGTTTGATGAATTGCAATGACATTCCACGGATAAGTACATCGACAAAAACGCCGATGTCAAAAATTACTCTGGTATCTTGACGGAAATTAATTCAAACAAGGCAAAACAAGTGGTCTTTGTGTCCTTGGGACAATCAAAACTAGAAAGTTACCCGAAGAGGAAAATACCACTGCCCCTTTCTAACTTGTTTCTGTAGCCATCCGTGATTGGCATTCCATAATTCAACCTGTAGCAGTTCACCCATAAATCTTTTCGAACGAAAGTCAGTTACCTCACATTACCTAATAAAAGCTTAAGTATTATTATGTAATTTGGAGCTCTGGTCAGTTATGTTCAATCCTTTATTATAAGTGTCAATTATTCAGCTATGAACAACGTAGAACATGGCATACATGTGTATTGGCGTAAATTACCTTGACACTAACATGAAAGGATAAAATTTGCGAAATTAGTACGACAATAGAATTATTAGTAATTGTAAATACACAAATCTGAAAGTCTAACTTGTGGATGTTGATGTATTGTCTTACGAATGCTTAGAGGTTAAGGCGACCAACTTAGTCATTGGTATTTGTATTCTCCCTACAGTTCACTGTCTTAAAACAGGTTAGGCTCTAGTACACGGTGTTATTTAAAGCGTCAATACAATCGCAGTATTTATATATTTGGACACTATGAATTGTCAAAGACATATCAAAAATCTTAGCAGCTATTTCTGAGCACTATATTGCTGACTTGAGTTTGACTTACTAGAACCGATTGATCACTGTTTGTTCTTGTCAAATAAGACGATTTTCAAATTGTCGGTGAGGATTACACTTAACTGTAATATAATTTCTTTTGTACGAAGCTAAACCATATATAACACTTTCCCGCATCTATATGGACCCCAAAATTTCCTGACTTGTTTGTTTATGTTCATTCAATCCAAACCATGCAGTTTTGTCCCTGGCTGACATCACAGTGTTAGTGAAATTAAGTTAATTAGTGAAACTACATAATTTGTGAAAAGTTCCATCTCTTATCATTCACGTTGTCATTAATGAAACAATGATAAAATAGCTGATATTCTTGGCTTTCCTAGCAACTCTAAACAAACCATTCTGTGATAGAAAAGTCTATAGGTATCTCATAAAGTCACACTCAAGCTCTTCATGATTAATAAAAAGTTGTTTAGACTGTTGAGTACTTCATGTTCATTACATTTAGAGGGTAATAACTTACAATACTTAGTGATTATGATGGTATTTTTCTAGTAGAGATTCAAGTTCAACTTTCTTTTAAATAGGTGTATGCATAAGGAGTCTTCCAGGTTCTTAGGTGTTATCTTGATTTTTTGTTTTAACAACATAGTTCCAAAATTTAATGTTTTTATTGGCTTCTTGTTTAAGGAACGCTGGCAAATCAAGAATACCTAAATATACTTGTCCTCAGTAGCGATAGACTGCTTCTTAAATCAGGAAATGGTGACCGATAGGCAGTAAAAAGAAATAAATTAGTCAAATTGTTGTATCACAGTGAGATTGTTTAAGGTTCGACCGTACCAAGCAGGTTAAATAAATATCAGTAAAATCAGAAGCAACCAATTTAAGACCACAATATGATGTATACTATTAACTGTACTAGAATGTTTCAGCAGGTATGTGTTCCCCATCGATAGCCGATGATTCAAGTGGTGCTACTATTTCATAATAAAAGGAGGGATGAAAAAAGGCCACTTGATTCTTAACACTAGCAGTAATGTCTGGAAAGTACAGAATCATTATAGCGAATATATTGGTTTAAATTCGTTCTTAGAATTTTAAGTCATGCTCTTAGGTAAATAACACAGGCCATCAATACAGCTTTCCTTCTATAATATAGAAAACAGATATGTGCCAACTACTCACAGCGTTGGCACCACTCAAGCTATTATTTTTCCATATTAAACTTCCTAATATTCCTCTTTGTTACTCATCATCCTCCAGTTACATCTTCGCGCACACCTAAGGCTAATGATCTGAGCTTACGAAGTACTTATCCTTGTCTCCCGACACCACGCTTCAAAATGCGTGTCACAATCATCGCTTAACCCTTGTTTAATCTGACAGGAGGCTTCATTAACCAAGACATTAGAATCTTGTATCATTAACGTATGCAGTAGAGCAAAAACCTACGTGCATGTTCATGATTTGGTCATTAACTTAATATCACCTGGCCTGTGTAACAAACCAGCGCGTTTTACTTTTCATCTACTTATTGACTTGGTGATGTCATTTCGTAGTCATAATGAAGACAGCATAACATTTAGGAAGCAGAATAGTCTTTCCATAACTGGATTCCTGTCTTTTGTCACTTATACGCTCTGTGATTGATACTATATGAAGTCGAAACAGTTGGGATACTTTTTTTTCGTTCTTTCTGCATACGCCCTAAGTAATTGCAACTCTATTGAAGTAAAAATGTCTGTTGTCAAAAAATTTAACCTCCAGAATGTAAAAATATTTCTGTTGAAAGTAAGAGACATATGTTATTTGTATTTGATTGTGGGCATCTTTGACTCATTCTTTGCGTGCAGGTTCATTTTCACTGATACTTTTGTCTTGGGATCTCTAGTTGTCTGTTGCTTCAGTAGACAGTTGTACACGTTTACTGTATTTACTTTGATATTCACTTGTAACTTTTATTGCATAAAGTTTTCTAATAAACAAGTTGGAATATGTTCGTTACTCTGTTTCTAGTTGTTTTTCAGATACATGTTCATTCACCAATTTGGTGTAAACAAACTACTTGATGGATTTCTGCTTGTCATCTGTAACTGGACTTTTATCAGATGTCTGTAACAATCCTGAAAACATTAGTTCCGAAGAAGTAGTCAGTGAATTTCAAACGAAAAGTATTACATATATACTCCTTATTATACTACTTAGAGGCCTTCGTAATAAGACCACTGTTCAATGGTGATGATGATTATTTAAATTCGACTAGCAAAGTACCTCAGGCATGTCCTCTGGTTAGTTAATTACCATATTTCAGAGTTCTTTCATCTGCCCTGAAGTCATTGAACCCCCCTGTGAGTTGCAAGAATCATCATCAGTGTACCCGAAAATAATTAACTTTATCTATCCATCAGATGACGAGATCAAAGCAGAATGTGATGCAGTACACCTAGCATCTTATAATTCTGTAAATAGAACAACGGATCCTTCTACTTCAGTGTTTGATGATAGCTTTGCTAGTTTAGATCTAACTCAAATTATGAATTCTTCTGAGATTACTAGTTGCAAAAATGCTACATTTAGTTTGCTCTCAAGTGAAACATATTCAGATGCATCAAAAATAGCAGCACATTCTGATATGGCAACTCCTTTAGATGAATCAGAGGGATCTACTTGCGTTTTATCTGCTACAATAAAGTTGATCCAAAGACCTACGAAAAAAGTGTCAATGATAAAGCAGTCAAACTATTATAATTCGAGTGCTCATCCGCTCAGTCATGAACGAAATAATTTGTCAATAACAGAACATCCCGTACACAATTATGTTTCATTCGAGTTGCCACACACTTCTAATAATCTGTCAATACAGCCACAGGTTGCGTCCAAAGTTGAAGAAGATTCAATAATAAAAGATAACATTCAAACGTACCACACTAATACATGCTATGAAAAAATTCGACATGAGTCAAATATTTCTTCCTCCTTCAATGATTTTGAAGACTGTTTAGATTTAAAGAAAAGTTCTGACAATCATGACTCTCGTTTTACTGGTTTCAAGACTGGGAAAGGTGATTCAGTGACTTTAACGAGTGTTGCGTCACGAAAGTTTGCTCGAACTCTTATGGATTCAGTGAATACTTGTGAAGATAATGTTGATGTTGTGAAACTTCCTGATAATTATGACTCTCATTTTACTGGTTTCAAGACTGGGAAAGGTGATTCAGTGACTTTAACGAGTGTTGCGTCACGAAAGTTTGCTCGAACTCTTATGGATTCAGTGAATACTTGTGAAGATAATGTTGATGTTGTGAAACTTCCTGATAATTATGACTCTCATTTTACTGGTTTCAAGACTGGGAAAGGTGATTCAGTGACTTTAACGAGTGTTGCGTCACGAAAGTTTGCTCGAGCTCTTATGGATTCAGTGAATACTTGTGAAGATAATGTTGATGTTGTGAAACTTCCTGATAATTATGACTCTCATTTTACTGGTTTCAAGACTGGGAAAGGTGATTCAGTGACTTTGTCGAGTGCCACATCACGAAAGATTGCCTTACCGCTTATGGACTCACCTATTTTTGGCGACGATTCCGTTGATTCAGAAAAGCGTTGTGAATCTGACAATTTCATTTTTCCTAGTGTTAAAGATGACTTATTAATAAGTATTGATGATAGTGAGAAGCGACTTGTACCAGTCCATGATAGCTGTTGCCAGTCACCTCTCAATGAAACCGATTTGTTTAATGGATATTGTTTTGATACTCAATTTGATCTGCCGTTTGATCATTCACAAAATGGTTCACAAATGACAAAAGTTAGTATGACGTAAGTCAACGTGACATGTTAACCTTACAGTAAAGTTTTTCAATTCAATTTTATTTGGTGTATAAACCATTGTTAAATTCTCCTGTTACCTTTGCTCCGTTAGTAAGCCTACTGTGTATGTATGCGAACATCATTGATGATATCAGTTGATTAACACACTATATGATGAACTGTCCAATGGATCGTGCTCTCTACGAGGCCTGAGGTTTGTGAGTTGGCATTATTAAAATGCCCCAAAATAAGACTGAATATCTATCCTCCAGGGCTTTCTTATTCATCAACTTATACCAGGTTGTTAAGTAAACTATGTTCAAACTAGGATTGTTCATTTCACTAACATAATATTCCAGTAACAATCAGATTTACCAAATCGTACTTTTTAAGCGATTATGAAGCGTGGAATATAGGTCTAGTTTTTGACTGAATCCCATTCGAAAACTTTTATATTAAATTAGTCAAGTGTTTTGGGATTTTGTAATACACACTTAGTTGCAAGGTTACATCACTTATAGAACAGCTTTTCACTGATTAAAACAGTCGACTTTCGACTACTATGTCGTATATTTGAATCCCATTCCACCTATTTCAGTTTTGGTAGCCGTGTATTATCACTAAGCCCTCACACTTACAATTCTTCTTGAAGCCAAGTATATGACTTTGTGCTGTATAAAGGAGTCATCTAGTTTATTAATAATTGGTACACAAGTAATTGCTGTAAGTTTATTTCTCTATGTTAGTAGTCACATTTTTTAGTAAGATAGATGTTATTATTTTATATATTTAGATTAGAGGCGGAACGTGAACAATCGCGAATTGATCAAAACAATTTAATCACACATAGCCAGTCAATTACATCTTCTAATCAACAGATACTATGTTCATCTGCTGAGAACACTTCATTAAACGCTAAGTTACGTGGACTGTTATGGAATATACGTAACAAAAGAAATAATCGGACTGAAACAGTGAACCCTATTAAAGATCAGTGCTTTTTGAAATGGCACTTATTGCTTGTTAATAGTACTAATCACAAATGGTCGTCACTTCCTCCTATACTTCAATTACCGAAATATTTAAAGTTTCCAAATGATGCACATTACAAATGGTCCTTACAGACTGCTGATAAACTTTACTGGTTATGGGATATGAAGTATATCATGGACACAAATAATGAAAATATTCTTCCTGTTTCTTATAAATTTCACGAGTTCACTTTGATTCCTGACAAGTTCGGCTGCGTTGGAAAACAAGAAATCATCAAGTAAGTTTTATTATTAGTTCTCAGTTTGCTTTCGTTGTTTATTAAAGTAAGCCTCTATGCACCTGCGGATTGTATGCATAACTGTGATGAAATTGATATTGTATTAGCCTTGATTACATTTTTTTTACAACAAGCCTCTTGAATTTAGCTTTAACTTAATAATTATTTGTTATAAATGACTAGTAGTTATATTTTATTGGCCATATATGTATATCTTATAAATGAACATGTGTTTGAATAAATTAAACATTGCCTCTAAGTCACATTTTCCACGTCCTCAACAAATTTCATGTTATTACATTAGAAAATGTATCATCGAGCAACAATACAAGCATGTTCAGGCTGTTTCTCTCCCTCTAAATACAAATTGTTGCTTCAGGACTGACTAATCTGCATCGACACCTGAACTAAAGATAGAGAGTGAAATAGTTGAACACTTTGACTACTCTACTTTTCTTGGATGATCATTGACCTTCATAGGTTAGTGTTTGACGAAATCTCGGCATAGATTAGGAATATTCGTTTGGCTTCTGCTAACTTATATCACTTATAGTGCGGGATGTCTTCGTCTACTAATTAAAGGATTAGCATACTGCACGACAGTTTTACAGTATAGAGGCGAAACGTGGTCACTAGGAGTAGATGACATTAGTGAACTATAGATATTTGATCATAGATACCTTCGAAACAAATGTATCAAGTTCTACGTTGTACATGAGTGTAGTATTGATACTAAAGATTATGTGAGCAGTTTCAGTGTAACCAGATTGCGTCAGTCAGTCAGCAACAACATAGAACTTGGTACATGGACATATCAATTCAAGTTGCCATGCCTCAATTAGCAGATGGGGATCAAATTGTCAGATCAAATTCCAGAGTAGGGGAATTAGTAATAGAGTTAGTATTAATGGGAAGGAATAGAGATCGGAGATAATATTTAAGAAAATATGATTCAGTAAAGCGGAAATTATGATAAGTTCAGAAACTTAGGATCTGAAGGAAGACAAGGACTGGATGAATCTGCGCCATTGCCAACGACTTTGGGCCGTATCTCCCAAAACCCCTAACCATTTGTGACGATCATCACGCGGACCCCAGCCAGGTAGTCTGCACCTATTAACATGGCCTAGCCCAACTGTTAATGACTTCATGGACTGATGCCATGTTTTGGTTCGGCCGCCCCTAGCTTTCTTCCAGCCTACTCTCACACCAGATAGCATTGCTCATCGAGGTAGGCTGTAATGAAGATTTACTACACTAGGCCTAGTTGGAAATAGCGCGCCACTATTAGTAATAATAGAGAGGGAGAAATTGCCACTTATACTCACTGTTACTTAGCAACGACCAGCTTGCGTATTGATATTGGAGTGTGATCCAGAGTATTTCGTAGCGCCCAGTGTCATAATTACAAACAATGTACATCGACAGTTGATTTGAGAACTGATGTCACCCAAAGGATGACGAGTTTGTCACAGAGTGTTGGGTTTACCATAGCTAACAGCTGTCACCTTACTAGACAGTTAGTTAAGTTATCAAAGAAAAATAAATCGAGTGAGCGTAAATGGTCATCACATGCCTTTGCTTCAGTTTGAGGCCCATCTCTCCAAGATTTTAAAATATTCACTTCCCGTCTGAGGAGAGATGTATAGATATATGGTCGGATGTATATTGTAGGTGGTAAAAAATTGCGCCAAACATGCGCAGATGTCTTCAGGTTAAGCGAAATGCAACATAATCCTTAGTCATACCAAAGAGGCAACTTCAGCTTTTGTAAAGACTGTTGGTTAAGATGAAACCTTAACGGGACTGTTGTGCTGTTGGAGAAGAACTGTTCTCCTGCTTTCCGAAGTGTAAACGAATATATTGTGACATTTTGGACAATGAATTGTAGGCGATTAGCTTAGACCCAATCTTAGAGCTCTTGGAAGTCAATGTTACGGCGAATGGGTCCCTAGAGTCTTGCATCGTCAAAATGAACTAGAACTGTAGATATGAGTATGTCAGAATGGTTGTTGCTGAATGTAGAGGAAATAAGCGACCAAAGCTATTTGCTCTCAAAACTCCTAAGAGGATCATTTTTTAGCTCGATTATACCCTTTGAGTCTCGTAAGCATTTCTGTTGAATGGTGTTGGTTCCTGTTTGTGATCAGATCACCAGATAGATATTAATTAGTAAGCCACCCATCCTTACCGAATTGTTATAACTAGGGGCTACTTTGGTGAAACATAAGCTGTGGCGTCGATTGCCCTGCTGCACAGCTTGGCTGAAGAAAACACTAGTGGGAGAAATTGTATTATGGCTGATTTTGTTCTACAGATGTGATGAGTATCCTTTAAACCATATTTGCATATCACTCTGATTATCACCCCATTTAAAACTAGCACTCACCGATCTAGTTGGTAGGGGGGTTAGACCCGGGGGTGGGACAATTAATGAGAATTGTGAATCATATAGTTCGTTATATTTGTAGACTCCAGTCTTTAAATGAAAGTAAGTATTGCAGCTCTAGATTGTCTCTCTGGCTTTACTCCAAAGCTTTGGAACTTGTCGTAGTGTTGAAGCATGTTTTGTTCCACTCACCATAGCACACCGGCTGCCTGATTTTCTGTACATCTAACTCGGTAAATGTAACTAGCAAGCAGAGAAATGAAGTCCAGATTAGTTTGTTGTGACGAACGTTCAGAAAATTTAGCATTTTGGGCTACTTTTGATGCGCATAAGGCACATTTGTGCTTCACTTTCCCAAGACTTCCCACACCAGCTATGAGTCCCAATATTGTCGGATCCGTAAATGTTTCACCACTTTGGGTGGGGTAAATTGTAAGAGAACTTTTAATAGGCTCTCCCTGAATCTATTCGCTACTCTTGATTACTGTACTATGAAGTTGTCAAGGTTCAGTCAGTTCAAACAGTATTGGTCGTAACCTGGAGGGGTTTGGATCTACGCACGTTTCAGGACCGCCCCTGCTGTCGTGGTGTCACCAACCGAAATCGCAGATGAAGTAAGAACTGAGAGGGTAGTCTGTCACCTAACGCTCCACTTTTAGGAAGCCACGAAATCAGGATTATCTGTGATTACCTGTGCTTGTGCTGAAGATTAGTCTCGACATCGGACACCCTCTGGTTTTATGCTGTCTCTGTCAAAGTATTCCGCGAGATAAGCAGACTGTAGGGTTGGTAGAAAACATAACCCTACCACACGTATCGCTCTTAATCTAGGACAAACAATTAACATTATGTTGTCTAAAGATTGTAAGAAGGAATGGTGCAGATGATGGTGTACTAGTCGATCTCTGTCATTGGACACGTTGTTCCAGGGCATGTGGCGATATATAAGTAAATCCTTTTTTGTTTCCATCTTTAGTACAGTTTAACCATTAGCCAATTTTTCTTAAGTCAAGTATCCTGGTGACAAATGTTAGGGTGGGCCATCAAGTGGTGTGACTTACATACAATTTTACTTACGTCAAGTAGTTTCCCCTTGTCACTTATTACGCTATAGGAGTAGAGTTAATAGTTGAGTTTATGACAGAAATCGGTAGAACAATCCCTATTAAACCACAGTTCAGAGTCAGTTTAATCACACAATGAATTAATCAACATACTTGCTGTATTTATCTCATATTATATTTCTAATCCACGTATTACTTACTCTGTGGTCCCGGCAAACACTAGCAATGCTTCAAAGATATCTATGATCAAGTACTAAGAGCCAACGAATGTCTTCTATCCTTAATTGCCATGTTCCACATCCACAAAGTAAAACGGATCGAGCTGTCCACATCCACAAAGTAAAACGGATCGAGCTGCTGCGTAGTAAGCGCGTCCACTGGTCAGAAGACGGGTGTCTCGCCTACGCCACAAGTGATGCAAACTGGCAAAAGCCAGTCGGGCTTTATGTATACGAGCCGAAATTTCGGCAGACACCAGGTCATCAGGACTGATGAGGCTCCCAAGATAAGTGAAGCGGTTGACACATTCAACTGCTTCAATCCCTATCACTAACTTCGGTGCCGAATCAAGCCAATCCAGAAGCAACATTTTGCATTTGGATAGGGAGAATAGCATCCCAAACATCCTTACATTCTTGTTTAAGGTAGTCAAAAGATTCTGCATTTTATCGGCATACCCACCCAATAGGATTATATCATCTGCATTTTCGAAGTCAGTAAGTTTATCTTCTGGAAGGAGGTCAACCCCGGAGAAATCAGACGATGACGATGTTAACTCTAAAAGTATGTCAATCATAAAATTAAATAAAAATGGGGAAAGTGGACAACCGTGTTGAGCACCACGTGAAGTAATCACTTTGACGACAGTCCTCCATAAGCTCTGACTCGACAATGTGGTGTTCGAGTAGAGAGCCTGTATAAGGTTAATGTACTTCTCTGGTACGCCTTCCAATGACCCAACCTTACGATAGATAGAGTCAAGCTCCGCTTTAAGGCCAAGGAATACAGCTATTGTTGGACGTCTAGAAGTGTATCAATGTTCCAGAAGCTGCCGAAGTGTGAATATTTGGTATATACAACCACATCCAGGTCTGAAACTACCTTGGTTTTCTCGAGTTTGCCTTTCACGAGCTTTAGTTAGACGGCGAAGTATTATTGAAGCCAATGTTTTATCCACTATATTCGTTAAACTGATTCCTCGGTAATTGTCACACGAGGACTTCTGTCCTTTCTTGTAGATTGGGACGATTAGTGTTCGAGATCAGTCATATGGGAGTACGTCTAGTACCAAGATTCTAGCAAGGATCCCGGTTAATCTCGTTGGTAAAATTGGACTGCCGTCCTCAAATGTCTTAGGGGTTAATTCATTAGGTCCTGTTACTCTCCCTCGCTCTAGATTCCCTATAGCCTTCTCAACTTCACTAAGACTTGGTGGACTAGTATCAGAGTGAGCAACCGGGATGAGACCTACGGCCAGTTGAACTGTTCCCTAAAGTGTACTACCCATCGGTTCAACCTTCTGAATTGACATTAAATAATAGTCCCATCCTTTCGAGATATTTTTACTTACAGTCGGATTTCTGATACCCGTTTCCTTGATAAGTCTGAACAGTTGCCTACTGTTACCTATTGCCGCTGCCTTTTCCATCTCTTTAGCTTTCGCCACCCACAACTGCTCGTGATCATTACGTAAGCTTTTAACCAGTTTGTGTTTAATTTGCCTCCGCTCCTCATCGTGTTCACAACCAGACGGTATGTGTTGCCGAGCATCTATCAGTTCAGTAGATGCTGCTAAAATCCATTGAATTTTCTCAACCTTTTGGTTCAGTTTACTAGTAGATATCACTACTGTTTCAACAGCTTTTTGGATATCATTCCAAGTTGACTCGAGGTGGATATCGCCCACATAGTTGACTAAATGGTTTTCTAGTTGTTCCTGAAATGTATTATTAACTTTCCCATCATTTAATTGAACTCTGAGGAGGGGCCTTGCTGTAGATTTTTTATGTCCAGTGAGACGCGAACTAATACGCGTTAGTTCTAAAGCATGGTCTGAGTCTAAACATGTACTCCAGAATGAGTGGCAGTCTTCTATCGAGCCTCTCCAACGATGGCTGGTGGCGATGTGGTCTATTTGAGTCCAGCGTTGAGTTGATTGTACAGGTCGCCATGTTAACTGGTATTTTTTCTTATGCTTAAAGTTGGTGCTTGCAAGAAATAGACGGTTATCTGAACATAGCTGTAGTAAGCGTTCGCAATTATCTGTTCGTTGAGCCGCGACACCATAGGATCCACCAATCGCCTTTTGGTTTCGTTTAGTCTACTTAGTTGGGCATTAAAATCACCAGCCACTATCACTACATTAGTGCGCTTAGCTTTTCGGAGGAGGTCGGAAAGCTTTCTGTAAAATTCATCTTTTACTTGATCTGAGCGTAGGCAGAAACAACGAAGAGGCAATGGCGTGCCTCCCTATCTAAGAAGGCTTGTTACCCTATTTAGAATAGGATTCGAACAATTAAAGCTCCGATATATAATTTATTGCGAGGTTTCAGGAGACCAGGAATAACATTTCGTGAACTTGAACTACCAGCATTATAGACGTCAGATTATAGAGTTATACTAGGAGTGTTAGTCATAGGGTTAGAAGAGTTATTAAGAGTTAAGGGTGGGATTTGACCTCGAACGAGATGATCTCGTGTGCTGTTGGAGGTATGAGGACGGTTGTCATTTCCTGGCTGTTCACTCCATGGAAGGATATTACTTCTTGAAGTACCCGGAAAGGAAACTGGGTTAGTATTGGTCATAGTGACCTGGGAACGCGATTGCAGATCCCAGGGGACAACTGCTTGAGGTCGACCACGCATGACCTTGTTACGGGAAGTTTTCGAAGTCTTGGCTCCGTTCTTTAGAAGGCCTTACTGCCGGAGGCAAAATCCGTGGAGTAAGGTGAGGTGTGACATTTTTAGGATCGACCTTTTCTAACCCCTTCCTTTCATTAAAAAGGCAGCATCGCTGCAGATGCTAGCTATCCAAAGCAAACACCTTACTGCTGTCATACCCCGCTGCAGTCAGCAGTACGACTTCTTCCTCAGGTTTTAGGTTGCTGCTTTTGGTCTTGTCGCTCTCCAACAGACCTGCTTGGCATGGTAGGACCTAGAGGAACATACATTTCGGAAAATATAGCTCGGTTGGGTTATCACGATAGGCAAATTCGACCACCTTGTCAAGGTAGCAGCTACGGTCGGGAGATTGCGTAATTAAGCCAATCCTTAAATATATAGTATGCCAACCAATCAATGCCTGTTACCCCATGTGTAGCAAAGGCCGCCGACCAGCATTCCCCAACTAACTCTGTCCTGGGCTTTCCTTTTCAGGTCTTCTCAAGTTCTGCCTATTCTGCTTTTCATGTATATTTCCAATTCCCGGGACAATGTGTTCTCGGGTCTTCCTCTTTTCCTTTAACCTTAAGGATTATAAAGTTAGTGCTTGTCTTGTGACACAGTTTAGTGATTTCCTCAATGTATGTTCTATCCACCTCCGGCGTCCTTTCATAATTTCTTCCTCGACCTGAAGTTGGTTTGTTCTCTGCCACAACAGGTTGTGGTCGATGGTATCTGGCCAACTGATCCGAAGTATCTTGCTCAGTCAGCCGTTGATAAATACTTGTATCTTTTGAAGGACGTTTTTCGTGGTTCTCCAAGTTTTAGTTCCGGTTCCATACAACAGAACTATGTTGAAGTTTGTATTGGATATTCTGATTTCGATGTTGACTGACAACTCTTTTGAGTTGCGGATGTTCCTCATATGTAGGAATGCTCCCCTTGCATTACTGATCCATGCCTTCAAATTTTCATTAGATCCTCATTGTCCATCGTTGAAACTGCTGTTCACGTTTGTAAAAGTTTCCACATCCTCCAGAGTTTGTCCGTGAAGTGTAATTATGTTGGTGTTGGTTGTTTCGTATGTGAGGATGTTGCTTTTTCCATTGTGTTCGTTGAGGCCTATTGCTGGCTGCTGAGGCTGCTGCTACACTGTCCGTCTTTATCTGCATTTTTGTTGCTGTGTGTGGGATAAAAGAACCAGGTCATCTGTAATGTTCAAGTTATCTAGTTGCATCGATGTTGTCCACTGTAGTCCGGGATCTCTTTGAGATGTTGCAGTTTTCATGAATTAGTCAACCACCAGCAGAAGGAGGAAGGGCGAGAGTAAGCAGCCCTGTCTGACACTAGTCTTTACTTTAAATGAATCTGTGAGCTGACATCCATGCACGATTTTACAGTGTAGTCTGTCGTAAGAGTTCTGTATGTTGCCTCGTGACTTTTGACGAAACTCAGCTTTCACCATGGGGCTTTATAACTCTTCCAAATGTAGACCTTCCAACTCCCAGTGCTGAGTTACAATGATTTAAAAGGTGTATACTGGTGAGTGTTTTTTAAACAAAGTTGTTTTGTTACAGGATGGGGTTGCTAACCCCATCCCTAACTCTCCTCTATCCTGGCTTGTGACCCGCAGCAATTTAGTATGCCAAAGTAACTAACAAAATCGCTAGTGGGTTCCTCCTGAACTATACGAGGATATGTCTTAAACTGCTAAGTTGCGTAGTCTCTAAGATTCTACCAACAAAGTTGTTATTAACCATTTGCTGTTGGTCTTATGCGACTGTATTTCATCTCTTAGGGACGGGTATCGACATTGCTGTACTTATTTGCTGATTAAGTTTTTGAATCAAGGTCTAAATGGGTGACCCCTTTGAATACCGCTGCTTCCGTTTAAGCATCTGGTAACCAGACACGAATGTTAATCACTTTTAATAGGATTTCATTGTGAATTTTTACGTTGGGTAATCTATGTAGACTTTTACTTATCAACTTATAGTTAACTGTTGTAAATGCTTTACTATCCGCTCTAATTTGGTTAGCTGAATGATATTGCTGACTTTAACTTTATGGATGTATGGATGTATGTAAATCTGCACATAGTTGATAGATGGGTGATTTTTCGCAGTTTTTAACATCTATTCTTTTCTTTACTTTTAGTGCATTTTTAAGTTGCAGTAGAATTTATCCCAATCTAGTTCCTCGTGGTTGGATCGAAAATCATTATTTGCAAATAATATGGAAAACCGGTACTATTGCCTTACTTTATAATGACTTATGCACAACATTACTTAGTGACTATTGCACACCAATTCATGTCCTGAATGAATTGCATTATCGTTATGATCGTGAAATAGAAGCTTGTCAAAGGTAATTTTTCTTCAAGAGCACTTTGTATCTGTTTAGCAAAGTTAGTAATATTGTTGTTTTATGATTTTGCTCATAATTTTATAGAACAGTTAAATGTAAGACGGTTTCTTAGTAGTTTAAGCAATCTACTTAACCAGTAGACCCCATCTTGGAATCTTGATCCGTCTACTTCTATTTTGGCAGTCCGATATCATTAGCCCTTACGCATAAATCATGAATCGAAGCCGACCACTGGGTACTTGATGAGTTACAAATAGACACCCAAATTGAACGCCTCCAGAAATATGAAGTATTTGATTCTCATACCAGCTTATTGTTAATTATTGTTCACAATTCACTTCAATTAAGATAACTTATCATTTTCATATATTTAAGTTGGATTGTGACTAGCAAGCGGAATCCAGGACGCGCGTTTCGTCCTATTTGGGACTCATCGGCTGCATGTACCTGCATCCCAATATTGATGTTCACACTGGGATTCGAACTCAGTCCGCTTCGTGCCAAACGCCGCCGCGTTCACCAATAGGCTACTGTGTCCGTACAGTCACACTTGTTCAACGGGCATATATATATAATTAAGATAAGTTTGGGTGAAACTAAACTACACCCCTGACTTTGAGGTACCTTTTAGCGAATGAGAATGCACTAGTAGATAAAATCATTATTTATTATGAAAAACGAAATTTTAAAAGACAATTACACACAAGGTCAGCGGTGTAGTTTAGTTTTACTTAAGTTTATATTTTCCCGTTGATTTGTAATGGGCTGAAACTAGTCAGTCCAGCTGATGAGTCCCTAACAAGACGAAACGCGCGTCCTGGATTCCGCTTGCGAGTCACAATCCAACTTAAATATATAACTTGTGTAATAACGCTATATCGAGGCAATCCGCTCAGGATGCACATATGGCAACAGAGACTGACCAGTTTCAGTCCATTACAAATCAACGGGAAAATATATACTTATCCTAATTATCATTTTCAGTCTTAATTTAAAGCAGATCGCTTGAGAGCTAGTTTTCCACTGGCTGGCTATGCTATTTTCAGGCGAAATATGTCGATAGTTGGATTAACACCATTTCCTAAGTGCGTCAACAGAGTTCTATCTTCATTTACTGCTTTTCGGTATCCTATTATTATGATGAATGTGACATTATCGTTAAGTGGTTTCTAAATAGATAAAAAAATTTAACCTGTAAGAAATTGACTGATAACGATTCGTTAGGTCGCAATTTTGAATGACACTCCACCTATTTCGGATTCGGCAACCAAGTAGTATTGCTGGCCTTTAGACAAAATAGTAATTCAATGCTGTATCCATAGATCTGTTTTGGTACATCAGTAAGTAAGTGAAAATATTAGAAATCATACATAATATATCTAGTTTGTGATCACTCCAGTTTTTGTGATGACAGAAAAAAGTAAGATTCTTTCGTAATGATTTTATTGTATCATTTCTAACTGTCATTTGCCATTGTGTTTTTTCAATTAACTCAGAAATAAGTTCATAGGACTTTATTACTCGTGCCTTCATTTAAATACATCAGTGAATATTCTAGTATTATATTGATCTTCCGAAATTCGTTGGTAAAGAGAACTATTTCTATCATAACATATGGAAGTTAATTCTTGGCTTTCTGATTTTAGATGCATATTTTATTATTTTTAATGAGAAAGCATTTATTAGCCCCATATATTTATTCTTCATTTCTTTTCTAATTAAATTTCTTACAAAACTTCTTATTTGATGGGCTAACTACTACTTTGAGGCCACAATATGCTATTACTGGGATCTAACTGTAGAAAATGTTTATCCCTTCGATTGTGTGGCAAATCAAATTAATATAACTTCAGTTGGCCGTGACATATGGGTCTTACTTAATTCATTGTTTTCAACGGCTAAATCTAAATGGTTATAAATTTTCATAGTTATCCATGTTAACGGCATTATTAGTTGATCATGTGAATCCTCGTTATCTACTAGTGCCTAGTTAACATTACCCCCGTGATTATGCTGTTAGATACTTATTCGAATTCCTATCTCTGTTTCCTTTGTCTTTAGTAATTATCGGGTTATTTTTTTTTATCTCAGTAGATTATTTGTATTCAGTTAATAATTTTTTTAAACTTTGTATCGTACGTAAAGCAGCATTCTTGATACGACAAGTAAGTAAGATTTATATTGTTTTCGGTATGCTAAATAAAGATCCTCATTTAGATTGGTGTGCTGTCGATTTTCCAACCAATACTTGAACGTTATAGTCATACAATAACAAGAATATCTTCTACATATGATAATAACTGTTGTAGTATTATTTAACCATACTTTCAATTTTCGTTATCTACTTTCGACAGACCCACTCTGCGTAAAGTCATCGAACAAGACGATACAGCAGCTCGGCGTTTAATCCTATGTGTCAGTCGCCTAGATATCTCTGATGGGTGTATAAAGGTTAGCTTTTTTTCCAGTTAATTCTGTCGTGTTCATCATCACTATGCTGTGAAGTTTATTCCAGTTGACTAGCAGTTATTACGTTTATCTAGTTCTCCAGTCTTCATTACATACAATGGTTAAATAACTTATGGTTAAGTGTTATCTATTAAACATCACGATTAGCTTGGCTCTACAATATGGTTACTTCTAAGTTTTAAGAAGTCCTAGGACAATGATCACCTATTGATGGGACCATAGTTTATTGTTGCCTATGAACTTTTTGAGATGACGGCTTTTTAGGTGCTCTAAGAGGCCATGAAACACGATGGTGTCTGATATTGTCTCATGTTACATGTTCACTGACTATAGTTTAGGTGAATATTACGGAAAACTCTGACTCAAGAAGTTTTAATAATAAACTGTTTATGTTTTATTATATGCAGTTTGAAGTATTGAATCCATTTTGATCAAAGTTATTCAGTTCTCACAATATGAAAGCTTGTTCTGTAATGCCACATATAGCGTAAATGTTGCAACCCACACAATACACTCAGTATCTGTCTCACTGAAAATTGAATGCTGTTCATCATGCATTCGCTGTTTTCTAGTTGTCAACATTATTTTTCGTTTATCTTAAAGAAGGCTTGCCTGACTGATGGTTGGTATCAGATATCTTGGCATCCAGATCCTATGCTAACCACACTGATTACTTCTGCTAAAATTTGTGTCGGCTCCAAGTTGGTGACTGCTGGTGCTGAATTAGTTGTAACAAATCCGTCATCATCGTCATCTACTAACAGCCGACGTAAAAGAAAATGTTCTTCAGGTGATGCACAAATGGATCAGTTTGGGCATTTATATGGAGAGGATGGTGCAGCTATTGGTGTAGCATTGAAACTGCATGGAAATTCTACACGACCTGTTTCTTGCTGCTCACGTCTAGGGTTTACTACAAAGCAACCATGTTCAGGTGCTGGTTTGTATCCTGTCCCTTTGTGTACTCTTAGTTCAGATGGAGGTATCTGCAGCTCTATCCGAGTGGTTATCCAAGTATGTTTTTATCATTTATTGTGTAAATGCTCTTCATTATAATAAGCTAATTTACTTAGTTTTTAAATTGGTTGATTATTCACCTTAATGTATTTTACTACATATATTACATTAATAAATCTCGTAGTTCATAATTACTTCATCGGGGATCGAGTGACCTACATAACTAGTATCTCTCATTCCTTTATAACATTTATTCATGTTTTTCTCTGTGTTAATAATTTGTAGATAAACGCATTTTCCTAGCTAGTGATCTTGTCTTCGATATCAGTTCATTCTAAGGTGTTTGTATTCATAATCCGATCTTGTGAGCATCCGTTACTTTACTACATCATACCATTTCATTTTCCCATCTATTAGCATTCAATTCAAAGACGCGTCCATCAAATTCCTTCCCTATTAAATATTCTAGGCATTAGTTTTGTCTGTGATACAGAACTTTTATGATAATTGTAATAGCATTACACATATTAGTAATTACATGAGTACAACATTTCTTTTAATTTTTTTGCAAAAGCGCCGATATTCGTTACAATTTATGGAGACATTAGAAGTTCCAGAACAAAATGTGGATGAATCAACTCACTTGACACGTACAAATTCTGGCTCAGATGAACCGTCTTCAAAATTTCGTGTAAATCGTCGTCGCGTTTTTCGTAGTGAGCGAGCAGAAGAAGTGGAAGTTAGGAAATTTGAAGCACGCAGACGTAAAGTTATTGATAGAGCCTTGGATAAACTTGTACTTAACGACCCAAGTATGTACATTTAATTTAAAACTTTCTACCACTTTTCGATCATCAGTTTCTTTTTGAAACGTATTTTCCTAAACTGTAAAATAATTATTCTGACAGAAATGAAATTTTTTTGTGTATAAGTCTCCTCATTAAAGACAACGTAAGGGAGAAACTAAAACCAGATATTGTTTTCTACCTAAGTGATGGCATTTATCTGAATATAACGAGATGAATATTAAAGGGTAGGTCTAATAATTAACAGTTTGTTTTATACTACAACCGATTTTGGATATATATCAACTGACTGTCATTGACTACTTGGATTGTTAAAGTTGTGAGTGATTGGATTTGAACGCATGAGAGTTATTATACGCCATAAACCGTTTTATTCTATTATAAAGTAATTAACTGTAAATGATCATCATTTTGCCATCATAATACAAAACGAAATAACTGTTAATTAATTTTTAGTTTGTGGCAATTCTTTAATTGATATTTGAAAATGAATATGAACTGATCATTTCAATAGGGACCTAAAACGCAGGAACTCCTCGGATTGAATTAATCCGAAAGCAATATATGGTCATCCATACTAATTAATAAATTCTTTCATTATAATCTTTCTGTACGTGTTAGACAAACGTCGAATTCAGCCTACATCTGAACAATTAATGGCTTACGGTAATGATGGCGAAGCATTGTTACATGCAATTCTAAATGCACCAGACTCCATGGAAGCTGAATTGAATCTAACTCAAATGCAACGTGATGCTATACAACGTTATAAAGAATCTGTTATTCATGATGCAGTTGCTGAGAGTGTCCCATCTAGGCAGGTTAGTTGACAAATTTTGTGTTAATTTATTTTTTTGTCTGTTAATAGTATAGTCCTCTGCATAGTTTTTATTTGTTAAATTTGTAACAAATATTTTAATGTCATCGAATAATGTATATTTTCTTTACTGTTTATTTGCATACTTTTCAATTAGGTGACACCTCTCTTACGTTTAAAAGTTTCAGGAATTCATCCTAGAGATATTGTTAGCGGTTATGGTGAGTTATAAACCAGTCTGTGTTATTTTTTTGTCATATCAATCAATCTTTTGAGTTGTAAATGTTTCTCATATGTAAGAATGCTCCCCTTGCATTACTGATCTGTATCATATCCTCTTTGTTCATCATTGAAGCTACTGTTCACGTATGTAGGAGTTTCCACATCCTCCAGAGTTTGTCCGTGAAGTGTAATTATGTTGGTGTTGGTTGTTTTGTATGTGAAGATGTTGCCTTGAGATGTTGCAGTTTTCATGAATTAGTCAACCACCAGCAGAAGGAGGAAGGGCGAGAGTAAGCAGCCCTGTCTGACACTAGTCTTTACTTTAAATGAATCTGTGAGCTGACATCCATGCACGATTTTACAGTGTAGTCTGTCGTAAGAGTTCTGTATGCTATTGACTATCTACCATTTCAAGTACACCATGGTGTCGAAGAAGACACTATTATGTTTTCCTATCCACGCTGTCTAATGCTTTTTCGTAGTCGAGGAAGTTGATGTAAAGTGGTGGATTCCATTCAATTGATTATTCAATAATGAACTGTAGATTTGCGATTTGGTTGGCGTGCAATCGGTTTTTACGGAATCGGGCCTATTGATCTCGAAGTTTGGTGTCGACTGGATCTTTCATTTGGTTCAATAATATTTTGTTGGAGACTTTCCGTGGTACTGAAAGTAAAGTGATGCCTTTCTAGTCCTCACACTTGCTAAGATTTCCTTTTTTGGCATAGTGATGAGGCATTCTTCATTACTATATGCTGGTTCTTGTTCTGCCTCCCAAATATCTCTGATGAGAACGTGAAACATCTTTGTAGTTACTTCTGTATCTGACATCAGTGCCTCGGCAGGTATATTATCTGCCTCTGTTACTTTGTCACTCTTGATTCGTCGGATGGCCATTTTGATTTCTTCTATTATTGTTGGTGGGCAAACAATTATGGGATGGTCTGTATGTGCTGCTGGTGGGTTCATTGGGTTGATCTATTCAAGAGTTCTTCTGTGTGCTCTATTCACCTGTTTCGTTGTTCTTGGGTCTCAGTGATTGGTTTATCAGCCTTGTTCTTGATTGATTGTTCTGGTTTGCTGCATTTTCCAACTAGCTTCTTCGTTGTGTTATACAGGTGTCTCACGTTTCTTTCGCTTGCAGCTTTTTCCTTTGTCGTTGTTGGGTCTTCAACATATTTCCGTTTATTTGATCTAATACTCCTCTTCACTTGGTTGTTGGCTTCTGCGTATTTGGCCTGTACCTTGGCTTTCTCTGTTTCTGTTCGGTTGTTATTAATTGTTATTATCTCGCCCTTCCTTTCTTGGATCTTTCTGTGATTGTCAACAGAAACCCATTCATTTTGATGGTGCTGCTTGTGGTCTGAAACCTTCTGACATGTTGAAGTTGTTGCTTTTTCAATCCCTCTCCATTTTTTCTCCATGGTACTTTCTTCCTCTTCTAGTGTATCGTGTAAGGGTTGTAACTTATTCCTGAGAGTTATCTTGAATTCGTTGAGTTTGCTAGTATCCCGAAGAAGGGTTGTATTAAACTTTTGTAATACTGTCGGTCCAGTTGTTCAGTGCTACTAAAGCTCTAGTTTTATTTCGGCCACTACAAGGTAGTGATCTGAAGCTATATCAGCTCCTCTCTTTGTTCTCAGTTTTTCTATGGTCCTTCCTGTGTCCTGGATTGTGACTGGCATCGATCTTGGAGGGATTTCAGGCGGAGATTTTTTTATTTAAGTTATATATATATTCTAGTAATAAAACTGTTTAATATATTACTCCACTGCGCAACTTATTAACCTGGCCTACTAGCAAAATGCGTATATTATATTTTCCGACTATCCTCATTACTTATCTGACTCCAGGTCCCAAACACTTAGCCAGTAATCAACACAGAACTCCCTATACATATGCATTAACTTAAGTTGATTTGCCACATCAGCAGAGCGTGATAACAGGACGGTAATAATTGTAGTAACGAGAAAGTCTAGACATCTACAATATGGCTTAAAATCAGAAATGAGGAATCAAGTTCCAAAACTCAAGATGTAGAGGAAGATAAAAAATAAATGTATGTGTATCACTGTGACTGATTTTAGGCCATGTCGTTCAACTTCTCCAATCATTGATCTTACTTGTCACACGGACCTTAATGGTCATTGACTTCATGGACTACTGATGCCATATCTCCGTTTGGTCGCTTGTAGCTATCTTCTTACCTACACCTACTCGAACTATCATTGTTTGTCGTTGTAGGTAGTGGCCAGGCATATGCATTGTATTTACCAATCACTTCATTCTCTGGAGTTTTACAGACCTATGAACTGTGGGTGCGTAAAATATAGAAACTTGGAGTTTAGCTGTCTTTTAAGTAACTGTAATACCGTGTGTAATATATAAATATTTATTGGAGAATTTAAAGCGTTATTAACAAATAGAGATTACTAAGAATACTTGTAAATACTTAAATTATCACTTCATTCCATTTATCGTTTTTTGTGATTCATTCAAAAACAGCTATTTAAGATATTCAGTCACTCAGTATAACTCAATACATATGTTTTTATGTATCTGATGGGATTAATGGATTGTATACATATGTGTAACTAGATATGAATTATATTCAAGGAATTCAAATATCCACTAGTAAAATTTTTTTCTTGTTTCCCTCACTGTGTATTACAACATTGTTTTTGATTGTGGTAATCTCTTTCAATATTTTACCACATACTTTACGAAGAGTCCAGTCACCTTAATGGCAAGTGGCAGTTTTGTTCTATCCACATTCACAACGAATATATCAGAATAAAACCATTTATAATATATTGATAGAAATTACTAAAGTCAGATTCCAGGGTGATTGCTCATATTAACCATTTTACTGGTGGATAATATTGTTTCGGTGATAACATTTCGTGTTCTCTTCGCGAATCGTTTTTCCGTTGTGATGGTGAATGGTTTAAGTAAGATAAAATAAACCCAGTCATTTGCTTCTTGATTGTTTGATTGTGATTAAACTATAAATATATTACTGTACAATTAATTTATCTTTCTCTGACTGAAACCTACTGAATATTATGCAAACATCCTTATTTTTGTTGTCATTAACGCAGTACATCGTTCCAAGCTACCGTATCACGTCGGGATGAATAGCAAAGTAGTAAGCTAGTTGGAGTATCAGTGCTAGTAAAAGATTAGGCACAAAGAATTTTATTCGAAAAGAAGGGTTAATTTGAGGAAAGATTACCCTTAAAATCTTACCTTTAAAATCATCTGAAGGTACCTATGCCCAATAATTTAAATAGCAATGTTAATAGTTTCCTCTTCTTAAATTATACTGTCATAATTAGCATTGTCGATAAATGTCATCTAATACCATTTAAATCATGTAAATTACAGGAGCTTCTATTACTTTATGGAGCCCAACGGATGAGATGTTGTCAGTTTTAAAAGAAGGTGTAGTTGTAGAATTTTATCGTTTACAGGTGAGTGATAATACTAATTGCCTTCTAGACATTGAACAGTTAGTTTTGGCTTTGATGTTGTTAACTTTTTGGAGAATTTGCCGTCTTCATATCCTATGTATACAACAAATTAATGAGTAATATCTGTCCTCAGTATATATTCTTATCGTTTGTTTGGTGAAGAAGTGGACCAGATTCCGCTTCCTGTTCATCGGTATAAAGCTATTGAAGGTAGTCACCTGTCCATTCTACGTAGCTTTTCCACCGATGAATCTGTTAAAGGACTCATTACTCCTACTTGTGAGTAGAAGGTCTAAAAACGAGGTCTTAGATTGTGCTTTTTTATAGACAATGGTTACCCTTCTTCCCTAAGTTCACAAATGTAAATACAAAACTTACCAGGCGACTACTAAACGCAACAAATGTACCAAAGTAATGTATTTATAATCATTTGGAATTCAAATGTGACACTGCAGATGAAATTCTAAGAAACAGTCTGACCAGATCAACAGGAAAAACATTCTATACAAATTCGTTTCGATTATCCTACACTATCTGCTCTATACTAATGCACAAAGTACCTTGTTTAACCAGTTCGATGTACATCTATTCATTTACCTGGTCCTGCAAAGCTAGGTACATAGGTTGTTCAACAAGGAACTTCTCCAGACGTATGGAGGGCACCTACCAGCGTGGTTCAGTAAAGGACAATGGAAAAGTATAAAGTCATCTTTTCTACATACGTTAGTGGTATCACTCAATTATTTAAACCGAAGTTGATGAAGTGGATTGATTGGATATTTAGCACTTCAATCACTAAGTTACCCCGTCGCATACATTTCCATTATTTACAGTTTCTAGATTTCGAGCTAGTATGTTGGATTAATGAGTGCTTTTTATTATGATGCCAATAAAACTAAGAGACTTTTATGTAAGTTGCTTGTTTATGTTCTCCACTAAGTTCAATGTTTTCAAGTAATAAACTCCTTTTCAATTAAAGTCTACTTCTCTTTTGGTTCTGAAATGTACACTGATAATCCAATGAAAACCTATACTCCATTTTTGGATTGTGGATGGTAATCGAATTCAAGACATGCGTTTCGTTCTATTAAGGACTCGATGTACCTACCACTGAGTGTTGATGCTTACAATGAGACACTAACCTAGTGTTTTCGCTTTAAACGCTAACGCATTATCTACTTAGTTACTGAGTTATTATACTACTCACTTTTACAACAAGAATGGTATTTATTTTATTAGTGAGGGCCCATATTACCCCGTTGTCTATATTCACAACTGAACCCCAGTCACTCTTTATTGGCACCTGTGCTTCAACGTTCGTTACACTACTTATCAGTAATCATATTATCTCTCTTTTTAAATATTAAGTACTTTCGTATTTGTTTAACGTATGTATGTACGTATAACCTACTTATTTGCTTACCAGTTATATTTTCTTATTTTCTCCTTATCTTTAGGTATCAGCTATACGTGCGAATGACCCATTTGCACCTCCTCAACCTTGTCCAGGATTTGTCAAACCTATAGGAGTTAATATACCATCTGGTTTTGTACTAAGCCTTTCTGGTGGTCGTAATACTCGCATTTTAACATTAGGTAATATTTTCGACTTGAAAGATGTTGTTTCTCTCGAGAATATTCCTCGTGTATATCATTCAAGAGTGATATTAAGTGTTTCTGAAGTTTATCAAATCATTACCCAAGAGAATCTATTTTCTACGAATTCATCCAACAAAGGTATGTTTTTTACTCTGTTGATTTTTCACAGTAAATGCATTAAAGCTTGTCGATCTGATTGACGATATCTGCGCACTTCTTATGTGCTCTAGGATTGAATTTAAACCCTAAATCATAGGACTTGTTTGGAAATGAAAAAAATGCCGTTTATGCTTGTTTCAATGTAAATAAATTTCCTAAACATAAGATTTTACTGCAGATTATATAATGTGAATTAATGTGATGATAAACACAGGGATGATGTACTTATAATCCTTCTGTTCTAAATCAATTTCATAAGCACATTTTATACAGTTCATTTTCTCTCATTTTTGAAAGAAAAATATGTTACATAATTATGCTTGTTCAAATTTGATCGTATATTGGTTGCTACTTACTATGTTCCGAAAATAGTACCATTTCGTGACTTAAAGTAGCATTCTACCGCGTAGACCGATAGTTCCTGTATTAGTGTTTGTCATTAAAAGGAGTACTTCTAAAGTTCATGTACATTGTGAAGGCTCTACTCAGACACCGCTGATCAAGTCAGAGCTACTTTGTACCACCGTTTCTACTTCATTTCGTCTTAGACTTCCTCCTACAGATTACACTATCTTCATCTAATCTTTCAGGAGTTGATCTCCTACCAGAAAGCTCATTTGTAAACTCAGGATATGCCGGTAACATTGACCAATTCGTCTAAGACGCTGACAATAAGCAAAGTTTCATGAACTCCTTGAGTGCAAGCATATTTTTGATTCGTTTTCCTCTATAAATATGAAAACTTTACCTCAGTACTAATCTGCATTATTGCTTGGATCAAAAATTGGAAGCGACGTAGCTTAACGCGTTAGCCACTTTACTTATTTGGCAGTGTCATCCTTCCTGATAGGTCCGTGTTTAACGAAATTTCGTCACTGATCCAGAAAGTTCGCTTATCTTTCGCCAACTTGCATCACTTGTGCTTTAGAACAGATATCAGTCTGTCAAGCAATTCATGAGTATAATGCATGCCAGTATACTCACTACGAATCTATGACTGTAAGAATCGAACTGTGAAAGTAAAAGACATCTGTGGGCTGCAGGTCTTTGATCATATGCACTTTTAGAGGAGAGTCACTCGTGCATCCTGGAAAATTCGAGTAAACAATGCTTAGTTTAGGCCCAGAATATTAGATAAAGATGGACGTCGATTAATGACGTTGTTGTCGAAGGTGGTTGAGATACATATTACGTGTGCCCAACCATCGTCTACCTCGACGCACGATGTTGACTGGTGTACGATTCAGAAGGAGGAAAATTAGAGTCAGTCGAGCCAGTATATGGCATCAGTTCATGAAATCAATGACTGTTGGTTGATCTTGGTCGTGTTGGTAGATGCATATTATCTGGTTAAGATCAGTGCAATAATTGCGTTTAGTGGTTGGAAACACTGGGTTTCATAGTTCATAATAATCACAGTGGCGCAAATCTATTCACTCTGTCGAATGGATCTTAAGATACATTATTCAATCAGTCATATCATTTTATGTCTTCATGTTGAAGTATATTGTGGTATTGATCTTGTTAATTTGATCTTGACGTGTCAATATGAATCGGTAACTTGAGCTAACTCAAATATATGCAAGGCTCTATGTTGTTCATGACTGACTGACTGTTTATTATGTTTGTTCACCTGTTTTGATGTTCTGTAGGAAATCGTGAAGTGGACTTACGTTGTTTGATCATAGCAATATACCATACTCCACTACCCTCTAATCTATCTAATAAAAGCTATTCTAGTGTCGACCCGTCTGACTATTCAAGAACAATTGATGCTCCTTTCAAATTTCCTTCATCAGATGTTGATTGTGTTTATGCTGCGGATGTAAACTGTAAATCAGAAACCTGTTTATCTGTGATCAAATTCCGTAGTGGTTTACAGGTTTGTTTTTATTTAAAACTAGTTATATTGGGATATACGTTATTACTGCTTTATTGGTTTAATTAACAGTACCTAGTCTACTGATTTTAGCATTTTTTCTTTTATCTTAGCTCTGATTTCTATGTATTACGTAACAGAATTTGTTTTAAATAACCTGTAGACTAAAGGAAAGCATGTTTCCTCCCACGTGTTCTTATAAAGTTCTGGAAAAGAATGTATAAAACATTTTTCAATCCATGCTAACCAGTACAGCCAATCGTACTTCAAATATTTTTGCTTTCAGGTGGTATTATTGAAAGCATCCCGAATATTAGACACCAAGTAGTTTTCTCTTAATACATCTCAAGTCTGTGTACTCGGTTGACACCAAAGTAAAGTTGCATAAAATTGTCCTATTTTGATTTGAAGCCTTTGGAAACATTCTACCCCAATGATTTGTTATGATCTCTATTTCTGATAATCGTTACAACGTGAAAAATTCGGCATTTCCTTTGATTGTACTTAGTTTCCGGTGAACTCGATTTTATTTAAACGGATGCCTATTACTCGTCGACCTGATGCTGATTATCCCACTAAGATTCACCCGCCCCATAGATGCAATCAGAAAACAGCTGATTTTATCCTCCGTTGTTATTCTGTCATGATGTTGCAAAAACACAAGGCTTTACATATATTAAATAACGCGTCATCACTTCTTGTGAGTAATAGATTACCATGCGTACAAACTAGGACACTATTAGCACAAAAAATTAGTAGCCGGTTTTTTTTGTTATTAATTAATAATAACTTAGGAATGGAAAAAGATACTACTACAGCTGATAAGTTATTTAGGAGCTTGGATTCAGGAAAACATTAAAATCACATAAACGAAGTATTAAATAAATACGTGTAATAATAAATGGTATTAATCTGAAGATCTAGCTTCCAAGTTTATTCTTCTCAATTATCTGCCTCCTCCCTCATCTTAACAACCATGTATACTTAGCATTCTCATGCCATTTTTCTGCTTTGGATATTTTTCATGTTTTCACTCTTGAAAAACACATCATCGCAATTTTCTGATGAATAACCCGTGGTTTTCACGAGGAAATGATTACGCTTAGCATTATCTACTATTGTTTATTCGCCATAGAAGAGAGTGAGACAGAAGATACAACTCTTATGCATCCTTTTCCATTTTCTGGGAATAATAGCAGGTCATAATATTGTCTGGTTATATGCCTTTCTCTATGTTCAGGAAAGTTGTCCTGTTTGTTGTAAACATGTTGCTTTTACGAAGCCCTAATTATGGATTTTTAGTTTTGATGGCACATTTTATGGCTGTAGTTGGCCCTGACATCATTACCATCGCTCAAAATGCATTTCATCTAAACAAATGTAATCATCGTATATATTTCTTTGGATGGTAAACAGAGTCATATCATATACTTCTCATTCTTTTTCTTCATTCCCGTGCTTCAAAAATGTTTCACTTATTTTTTACGTCCATTACTGTCGATAGAAGTATTTTTACACTTCGAGGGAAATCATTTTGTTAATTTTCTCTCAATGTAAAGGATACCAGGTTAGCTCGTCCCATATTTGTTGCAGCTTTTATTCCTGTTTATCTAACTACACTTTAAACTGTTTCTTCATATCCGTATAATAGGAATACTACAAGTTTATAGTCTGCTATAACCCATCGCTAACTAAGTAATTATAAACACAATCCAAAATACTCTTTAGCCGGACTTGTATTAGTCCCCCGATGATTCTTAACTCAACCCTCAGTTTTAGAGAAGACTAAAAACGTCAAAAGTTTACTTGTGCTTCAACCGACAATATTGCCAGGCAAAATATGGATGTTTATATAATTTGTTAGTTTTTTTGGACGATTAAAGAAAAATGACCAACTTTCAGAAATATGTCTTAGAAGACTATTTCAATTAGTTTAGTTCCGTGTAATGTAAACATTTTATCTCTATAATCATTATGTCCCCTATGCCATATCTTCTTGTTTAGCATATTTACTGTCAGTATATTATCTTTTATTTATGAACTACAGTTAATTAGTTGTTTACACACCACCTCTGTCTGTTACCACTATCGCCATTTTGTATTGAATTCTTAATTGGTTGACTATGTGGTCTGGTTTTATGTATATATATAAAGGATCATTTGAAATATAATTTGATTCTGTCTAGTGGTCAGCTCAGTTGTTTTATCGTCTTCATTCCGGCTTTGGGTGGAGGGGACTAACAACCACAAGGCAGGTGTGTGGGCGCATACTGATTGGTCATACTCTCCCATCATCTTAACAGCCTTTTCTAAAGTCATAACAACATCCTTGGGAGCCAGCTGTTCAGGATGAAACTTTCATAGAGTGCATTACTCATTAGTGCTTACGCGGTTTGGGAATCGTGACTACTAAATAATCACATTTTTTCCTGATGTAGGGCCGATTTCGAGAAACAAATTCTCTAGCAGAAACTCTTCAAAGTGGCTTAATCTAAAGAAATGAGTCAAATACTGAAGTCAAATAGACTTCGTACTGTTTAATTGTATTAACTTTGTTGATAAGTACTCAAGAGTTTTATGTATCCAGCATGTCCAAATTTGTGAATAAAGTATCCTGTTAACTGTTTTCTCTAAATTTCTATCGTTACTTACTTAACTTTATTTACTTGTCAGTGCTATACTGTTTTCTGGATCTTTTTTTTATTTTTATCGGTCTGTTTTGATAATTACTCAAAGTGATTTGACGTTCCTGACTTTGATTTCTGTTGATAAACTAACCAATCGTTCATTTTTGGATGCCGCGTTAATTATTTGTCGTTGGTCAGTTGGTGCGATATACTTATTATTGTGTTAATTAAGCGTACCAATTAGTAAATCCTTGACTCTACCACTTTTTGTTTCCTTTAGGCTCTTCATCTGATGGAGATAGTTCAAGTTGGTCGTATCTTGTGTTTCACCGATTTGCAGTTACGTCACTGTCAAATGATCAATTCAGTGCCTAAATTGGGCCAACCGTCGCGTACAATACCTTTCATTAATTTACATTATACATCTGCCAGCAATGTTACATCAGAGAAACCAACTATTCATCGTTCGAGTCGGATTACGTCGGCTAGTGAATCAGTCAGTTGACAATTTTTTAATTCCCTTCGCTGCTTAATTGTTTCTTCATTTAACTGTTATTGATAATTGTATATTAGAAAATAATTTAGGTATTTGTGGTTTATATTTAGTGAATGAATGGTTTTTCGAATATTTTATGTGGTTCATCAAAGCTTAGTGATAATAAACATGTTTTTACATTTACAGTCTGCCCGGGACTTTTACTTTCTTCGATAATTGTAGGCATTTACATGATGTAAGGAATCTTAGTATAGTCACGAGCTAGTTATCTAGTCAATCTTAGATTTTATGGTTTTTAATGAAGATATGATATCACCAGAAGTTTCAGTTGTTTGTTTTGTAATAAAAGTTTTGAAATCGTTATATTTCAAAGTTACTTGAAGAATTTTGATTTTTTCCATTTATTTAAACTGAAGACGATATTTTTCTATTTTCCGAAAAGAATAAAAAAATCGCTTATTGTGTTTACAATGATTTTGTGTAGTTTACAATATGAATGATTAGCATCATGGATTCTTCATCATATTCAACTCTTCTGTAATCTACAATTGACTTAGTTAATTCCCTTAGTTTTGAAGTTTTCCAAACCTCTTTAACTACACAATCAGCATTCTAACTTGTGACTGCAGCCACCTGTCTTCAAAATATTTCCCTTCTCCAACATATTGGGATTGGTAAATGGCTGAAATCGTGTTGCTCAATTTTTTTTATTCACAAAAGAGTATTTGAGAATAGTATCACAGTAGTTTGATAAAATAATATGTCATTATTTGCTGCTTTTATATGTTATTGTAGATTTCAGATTGTCCAACAAATGTTTGTGTCTGTGTACATTGCCTTCTGGTTGTTAGTATATGCTTATAAATTTTCATGAACAAACTCTTAAAAGTTACATATGTATACAGTGTAATGTACGTTTCACCAGTGTCATTTAAATTGATGATGGCTGTATTGGAATCGCGCCTATTTATATCAACAAATCGCAGTGTTCCGGTATCAAATCAACAAATATCTCATCCAATTAAACATGAATTTATTGGATTGGGCAAAAAACGTTTTGACAACTATGTCGCTCAGTTACAACTATGAGTAACTTTCTCAGTGGTTAAAGCGTTTGACTTACAGCCTTTGAGTTTCAGTTTTCAACCTACTTCGGTCCGAGCAATCAGGTAGCAGTATCACCAACCCTCATATTGAGATTGTTACTTAAAGCCATCCATAGAATCTGTGTCTGGTAAATGAGATGAAATAATAAATAAACTTTCTCAGTTCATGTTAATTATTCCAACAACAGATATTGTGTGTTAACATTTTCTCATTTTCTTTCAATCATTTTCAGGATCCCAGTGTTATATCTTATCTACAACAAGTTGTGAAAGATTTTCTATACTTTAGATCAGGACACGAAGTAGATCTACAAACATCTAATTCCCCACTAAGTGATACCAAAAATGTAACTACTTCATCAAGTACACCACAGTCTACTGGTCTTAGTTTATCTTCACTATTACGTGGTCGTGTACATTCAAATCCTGTCCACACAACCGCAACAAAAACAACTCCTAAAATGTCCATCTCCCTTCAAAATCCTTCTCCTATTTTAAATTTAACTTGTCAGTCACCAAGTAGATCAGTACCGAAACAAAATCTTCCACTTAAAGAACAAGTATGTTGTTAATAACGTACAATATATCATTATATGTATAACCAATCTGATATAATAAATTTTATCGAGAAACACAGCAGACAATATGGTATAATATTCTGAATATATAATTTATATTTCCCCTTTAAGCCAGAGGTGGACAAACTGACTAAATGCATCCCACTGTCAGATGTTTTACAGTCCTCAAGATCATCTATTCATATTCATAAAAGCAACCAGAAGTGGGACACTATAAAGTTTAAGTAAAATATGATTTATGTTTTTTATACCAATTAAATCGGATTTTTCCACTTGTATTCCAAGCTTACTATTCATATCTAGTGGCATTAAATCCTTAATTTTTAGACATTATGAAGCCGTAACTTTATAAATCTCACGTTTGGCATTAAGGAAATGTTGCTTAACCGGTTACACCATAATTCGATTTTCAGATATTATTTTATCAATTTTGTATTTGATAAAATCTAACATCAAAGATGCTTAGTTGACTACGAGATAAGACATGGTTAATCAGTAGTATATTGTTCGATCCTCATACAAACTAATTTTATGAAAGTTCAAACTGTTATTACATCAATTCGGAGACGACAACCAGTGTCTAAGGATTTTAAGTCGTCAGAATTATCTAATTGTAATAATTTACTGCATGATTTACTGATTAGTGAGTACCAAACAAGTTTACAGCATCGTATGACTGTATCTCTTTAAATAAATCACGATGTTCTTCAGCATATTGTGATATTCGGCAATATCAATCGAATAGAGAGTGTGTTACTTATGTCGATCTATAGTTGTATCGATTCGTGTGATATGCGTGCGAATCCATTTCAATTATTTTGGCAATTTCTCTCGATCAAATCGATTATATTATACATCATTGATCGATGATCAGATTTCCGTTAGCTCAAGTTACCAATTCATATTGACACGTCAAGATCAAATTAACAAGATCAATACCACAATATACTTCAACAAGAAGACATAAAATGATATGACTGATTGAATAATGTATCTTAAGATCCATTCGACAGAGTGAATAGATTTGCGCCACTGTGATTATTATGAACTATGAAACCCAGTGTTTCCAACCACTAAACGCAATTATTGCACTGATCTTAACCAGATAATATGCATCTACCAACACGACCAAGATCAACCAACAGTCATTGATTTCATGAACTGATGCCATATACTGGCTCGACTGACTCTAATTTTCCTCCTTCTGAATCGTACACCAGTCAACATCGTGCGTCGAGGTAGACGATGGTTGGGCACACGTAATATGTATCTCAACCACCTTCGACAACAACGTCATTAATCGACGTCCATCTTTATCTAATATTCTGGGCCTAAACTAAGCATTGTTTACTCGAATTTTCCAGGATGCACGAGTGACTCTCCTCTAAAAGTGCATATGATCAAAGACCTGCAGCCCACAGATGTCTTTTACTTTCACAGTTCGATTCTTACAGTCATAGATTCATAGTGAGTATACTGGCATGCATTGTACTCATGAATTGCTTGACAGACTGATATTTGTTCTAAAGCACAAGTGATGCAAGTTGGCGAAAGATAAGCGAACTTTCTTGGTTGATTGTATGGATCATTAATTTAGATTTGTTGTTTATTCTTAAAGATCTCTTCGTCGTACTTAAATTTCGCACATGCATTTCCTGTTTCTTAGGATTTCACTCCTATTAAACGATATACACCAACCATAGACTGTGGACAATCTACAGACAATGCAACGCCGATAACTACTGTATGTTTATTGGAGCTAGTTTCTCCGTTGCTATCCATTTTCTTTGTAATTGATCAACTCATATAAACGTTTATTTATATTACTCTTATTTATTCTATTATTTTACAACTTACTATTATCTCTTATAAATTTATCAGAGTGTAGGTATGTGCAGTATCACCATCTAGTGTTATTGTATTTCGGCTTGTATGAAAGGAATAATTATGAATCATAATACATTTTATTCCAAAGATTCTGTACAACCCTATCCATTTTAGAGTCAAGAAACTTATCCTTATTTTCACCTCCTAATCATGATCACCAACAAGTTCAAATGGAGTCAAATATAACGTCTTTAAATCTCCTGACAATTTTGATTGTCATTCAACTCAATCCTATTTCATTAATGGGAAACTACTTTTTCATCACAACTTTAAAGACTTTACAAAATTCACATAAAATTATCAACCAAAATATTTATTTTTTGTTTAATTAATTCATATTCATTATATACCATGAAATCTAGGTTTCTTTTTATGGAATATCCGTTACTGTTGTTGTTGTTGTTTGAGTGCACATTAATTAGTGATATAATTAGTTATATCTGTCAGTATATTGTATTTAGTAGTTTATTATTCTGGATTCGAATTTAGTTATGATATGTAGTAGATGGATGGATGATGTGTTATTTTCTAATTCTGATTTTTAAAGCTATTAAACTGTTTGAAATTAATTTGTATTAATCTGTAGGTTTCAGTTTCTTTACATGTTTCAGTAAACAGAATTACATTTACCTTTTTTACTGTTTACTTCGTACTTGTTAGCATTTGAATCCAGTACATACATTTTACTTAGCATGATACTCTTCAACCTATATGTATCTTGTTCTGGTGACTTTCTTTTGGGTTCTCGTATTTGAGTAATATGTCCAAGTATCAATTAAGACAGCAACACTCATATTGATATATGCGTCCTGGAGTTTACTATCAGCCAATGATAATTTCTTAACAAAAACAACTTACTAATAACACCAGATTATTATGGCTTAACAAATGATAGTAATATTAATTATCACACCTGTGACACATAATATGCACCCAGTAATTGGTTTCTGTAAAAACAACAATAAGTTCAAGTGATAGAACATTTACCACTATCAAATTGCTCAATGTTTTGATGTTTTTCTGATCAACTTCTGATACAGTTTACAAGTTAGCGTTAATTAATACCATTAAGATTATTTTTATTATTATTCAGGAATAGTAATCTGAATGTTACTTTTATTATTTCTAGTGCTCCTACACTCGAACTCTCCCGAATCGAAGCGCTTCACGTACAGGTCTTTCACGAAGGGCGCGTTCACGTCCAAGTGTACCTACATTACCGAATCCCTCTACAGCTGCATCAGATAAGAAGCCTACGCGCCGTGAATTAAAACAGTCTCAGGTTGTTGAACTCACAAAGTCACCACCTAATATTCACCTTCTACTTACTACCGAAGAATCGTTTACACCTGAACCGAAATCAAAGCGTTCTCGTAATTCACAGCGCAGTAATAAATGTGATACTTCCATGGAGCTTTCTAATAATAAAGAGATTTCAGAATTTACTCAATCTTCTGAAGATATTTTGGGTAGTCCGGTGTCAGAAAAAGAAAATGTGAGTCATTTGTCATGAATAGTTTAAAAAATTTCTGTTTCAGACTTGCTTTGATTAATTATTGATTTTTATTATCTGCATCATTTACTCGTAAGCTTTTACAAGAAAACAACCTTTCGCTATGCCAAGTATTCTAATAACCTCCCCCCTTCCACCGAAGACCTTATTGTGCTTAATATATTCGGTTATTTTTGCTAAGTAAAAACAATAAACATTGTGGGATGAAGTGAATTCGTTTCATTTTTCGTGCTCTTATTCTCCCGTGTTTGCGCGAAATCGTGTAAATTAGTAAACTATTTTGTAAATGTAACGTTGAGTGCAACATGCATGCAATCGTCAGTTTTTTTTAATGAATAATACTCATAATCACTCATCATGCCTTTCGGTAGTGTAAGTTAGTCTTTCATTATCAATATAAGACCTGATATAAAAATGCGTCACTCCACATTATCACTCATCACATTAGTACTGCACAAAAGACATAAAGAAAATGAGTGAAAGGAAACGAGGAATACTATTGTAAGAAATAAAATTCTAAACATGGAAATTACAGTTTGGAAGATATAAGTGACATCGAACAGTTAACAATGGCACAACCCAAGATTCATTTTATATTAAAGTATAGATTCAACAACATATGCAACTATTAATTACGAGTATTCTGTGAGCCTCAACCAGGAAGCCTACACCTATCAAATGTATTATATTATATGAAGAGTCACTTACCTTATGAATCATTTCAATAAATTTATTTACTCGTTCCTTGATTTTTTCTAACTCACCGTTGTGTCTGCTAACATTGCAAGTGAGAGTATATATATATATATATATATATATATATATATATATATATATATATATATATATATAGGAATGCAAAGATGTAACCACACACTTGTCATAGTTTAGAATTACATTTACTGCAGAAAGTAAAATAGTTGATTACGCCGACGTATTCGCTGATTTTTGAATTCCCATCCTCCTTGATGTATTTTAGTTCATTGTAGCTTAACATGAGTTCGTAAAACTTGCTTGGTTTCTTCATACTTGTGCTACGTGTAGTAGTTGTCAGATTCGTGTTTACCTAACAAAACTGATTATGTTATGCAGGGATTCGATTTAGAGGACGGTCGTAGGTTACTAGTATTTTGTTATAACAATTTTTGAAGATATGCTTGGCCGTGATTGCACTATTGAGTGAGTAGTGTTGTAGTTAGATATAAGGTACAAGATAAATATGTCAAATCGGTTTAAAAAGCTGTGAATCTCCTTCGACTGGAATAAATAATCTATGTGTCACGCATGCCGGTCGGCATAAAAATCAAGCTACTGGTGGCTATATGCAAAAGGAAACCACATAGTCAGTGACTGTTTGTCTAAAATTTATAGCATGGCGCACACTACTTAATTGAGATCTTCATGATAATGGTGATTAGTGACTAAAGCCTTTATATGATATAGCTGAAAATTTGTCACCTTGGCTCATTCAATTTTCCATCCTTCCCTAGAGTATAAGTTTAATATTATTTTATAATTTATATTGTGTTTTCTCTGATTAGCTATTGATACTACTATTACTTTTACTTCTGTGCTACTCAATTTGTTAATTTCATTTCACGAAATGTACTGATATATCGTCGTAATTTGGTAGAATGTACATCTTTGACTTATTTAACTGTGGTTTTGACTGACTAAATGTTAGAAATTGGGTGTTTTTTTTCTCGTGGGCTAAAATATAATCTGTAGTACAATATTTATGTATTTTTCACTAAAATGTAATGTACTATGACGAATTGTTTTTTATCCTTTATAACGAAAGATGCCATTGTCTGACATATTGAAAATAAAATCTCCTCTCTGCAATCCAGAAGCACGATCTAATTCACAATCGGTAAATGATTCACTTGATAGTCCTGATGTAAGTATAGCAGATCTGGTTAAAACACGTCAACGTCGTCAGTCCCGTTTATCTCAGCCTACTACCACATTATCACCAACGCTACATTCCACACCTATCACAACTAAACGTCGACTATCTCTGAAAAGGATTTCGAAATAACACGTTCTTTTTCTGCTATTTTGCTTCTTTTGTTTCAATAGAAATGTTATCAGTTTACTATCTCAGTTTGATTTCAATATTTGTTTCATTTTTACATGAATTTTCCTTCGGTTTTATTATTGAGTAGAAGTGGGAGACGTGAAATATTTTTGTTAGATTTTCCTTTATTTTAGTCTACTCAGATTATTCAAATATACCAGTAAATCAGCCTGTTTCATCTTATATTACTTCCCTGAACATTCATGATCAGTGTGAGCAAATAGTAAGAGTATAGAATTTAATTAACAGATCTTCGAAAAGAGTGTGCTCCAGTCAAACGTAATTTTCATTAGCATTAGAATAGCATATACAAGCGAATACAATCATTTAAATTTGAGGTAGTTTTGATGAGATTAGTTTTAATGATGCATTAGTTCACATGTATGATTAAAGTTGAATTGTGAATGATAAGTGGAATCAACGGGAAGGTACAAACCCTTAGACTATACTAGCATTGCGTTCATAAGCGTCGTTTTGACTCAGCTTAGTGGTGACAACCTACAGGAACTGGCTGAGTTGGAGTTTTGGAGTGAATATCAGCACTAGGATGCAGGCACATCCAGTTGTTGAGTCGTAAATAGGACGAAACGCGTCTTGGATTTTACTTGCTAGCCACAAGCCAACTTTAGTCATTTCGAAAACATGTCTTTAAATGATTTCAATCTGAGTATCTATTAAATAGACATTTACAATTCTGCACAACTGTTGTTGAGTAATTCCTACAATAATAAAATCTGATAATTATTAATGGTGAAGATTTCAGAATTTGAAACTTTGCTTTATGAACTAACGTTAGTTCTAGAACCATTTTAAACTAAGAAGTGCTGGACACCTAATGTGTACACAGTTATTATTGACTTCAAGAGGTAATTTCTGAGCTGTAGTGTGAAGACGTGACCATTCGATTTCAACCATCTCGAGTGTGTAACATTTAATGAGCTCACTAAGAATACCGCGAATTGACTGATATTAGAATTTTAAGTTATTGGATGCCGACTCAATAATCGGAAGTTTGGAGTTTGATTTCTGGGAGAGGGTCATGCATCAACACCGCTGTATTTCCTTATAATAATAGGACGAAATAACGTTTTATTACTTTAGTTTTTAATAGTCATCTTGCTAATTAGTCCTTGATAAGAAAATTGTGGTGTTTAGTTAAGTTAATGCTATTAATGAGAGAGTGTATATTAGCAGTCATTTCATATCTTCAATTTATGATAAAGAGAATGGTTGAATATAAAAATAAATAGGAAAATCGGCCTCACAAATATGTTATTCAGAATTGAACGTGTTATGTCGTTGTGATGGCGACGCACTAATCATTCTTAGTCTAAATGTAAAGAATGAAGAACACTTAAAACAGTTTACCTGTATATATTTCACACTCCCTTCCGGTATAATGATAAAATCGTTTGACACAGTTTAGAAACAACAGTGAGCATGTAGTGAATGCCTCGTAATAGCGCTGAAACATTCCAGTTAAGTTATTATTCTCAGTACGATGAGAACAGATAAAAATGCGAATAAAAAAGCTGACATAATGTGTGTACTACTAAGTTTTCAAATTGCGCCTAGAATCTTGCTAGGGTTGGTACCGGTCACAAGCCCAGATAAAGGAGGAGAGTTGGGCATGAGGTTAGCAACTCCATCCCGTAACAAAACTACCTTGCTTAAAAAACGGTCACCAGTATAAACCTTTTTAATCGTTGTACTTCTGACCTGGGAGTTGGAAGGTCTTCATTTCGAAGAGTTATGAAGCCTCATGGTGAAAGGTGAGATCCATCGAAAGTAATGAGGCTTATGTCTCTTCTGAAAACCAGAGGAACAATTAATATAGATACATGGAATGTTTACATGATGTTGGAGACATGGAGATGCAACCAAATAGCTAAAAAATGGAATAGGTATAATCTGGAGATACTTGGAATAAGTGAAACACATCGGTTACAAGCTGGACAGCAAAGATTATCCTCTGGAGAAGTACTATTATATTCTGGTCTTAATAAAATAATTTATCGAATAAGTAGTACATGGTTACTCAACAGTGATTAATAGTGAATATGGCTTAAGAATGATAAGAATGTTTTACAGCAGAACTATGGATCACAAAGAAACATCAACTCTCAGCTTTATTACATAATCTATGTAATCGAAGATTTTTGCTTAATTCATAGAACTAGTTTATAAATGACAGTGTTCTAGGGGATTTCATGTATCGTTGTCTAATCACTTAATCCATTCATAATATTTAATTAGCTATTATCTATCAGCGGTAAACAAAAATGAGTTTACGGACAATTCAACAAATTAAAGATACATTTGCAAATATTTGGAAGTCACTGTACAACAGACTTAAATGAACATTGAAAACGATGTTTATCATTTTGATTTAAAATTCATCAGTAAAGTCAATTTGCTTCGTTTTCTACTCTTGTTTTCATTGTTGCTGAGAATGGTGGTACGTTTTATATTTAAATAAAACTGTTGGTTATTTTCTGTCGATTCATTAAACTGGTTTATTGTCCAATTGAAAACCGATCTACAGTACTTTGTGAATGTAGTTGAACAGGGTGTTATAGATGAGGAGGTAAATAAGCCCAATGTTTGTCGTCGAAATGATGATAAAAAGGATTATGATGATTTTGTCTTTCATCGATATTCTTTTTCATCAATAAATCATTCGTTGTATACTTAGTAGATGATAACGATAAGAACTCATTTAATTTATTTCCTTTCATAGCCCATTTAGGTGACTGAGCTTTATGCTCATCTTGTAGCCTGAATAGATCAACCGATCCATAATCAATGTTTCTACTTGTTACATTGTCAGGGTAATCAGTCGCATGTATATTACAATTATTAGCATTATTATTACTCTTCGAATGATTTCCGGCATACAATGAACAATTTGAGTTGTTTGTTTCAGTTGTTCTAGCAATAGTACTGATTTTATTTTTCAGAATGTTATCAGTATTATCAATACATGTAGTGTTAAAAGTAGATTTTATTGTTGTCGGTGTCACTGTTAAACTTGTCATGGTTGTTGGTATTATTGGTGTTAGCTTACTATTACTATGATGTTGTTGATGAATGGATTTCTGTTGATTTTTATAAGTCAATTGTTTAACTCGCAATTTTTCTTCACGTCTCCATTTTGCTCGTCTGTTAGAAAACCAAACTTGTATACGCGGTTCAGGTAGTAAAATACGACTGGATAACTTTTCACGAGAAAATACATCAGGATAATGCGTATGTTCAAATTCTAAAAATTAAATCGAAAATTTTTAGACTGTACTTGTACTAAGTATACTTATAAACTTAAATAGAAATAATATTTTCATTCAGGTTACTAGAATTCAGTGGCTTAAGTTGTCAGCATCATTTTCACTGTTCATTGCTTAAGTTGTATGCAACACTTTTGGGGATTTTACTGTTCATTTAGTGAATTAATGGAGCGCATGTGAGTGAAATATTTCTTACAAACTTGATTTTCAAGCACACTTTCTATTACATTTGTGTTTCATGAACTGTACTGCATCAATATCTTTAGCGAATTCATTTGTAGTTAACTCCAAACATTTGAATTACAAACTGAATGTTAATTATACTCTCATGTACAGCATTCACCTATTAAATGAAGGGAAAGTGAGTGGAAGTGCCGGATAAAACCTATTTTGCTTAGCTATTTAGACATGACGGATAACCCTGGTTAAATTTAACTAGTAATTACGATTACATCGAATATTTAGCTATTAGTCATCTACAGATTAATTGCCAGCTAATTTTACATAATTTAATGATCATGGCTAATCGACACCTTGCGTTTTAATACTAAATAACAAATCGAATCTAAATTGTTTGGGTTGTGTGAAAATATTTAAGATTTGTTAATGTCAGATTGATTGTCTGAATTGATGAGGGGAGCATAGTTGCGAGAAAATTATTTAGATATCAAATTACTGAACTAAAACCCTACCCACCCCCTCATTCTTAAGATTACAATATATCTTACTGATGAGTGCTAAATAGAACGAAGTGTTAATAAGAGAGGGTTTTCTACAGACTATTTCCAACCATCAAATGATTTGACTCAGTTTATTCCTAGTTTATCCATAGTTTCCTATTATCAACCTAATTATCTTTTTTTTTCAATTAGTATGAGTTACCTCTTTCAAGCTCTTCCAATTGAAGATTAGAAAATGAAGTACGACTACGTTGCTGTTGTCTTTGATGATGATGTTGTATTTTCTGTTTATGGCTTTGATGTTTTTCTTCATTAATGGCAATTGGTGATAGATTTGTTTCACTTAATACAGAATCAGATCTTTCGTTCAAATCAGATTTTGGACTAATTGATGATGATATTGACTTGACAGTACCAGTAATACTATTCGGTCTCTTAGCTGTTCTAGCACAAGAATCTGTGTCATTTGAATTCATAAATATTCCATTATTAACAAACTCTTCAGATTGTTGCACTTGATATGAATGTAATGTTTCCAAAAATGTTTCTTGTGTTTCATTTAATTTATGATAGAATTGTGTACTTAACTGACTTAGTGTGATACCGCTGTTATGAAGTGATAATTCACTACTTCTGTCATTTGTCATATTATTACTACCAGTACTAGTATTATTATTATTATTGTCATTACTACTACTATTCGTAGGAGTTGTAGTAGTAGCAGTAGTAGTATTGTTATTGAGGAACTGTGTCATCGTATTAATATTGTCTAATGGCATTGTGATTGATCTTGTTGATAATGATTGTTGTGTTGGTAGAGTTATCTGACCATTGTTGTTCCTCTCTGGAAGTTCGTTCACTCGCTTAGTCCCCAATAAATATTGTTGTTCTTGATGATGATGTCGTAAGTTGATTTCATCTGATTTCCTTGTAAAATTTTCATTAAACTTTCTTTCAAAAATTCCTGGAGTTGATCCTCCTAACAAAATAGAATGGTTAAAAGTGAAGTAAAGCCTATTAGATTCTCATCTGAGAGATAGTGCGTTCGATATTAGGTCATTTAAACTACTGATCGTGTTACAGTTTGATTGACAGAATTTATATACTGTCAAAGGACAACGACCATTCAATATGAGTATTTCTCTGAAATCTTAACTGCCAGTTAGTTAAATGTCGGTTTAAAAATAAAATTTATTTTGCATCCACTTTGAATATGATATCAGTAACCAGCTGTACAAACGAACTGACACGGTAGTTGTGAGATCATTACTTGAATCTATCCTTTTATGTATTCTTACGGCTAACCCGGAGAAAACTAAACTAAAATCGGAAATGGAGATTACAACATACTGTTCGAGGTGTGTCGATTATACCTGCATTATATGTGATGATATGAATCACACTTCTCTCATGCTTCATCATTTTAATAGTACTCATAAAAATATTTATTTTACAATGGGACACAAACATAATGACCAGCTTATTTTTTAAACTTTAATATGAAACAGTAAAAGAATGGAACAATCGTGTATGTACCGTATGTACCGAAATCATACATGTATGGGATAGTACTTAGATTATAAAAGTTTTTTTCTTCCACTTACAAACGTGGTCTAGTGAATACTGTACTGGGACCAAAATACTATGCTTAAATGATAAAATTTTTGAAGAATTGAGGACAATTCAAAAGTGCCTTTTAAATAATGAATATCCGAAGAAATTAATTAAGAAGTACGGGAAGACGCACCCTAAAAACGACGAGCATCCAACTGTAAAATTAAGCAAGTCTTCATACATCTCGTATTAGAAGGAATGAGACCATAAAAGAATTAATGAACGAATCAAGATGGCACTAAAAAAGCCTTCTCTGCTGCTCAACCGATTCTTTTGTACTACACCAGACGCTAATTAAAGCACTCCTATGGTGAATATAATAATTTTCTCTTACTCAGTCATCCAGATGTTTACATATCTAAATGCTCTTCGTTCAAAATTCATCAAACAATTATGTATTCATCTATTTTGATATCCTCACGATTATCTAACGATTTCCTGCTTTAACTTTGGATAGTTTACGTTGTCCACCACGTCGTTTAACTGTATCAACATGCATCTACACTTTCTTTGTAGCATATAATTTATATGCATCTCTTACATCACTATTCTAATTATAGTGACTTTTATTTCAATTCATTCAGCTCAATCTCAACGGACAAAGTGTGTCAAACAGTCAATTCTTTGTAATTTTAGGTTGGTTACTGTTAATAACAAAAAGTCTCGAAGTGAAAAGAATCCATTCTATTATGCAAACCTTATTCTTCTTGATTTATTCAAATATCCATGTTCGAAAACTGGATAGTGTATGGCACAAAAAACCGTTTGTAAATACAATATAGGATTCACAATTGTCTGTGAATGGTGAAAAATCTCTAAAAATGCACTTGTTCATTTAATCAAGTTGTATTGATTTCTTTGGTAAGCTTGATTGTAAACTGTCATCACATTTATGTGAGTTAATACTCCCAAGCACATATGACAACATTTAATTGCGTTATTAAAAATGTTGCTAATTTCAATTTGATGAATAATCACTATGGATATAGGAATATTTTGTATATATACGCATGAGTTGTGTATTTGTAGTCCGTCTTCCAGACTGCCTGTAGGATCAAACGCTTCTTGTTGACGTTGGACTTCTTCCTCTAGTTAGCTGGGCTGGGGCTCTGTGAAATACCTTAGCTCATCTGCTGTTGCGTCGCTAGTCATATGTTCACTAGCGGGTATAGAGGTATCTCATAGATTCGCAGAACCTTAATATCGTCTAACAGGCACATGAACTTCATTTTGACAAGCACATTAATAAGCAATTATAATTTTTGCATAAAGAATACAAAATAATTAGCGGAGAAAATCCTCTTCCCGATGATGCCATTCGCATTAGCTGACCAATCGTATATATAGAGAGGAATTACACATTTAATAGTCCGTACTAAAATAGAAGTATTACATCAAGTAAACAAGTTATCAGAGTCACATGAGAAGGAATCAAAATAGAGCCAAGTATCAATTAACAGCCATGTAATAGTGATAAGAATTAGAAGGCAGTAATAGGTTAGGTAACAGTCCAAAAAACTGTTGAGAATTTCCCTGAAAGACGGAATTATAATAGTTGCCTACATACGGAATATAAAAACTAGAATAATTGAATGATAAAGAAACAGATAATCAATACTTAAGAGGGCATAGAAATTTAGTTATGGAAAACAAAGGGAGATTTGGACCAAGGTAAAATAAGCGTTTGAGCGTGTTTCTTCTGGATGCAAAGTACTGGTTTGAATTAGTGGGTGGCTAAGGCCTCCGTCGTACTGATCTACACCCTTTTGGAACCATTCTGTATAACTTTGTGAATAGTGTACAACGATGATTCTGGTGGGGCGACATGATCAGAAGTCGCCAACTGTTGAAGGATAGAGTGATTGATCGATCTACGTATTCCTTTAGAAAACCATGCAGGGTAGTGTTTAGAGATCAGTTTTGATAGTGTACACCATGTGTGGCCAATGTAAGTTGCTCCACAAAAGCAGGTAAGCTTGTATGTACACACTGATGTAGCCCAAAGCGGTAACTTGTCCCTGATATAATCGAGAACCATAGTCCTACTGGAAAAAACAATACGTAGTTGGGCAGCATAGAACGTATTTGGACTCCTTTCGAAAGTTTTCTCTTCAGAATCTCAGCAGCAGCACCTCCTTGAAATATAATATTTATGAAAAGGTATTTCTTTGGAACTGTCAGTATTCTGTCATGAGGCATTTTTAGCTCCAGTTTTCTTTTAATGAACCATGAGGGGGAAGGATAGCCGCTGCTGATAGGTATCTATCGTAGGTTCTATTTTAGTACAAACTATAAAGTATGTAATTCCTCCTCTATTGTATGGCTAATGTAAATGACTGATTATTTTGCATTCTTTAACTTTTGCATTTGTTTAGATGCGTTACCAAACCTAAGATTTGTTGGATGCAATTAAAAGGATGTATTACTTCTACAAAATCAGTAGAAGTCTTTAATCAAAAATATGTTTCAATACATTTTAATAACGAAACATTATAAAACGTTTTGATAATTGTTTTACTTATTGAATTACAAATATTATTAAGTATCTTAATTACTTTATCTATCTGGTCCTCATGCTGATAGAATTTTTTGATTAATTTGCAGTTTATTCAGTAGTCTAAGTGACACAACACAGTACATATCAAGTCACTAAAAACCCAAAAGGTTCATTATCAATTCTGCGTATATGATACTGGGCGATGAAGGCCCAAACCTCATAGGGAGTAAACTTGAACAATACACTGTCAACTAAGATTGTTCCCTCTAAATGTCTTACAGCTTGGAAGTGGGTTTTAGAAGAAAGACATTATAACTGAGCGAATGTTATCACAAATCATGTTAAGTAATCATCCTTACCATTTTTAAGTTACATATGAAAGTTTATTAATGTCTTCATACAACAATCACCTCATGATAAAGACCTAAAAATGTGCAGCTTACTTGTTATAAGAAACTGATGATTTCGCGTGAAGCTATCGTCACATTCAATTCTGTTTTCATTCGCAGAACTTTTACAAGGATATGTTTCGCTGCCAATATTTTTTTCTTTTGAATCAGTTACTTCTTTAAAATACAAGTTAGCTGTTAATTTCATGTTTACATTTTTCGTACAAGACGATGATGGTTGATTTACACTATTTTCATTACTGCTTGAAACAGCTGATACTGAACTAACAATTCCATTGTAATTGACTTCATCTACACAATCATCATCTTCACCATCGTCATCATCACCTTCATCTATTCCCATTTGTGATTCATTTATTGCATGCTCTTCTTCCACATGATGAGAAAATGATCTCTCATCATTGCTTTGTATATCTCTACTTGTTACATAATTATGCAAATGTGTGCTAACAATATTATCTTTTTGTGACTGTATAAAATTTACTGTATTCTCATTTACACCACTAGTATTTTCATAAGAAAACAGAGGATTTATTGGGAATTTTTTTCGCTGACTGATTAGTTTTTCTTTGTGATCTAGAGAAGATATTAACTGTTTAAATTCTTCTGTCTCTGAGTTGAATAAATTGTCAGTAGATCTTTGTTGGTTTTCTGGTTGTTGATGATGATGGGATTGATGTTGTTGACCATTGGAATGGCATATTGAATTTACGTTTGATAACCATTTAGGATCTTGTTTCATTTCATAACGATTCGATAATACTGACTGATGTATTGGTGAACTATCATTAGTGTAAGTCGGCAGCGCATTGTGAAATGGTTGGTGAGATAGCATGGATAGCTTTTCTTGATGATGGTGATGACGATGATGTAGTTGTGAATACTGTTGGTGTTCAGAACAAAGTGGTGGTGATTCATTCATACTCTGATTATCTAATACACTTCTCATTTCCATATTTTCTGAACACTTCATACTAAAATTACTGTCACACTTTGAATTGACCGCATTTTCAAGAGTTTGATAAAATCCTGGAAATCCACAATGATTTAAATAATTTAAAGATGGTGAGAACTGCCTCTCTTGAAGGAAATCACTTTTCTGACATGAATTTGACGGATAATATAGGCTAGAGTAAACACTGTTGGCTGAAGCAGCTGCAGCTGAATACCATGCTTGTGCCCATGAAGTTTGTGATGTTCCCGATGAAGCAGTTATTAATAAATCATTAAATTTATTATAAGGTAAACGGATTGATTGTGTCTTTTCATGTCTAAAGTTCGATGATAAAGCTTTGTTTAGGCCACTATCTGCTTGAAAATAGGATATTGTAGGTGAGTGTGTACTTTGGTTTAAGGTAGGGTACATTTCATTACCCGGAAGTGTGTGTGGTGTATGTGGGACACTTGCACGGGATTCAATAGCATTATGATCATTAAAACAACCGGCAGAATGTCTACTTGGATTTGAATTTTGTTGATTATAAAAGTGAGGTATTGAAGGTGGTATTGTGAATAAATTATTATTGTTATTATTAATAGTAGTACTGATATTATTATTTGTTACATGGTATGGTGTGAAATTGAACATGGACGGAATGAATGATTTTGTTAAACCATGCAAATCACACTTCATATTCGACAGATAATTATGTGTTGAAATATTGTGATTTGACGTTGGCACACCTATTCCACATGAATGTACTCCATTTCTGTGTACGGCAGCCTGAGCGGCGACAGCAGCTGCAGCTACAGCGGCAGCTGCCGCTGCAGATGATAGTTGCCTTTGTGATTCATTGGACAAATTACGAAGAACTCTATTAATAGACGATACCTGTGCCAAAAAACATAAGACCGTATATTAGGTTGACTATATGATAATTAATACCTTCATGTCTGATTATGATAGTTAATACCACAAAATTAATTTGGATACAATACTATTGAAAACAAGAAAGTACTGGATGGTTGTTGAGTCTTATTGTAAGGTTCTTCGGCCTACTACACTCAGCGCCCCATCCGTATTCGAACAAACAACTTTCAAGAGTTAAAGTGAGCGATTTACCTTTAAACTAATAAATTAACATCCAATGGTTTGGATTTATAATTTCAGTCAATTCCCGATATTTATGCACGATATGGTTAGAATACACCAGTTGTTGATAAAAATTAAACTCGCACGAATGCCTTTGGCTCGTTCTTTCGTGAAGTCTTGGATACGCAATGCTAAGGAGTCATACATTAAGAGAAAACGAATGTCTAGTGTTTCGTGATTTACAACTGTTGCCTAAACAAATTTCGTCCATTACGCAAAAGTCAAATACAATAATCTCTACAACACTTAATAATAACTTTTCGACTAATGGACTAGTATTTGAAAAGCAACTAACGTACTTAAAAATCTTTAGATAAACGTTTCATCTGTCTGGTGTGGTATGAGGAAGTGAACTGATGTTGGAAACAAGCTGGTGAGTAGAATTCGTTAAAGCCATTAGTTTCTTCCAACCCAAGAATCATAATGTTCATTACTATGGTTGACATAAAAATCTAAAATATTTAAAAATCAAGTGAAATCTTGTTTCGGTAAATTAGATGCGTAGGTCTGAAACGTGATCGCTGTATCTTCTGTCCTATACTCGCCAGTGAAAACAAATAAATCTTATAAAATATCAAATGGGGAGAGAACGAAACCCAAATCTATCCTTTTCCACTGGCCACCTTCGTATATCTGGTATTAATTATGCATACAACAACAGTGCATACATACATGCATACAACTACAGTATTCAAAACTTACTAGGTAATAATTTCAAGTATTTCTGAATACTATCTAAACGAATTACCTCTGAGATGTATTGTTAACTAATAAAGCAGATTTAATAATGTAGTCTGCAGATAAACCGGTAGAGTCGTGATGACATCACTGCTGTATTATGTTCTACTTAATTACTTCATCGTATATTTGAAGAATGCATTGCCAGGATCTATCAAAGACAATTTCTATTTGCAAGAGATATATAGATGACACTTCTGTCACTTGTGAAAAAATTATGGACCTAGATACCATCTTACAACAGTCTAACAGTTGTCACCAATCAATTAATATCACACTAGAATTAAAAGTAAACTCTGATTTCCATTTCCTTGACATGTTGACGAAAAGAAGTTCAGACGGTTTATTACAACGTTCAATATACAGAAAGCCAATCTGAAATGGACGATACACGAATTTTTATGTCTGGATCTCAAAGAGGAGGAAAAAAGTGCAATCTCCTCTCTTTTTTCATAGAGTGAACGAATATATAGTGAGGACACCGTTCATGATGAGCTATGTAAACTCTAAAAAATAATTATCCTATAAGGTTCACTGATAGTAAGTAACCTGAACTAAAATCACACCCCTTAAAGCTTTATTCTGTCCCAAGAAATGACTTACTTTATGAATGTCTAATTAAGTGGAGACACATTCGTAGAGACCTTGAAAATTAGTATTTAAAATTCATTATAACGGCGTTTTCTCTAAAATGCTTTACATTATCCTAAACAATGACCTATTTTCCTTGAATATGTTAAAGAACAGCCTCCACTTTGAGCCACATTTATATGGATTTAGATGTCTACTTGCTTGGACTCAAAAATGTTATCTAAGAAAAACCATGAACATTAGGTATTTTGGGTAAGTCCATGAACAGTATCAAACAGAATTATGTTGCTGATTTGAATGCTGTTGTCCCATACAGATCCTTTTTCAACACCATCTATGTCTTTAAGAGACTGGACTAGAAAAGGAATATTTGTTTTAAACTTGTTCAGTTTAGAAGCTTTGGCAATCCAACAGGTCAAGCCTGAACTCAGTGTGTAAATTTAGTACGTAAAATCGCTAATTTCACGATGACTCAGATACCACTTTTCTGTATGCATTTCATAGGTCATATCCTCCACGGTTAATCAACTTTATTATAAATGATAAAACCTCCATAACGATGATATTTGCTTGCAGTAATGATGTTATTTGACAAGTTAAACTAATGCACACAAGTACAGGTTCCGAATTACATACGACTGACTGACTGACTGACTGACTGAGTAAGCTGTTTTTAAATTGGTTTATTAAATGTTATTACTCTGTGTCGACTTCTATAAGAAACTGTCTGATTATAAAAATCTATATGTTTTCAACATAATGAAATTAAAAATCTATTTCAAAACTTATTCACTACTTAAATAAAAATCAGTCTATTCATAAATTGCATACTTATACTCACAAACTCATTGATCTACATACTAGGAAACTAAAAGTAAACTTCACTCTCATAGTTAAAAGCGGATTAAATCAAGTGTTTATCTGTCATGATTTTCTTTTTTCTTGATTCATCAATTCAATAACAATAGAGTATAATGAGATTAACAAATGATATTTTATGATAAACTAAATCAAGTTATGACACTATTCATCATTATCCTTAAGCATAATAACTTCTTTTTTTCTTTTTTCTCTCTTTCTTCTCTTTTGTAATTGATACTGTTACTTATTATTCAATAGTATAATCTTTGATTAGATTCGTATAAATTAATCACTATTCAAAAAGGATTATTTAAAATGTTTTATTTCCTATTCGTTTTTATTTCTAACATTTAATTACATAACATTGAGAGTATATGACACATACATCTATGGAAATAGAAATTCTTAACTGTAGGAAATATTATTTGATGTTACCATGAAAATTAATGTAAATGACAATAAGATTTAATTTGAATGAAAAAGATGAATACTTATGCATAAAAACAAATTATAGACTAGAATAAGATTCAAATCTCTACTATTGTTAACTGTATTCAACTAAACAATTACTATTATCTAATCATTTCTTCTCTAATTCATTGACATTATGATTATGTATATTTTGCTGGTAATCAACAATTGACGATGTTGTATCCATGTTGAAATTATGTTATAATTTTTTAAAGTGTCAGTGTGCAAGCTTAAAATACTTATCAGATCAATTGTTACAGACTATAATAATATATTGTTTGTGTTAGAACAGTTACCAGTTCTAGTGACCAGTGGAGTTCAGTTGTGTCGGGTGTGAGGCAGTTATCAACCAATGCCAATGGATGAAGTCGTGTAAATGTATCGTGAATTGATTGAGTTTGAAATATCAACTGTTGTGAGCCGACTCAGTGGCCTAGTAGTAAAGCGTGCGCTGCGGAACCAGAGGGTCCTGAGTTCGGTCTCTGCTGGGGTTGTTCGCACACACTGGTGAAGAGTCCCATACTAGGACGAAACAAGTGTCCAGTGCTTACTGGTAGTCAGTGGTTGTCTAATTTAGACCAATTCGTGATATCAAGTTAACATTCAACAATCTCCATAATACCAAGTTACTACTATCGAATCAATAATGTTGACCAAGTTGTTAATATAAGTAATCATCACAATATAGGGAGACAATCTTAACGCCCCAAGCAAACTGAAGCACATTATGTGAATAGTAATTCAGAAATACACCATTGTTGTGCGCTGACTAAACATTGAGTATTGTTTGTTTAATCGATAGTTCGGAACGAATTCTATAAATCGGTAAAGCCAGTAGTATAGGTAACTTGATATCACGTGGAATGTTTTGGTATGTTAAATGATTGAAAGCAGTCTATAAAAACCCTATAAGGCTTAGGTTTTGTGTTGATTTGAAGTTGCAAGCACAGCATACTTGCAGTCTCAAAAAAATTAATTATCCTAGTTAAATACGAACATCACAACTTAAGGTGATACCGCATGTAGATGAGACTGATCTCCAGTTTACACTGAGATACTTATGTGAATTATCAGTGAGTGATGACCACCGTTCAGAACTAAGGAGGGATCACACTACTGTCAGTACCAGGGAAAGTATTCAACAGAGTGTTATTGAACAGAATGAAAGATTCAGTGGAGGCTCAACTCCGAGATCAACAAGCTGGTTTTTGTAAGGATCGGTCGTGCACGGACCAAATCGCAACACTACGGATCATCGTTGAACAATCAATTGAATGGAACTCGCCCCTGTACATCAACTTCATTGATTATGAGAAGGCGTTTGACAGTGTTGATAGGAGAACACTATGGAAACTTCTTCGACACTACGGCGTACCAGAGAAACTCGTCAACATCATCTGGAACTCTTACGACGGAACACAGTGCAAAATTGTGCATGGAGAACAACTGACGAATGCATTCCCAGTGAGGACCGGAGTCAGACAATGTTGCCTGCTCTCACCTTTTCTCTTCCTCCTAGTGGTTGATTGGATCATGAAGACCTCCACATCTGAAGGGATGCACGGAATTCAATGGACAAGTGGGATGCAACTCGATGATTTGGACTTTGTGGATGATCTAGCTCTCTTAGCACATACACACCAAAAGATGCAAGCAAAGACAACCAGTGTAGCAGCAACTTCAGCATCAATAGGCTTGAACATACATAAGGGTAAGAGCAAGATTCTCAAATACAACACAGTGACCACCAATTCAATTAAACTTGATGGTGAAACTCTGGAAGAAATGGCTACTTTCACATATCTGGGGAGCATCATCGATGAACAGGGAGGGTTCGATGCAGATGTAAAGTCAAGGATTGGCAAAGCCAGGGTAGCATTCCTACAGTTGAAAAACATATGGGACTCAAAACAAATATCAACTAACCTCAAAGTCAGACTCTTCAATTCGAACGTGAAAACAGTCCAGCTGTATGGAGCTGAAACTTGGAGAATTACTGGAAACATCATCACACTGATACAAGTATTTATAAACAACTGTCTACGAAAGATACTGAATGTTTGTTGGCCGGAAACCATCAGCGATAGTCGACTATAGGAGAGGACAAACCAACTTCTAGCCGAAGAGGAAATTAGGAAAAGTCGTTGGAAATGGATAGGATATGCACTGCGGAAATCATCAAACTGCATCACGATACAAGCATCAACATGGAGTCCTGTTTGGAAACTGGAAAGAGAAAGGCCAAATAGCACTGCATCGAGGATTGGAAGCAGATATTTATAGGATGAACAGCAACTGGAAACAGCTGGAAAGGATTGCTCAGGTCAGAGTTCAATGGAGAATCCTGGTGAGCTGCCTATGCTCCTCTGTGAGGGGTAACGGGCGTATGTAAGGAAGTAAATGACCACCGTCATGTTTTTCCAGTCCTTAGTGCTAAATTAGTTATTAAGTTCTTGGAGAAAACAATTTCATTTATTTGTTCCTTTTGTTACAAACATACGATCACACATTCATGAAGGAAATTCAACATACAAGATACCTCTTTAACCTGTTCTTCTTTGTAGATTGTAGATCAACATATCTTATCTAATTAGAATGAAAATGAACTCTAAATAGGTTATTTTTTCAGTGGTGTACATTTAATTTATAGAATATTAAACAATAATTGCTGTGCACTCACTTGAAAAGTATTGAAACTTTCCCAAAACTTGTTGTTTGTCAATCAGGTAAATCATATTCTACTACTTCCTTGAATTTACTTTAAATGAACTAATTGATGATTAGATGAATGAATGGTGTATTACATAACTTGAAAAAATGATTTTCATTTTAAAAAATTACACTACACACACCTACATTAATAATAATCATATTTACTAGTGTTCCGGTTTTTCTTTAAAAACATATTTCTAAGAAACATCTAATTGTAGATAAAATTGTCATAGATCATATAAGAATTGCTGTACTTTGTAGTAAACATGACACTGATGAATATCTTAATTTATAAGGTTTGTATATGATTATAATGTTTATCACATTGTTTGATTAACATGAAAAATCTTAAAACTTATTTTCCATCCTAAAACTATATAATATAACTGAATGGTTTTTTCGGACTTGGCGCATATATATCATGAGAATCTGAACTTACACTTGGTATATTATCCGGTGTACATACACCTTCTTGTAATAATCGATCACGTATTTCCCAAGCAAATATTGATGGACATTCACGTTTGTAGATGTCAATTTTTGTTACAACTGCATTTGTAGCTACACGTGGTTTACTTCCACCAATTGCTTTTGGTCTAATTGAACCAGTCTCATAATATCGACATAATATTTTCGAGACACAACCATTAGATACTTGCAGAATACGTGATATATCACATGGACGTGCACCTGAATGGGCTAATTCAATAATACGTTGACGTGTAGTATCTGGTAATGGTCTACCATTGACAAACATTCCACCTAATTGATTTACACCTGAATGACCTAAATAAATAGGAAAAAATATTAGTTACTTTGTAAAATGCTATGGTTTCAAGATGCTTATATAAATATTACAAATCCCCTAATATGTGAATTAAAACAACACATATAAGAGTACAATATTGTATACATTTACTTCTTCAACTTTATGTTAGAATGAAGCCCGATGATCGTAGATTTTACAGTAAAATCATGTGAAAAACTTGGAGTAAGAGTTCTCCATCAATTGCAATGAATAATTACTATCTCAGATTAAAAGAAATGTGTTGTATCTAGCTTTTCTTGATCATTTTATCGTTCACTTAGTAAATCAATCCTTCATATAACAGTAAAATTTTATTTCAAATGGCTGAAGTTATCTGGAACTTCTAAATAAGACTATGCCAGTGTAGTGCAGCCTGATATACAGATTGTAAAACACAATATTAATGAAATATATAAACTGGAATAAAAGCTCCAGTAAAAATCACATACTCAGCTCCTATTTTGTAAACAAACCGTAAAATGATTTTTTTTTAAATGTTACGTACAATACACTTAGTGAGCAGTAAAAATGTTTTGGCTAACCTCAAGTTAGTTATTTTGTTTAACTTTATGTGAATGTTTTAATTGTATAGATAAAACTGTAAGCTACTTGTTGTATGAGAGATATTCATATGATCAAAAAGTATTCTATTTGTCGTTATTAATTAAACTGTTTCTCATGAAACGTTATTGAATTTTATGCCTACTCATAAGAGTTCTAAAAAAGTACAAGTAAACTACGTAAGTTTTGGGCATGATACTGATTGACATGGTTCTGAATGTATTAGATTTATGCCACATATTATCACAAACATTACTACATACACCAATGACAGTATTTTATCATCCTCTTAAAACAGGTAGATTCATTTGTCTATCCTAGTTAAATCTTATTTTTCTATACCTAACCGAATAATCTGATTTCCTTCTGTAGTTAGACAAGATGTCATTAATGGTCTTTCATAAGATGCTCATCAATAACGACGTCAGCTGGAAGGGGCAGATGAAATTCACAGACCTATGTGGCATTTGTTCTGATTTTTTGCTATTATTACGAGTGAAATGACAGGAAAAAAAAAATGCGACTGATATTTTCACGCACATTTTCTAAAAGTATCGAACCGTTTTAAAATTCTATGTTTCTGATACCACTTAATGGGGTTTGGTGTGCCTTTAGGATTAGACCTTCTTGTAATAATCGATCACGTATTTCCCAAGCAAATATTGATGGACATTCACGTTTGTAGATGTCAATTTTTGTTACAACTGCATTTGTAGCTACACGTGGTTTACTTCCACCAATTGCTTTTGGTCTAATTGAACCAGTCTCATAATATCGACATAATATTTTCGAGACACAACCATTAGATACTTGCAGAATACGTGATATATCACATGGACGTGCACCTGAATGGGCTAATTCAATAATACGTTGACGTGTAGTATCTGGTAATGGTCTACCATTGACAAACATTCCACCTAATTGATTTACACCTGAATGACCTAAATAAATAGGAAAAAATATTAGTTACTTTGTAAAATGCTATGGTTTCAAGATGCTTATATAAATATTACAAATCCCCTAATATGTGAATTAAAACAACACATATAAGAGTACAATATTGTATACATTTACTTCTTCAACTTTATGTTAGAATGAAGCCCGATGATCGTAGATTTTACAGTAAAATCATGTGAAAAACTTGGAGTAAGAGTTCTCCATCAATTGCAATGAATAATTACTATCTCAGATTAAAAGAAATGTGTTGTATCTAGCTTTTCTTGATCATTTTATCGTTCACTTAGTAAATCAATCCTTCATATAACAGTAAAATTTTATTTCAAATGGCTGAAGTTATCTGGAACTTCTAAATAAGACTATGCCAGTGTAGTGCAGCCTGATATACAGATTGTAAAACACAATATTAATGAAATATATAAACTGGAATAAAAGCTCCAGTAAAAATCACATACTCAGCTCCTATTTTGTAAACAAACCGTAAAATGATTTTTTTTTAAATGTTACGTACAATACACTTAGTGAGCAGTAAAAATGTTTTGGCTAACCTCAAGTTAGTTATTTTGTTTAACTTTATGTGAATGTTTTAATTGTATAGATAAAACTGTAAGCTACTTGTTGTATGAGAGATATTCATATGATCAAAAAGTATTCTATTTGTCGTTATTAATTAAACTGTTTCTCATGAAACGTTATTGAATTTTATGCCTACTCATAAGAGTTCTAAAAAAGTACAAGTAAACTACGTAAGTTTTGGGCATGATACTGATTGACATGGTTCTGAATGTATTAGATTTATGCCACATATTATCACAAACATTACTACATACACCAATGACAGTATTTTATCATCCTCTTAAAACAGGTAGATTCATTTGTCTATCCTAGTTAAATCTTATTTTTCTATACCTAACCGAATAATCTGATTTCCTTCTGTAGTTAGACAAGATGTCATTAAATGGTCTTTCATAAGATGCTCATCAATAACTGACGTCAGCTGGAAGGGGCAGATGAAATTCACAGACTATTTGGCATTTGTTCTGATTTTTTGCATATTATTACGAGTGAAATGACATGAAAAATGCGGACTGATATGTTTCCACTCACAGTGTTCTAAAAGTATCGAACCTGTTTTAAAATTCTATGTTCTGATACTATTAATGGTGTTTGGTGTGCCTTTAGGATGAGACTGGCACTAGGATATCATTTGTCTGAATTTATAATATATAGCTGTATATGAGCTATGAGCAGATTATTCGGCTGTCACATTATAGCTTCCTATCCATTTTTTCAGCATACCCGCTTGACACAGCAGTTGGATTGAAGCGTTGGAAGGCAATTATATACACTTTACCGAATATGATATCACCAATGTCAACATACGCCTTCAACTGACCCCCTAAATAGATTTTAACATATTAAAAGCATCTGTGGAGTAATGGGAAACAAGAAATATCCCGCTAACAGTTGTTTGTAACAACTTTGCCATTAAGTTATTACAGTTGTAAACCTAATAGTGTTTTATTACAGTGGTTAAAATAGGGCATAGTGAGTGAATTAGGCAATCGCAGATAATAATTTTAATATCATCGGCGTTATACTCTCAAAAAATGATTGCCTTATTGACTGTACATATCATGCCTTCCCACCACCTTCTTAGTTTCATTAATTGTTAAAATCGAAAAATTAACTAGGCAGTAACAACTCAAGTAGATAAAAGGTTAACTTATGCATAAGTAAAATGAAGAATAATGAAGTGTTATGATGCTCAGAGTAAAAATTATCTAAGTCCTGTAAACAAATGTAGATCAAGACAGACAGTGTAGCAGCAGCCTCAGCAGCCAGCAATAGGCCTCAACGTACACGAAGGAAAAATCAACATCCTCACATACAAATCAACCAACACCAACGTAATTGCACTACACAGAGAAACTCTAGAGGATGTGGAAACTTTTACAAACGTGAACAGCAGCTTCAACGATGAACAAGGAGGATCTAATGCAAATCTGAAGGCATGGTTCAGTAATGCAAGGGGAGCATTCCTACATATGAGGAACATCCGCAACTCAAAAGAGTTGTTAGTCAACATCTAAGTCACAATATTCAATATAAACGTCGACATAGTTCTGTTGTATGGAACCGGAACTAAAACTTGGAGAACCACGAAAAACGTCCTTCAAAAGATACAAGTATTTATCAACGGCTGACTGAGCAAGATACTTCGGATCAGTTGGCCAGATACCATCAACCACAACCTGTTGTGGCAGAGAACAAACCAACTTCAGGTCGAGGAAGAAATTATGAAAGGACGCCGGAGGTGGATAGAACATACATTGAGGAAATCACTAAACTGTGTCACAAGACAAGCACTAACTTTATAATCCTTAAGGTTAAAGGAAAAGAGGAAGACCAACGAATACAATGTGCCGACAATTAGAAACAGACATGAATGTCAGAATGAACAGCACTTGGAGAGACTTGAAAATGAGATTCCAGGACTAAGTTGGCTGAAGAATGCTGGTTGAGAGTCTATGCTCCACTAAGGGGTGATAGGCATTGATTGTTTGACTGAAGTACATCTTCACTGGTTATCAGGTATCTTTTTTTATAATTTCTACTCACTTTATTCTATATTAAATTACTATGCTGCTACGCTAAACTATCCTTTTGTCTTTTTTTGACAGTGTTCTTGTTTACTTCATTCTTGTCAGTATATAAGTAGTTTGTTAATATTTATTGTATTTATTTATCAACTGTCATGAATAATAAGTTGTGAATGATTTATTTAAAGTATGAATGAACCTACAAGAAATTGACTAGAATATAACTTAGTTGTTCATGTGTAACATCTTCACCAAATTAATGCATGAATACTGTTATTAATTAATGTTGTTGACTTTAATGTCATCACTCCATATGTTACAATAACCTTCATTTATATAAATTTATAAATATTGCTCATTGAAATAATTAAGTATTGAATTACATTCTGATAAATTACTTATTAGTAATATCTACATTGATTTATAGCTTTTCTTCAATGACAAAAATAAAAAATCTTTGAAAAAAAAATGTAAAGAATGTGTAAGACAGTTTGGCATGGAATATTTCTCTACTTATTACTCATAGTTAAATAACGCATAGGAAGAGGACCTTTAACAAGCTAGACAAAGTTGTCATTACTGAAAGCTAATGAAACATTATGATTTAAGTTGGATTGTGACTGGCAAGTGGGACCCAGGACACGCGTTTCGTCCTATTTGGGACTTATCAGTTGGATGTACCTGCATCCCAATGTTGATGTTCACTAGTGTGTCCGCTTCGTGCCAAACGCCACAGCGTTGACCATTAGGCTACTGTATCCAGACAGTCACACTCGTGCAACGGGCATTGACCAGTTTCACTCCATTACAAATCAACAGAAAAATACAAGCTTATCCTAATAATATGATTTAAATTGAAAAATCGCAAAATTTCAGAATAACAGTCTAAAGATTTCTAAAATTAGGTTTTGTACTTCTAGACAACTTATTCTATCTTAAAGAAAAAACTTAATTCAAAAAGATAACACGCTACCATTAATTCACCAGGATGGAATATGAAAACTACCACCTTCAGTCATATACATGACGAATCTTTTATAGCATGACTACATATTTTCAATCATCTATTTAGTTAGATTCCGCTTTCCAGTAACAACCCAACTTAAATACTGCTTGTAAACGAGCACTGTGTCGAGGCAATCCGCTCAGTATGCAAATATGGCAGCAGAGACTGATCAATTTCAGTCCATGATAAATCAACAAAAAGATCTAAATACATTCTAATTATATTTCCAGTAATTGTTCACAAATTTTTAAATAGAATTTGGCATTAATAAAATCTTTTACAACAAATACTACTTAATTTTATTATCAGCAGTATAATGATTACTATTTTAACCTGGGATAATTTATTCATAACTAGCACAAATAAAGATTGATGACGTGTGGAGATTAATCAACTTCTTCTTGGTGAGATACATTAAAGTCTGTAATACTAAACTATATGCATTACTTTATTCGGAAAATACCCTTATGATTATATGTAAATAAAACTTGTTAATGAACAACAAAAATTCACTTAGTTGAAAGAAAATTATTGTGTTTATATACAAGGTGCTCAATAAATTTACTAAAACGCCGAAATGTTCAAGGTAATTGAATTATTAATTTGCTAATGGAATTGGAAACCTTTTTCATGTTCACTTGTTGTGTTGTACGATCATTTTGTTATTCATTTATTGATAACTCTAGCCTCTTGTACCTTATGCTAATCAAAAACTGAAAACATCAGTTGTTGACATTTTGTAGACATTTCATATACCTATTTGTATTTTGTGAAGGAAATTAGTTGTGAAAGTGAAAATTTTATCAGAAAGTTAAATTTCATACATAATACAACCATTAAAAAGTCCCATACTATGATAGAACAACCGTCTATTACTCATTGGCTTTCTATGGTACCCAACTGAGATTAATCTGTGATGAATATAAACAACTATGCTTAAAAATTATCTCTACTAAAGCAACTCACTCCAACTAAAAATTTGAAATATCTTGTCAAAAGTTGGTTAAAAGTTTCTCATAAACCTAGTACATAGACATTACTATGCAGAATTTGTTGAGTACATCTGATCATTAATATCTTATAACTCAAAATCTCTACTAAGTAGTATAATTTATTTGTATGTAATAGGGTGTTAATTGAGAAAATTTATGATTATTTAGTAAACAGTTAGAAAATACTTCAGTACCTTAACTGAAATCATACTCAATGACCACTGTTGTATTCGTCAGAAATTATGTTATTATCCAATTAATAAATGGCTTTTAGACTAACACTGACATCTTCAACGGTACTTTTGTAATCAGTAATAAACGCTTAGACATGATTGGATTAGATGCCATGGACAGGTCTAATAGGTGTATGAAATCAATTTCCATTAGAAAAGTAGACAGAATCATAGTGTCCGACCACTGTTTCAACACTTCTCTTTCATTGTCAGTAATGCTTGCGTTAAGAATAAACTTCGACTGTTATTTATCCAACTTCAATTTTCACTTCGTTTCCTTGGAAGCGGGTTTATCCTATGCTACAAAATCAAATGCACTAAGTTATGACTGTATCGTTTATGGAAATGTTGGCTGAAACTATATTTGACTTTTCTGTTTGATACTGAATAAATTACCTTTTGTATCGTCGAGTGCTTTTCAGTTTGCAGATTTTCAGTCTAAGAATCTTGGTTAATCGGCTTCAGGAGGAGAAATTTCCAGTTCTAATTCTACGATCTACACAAATCACTATGTAAATAAATTTCCGAGGATCTTGAACAGGTTCCTACAATCTATCCATGAAATAGATTGGCTGTTGTTATTTATATGGCAAATTGGTAATCTACTCTCTCCTAATACTTCACCCATTATGTTCATGTCGTTCAGTTGGCTACCGAAATTATATGAACATTGTTATTACACAGTACACATATTTAACTTTGTTTTATGTTGAGGTTTTAATGTAATTATTTTAATATTAGTTTATATCATAACTCCTCTTAGAGCCAAGTCGATGGATGATAAACTCTCCTAACTCACTTCAGTAGTCCTAGGGTCTTTTGACGTTGTCCTGTGCCAATCATTTACATTTCCTTCTCTCTAGTTTCCGATGATAATTTATGAAATCTGAGTGGAATCACCTTGCGCTTAAATCTCTATCTTTCCTCTTATCAAACTTAACATGCTAATTCCCTTGTCAATGAAACATTAGTTACAAAGCCCTGGATCTTAGCAACATCGACTACTCAATAACCCTACGGATAATATTATACTGCTGCTCTATATGTGAACTTTAACTCCGTTAAACTGTTTACGGTAGACAATTATTCGCTTACATGATTATTTCTTGTAACACTTTTTTAACTAATATGCTATCACTTATGATTATACTCTTTGTCAGTATCTAATTCTTCTCGGTTTTTAATAACTTTAAATTCGAAGTTCAGTTGAAACAATTAGAGACAGACGTTTTTTCGAAAAGTATACCTGTAACTTTTTTGACAACCAGAACACTTCTGTAAGTTGGTGTATCTTCTGTAATTGATTTCAGTATATATTATGACTATAAATACTATTTCCAATATATCGAATGATATAATCTATTTCTTTCATCCTCAGTTCCCATGCGTAATTTTATAATGAAACATTTAAAGTAATTCTTTCACAGAGCCATTCTCGACCTCTTTCTTACACTGCGTTTTATTGAGGAAAAAACACGTTCTTTAGTGAAAAAAAGTTAACTGTATAACAGTTCTTAAAGAAAGAATATGTAGTGTTTAATTCAAGTGTTGTAATATCGTTGCCTTGCTTATTCACTGGCTTTTTATTTTCTTATTTATCCTTATTCTGATTTACCCTAAGGGAGTTTATAACCATTTATTTGCTCATTTACACGTACCACATGTAAATGATTATCAGGCGTGACCAAATGACATTGTTACAGCAAAAACGTTTCAGCTTCTTTTCATGTCAACATTATATATATATATATATATATATATATATATATATATATATATATATACTCAACGCAGTATTGATTATCCGACTGTAGATCCGAATATATCCTCTAATCCTACAGGTTATTGCTTAATTATTTTGAATCTTTTGAAGGACATTTTCCTATTGACTTGAACAACCTAGCTTCTGTCTGTAATCACTATGACTGAATCCTAATGCATGCCCCTTTATTCAGTAACTATGTGAATCTTACTTTGCAACGGTATTCAAATACACAAATTGACTATTAAGTTGTAATTAATATTATACCTTGTTACTAAGTGATAATATTATGTTGTTGCGATTTATTTTATTCCATTTCAGCAATTCAAGCACCCCCCACTCTTGATATATCGTTTCTGTATATCAGGGGCAAGTTAGTCACTATCCAACTAACACACTGTGAAGATGATTTCCGATCTATTAATCTCAGTTGAGTTTTCATCCACTACACTATACTGCATATTTAACACTTATTGAATAGGTCTATTCATGAGCATATCCTTTCCTAAGACTTTTTACAAAGTAAATTTAATAGGACAAAGTAATTATTGAGAAATAATAAACTAATTCTATACACTAACCAACTACAAGTGTTAAACTGCATTTATTACACGCCTATGGGACTGTCAGACGGCTCATATATTAGTAGACAGAATGATGCTTGAACTGTAAACTCACTGGTTAAAGTTTCAAAGTTATAACTAATCAACCAGCGTAAAGATGGTTTAAGTAATGAATTATTGAAACTATTTAATGAGTGTTTTTCAGATGCCAAATATACAATTTATCGTTTATGGGAGAGAAACCACTTTGGAAATTGGTTCTTGTTTTCTTTTTTGGTGTAGCCATGTGATCAAAAAGTTAGTCACTAACTGTTTGACTCATTGTTGCTTCATCATTTTTCACCGAGAAAGTGGTTAATATTACCAACTTCACATAAATGGATCGTCTGCATGATCTTCCATTACTTTGCTTGCCCATAATATTACAAAACTTTTATAGTGTCCTCTTTGCGCATTAGCAGCTTCAGAATATGTACAAAGTGATAGTGACTGGCATTCACAAATGTTGTAAGCAGGATGGGAGTTCTTCTATTTCAGTATTCTGTAATAACTGTTTTTCATATTTTATTGTACCAGTTCCTCATTCATAGTTTTACAGTAAACAGCTTCAGAGGAATATACGCATTGCTCATTTAATGTAAATACTTATTGTGAAATAATTTATTTCCGTAAAATCAAGGTTGAAATCAGTTAAACGAGACATTTTTAATGTTCCAAGATTTTAAAACAGATACGAAACTCAAATTTGTGCCTCTAAAATTCGTATTATTCGGTCCGTTGGTTAGTAATAAGTGATATACAACCTGTCACAAATATGGATTGATATAAATCATCATGCCATCTTAGAACAGTTAGATAAAATTATCGAAATGAACAGCTGTGTAGTAGAAGCGTCAATGAAATTGATTAGATATAGCGAGGATGACTTAGGAAAAGCGAATCAGTTCGCTAAACAAGACAAATAATAATTTTAAAATGAAAGACCTAAATGAAGACAAAGAATGGATAGATCCAAATCACAACAACTGGTTCTAAAATATCACCCTAAGTCTCAAACTACTGTTAGGTAAAACAGCGAGGCCCTGAATAATCGCACTGTTACTGATTCCTCTCTATTATGTATATAGATCTACCATTTTATAGCCTTAAACAGTAGCCACAATGGTGTCGCAATGGAACAGGTAGTGTTACAATAAGACACTATTCAACTAGTTTAGCTTATACTAATAAGATTAAAAGTATTGGGATAAGCTTAAACGCCTCGAAAATGATCTTACAATTTTGAAGCAATCTTTCAGCTAACTAACATTGGATTTGTGTAAATCGTCCTTTCTAATTTATCAGTCTATGTATTGTGGAAATATTACTAAATAACCTCATTAATCGTGGTATGAATGTAATCACTGTGTTTCTATCGAAATCTTCAAAGACAATTTATTATCACTTTAATTAATTGGTTCGAACAGCAGTTTAGAAAACAGAGCTATAACGCAACGAACGTTATATACTTACAATTCACATTATAACATATAAAACAAGAAATTCAATGAGGGAATTTCATTTTATCCAACTCACTATCAACTATTGCAATTGTATGTATTTATAGAACTTCTTGTATTCTTCACATATTGATGTTACTTAAATACCATTGAAAATCAGGGAATACTGACAGACTGTTTTGCCCTGGTATGTGGCTCCCTAGCAGTGCTCTTCCTTAATCCAAACAGGGGATAAGCTCATTAGTAACTCACTCCAAGGTGTTCCCGAAGTTCTAGTAAGAACTCACAACTGGTGGAGTCTAGATCTTTCGTGAGTGAGACAGTTATCATCAGCGGTAGCGACTGTATTTCGCGCTATATCTCAAATTAGTGGAAGTGGGAATTCTACTACTGGGCGGCGGCTGGCTCAACGGCATAGATAGTTAAGTTTTCACAGTGAAAATTAAAGCTATTGGGTCCGATTACCTCATAGTATCAAGGGTATGCATTGTTAACAAATTCCGTACTGGGATAAGACAAATGTCTGGTGTTTCCTGGTTTTTAGTGGTACACAACCAACACCAATCTATGACGAATACAAGCAACTAAGCTAAATACCTATTTCCACAAAACCGCATTTATTCAGTATATATATATATATATATATATATATATATATATATATCCTATGTTTGAATTTTATATTTTCAAAGTTCATTATTTCTCCATCTATATGGAGAAGACCTGATATGAAAATCAATATCTATTATAACACTCCTGCTTCACCTAATTACTGATATTTTAGTAAATCACGTATAGAGCTAGTTTTTATAGACGTTTCCATGATTAAAGTAAATTAAAATTGAAGTTGATTTCTCAGTAGTGACAAATATGTTTTTTCCCTGATTACTTTAGACATTATGAGCTTTGCAAGATAAGTATTTTAATGGTACACTGTATAAGTTATAGTTTGTCCTCTTAGTTTAGTCTAACCACAAGATTTAAAATGGACAATAAATAAACCTTGTTGTTTTTTAGGACTTACCTCTTTTCAATTTTCTCTTTGAGCCATCATCGTTTAATTCATTACCGTCACTTATTGAACCCATTGATTATGGAGTACTTTAGCAAGAAAATTAACAATAAAAAAAATTAAGATTCACAATTATCACCAAGTGGAAGAAAGAAATGAATTTAGAAATGAAACTGCTTATAGAACCGAACGCGCATCGTGGATTCCGCTTACCAGTCACAATCCAACATCAATACTGCCTATTTTTAGTTTAGAAGTACGTCTTTTGTATTATAGACTGTTTTTTAGTTTGCGAACTATTAGGTAGTAATAAGATATTATTTCATTATAATTTCTGATAGCTAAACAGCTTCATATGTTAGCGTAATTCCATACATTCATCCATTATTACATGTGTGGTAATAGTAAGCGCATTGAATACCATCTTTCGATTTATCCATCATCTACTATTGTTGGCAGACAAGTGACAGTGTCTACATCAGGATTTCAGACTTTAGCGAAGTGTTTACTATGGTATAGAAATGTTTGTAAAAACAATTAAAGTATGAATTATAAAGTCAATAATATTTAGCATTTAGCCAAATTGTTTTATTAAGAGAATACTATGCTCAGATAGTAAGTACATTATATACTGGCAATGTATTTTGATTTTTTGTTAATATTAAGGTATGAATTAATTTTACATTACACTTAGATCACTTTACATGCATCTCTGTATTAACTATTGGAGTTATACTTAAAGACTATGTATCATTATCAGCTAATATCACATAAAGTATGCCATTTGAATTTAAAGAAAAATACTGAATAATTGCTACAACCTGATTGGTTATTTCGCCATAGAAAGCATCGTTAACTCCTCACAAGATTGAAATCAGTACTTCCAGGTTTGGAATTATCTGTATGTACTAATATTTTGCTTTTAATGTTCACACCAAGATTCTAACTTATTGTTTGCTGCTTCCAACGTTAACCTGTTATCGACTGAGTTACTGTGTCCAGATAGTCACTACCTTCCCTAAAAGTGTGGGGGGTATTAGAATGCGTTTGTCTTATTTCTCTCTTAGTATCTATGACTACAAATGATCATAAGTGGATCGTTTTGATTCAGCCTATAGTCAACAACAAATAATTTGTATATATTCTTAATATGAGTATTTGATCAACTTAGAAAAGCTGTGTGAATTACTCAACAGTAATTTTAGATAATTCATGATGAGAATAATCGAATTTATTAACAAGTAAAGATAACTTTCATGAGAGATAGATAATATTTATTGCATCCCACTTAAGAACTAATATGCAATATAAACAATAAAATGTAAATAGTTACTTTGAAATGCGGTGGTTTTATAGAGAAAGGTATTAAGTTTAGTCGTTTATGTTCATCACAGATTTATGCTCTTTGGTACCACTGAAAACTAACGATCAGCGGACAGGTGTTTCGTCTTTTACGGCAGTGAATATCCACAACCCAACTAAAGTGTACACTACTGATAAGTAGCATTTAGGGAAAAAGCAACAGTTCACTGTTCCCCAGTTTTCAGTAGTACCCAACCAACAGCAATTTGTGACGGATATAAATAACTAAGTAGTCATTTTAGTATATTTCAATTTTATTATACCTTACTGACAAAATTTACTGTGAAATTATAATTCCATGTGATTGAATTATGATAATATTAGAATCCTTTGACTCGTTTCCTTGTTTTATTTTACTCTACCGTAAAGTAGTTAGTTTAAACTGATTGATTTTCATAATGACATTGCTATCCAAAAGTTAGTTGATTATTAAATTTATGTACAATTAACTGTCTTAACAACATGTGAATGTAGAATTTATGGCTTTCTGACTACTATTGAAAATTGGGAAAAACTGTACAAATATTTATTCTTTGTATAAAACTTCTGGTTAGTCTATTAATCTCTTTATCATGTAATTAGTACCTATTAGTTACAGTTATGCTAACAGATGAGGTGATACATTAATTTTAATATTACATAATACAAAATGGTGTATAACGTAAATCCAGCTGATTATTTACAACTTAATTTAGAAATGATGCGTTGACAGTGAAAATCGTATCATACCTATAGTTGGTTGTCTCATAATTTCCTTAAAATTACAAGATATGACAATAATAATATTGTGCCAAATCTGGTGAAGTTTCAATTTCTTAGTTAAGATTTTCAACACTCAACAACTGAATTCCAAGTTCTAACCCTTCCACTCCATCTATTTAGGTTTAAACATTGCGATGATATCATTAACCTTTACACGTATAAGTTGCTTTGACACAAAGTATAAGTGTTACAACTTGGTAAATTAGTCACTAGAAATCTCAAGTCTATGAAACTAATTATTTATAAGATTATTTATTTTGATATGATTTACTTGTAAGTAGTTCTTATTGAAAGTAGACATTATTTCAAAATAAAGTTACTGATATAAATTATAATACTAACTAAAAAAAATTGCTAAGCAGTGAATAATACTATCACTCATTGTTGACATCATTTTTTATGTAACCGTGTCATAATAATATTGATTTTATTAAGAGTCAATGACATCTCTACGTTTATTGATAACGTTTCAAACTATGAAGCTGAGTGACGAGAGTTCAGACTATAGAGATTCCTCATTGGTATATCTGAAGACGGTAGATTAACATTAAACCTAAGTTCCTGGATAACATATTCAATCACTTAACACCAAAATTTATTGAAACAATCAATTAGTCTAGTGGTTTAAGTAGCAGAATTTATTTTTTTCTACAAAATATCAATATTAACATATTCCCATATCAGTGAGCAATTTGTCTTTTTTATTTAAGTCAAATAATTACTGCATATCAACTAAGCTTTAACAATAACAACTAAAAATATTTTTTAGAACACTGAAGTTATATAATACTGACGTTTATAATCACTGTAAAAGATCGCTATCCGTCGTTTTCTGGTATGAAATGCGATGAGTTGAATGCCGTTACAAACAATAAAAAACACCAGCGAGTGAATTACAGTCAACGACACCTCATAGAAGTATACACCTACGAATATAAATGGAAGCCAACTGAGGAATTTTTTGTCACGAGAGGCAACTAGGTTAATTAGTAAGAGTTTAATAGTCTAGGAATCAAGACACTTAACTATAAAATGAAAAAGTTGTTTAACAAAAAATAAGCCTATATATTTCCATTTACCATGCTAAGGCGTAAAATAAAATTTTGCCCTCGAAAAATATTTTTTCTCATTCTCGATATTGCCTTACGGAGTTCCGACTTGTTGTGAGTGAGATAGCTATAACTAATGATGATGGATGACCGTCGAGAAATATCACAAATTGGTGGTAGTTGAAATACTACCATTGGATGCTGACTCAATGGTGCAGAAAGTGAGGCATTTGTCAATATGGAGCCCTTGTGGCGGAATCTGTGGTGCACATTTCCACATTGGAATCCCATACCAGGACGAAACAGCCATCCAATGCTGCCTGGTTTTCAATGGTACCGTATCAACATCAATCTATGACGAATTCAACCAACAGAGTTTTAATTAACTTAAAAATTAATATGAAAAATGGTAACATCTAACCAAATTAAAACACCAAGAAAAAGTTGTTAAGATGGGGTAATTACGCAACTTAGTAAATTAGTTACTTTTGCTGATTACAGTAATTGGATCTTATGATATTATAATTTATATTCATAGGTAATTAATGAATGGCCATGACTACTCAGTTGAATTTCATTAAAATCTGAATATTGGGCAATTAAAATAAAGTATATAAAAATCAGTGTGTTCTGTTAAATTTTGTCTTCGATCTATTTTTCACCTCCTTATCTGTCGTTGATTACAAACAGTTTGCTGAATTACAACAAAGATAAGGATATTCTTGATTTTCTTTCAGAATATCTGTAGATTATTTATTATGATTGTACAACTAATAATATTCATTGTACACTATATTCATTGAGCCTAATTTAGGAAATTTTCAAATATCATTTCATGGAATGCTTTAAGTTAACACTTACGATTTCGCAATAGTGTATTCTATAATTATTCCTAGAATTAATTTGCTTAATGGTCTTTTATGGTTACAATAACTATACAGTGAAGTTAATCAGTGTAGTAACATTTTAGTCTAAATTATTTGATCCACTTTGAATTTCTGTGTACTTTCAAATCTTCATTTATTTTATGTACACAGGAGAAAGCTTAGATTATTCGTGATATTCTCAGTGTTCACTAAATGGGTTGCATCCAACACTTCCATTCATTTGGCCATTTATTTAGTCGGCAAGTACTGCACATAGCAGTGCAATCTTCATTTAGGATTTCATTTAAAATATGAGCGTTAACTATATTTGTGCATTTTTCTGAGATATCAAGCTGCGTTTTACTAGCATAATACTAGCAGATAGATGTGGATAGTTTCTACTGTTTGAAATGGAATCTTTAGTAAAAAGCAAAATCTAATGTGTACTACTCACAAATGCAAATGGAACTAGAAAATGATCTAAACTGTTGGGCACGATACAGTTAAAGAACGATGATGACGTTATAGATAATATCAACCAAACAAAGAAACAATACAGGCGAACTATATCCATATTATACTTTTACAATGGCTCAGATTAAGTTGAATATTACGTAATTATAATGACCACTCATTTTTGATTTGTTTAGATGAAACATTTAACATTTGAATAACCTTGGATGAATTTGAATTAGTGATATTTCTGTATACCTTTCACTCCCTCTCCTCCCAGGTACTTTCGGTCAGTATTCATTCAACATCAATAATTTAACACTATTTAATATGCATATACCGATTCCGTTTATTTTCATTACTAAAGTCAATTATTATTAGCAAAACTATCTCCAGTATTCAGTGCATGCAGTATATTATCAATATTGAAGTTGTTATAAATGATTCTACTTTTTAATTTAGTCAATGTAATTATCATTAATTGAAGCACCGCTAAGAAGTCGCGTACTAGGATGAAACAACTATCCAATACTCTCTAGTTTTCAATGATACACAACCAACACCAGTCTGTGATGAACACAAACAACTAAAGTTAATATCTATATCCATAAAACAATCGTGATTCAATTAATCAAATAGGTAAAATGAAGAACATGTACTTCAATGATAATCAAGAGGTCGGTAAGGAAATATTTCTCATAACAATAATAATAATTATTATTATTATTACTATTTATATCATTATTATTAGGAAATACTTCTAAGTGCATTAGGAAAATGCAATAACAAAGAAGATAGTAAAGTGAATGATTTAACGAACTGCTTTTTGTATGCATAACGTAGTTTTCATATTATGGATAACTATTACTTCTGCAATATTACGTATATACATAAGCGTATACCATGTACAATCTTCGACTAGAGATTAGAAATAATATCAACCAATTTTATTTTTAAAATTTCTTTTTTGAGATATTACAAGCTATGCAAATAGATGATATGAACTAAACAAAGCAAAATGAATCTATCTTATCATGATACGCTCACCGTTGTTATACTTTTCAAGTTAGTAAGACTAAAAATATGTACGACATTGTGTCTTGTTCAACGATTTGTCAGTAATGAGCGTACACAGGCACATATAGAATAGAACAAAAAATTATTTAAGTTTCAAAGGGAGAGGGGGAAGTTGTTGACTTTCCAAAGTATGTATATTTACGAAGTGTTTTTTCAGTTTTTTCAATTGTCTGTTCATCGCTTACTAATACCTTTAATAGTATAATTATATCGCTTCCATAAATAGGAGTGATAGTAAATGAGAAAGTAAGTTAATAAATAAAAACGATAATGAACTTTTTATTAACAATTTTACGTTTTAATGATTTATATATTAAGCTTACCTTTCATTCAGTAGTATCTGACTATTTATCTATAAATGTACGCAGTATGTATCGAGAATAATTATTTACAATATGAAACTTGATATTACCAATTGAAGTGAATTACAGTCAATGCTAATTTCCGTGTTGTTTCCAACTGAAGAATCTTGCGTAAATTTCTTTTAATTTCAATCAAAATCGTGTTTTGTTTATCTGTATTCGTATGAACGGTATGTTTGGTGTGCAAAACTTAACAAATCTTTGTATTTCTTATCAATCAAGATCACATTTAAAATTATGAATAATTCATAATTCAATTATCACATGTTACGTTAATATATAACATATTCTTTGAATATAAACAAGTGAATAAAACAGTGTTGAATTCAACTATTCACTTGTTCAATGTTTAGTTTCCTTCATAGAATAAATACTTCTTTATACCAATTCATTGAATGAATATAATGGAGTAGTTGAAGAGTAGTAAATGTGAATTTTAGTAGATTAGTTTAAAAACTCGGTCAGGTAGATTCATGAGCGTGTAAAAAACACTTTCCTCATTGTCTTTCTCACACGGTATAATGATTACTATAGTACAGTGTAATAATACATATTATACACACATAATGTATACTATACTATTAAAATGGGAAATTTCACTCGCTTTCCAATCGACTGAATGGATTAGTTAGCTGACGACTTGATATTTAACCGTAATATTAAGAATAATAACTGATTATCTCTTTTAGTTTTAGAAGAAAATTGTGAGTTATGATGTCCTATTCCTCTATCTTTCTTCTACTCCTTTTTTTGGAAAAGTTTCCTTACAGTCTATCTATCTAATTGTCTATCTATTCATGCATGTAATCATCCAGCCAAACAATCATTTATCTTCTGAATATCAGTGAAAGTGAACTGTTTAACCGCTCGAAGAAAAAACAAAACAAAATTTAACCAAGTGAATCATAGTAAAATTTAGGGGAAAGCTCTCTCTACCATATTCCCTTGTTTCTTATTTTTGTTGTTTTTCTTCAATAATCCCCATTTGTTCAATGAAAAATTATCTTTCAAATGAATGTAAGGGGTAAAACTTATAATTCATTTCTACTTGAAATATACTAGTCATATTAATACATGCCTATAAACAACCCTTTGTATTATGCGAATGCTTGTTTGATGCTAATGGTTAATTTTGTATGTCTGTTATTGTTGATTGGACGGTAATGCTGTCATCCCGCTTTAAGATTGACCAATTGGATTTCAGTCAGAGTTTCAAGACGAGAAAAATCCCATACCTTATATTCTGTGTGGTTTCAAAGTTTAGTAAAATGTATATTATCATAGATTTTGTTGTAAATGTAAATAAGACTTTTACAACATGTCAATCGAATAGAATCGATACGAAATTTCATTGACTCTGTTGGAAAGTAATTTGAGATTTGTATGTATGATTCTTGGCAATTATGCTTAACATAAGTTCATGTTAATGTTGTTCTATTTTCTACTTTGTAGATTTTTCACCTCTGGCGTTAGCAGCAACTACTGCAGTTACTAACTGAATGACAACCACATCAAACCAAATTATTCTTGTTAGTCATCTTTAACTAATTCATAACATAAAATAATTATCCAGTGACAGTAATTTTTTTTCATCCTGTAAGGGTTAGTAACTTCTCATTGTTTTTTTGTTGATGCCTCTAATCAATCCATCACTGTTATCGTCGTATATACAACCTAAACGAAGTTTCTTGGTAAAGCAGTGTGTATCAAGTTTTACTAAAGTTGAATTGTAGCCGGAAGTTAAATTCATCCATAGTTTAAATTAATTTGATGAGGATACATCATTAATCTTAATATTAACGAAGCACATTTCTTTAAAATATGCCATCACAGGTTACCATAAATATTCCAAAATAAATTTTTAGAATGAATTCCAACCATCTTCTGGGAAAACATAAGATGCTTACTTTGAACTTCACTACTTATATATAATAGATAGAAGTAGTTTACAGCAACCGAACTGGTAGAAAACGTTCATAACCGAAGATGGAATATTAATGCTGTCTATTGAAAAACAGTTACCTACGACTGAAATGTATGGTAAACATACATTAGCCTCCATAGTTGATGAACTGTGATGAAATTACCTCACTGTACTTATATCACGTTATTAGCTTTAAGCAAACAGTATATTCCCTAATTATTGACTTCGTCAACCCCAAAACCTATTTCTTCAAAATTTCCAGCAACAATAACAAAGATTGAAGTTACAAAACGAAGCTCATCAGATTCTTATTGAACTAGCCCAAATTGTGGTATATCGATTGGTAACCAAGGGCTTTATGTATGATCTGATTAGTGCACGTTGGCAAAAATACCAGACTAGAATGAAGTATTTTCTTACTACTCCGCTACATTTAAGATTAATAACTACCACGCCTGATAACTAATTTCCAACGTATACTCAATCTGCCGATAAATTCTACCTTCGAATATGAATTAAAAGAAAAAGTGAAATACGGAAGGACACTTACTTCCAAAGTGTATTGATGCACAGAATATATTAGTAATTATAGGATTAGAAATAACCTTATGATTCTTGGAAGGGGGGTGTGTGACTAAAGTGAGTGACAAATTCGGTAATTCATCCACTGAGGATAACAAAAATAGAATACATCATTTTCTGTAACTCTTTTTAAAGTTTCTAATGATGATTGTTTAGTTAAAGCGGTTCTAATTTCTGGAGACTTTGTCGAGAACTCGCTGTGCATTGATCCTTATTAATCATACTCAGACTTTCAAATTCTTTACTGATTACCGAGAGTTTATACACAGTGCCAACATTGAAGAAATTTATGTCTTATTGATTTTTGCTCTAACAAATGACGTTTAAAGCGTCTTCATATATGAGGAAATTAATTCCCACGTCTATAATAGTCTACAGAGCGTTCTGCAAATTATTAAACATTTGCCACTGAGTCAGTGCAGGGTATGAAGAAGACTCCGTTGCCACTAGAATTATTGATGTCTAACCATGGGTAATTTGTACATTTTCGTTTTGTCAGCCAATATGGAACAAAAGTTTATGATTGTTTTGGATCGCTTAATAAAAACTTGCAAAACGGAAAACACGCTTTGCTTATTAAATTGTGTTACTTATCAATAACTTATCAGAACAAAGAGGCAGTAGAGTTTTTCTACTCAACAATGACTTAAAAGTATGAATTACGCTTGACTTATAGTCAGTCAATTAAGAACAACATAGAACCTGGGATAAATACTCATAGTTCCAAGTTGCCATACTACGTTAGATCGACGTGATCAAATCTATAAGGTTAACATCATAATGTAATTCATTAGGTAGAAATGAAGCAAAAGTATGTACTAGAGAATGACGGAATCAACGGTGTTGAAGGATTTAGACGGTGAATACATTCGGGTCACTGTGACCGATTCCGACCCATATTACCCAGTGTCTCCAGCCACTTATTTCACTTATCACATGGAGTCTGCATCTATTAATATGGCTTAAGCCAACAGTCTAAGACTATATGAAGTGAAACATCATTTTTGGTTTGGTCACCTCTACTCTCATTCCATCCTAATCCTACTCCAGTCAACATAGCATGGTGAAGCGGACTGTAGTCAGGCGTATGCAGTACATATCCTAACCATCTCAGTAGATGAAGGTTTACGACTTCTTCGACTGATTTACCATGTTGGCGTATTACTTATTCATTCATTTCTAGATTTACGGGCAATAATTTTAAGATTTACATGATCAATGATATGGGGTTACACATAATGCATAACATTTTTATGAAGAACATCCGAAGATTGCTAGTTTACCTTTTCGAATATTTATTTCTAATAAATGTTCCAACACTTTTAATTAATATGATTTAACTTTAAATAAAGTTATTTTCTAAAAATTTGTCCCACTTCCCTGTTATTTACAATCCTATATGGATTTTAATCTTTCCTACATAGATTTATTATCACCGTAGTTAACTTACTATTCTTCAGGTGTACATTAACCTTTGTTGGTCATTCATGCAAAAGAAAAAAAATTTTTTTCAAGTATCTTCACAAAAAATAAGTAAACTTGCACGCTATATATAATAAGAAGAAGATTTTTGTAATTTTCTGTTTTGTTTTTTAAGCTGAAATCTTACATCACTACTCATGGAAATCATCATCATCATCATCATTGAGTATTTATTATAATGATTGAATCATATACTTTCACGCTTGGATAATTCTAGTAATGAAGACATATACATATGTGTCTTGAAACATACGAAATTTCCACTTGAAATTTATAAAGGAATCAATTTTAAATTATTGACAAATTTCAAGGTGATTTACATTTTCATACATAATAATAAGTTCTACAACTATTAGATGCTTGTTTTAATTCACGGCTATACATTACCAACCTGGAAGATCGTGAAAATCCATACAGAAATTCAATTACCTCATTTGATGTGTGCATGCGTGTGGTGGAGATTCTACAATTATCTTACTATAATAAGTTGATAGATAAATTTGAAATATAAGATTCTGTTGGTATTCATTAGCAACATGTACCTGTAATCTTCAGAAAATTGGTATCTCATATCAATTCCGAACCCATGTGTACATAGTTTTACATTACGTGATGTTAAGGCTGAACCATCTGGTCTATGATTAACCTCTAGTGTTGCATTTGTTCAGTCGTTAATAATTTACATTTTAAACAAAATGTTTTACAATCAGTAATGAAAGGCAAACAAATGAAGTTTAATTATTGGGAGACTGAAACTTATTTACAAACTGTGCTTCTGTAACTATCTTCACAAATTAAGCTAACGAAAAATAATAGATAAAAGTCTCGTACTACTTTATTAATAATTAATAACAACTTTGTGCAAGTAATATTTCGATTATATGAATACCAGAATAAGTTCCTGTAAAACTTAACTGAACTTTAGCAACCTCGATAGTTTGTGTGACTGATGTACAATGACTATTTAGGATAGTAGATCTACGGTTGATTTATATTGGGTGAAAGTTGTTTCACAAGTTTTACCTTCATGAATTAACGAATTATATGAATTAATAAAATGAATAAATATTGTATATGGAGTACTTTTCTTTAGATTATAAATCAAGAGTAACAGTTTATCTCTGGTGGTACATATGCTCACTGAACTTCACCAACTAACAGATAATTAGTTTTCCTAAGCTGTTGCTTATTAAAGTATCCTTATTCTTAACCTATTCTGACAAGTATGTTTTACACTGGCCTGCTTAAACTTCACAGTCACCTTTTATTCAAATACGAGCTTGTTCCCATAAATTTCCTTATTATTAGATTCGTTTAGTCCAATTAATTATATCTTTCAACTGTATACATTTATATGCTTTCATAAGATAATACAACCAGTTGTGAGTTAAATTAAAGAACAACTCAAAAATGTACCACAACATTGATTCATAGTTTATGTCTCCTTCACTGATTTTTCCAAGAACAAGATGAAATTACCATAGAATTCATGCAATAAATGTATTTGATGATAAATAGTGATGTCATGGAAACAAGATTGATCATAACCATTCGTAGATGAACAGAAATAGCAGTTAATCACAGTTTAAATACAATTTATATATGCTCTTTGAATATTCATAGGTTAATCACAAATAAAGTGGGCGTTTTGTGAAATTCCATTCTATTTGCTGAATAAATTTTACCTCACTCAAATAAATAGTAACAAAGAAAGGAATGACTATACGGATTGTTGATCAATATGTTGAACCTGATTATGATTGAGTGATAATTACTCACAAATCTGACTGATTAATAAAGTGCCACCCCCATCCTCCCGCACACACAAACAACGCCCAAATAAACGGATATCAAAAGATAGGACTGTTTTTGTATAATTGCACAACACATATAGGATATTTTTCATAAAATAAACGTAATCAGAATTCACTAGTCACCAAATTAATCTGAGACATCACTCTCGAACTTATTGATCACTGTATCCTCAAGTTCATCTTTTCCTACAAGAAATTGTAAATATTATCATAATAAAGTGTTTTTTGTTCTATTATTCTTGACTCATTATCAAGTATGTTGTAGATAATCAAGATCTTCCAATTATTTTTATTCTTAATCTTTAACCACTTCATATCATCTAAATGTCATATAGACATATTCAATTTTCAACTTTACAAAGATTAAGACAATGAACTACTTTCTTTAAAAGTGTGTCCAATAAACAAAATATAATTAAACTTCTAACTTAATAATTAAACCGTGAAAAATAAATATAATTAAATAATAATAATTTTCGTTTTTTTTTCTTTTTGAAAATTTCATTATAATGCGGTAAATTTTAATTTAATTTCAGGTTAATTATTGAAGGATAAGAAACAATTAAAATACATCTTCTTTTTTATAATAATAATAATTTTCGTTTTTTTTTCTTTTTGAAAATTTCATTATAATGCGGTAAATTTTAATTTAATTTCAGGTTAATTATTGAAGGATAAGAAACAATTAAAATACATCTTCTTTTTTTATTCTATGCATTTATCAATGATGTTCTTCAACAGTACACTTTATGTCTATCTGTGTTGTCTGTTTGTTTGTTTGTTTGTTTGTATGTGTTTATGTGTGTTTGTTTGTTTCACCTATTTTACAATATAAAAATGGGAAATAAGTAAGAAGATGTGAATCTTATCTAGTTACATCTAATCAACCATGAAAATGACGCAATTCTTTATAATTTCTGTTCAAATTAAAATAATAATAACAACAACAACAATGTCATCTACAGAAATACATAGAAAGATGCTTATAATGATGTGTTTGCTCTCAAGAGAATTCATAATCTAGGGAAAGTAAAAAAGTTTTTCTGTGAAATACTAGAGTGAGAGAGAGAGAGATGGACTATTGACGTAGATAGGTACATACAATTGAACGAATGATGAAGTTGAAGCAGTAGAACAAAAGAACTCAATTTATTCACCTAGCATTAATCACATCTGTTGCCTAATTATTGTCTGATTAACTTAAGTCAGGCATAACCAATTATTCACTGTGTTTTAAAGTCAATCTGGCAGTTTGGTTACAGTTGATCTCTAATCTCAAATAAAGATTTAAATAATAAAAGGAAATAACAACAACACACCCTTATTCAGAACTAAGTTTTTATCAATATAAGATAAAACAGATAACTAGAAAGCAATCATTATTGGCCAATAAAATGCAATTAATCCACATGAATGATTCTAATGCACAGTGATTAGGATTTTACAAGACAATTCATATTTATCTATTTCCTATTTTACCAAATTTTAAGTAAAAACGCTTCTTTACTGTCGTACAGAATGTAAGGAATCTTATGTGAATAGAATTTTATTTTTATGTTACTTTACTCACCAGTGTTAACATATAAAATGTACATGATCATCATACAATCAAATATCTGATAAAATGATACGTAACTTAGGCAACAATTTGAATTTTACTGTTTGTCATTGAAAACTTTTCTCCTTGATGTGAAGAATTTTTCTTGAGAGCATTTCCTTATTTTATATTTTACCAAATTTTTAAGTAAAAACGCTTCTTTACTGTCGTACAGAATGTAAGGAATTCTTATGTGAATTAGAATTTTATTTTTATTGTTACTTTAATCACCAGTGTTCAACATATAAAATGTACCTGATCATCATCCAATCAAATTATCTTGATAAAAATGATACGTAACTTAGGCAACAATTTGAATTTTTACTGTTGTCATTGAAAACTTTTCTCCTTGATGTGAAGAATTTTTCTTGAGAGCATTCCTTTTATTTTAAATGATTATATATAAATATATATATATATATATATATATATTGAAAGATAGATAGATAGATAGATAGATAGATAGATTAAGCATAGTATTTCCAGCTCTTATATTGATTCGTCTTTAGAAAACCGATGAAATGAGATGTTACTGAATGGCATTCCGATTAATTTGTCATCAGCTTTTCAATGTTTACCTAGTGTATTGTACATAACTTTTGGTCAGTTTTTCGTTCATTTATTGACTGTATATCGAAGTGTAATAATCATTAAATGACTTTATTCCAAGCTACAATATTCACTATATTTATTTGCTTCATCAATTATATCAAGTGGCACTTCATTGAAGTGGTTCACAGCAGACAATCACGGGTAACTTCTAACTTTTGAAATAAGATCATTGATGAAAATAACAGGCTATTATACAGCACTCACCTACTACATGAATAAATGAATAACTGAATATGCTGGGTACGACATCGTTAGTCAATAACGGGTGTTATGTGGGAAAAAACAAGTAAGTTACTAATGATTGGAGAATGAGTGACCTACAACAACCATATCATTCAATCATTTATGCTATTTAATCATGTTATTTTATTTTAAACATTTTGTGTATAAGTGTGGTATTTTATTAGATAAGTTTTTCTCTCCTGATTTGTGGCTTTGTCTTTCATTGTAATTTATTTGGGGATTAGGATCAATGATAGTATTTAGTACGCAGCTATCACTCCGTCATAACGTGTCACAGAATTTTCTTCCACCGATACTGTATTCGTCCATTCCGTAACCTTTAGTCATTCATGTTGTCAGTCTCATAGCTCATAACATTGTCACTTTTTTCTATAGTCTAGAGAAATTCTAGAAGTAGGGTAAACATGATTCATTGTTGTTAATAAATAAATTTATTGTTGATAGCCATAGATTAGAAATTGCCATTTTAGCTTTGTAGAAATTTACTCTTTCATAAACCACACCTATGGGACAACATTTAATTAATGAAAATTGATAGGATTCTTTGTGAAGTGAGTTTATCTAATTGCTTCACAAAGTCTGAAGTAAAGTCGGTCCAATCAGGTAATCGTTTAAGCTAGTTGATTAGTAAACGAGATGTGTTTTTCAACATAAATGAGTTGCTTTGTTCTTCGGAAGTATTACCAGCCCGAAAAGAATCAGATACTTCTCTTAAATATAGAGTCTAAAGTTTGTTGACGTTCCATATCACTGATCTTACATAAAGCCATATTAAGAACGTTTGGTATAACGGAATAGACAGCTCACCTGTTCACAAAACTATCCTATTATTATTATCATTTATATTATTATTAATATTGCCATTATTACTATTATTAATACTTTTACTGCTAATCGTGCAGCTCTTGCTACCACTGGAAAAATACGTATATACTTGCCGTTGAAGTTTTGTTCCAAATAGTTCAGTTTATATGCATTATTTCAAATACTAAATTTAGGTTTGCAATATGTGTACTTACAATACTGACTGTACTATATAGCTAGAAGAATACTAATAATATGCAAAAGAAAAAACAGGATTATACAGGATTTATACTAGTCAAATATTTGCTGAAACATGTTAGATTCATATATTAAGCATCTTACACTTCTAGCGAAACAGCTACCGACGCATTTCCTTTGAATATATCACACATAGTTCCGTCAACGGAATTTCACTTTATGCCATCAACATAAAGTGTTTTCACTAACTACATTTTTTCTTCAGTATCACTTTTAGGATAGTTTCAACATGCATACGATGCGTAATTTGTTTTTCCAGGTGAATAACGTTTTAAATATGAAGCGAAAAAATCAAAACACTGTAGCGTTGCATCATTCACCCGCAATTGTTTCCATTACCTTTTGGAACTGAAAACTATAAATACTGTTTTTACTATACGTTTTGGAGCTTAAAGTTTAATTTTAATAAGTCTCACTAAATCGTATTGCTTATTTAAAACACGTTGACCAATTTTATTTATCATCCGGTGAATGTAATCAACACATCTAGACTTGGTACAACTACCTGAATTTAATAACTAATACAACTCAAAACCTTTGAGTTTCCTCGGAGATTATGATAACTTTCCATCCCTACAGTCTACATATGCTTGCACACACTTTATAGCTACACATAATTTGAAATACAGGGGAACAGTAGCAAAGTAGTCACTAGGACTGACTTTTCGCTACTAGATTACATGTTTAAACCGTGATCTACTGAAATTGGTTTCGACACTGGATACTATCGATAGCCTGTACACTCAATATGTAACTCAAGCTTATGCACAGAAATCAGTACTTAGTAAATGGGTTACTTTGAATTTCTCTTTTGTACTGAATAAATATCTCACTATGAAACTGTTTTACAACTAGAATTCTAAAACAACCAAAATTTTATCATTGTTAAATCTATCATTATTACCTAGTTATTTAGTGATCTTGTATTTACAGGGTTACGAGAAATTCATTTAAAAAAATGAGTAATAATAATAAGGACATGGTATAATCATATATAGCGTATGTATTTTCTATGTCAGCATGCACTAAATGAATTCTTGTCTATGAAATTTATCTCTTCACTATTTTTTCAACCTGCTTTTGTAAATAAGTAAATATGCTTTAGGCAGAAAAGATGCAATCAACAGGAATGGTGGATAGGTAACGACAGTAATACCCTCCCCACTGCTAACACGCCTGCCCCCCAAAAAAGAATGATGTTTATTTTCTAAAAAATGAAAGTGAACTGAAGCATAGGATTTCCTTCTGTCAAAAATCAAATAAAATAAAGATTTAAACATTATTTCATCAATAATTTTACCTGTATTTTGTTTAATTTAAGTAGTATTATTTGTGAAATTCAAAAGTATCGAAATCTTTCTTTATATAATGTATGTTTGCACATCCATGTTAAACAAATAATTATTATCGTATTAAATTTTCAACATAATAAATCAGTATGCCCATAAGTAATAAAAATTCTCGTAATTAAATGTTGTGGAAAATGTTGAATTTGAATTCGATATTATGAAGTGACCTAAATTAGGCAACCACTGAAACCCAAGAGACACTGGGTATTTTTTCCGTTCTAGTACAAGGATCTTCATTAGTGCACCTGTATGAACTCCCCTATCCCAGGAATTGAGGGTTCATACTGCTGAGAAGTCCCATACTAGGACAAATCAACTATCCAGTACTCTCTGGTTTTAGGTGATAGCCAAATGACATTAATCTGCGACGACTACAAACAAGCTATGAACCTAATCATATTTTATAAATCACTTTAGAAAATCATAGCATCCATAATACACAAGTGAAGCTGTTAAAATCAGATTTCTAAACTATGGGATTGAGTTATATTCTCATACGTATCCCTGATTTATATTTTTGACTTGTGACTGAAAGAAAATGATCCAAGTGAGATAGACATCTAACAATCTATAGGTTGATATAATAGCTCACAAATGTTATACTTGTTATGATGATGAGAAATTATAAACTGTTTATACTGTGAACTGATTTATTTTAAAACAGTTGGATAATTCTCTGATCACTCTTTAGCCTCCTGATTACATGAAAATGTGATTGTTGTTGTTGTAACTGATTAGAACTGTTATAAGATTAAGCTACTTCTTATATATACAGACTATCATGGCGGACCACTAAAGAAGGGTGAATGACTTTCAGAACTGTGTTTTAGAGGACTAATCCATTTATTCCGGTCATGAGTAATGTAAACATTATATTCCCATTATTTTTACATTCCTCTTACCCTATCTTCTCGTTTAGTATATTTGTTGTTATTATATTGTCTCTTAATATGGACTACAGTTAGTTAGTTGTGTACAAGTCACCCCAATTCACTGCCACAATCTCCTCTGTTTCGTATTAGTGTAAAATCCCTGAATGGTCCTCTGTGTGGTCTGATTTTGTATATATATAAATGCATGATTGAAATACAATACGATCGAATTGGACTAAATTGGGTCGGATTGTGTCTGTTTGGCTCATAAACCTTTTTTTCTCTATTCTGGCTATGGGGACTGGTAGTTGTGGGGCTGACGTGTCCGCATTCTGATTGGCAATTATCAAGGTCATTGTGTATTATTTCCGCAATATATAACACAGACGAGACTATGTAAAGATTTAACTCCAGAAAACAGATAAACAGTAAATGTATCGGAAGTCTGTTAGCCGATTAGATTAATTATTTCTTACTTAATAAGTAACTGTACAAACAATCACTCTATTATTTGTTCTTCTAGTATTTAAATATGATAAGCAACTCAAATGAAGATTATCTAGTAAATATGAATGTTAGACATGAAGTCGTTTCTATATGAAAAAATATTTTTTATTAAGTAGACTACCAGAAATATATTTGTGTGGGTTTGGGTTAATCTATTGTTATGAGAGATAGTGGCAATATCCGATTACCGAAACCTATGTAGTTGGAAAAATATGTTAACCTAACTTAATGGCAAAATTTCAAACACTCGAACCACTGAATCACTGCACGACAACGTGAGTATATTTTACACAGTTAACTCACATTTGATCTATATAATTAAGATTAACCATTTACCTTGAACATGTGTTCAATTAATTCATAAGCCTAAGCCAGTTGCCCATATGTTGACTGAAAAATAAAAGAATAAATTAAACAGTTAAGAAGTAGTTTCAGGATTAATAAAGCAACTTTTTTTCAAAATTGTAAGTAAATTTATCTTTGAGATAACAAGTAGAAGGTGCTAAAACCAATGACTACTTATCCATTTATTAGTGGTATTTTTTAGCAAACATTAAAACCTAGCAACATATCACATAGTACATCCACTATATTTTATTGTTTGGTCGACAAACATCAATCAGCTTTCGATATTCAGTTACATGATTGAATATACTGAATGTTCACTGATTAGTGGTTCTCTAACACTGAATGAATTCTATCGATAGTATTGCAATTAGGTAACTAGTTTAAGTGCAATAACTGCGCATGCATTATATTATTGTGTAATGTGGTTAGATGAAGTTGACAGGAAACCTTATTTAACAGAGGTTTCATGCTACATGCTAGGTTTGCTCGAATTAAGGAAAACAACTTGATACCTGCTAGTAAGCGTATGGCCAGAGACACAACAAGTAAGCTAAGCTATCCACAGCGCCCCAACCCAGCTAACTACAGGAAGAAGTCCAAAGTCAGCAGAAACGTTTAATTCCACAGGCAACCTGGCAAACGGAATAACAACCACACATCTCATGCGTACACTTACATAAGAAGAGGACGTCCTTGGAATATCACAAATAGCGTACTAAAATACACAACGAACCAACAAGATTTAGCGTCTCACTAATTGGGAAACACAAAATGAAGGTGCAAAAGGAACTTTTTGGCGCGAAAATGAGAAATTTGAATTCACACAAATAAATCACAAGAATAACAGGTTTACCAAGTGAATTCTGGGGATCTGACATCCCCAACACTACATGACATCTACTAGTAAGACGTTCTTTCTGTTTTTGAAAGAACGTTATTTCATAAGGAATTCGAATTCTCACCATCTAGCTACACAGAATTTGTCAAAGGATCAGAACGATATTACGTTGGTCACTATTCAGCAATAAATCAGTGTAAATCAGCAGTACAAAACATCATTAGCCTCTCGAAAAGCTCACTGTTGAAATCTTACATTGTGAAGCTTGATGACCTATGTTCGTATCTTAAGTGAACTAAACTTTGATTCTACCGATTTTTTTTTCAATTAAATTGAACATGAAATTTGACAGCAGATGATTGTTTACATTTCTTTAATTCACATTGAAACTTTTTGTGTTATATTAACATACTTTGAAACAAACGAATTTGCTGAATTGGAAATATCAAGCGTTAGGAGCTGGCTCAGTGGTCCAATGGTAAAGCGTTCTCCGCGGAGCCAGAAGGTCCTGGGTTCGATCCCTGACGGGGTCGTGGATGCCCACTGCTAAGGAGTCCCATACTAGGACGAAACAGCTGTCCAGTGCTTCCAGGTGATCAATGGTTGTCTAATTCAGATCAATTCGTGATATCAAAATTGAAATTAAGCTATCAATATGTTTGCAATTATCTTAAACCACACAATAACTCTTATCAATGAAAATTAGTGAAATTCAATAATCATCAATTGTCGGATCAATAAATCATTACATAGCAGTCTATCCACTACGATTCATACACCTGTAAATGATTAATGAAATAGTCATATTGATTACCCATTTCATCTTCTCAGTCAATAGTGTTAAATTAATCAAGTAATCTTAGTCAGTGATAAACTACTTGACCTATCTATTTTATGATATAAGTTATGATAAGCATTGGACTGTGTCAATGTCTAGCATTTGAATGGAAAAAAGTAAATAATGAAACTAACAAATTATTCTCAGTTTGTCACTGGGATTCTTCCTCACACTTATGTACACATAAGCGCAACGAGAAATACACAGTAAAATATACTTTGTCTACGCATAATACAAGTGTAAACACTTTGTGTCTACCTACGACATATATATATATATATATATATATATATATATATATATATGGAGAGAGAGAGGTTTATTAGTGTTAACTACTGAAGGATTATAAACGAATAAATTACTTGAGAAAAGATAATTTTTACTTTTTTTATTATCCTCGCGAATTATTATGAAATGTTCCTCCCTCCTTCTTTTTCTATATTTAAATTGGTGAAAAATATCCCGAATATTCTTCATCTACTTCATGAAACGAATATTCACCTATCTTCGCTGTATTTATAACTTTGACAGGAACAAACAATTTCAAATAAAAATTTCAAGTCCATGATTATTCGTTTGAAGTGTATCTTCATGGAGTTGGATATGCATTAAGTAGGTTGTAGGAGGGGGGGGATTGCCATGCTTATGGTTAAAGAGAAAGCAAATGAGTATAAAGTTCAGATTAAGAAGTAAATAACCAATGTAAAAACATTTATTCTCTATTATACGGGTCATGAAATTTAAGTCCATGCAATTTTACGCGTGAATGAACAATACTTTTATGCATTCATTATTGGTAGTAGCCAACATACTAAACAAAAAAGAAATATAAAACAGGTGAATAAAAAAAATTTCACGTTTCTGTATTTTCTTCTTCACTGCTTACACCATTCTATTGTTTCTTTCGTAAGATAAAGTAAAACATTCCGTTTTAACTGTTATTGAAACATTTGTGAATTCTTTTTCATTCATTCAGGATATGTTGAAAATTTTCAAAGATGTTGTTTTATTTCTGCTCTTTTTCTTGTTTTTGTCACTACTATCTGATTGTTTTCAATGTTCATTGAAGTTACAATATACTGTTCAATGTTCAAAATTTAAGAAATGAATTATTAGATGAGGTGGACAAGAAACTTGCCTAATAATAAAAATTAATAGTAATAATAATAGTACTAATTTTTATTAACAATTAATATTAGATGGTCTATTGAAATTGTTTTAACATAACTTTCAATAATGAAAAATTACGGATTATACCCAACATTATCAACAGTGTTATGGTTATATATCATTATCAAGGTTAAATTTGATAATTCAAAATAAATTGAGCATTGGACAGGTTGTTTATAAAATGGGCGATATATATTTGTAAAATTTCAATGAGTCGAAATTAAAATTTCTGACGTTTCGCGGCTCAGTGCAAGTCGCTTCTTCAGAAAAATGAATAATCGAATTGACGTGTATTGTTAAAATGCTCTAATGGCTACTATGCCTGAAGACAACTAATTTTATAAAAATCAGTGATATATTTTTGTAAAATTTCAGTGAATATAAACTAAAATTTCTAACGTCTCGAGTCGACTGGGATGCTTTCTATATTGGAGAGTCTTCTCGAGAAATCAAAACTCGTACCAAGAAACATGGAAGCCTACACTAAACGACCTCCTAATAACCCTGTAGAACTTGAAAAATTACAGATTAAATCAGCAATAGCAGTACATGTTATCTACCACAACCATAAAATGGATATTAGAAATATCCAAATTATTCAAAAGAGTTTTTTCAATTATAAGGAAAGACGAATAGCTAAAGCGCTTTACATTTTGTCAAATCCAACTGTACTTAACAAAAGGGGAAGCTTTTCTAACCACCCAACATGGACTTTCTATCCAACCGGCCACAATCAAAGTACATCAAATTTCAAACTTGTGAACATACATACAGTTTTTATTCTCATTCCATATATTTTCCCTTCACATCACACTAACATATGCATACATATCTCACTTCAATTCATTTTGACCCAAATGACTTGACATGATACGAACAAACTGGCATTTTGATTGTACGAACTTATTTTGATTTGTTACATTGTATTATTTATTCTTGTATTAATTCAATTCGGTTATTCATTTTCTCTGAAGAAGCGACTTGCACTAAGCCGCAAAATGTCGGAAATTTTAATTTCTACTCATTGGAATTTTACAAATATATATCACTTATTTTATAGTGTTATGATTAATTATATGTGACAGAGAAAATAATTAATAAAACACTCAGTAATCAGTGTTTGAGAGTAGAATATCTGTCTAATATTATATACCTATACTTTATTGTTAATTTACGTAGCTGTACAATTTTTCCATGTATAAGGTCTGATCAATGTTATATGTCTACAAAGAATGACTTGATTCTTATTAACAGAACAGATTTGTTAATAATGCAATCACTGAATACTACTTCGGAAATTTCTTGTTTCCGGTTTTACTATTAAAATAAATGGAATACGTATAAAGTGTCTTCCTATATTATTTATAAATTGTATTTCCGCTAGTCAAAATGTCTTTTAAAATATTTTCGACATTATGTTTATATAATGAAATAATTAGCGGTGAAAAACAGATTATGCCTTTCTTTGGACTAAATACTCAAATGAATGGGACTACTCATAGTGGAACCAACATGATTTACTTTAAATAAAATAGTGGGTGATTACATTTCGTTTTATTCAACTCCTGTTTACATGTTGCATAACCATCTTAATAGAATTAGCAATTACTAGTACTTAAATCTCATGGGTTAAAGTTACTAGACGCACTTGATTTCATAACTCATTAACAAGAAACTAGAAGCTTTAAAACTAAAGAATACTCTTTGAAAGGTAGACGGATATTATTCCCTAGCATCTCGATGAACGGCCAGAAGATCCTGTTTTTTCCTTGAACAAGCGTGGATACACAGTTTTAGGAAGTGTTAAAATAGGATTAGACATCTATTCGCTTGTATTTGACTTCTAGTAGTTACCTCTTTAAATTCATTGAGTAATTAAGATTAATTGTAAAATGAATATACTAGTCAATTAACTGACAGTTAACTGTGTGTATCAGTTTTGATCATTAGTCTTTTTACGGTCAGGAAAATGAAAAGCGGTTATAGACTAAAAATCCATTTAGCAAATAGTTGAAAAAAATTTGAGGAATTTTGAACTTATCAAATGTGTTTTGTGCTTGGCATCCGAATTCCAGGGTTCACAGTTTCGTTTGAGATAGATGTCATTAATCGTACTGAATGGTGGACACATAAAACGTCTAAATAATTGAAGTGGATCATGTAGATTATTTGATATCGATTAAAGACTAAAAAATGTCTATTTAGTCATATAATTATCAGGTCCTATAATTAGTCTCTGGTGGGAATGTGGATGCGATTGAACCTAAACTTCCAAACGAGCAAGTGTCGCGTGATCCCTGGCTTTTCTTGTAAATCATTGATGACAATGGGATTACACTCATCCATTTTAGGTATACAAGCCAGTCAGTACACCAGTATATATGACTAAAAGGAACCGATGCGATATTTATTGATTATTAAAATGACTCAACTTACTGATTATTCCACCATTATCGAAAGGCTGTAAACATTTTAAATTAAGATTAAGTTGATAAAATTGTTCATTCACATAATTGTAAAGCATTTTCTTACTAGCGCCTTTGTACTTTTGACGGTAGTTTTCAACAAACACTAAATTTCCACTGTTATTCTTATCCGAAATTCAACGCCGGTGAACAGTGAATGTATATTAGTTGTCTTAGGTACTTATAGAACATTCTCCTATCTATGTAGGTGATTATGACTTTTCCATCGAAATTAGCTAACATGTAATGAATCATCAGTAGACCTAACTAAACCATACATTAACTACTACTTATTCTTTATTCCTACCAACGTTTGCGCGATTAATTATTTTAGCCCTTCATCATTTGACATCAAAAAATATAAATAAATAATTATTATCTTTTTTTTCATACCATACAAAAGGTAGGTATGCATCTGATGATAATTATTTACGCCAAAATTATTATGAAGTCAATGTTTAAGTTTCATTTGTAATTAACTAATAGTCATAGAAATCATCACATTTCATTAACACACAGGAATCGATCCGTAGAGTTTCTATTCTACATGGAAAAATTGTAGGAAAAAGGAAAGAAAAAATAACTCTCGTTGATGGAGACTGGAGGGTAGTGGTGGTGCGGGGGTGGAGGGGATGAGGTTTGAATGAAAGGCAATAATGTATTCGTAGCATGAATCAATTCACTAACTAAATATTTTCACAAAACTAACTTTAGGTTATGTGTAGATGCATTATTCATTTAATTACAATAGATTATTATTTTTGCATGACTTTGAACTTTGTACAAATTAAGTTTTTCGTTTTTTTCTTTATCAAAAGATATGTTTACTCAAAGTAAATAAAGTTAATAATCACAAATTTAGGGTATATTTTCTAAAAGAAAGTATAAAGGTGTCAAATATAACGTTAAGGTATAGATGCATAAGTTTTATGTATGTAGGCTTGCCATACGCGTGTTTCTGTCTCTGTGTGTAAAACAATTTTGTTCTAATTAAAAAGGTTAAATATTCAATTCACTATACTTCTAAAAGAATATGAAGTATCATTTACAACGATTTAAAAGTTATTTCCTTTTGATTTAAATTGAGTCAATGATTTCAAGGTTAAAATTTAGTATTTTATTCATTCAGTTTATTAATTATGAAAAGAAAGAAGAACTAGTTTAACTAAAATTAAAACAAAATAAAAGTTGGCATTAAGGGGGGGGGGCTGTGGCTTAATAAACAAAGATTTAAGTAGTATAATAAACGAAACAATATTTTATTCTTTGGTGTGAAAAAAATAAGATGCTTTAAACTAACACGTATAATTTTCATTTCAATGAATCATTTAATTTCTACAAATAAATGTGAATTGTTTCAATGAATTACATAATTTTTGTATAGTAGATTTTACTGAGATTACTTTGAAATCTAAGTATATCTTCTATTAATAGGCTGATGTACATTTTCTTAACGGATACATTACGAATTATATAAAAGGTAAAACTAGGTGATTTAAGTTTATCAGTCAGTCAGTTACAAAGTAGAACATGGTACATGCCTACATCAGTTTAAGTGGCCGTGTCTCAATTAGTGGATAGAGATGAAATTATCTGATTAAATCGCAGATTAGTAGAGGTAGTAACAGAGCTAGTATTAATGGAAACGATTAGAGATCAAAGATAAGATTTAAAAACTATATATATATATATATATATATATATATATATATATATATATAATTCGGTAAACAGAGAATTATGATGAATTTAGAAACTTAGAATTTGGAGGAAGACAAGGAATGGATGCACCTGCGCCATTACCAACTATTTTGAGCCATATGACCTAAAGTATCTAACCATTTGTTACGATCATCACACAGACGCCAACCAAATAGTTTTCACCTGTTAACATGGCTCAGTCTAACTGTCAATGACTTCATGCATTTGTACCATGTTTTGGTTCGGCTGGCCCTAACTTTCTTCCAGCCTACTCCCACACCAGACAGCATTGCTCGTCGAGGTAGGCGGTGGTCAGGCATACGTAACACATGTCCTAACCACCTTAGCCGATGGAGATTTACTACTTCATCAACTGATTTACTTTATTCCGAAACCAAGTATTGCTTATTCGATGATCCCAGCAAACACGAACAATGTAACGAAGACATCTATGGTTGAATACTAGAAGTCTACAAATATCATTTATCCTTAATTGCTATGTTTCAAATTCTTAAACAAGAACTGATCGGATTGCTACACAGTAAACGCGTCTTTTGTCGGTAGACTGGTGTCTCTCCTACGCCACAAGTGATACAGATTGGCAAAATCCAACCGAGACTTATGTATACGAGCCGACATTTCATCAGATACTAGATCACTAGGACTCATGAGAATTTCAAGATAAGTAAGGCGGTCAGCACATTCAACTTCTTCGTTACTCATCACTAATTTCCGTGAGGATGTAAGTGAATCCTGAAAAAACATTTTACATTTGGGTCGGGAAAATAGAATCCCAAACTTGCACACATTGATACTTGAAGCAATCAAAAGACGCTGCATAGGATATAGAATCCGGAACATATCTGCATCAAAATATTTGAATGCTCTTCGAAGTGGCCATAACACTGGAAACCATTTAGCTGCTACTGCAATGCAGTATGCAGTGGTTTTCAAGTTATGACTTATAATTACTCCTAAATCCTTAAATTTTTCTACTTGTGGAAGTGGTGAATTATTCAAGGTGTATTGGTAGCTGTTACCGCGGCCTATGTGCATTAGTGCACTCTTACCACAGTTAATTTCTAACCCCCCCCCCAACTTTGTGACAATCGAGCCAATTCATTTAAGTCAGATTGGAAATCAAGCTGGTCAGTAACGCTGCATACTAATCTCCAAATCTACACGTCATCAACAGATAAGAGTGTCGATGATTTCAGCTGATGTGGCAATTCATTAACATAAAGCAAGAAAAGGAGAGGGTCCAAGATTGTACCTTGGGGAGACTCCACTTAATACAGGTTTCCATTCAGACTGTGATCAGTTAACTCGAACACTATGTCTCCGCTCTTATAGGAACTTCTGTATCTAATTCAGAATTGGTCTTATCATCCCGAAGTTTGGTAATTTCCGTAAAAGACCAACAGGGGAAACTTTATCAAATGCCTTGCCCAAGTCAATTAATATTACATCCACAGAAAGTTCTTTATCAATAGCTCCTACCCAATTCTCCCTCACAGTCAACAAGTTAGTAAGACAGGAAAGGCACCTACGGAACCCATGTTGCTTTGGAGTCAGAAAGTTTTGTGACTCCCGGTGAATTATCGTGGATAATTTTCTCCAAGGCTTTAACTATTATGCTAATCAAACTGACGTGCCTGTAGATGTGGAGTCGAGTTGTCCCTATTACCCCGACAATATTATGTATTAATTCCATTTAGTATTCTACGGTTAGACAACGACTGCGACTTAATCGCAAATCAGAACAAGAGCAGGTAGCAAAATGTATTGAGAAAATAACAGCAGAAGGCAAAAGTAAATAATTACACTAGAGTTTATGTAAACTTCGGTGCAGAACACTCCAGAAACTTCCTGATTGTTCATTGGCTCTGATTTTCTAAGAATGGACCAGTCACAACACAGCTTCGTGAGCATGTTTTGAGAATGCTTTAATCAGGATCGTTTCGTGCTAAAACCCCCTCTTTGAAAAGAACCGTAGGATTTGTTAATGCATCAAACTCATTGGTTTACGCTTTCTGTCTGTCCACCTTCATTCGGAGTAAGGAAGTAGTTTCATTATTTTTGTCTTCCGGGACTACTTCAGGTTGTCGATGGTTATCCTCAATACAAGCAGAAATTGCTTTCAACTGGTTCGCATGTCTTACCCAATTTGACAAGCCAATTGATACCTCGTAAATAACGTTACCTCTTCTTCGCAGGATCCAACCGATCACCCATTTGGGATAGTTGCCATGGTAGTCCCTTACGAGTATATTTTGATCAACAGTTAAACTGCCTTTTCATGGGTCTGTTTCGTTGCTACCGGATGGATGTCCGCAAATAACGATAATAACCCAGGTTGCATCCCATCAGATCCCGATGGCTTACCCAGTTTTAGGTGGCTAAGCTAATTGAAAACTACTTCCATAGTAATAAGGACTTTAGTTGTGTTTAATGGATACTGATTGACAACAGTTTCCACAGAGAAAATTTCAATGAAATATTTTGACAATTTTTCAGCTTCCTTCAAACCGGAGAAAGCTAACACAGTTTGCTTATCATATGCCAATGGTGACGGGATCCCGTCATTTCTCTTACTTAGTCTCTTAATATGAGAAAACGTCGATTTAAGACAAGTAAGACTATCCTTTGCAAGCTGTCTTTCGTAGATTATACGAAATCTATCAATAGTTAGTTTACAATGGTTTCTAACCTAATGATACTCTTGTTTAAAGGTATCACCACTCGTTTTCTACGTCGTAGTAGTTTTCAAGCATTTTTGTCAATCCATGGAGAATGATGTGACAGCTTACGTGAAAATGACCACGGAATAAATGGGGTAGTTACTTCCTGGAATGCTCCATTAAACTTGCACCATGCATCTTTAGCTGAGTAGCTTTCGGTATCCGACTAATCCGCTAAATCAGCTCTGTTCTTAATTGCAAGAATGTCTACTCGCCATATATTTAGATGGGATGGTACAGATTCATATTCGATATCATGTTTTATACCCACAGGACAGGACAACGTGGTCGCTATTAATAAGTGTAGATAGGAGCATAAGATCTGCAACATCGTCAGAGTTATGTGTGAATACAAGGTCAAGAAGTGACGGTCCATGGTCTAGATTAAAACGTGTCGGTTTTGTGACACTCTACATTAAGGCACATTGGGGAATAGTTAACAGCGGGTTCCTATCGAAGACCTGGCCTACATATGTGATTTCCGTCCAGTTGATTTGAGTTGCGTTGAAATCTCCAACAACAAGACACCTACTAATTTTACTCCACTCACAAATATGGCTCAAAGTAAAATCGTCCGCTAGGCAGCTAGGACTAAGGTAAACTACTCCAATAAGTACTTGACTACGCTTGTCAGTATTTAAGCCTTCAAGTGTAAGACATCAAAAAGAGCCGTCTTCAATGAGTTATTCTCTTAATGAATTATGTTTGTTTGGTTGTTTAGATGCTTATTAATCAGTTAATCTTAAGCGAAACTTCACAAAAAATACGAACATGTTTACTGGTTTTATTTATTGATGACCAGTAACAATATCTAAGCAGTTAAGCATATTCCTGAATGGTGTACATTAATTTGTTTCAATTCTGATATCCTTTGGTACTTCTAACGAAACTAGAAATTAAATGAGGAGTCCGAATGAGTCTTATAATGATTTGATTCTGTGGATTAACGGTGTAATAATTCAGGTCTCAAATGAAACATTGTTTAATACCTTCTTCGTAGTAATAACGACGATGGCAACAACAACATCAACGAAAGATACCATTCATTTTTCTCTGACATTTTAAGAGAAATCACTTTCATAATTTTTATCCCTATGGTCTAATTTCATTTCTTGTTCAGTTTTTTCCTGTGTAGGTTAAAAAAAAGAATAAACGTTAATAAACTTAAAACTTGACTTCCATTTTAACCATAACTTTCATGAAGTGTCCATCCATCCATCCATCCATCCATCCATCCATCCATCCATCGGTCCGTCCGTCCGTTCGTCTGTATCTTTGTCTATCTGAATATTTGCGTATATGGGTGTGTGATTATTATTCATGTACAAATTCAGTAATTAAAAAGAGAATGGAATTAATCCTATGTGGATTTATATAATAAAATATATTTTCCCTCCCTTTTTATTATTGATTATGAAAATCTAATTTTGTTACTAAGGTAGACGAGTTCATTCCTAGTTTATTGACTAATCTTCATCTTGATTTTTTTTGACTGTTTACATCAACATCCTTTTTTTTTCTATTTCTGTTAACTCTATTAAATTTGTTGACAGGAGAAAAGAACATGGGAGAGAAAACTATTGAATAACTCTTTTCTCAATGTTACTACCATTATATTACTTTTAAAAAATAAATTTTATTTTATTCACTAAAACAACTTACTCACTCAACCATAATATACCCATATATACATATAAGTTAGAGAAAAATCATTATTGTAATTCTTCTCCATTTTTACAATGTCATTAATTTGAGATTTAGTTGTCAACGCCACAAGAGATCAATTTGTGTTACCATTAAATGAAAAGAGGTTTCGAAACGATTTTGGACGATGTAATTTCAATATAACACTAGGCATCAGTTATAGTTGAGATTGTTCAACCAATTTCTCAAAATGATTGGGATTATTAGTAAGGCTAAATGTAAGAGAGGTTTATGGCATTTGTAGATCCTTGGATAAAACTTCATATGGATAATGAATATACTCTTTTGAGAAGTCAAATACTATGTCATAGCAGATGTCCAATCCTCCCTGGTTTTAAATAATGTGGGCTTTATTCACTACTAAAAAAATTACTGTAATAAGTTCTCAGAACACTTATGTCCTAGATATTTACTGTTAATAATTCTCGGCTGACCAATGATCTAGCTCACGAACTAAATATGACATGATAATAGTTAATGAATTCATCAAAACCTTAGAACATTGAAAGTATGAAAATAATGGGTATAAAATACTGGGTAAGTGTGCAGTAAAAATACTTAGAATAATCTCCTGAAAATTTTTGCACACTGGCTTAATAGTTTTCTGTAACAAACATCAATTATGCGGTACTGTAGTACACTTCAGTATTTCACCAAATCACAATCATTTTCATATAACATATTGTATAATTGTTTCTAACAGTCGGTTTCTAAAATCTATCTCCAATCACAAATCCTACCAGTCACTAAACTCATTAAGACTTAGGAAACTTATCACCATACAGTAAGTCGATAGTAAGTATATGACTGTAGATTTGTTGATGGAGAGGTTTTGTGAGGATTGTATTCAGTCTTTAGTAATGAAGATAATTGATCTGGAAGCTAAAGGTTAGTCTTTGTAGTATTTTTCACAGTGAATATCTAGTTTTTCCTTGAAAATATTCACCTAAGGAGCAGTTACTAGTTATTCAGGTCAGGCCTCCAAATCGGTGGTCAATGGATATGGAAAAAAGAATTTCAGTCTGAGTTTACTCCATTCGACTTCCGAGCCTTTTGTGACTACTTTTGAAATAACTAGTCCTAGGGTAATCAAAACGATGTGTCCCAGAGCAAATCATTATTTAGAGTATGAAATTCCAATATAAAATCATGCCACATTTTTCGGTAAGGTAAAAAGTTAATGTGTTTTAACCTGTCATCAGAAAAGGTTGAAAGGCCTTTATTGACTAATCACATACCGGCTGAACCCTCTCGTATGTGCTGACGTCCTTTACGACAGAGATTAATTGACTGAACACAATATTCAAGATGATACCACATGAATGTAAAATTTAAAATCGGGTACATATCTTCAAGACAGTTGGTCTCTTCGAGAAGTAATTATAGCCCAGAAAACACTTTAACAACCAATGTGTTACAGATTGCAGTAGTTTTTAAGCCATGACTTATAGTTACTTCTAGATCTTTCTGTTCTCCTACTTGTAGAACCTTTAGTTATAGATAGTATAACAGTGGCTATGATCTTGGCCGATGTACATTGATACGTTCCTACTAAATTAATCTACGACCTCTAACTTTGGAACCAACTAACTGGTTCATCTTAATCAGTTTGGAGATAATAACCTATTGGTATCACTATTTGTTGTTCTCCTAAGCTTCAGGTCATCAGCAGATTTCAGCGCCTCCAGCAGGTGTGGTGACTGACTAACATGATGTTGGAATAAAACAAAGCCTAACATCATACTTTACTGCACACTACGTAATGAATGATTCCATTCACATAGCATTCCATGAAGGAGTACTCTCTGCCTTCTGTAGCATAGGGAGTTCCCCATTCTAAATTCGAAGTGACCCTATTCTTCTGAAATTCAGAAGCTTTTGCATAAGGCCAAAATGAGGCACATTTTGGATCCCTCGATTGAATAAACGAATATTACATCTAGAGCTAGAATACTATCAGTAGCTGCCACCTACTCTTCTTTACTTGTTAGTAAGTTAGTAAAACAGGAATGTCACTTACGAAACCCTGTGGCTCTGCAGCCAATAAGTATTGTAACCCGATGTGACTAAGCAGACTATTCTGAATTACTTTTTTTCAATATTTTAACTGTAATGATGGCTAAATTAACGGGCCGGGAGTTGGATCCTAATTATCCATTTCCATACTTACAAAATATGACATATGATGGCATCATTTTATTCCCGTGAAAACTGAGTTTGAGAAAGAGATATTTTGAATAACTTGTTAAGCAGTTTTGAAAAAATGTTCACGTCAGATGATGACAACCGAAAGTGCAACTCATTAGGACTAAGTGACTTATCTGATTTCATATTACTAAGCTAGGAGAAATCTAAGAACTGGCTCCATAGTCATTCTTTCAGTTGTATGGTGAGTTATATCCTCAACATAAGTATTTAAAATAATATAATTTTAAAGAGATGACAAAGTGATGGAAGCGAGAATTATGCCATTAGGCGCCAGCTGAACCAGTGGAGTAGATGATTCAGCGTTCGGCGTAAGACTTGAAGGTCTTGGGTTGGATTCCTCGGCAGAATCGGGGGTTAGTACGGCTAAGGAGTTCTTTACTCGGACGAAACGGCTATCCGATGCTCCCTGCTTTTCAATGGTACCCAACCAACATTAATCTATGAAGAATATAATTAGCTAAAACTCGGCATAAGTGTTGATTTGTGTCATCACAATTCTACTAGGCGTTGGCACTTTTCACTCAAGTTGTTTTTCAGACACTTTTATAAGTGATATGAATATGTATATCTAGGCGACATCATGGATTAAGCTATACATTCCTATGCATACTGCACCTCATGTATTCATATGATGTTTTGATTGTTATCACCAGTCTTTACAGTTGTCAATATGGATACCGGTCTCTTCTAGATAAGAGTAATCTAACTGTTGGCATGCACCCTTTAAAGTATAAGCCATCTTTTAGGCATCGAACTATTGAAGCAATGGAAATTCACTATACTCACAAGGATACTTTAAAGACAATACGAAAAACCCTTATTACGCTTTATGACGCGTTAACTGAATAAGTATCAATCATAGTAAAGATCGTCGGATTTTTATTCATCAAACTGATAAAAAACCAGAAGTCTACTCAAACAACCAATATGCTAATTATCTTTCTAAATCTGCTCTTTGGTTGGTAGTATACATCACAAATTGGTTCAAATAATAGCGCCATTGTATTAGTTTGAAACTCTTTCACTATAAGGATTGCCCTCAATAGTCTAAATAATGAGGTCGACATGATGCCAGAATTGCCTCATCATAATAAAACTCCAATATCGCGACAAATGCTACTTAACATTGCATTGAAACACATTGTATTCAGTAATTTGAGCTGAGACAAGAATTTTTTGGTAGGACTCGATTATTCTCTTAAACTGGTTACTATTAAATAACAGTGATAATTTAGCCTACTTTGTTGGTAGATATAAAACATTACCCACACATTCTAGATGACAAACTGTCGACGTCATAATGCTTTCATATGATAGAAAGTTCATCGCTATACAATAATACTGTCTCATTTACCAACCAGTTACTTACGTTGACCAACTTCATTTAAAGATCATTCATTGAGGAGTCCCACACTTGGACAAAACAGCCGTCCAGTGCTCCCTGGTTTTCAATCGTACCCTACCAACATCAATCCCTGACGTATTCATTCATTCATAAACTAAATAAATGATTTGGTAAACAAGAACGACAGTTTTATTTCTCTCATTTCTACAAAATCTTTAGCTCAGTAAAAAATTGACAAAATCTCTTTGGAAAAAAAATAATTGTTAAGTCAATAAAATCAAAATTGTGTCGACGACATACATTGTATAGCTTCATTCTGGTTGGTTAATTTATTAAAAATAACTTCCAGTATCATACATTCATTCATTGACGCATAAATCCACCCACACAAAAATAGAAATAAACAGGCCTACATAATAAGAAGAAAGCAGCATGCATAAACTGGTCTATTCCCCCCCCCTCACTCTTCTTCATCGAGTACAACATTTTCTGTTGATAGTTAAGAGATAAACTTTATTCTCATTTATAATAATATTGTAGCTTATTCTGTTATTATTATTATGGCTTAAGATGATATTGCTGCCGCTTCTGTTATTGTTTTCGTTTTCTTTCTTTTTTCTAGTTTGTCCATCGTTATACACAGATATACATTTTCTTGAATACATTCTGTGAATAATGTTCATTGGACTGTAAATTCATTCTAATTGGATTTTCAACAGGAATAAATAAAATTGTCTGTCCTACGCGTAAAGATTGTAATATGTAATACTTGTTCGTGTGTACGTATATCTATTACATTACTGTATTATGTGCTTCTATGTGTACTAAATAAGAGAAGACTCCCAAAAATAAATAAATCAGACTAATGAAAAGTGTGGTTTGTTTGTTTTTATGGTTGCCGTTGTTGTTGTTGATGTTAATGTTGCCTTTTTATACGAGATAAGAAAAACAGAGTGAAAACTTTAAATGATGACAATAAGCTTCTTTCTGTATTGATACTGAATAGAAGAGAATTTAATAAAAATATTTAAAAAAAAAAGATATGTTGATTGAATTAGCATTCTGCTTATTTCTTCTTGTTAATCAACGAATATTCTATTTACTTGAATTATTTAGGATAATAGAAGAGATGGGGTGGGTTGCGGAGATTGTGAAATTCTATGTTTATATCATGGATTGACATATAGTTTGACGAGAATACAGTATTGTAGTAAATATACAATTCTTGTTAATTATCTCTTATTGAATTGTGATGGTTTGTAGAGATTAGTGTTAGGTTTTAGGTGACTGAATTCGTTACAGATTGATGTTAGCAGGGTACCAATGAAAACCGGGGAGTATTAGACACCTATTTCGCCCTAGTTTGGGACTACTCCACGGAAATTCATGCCTCAGATTCTACATCAGGAGTGTCAGGTTGGTGAATGTTTAACTCTCTGCCCTATTGGACCAGTATCCATTAATAGAATTCCCACCTCCATCAGTTTGTGATATAGCGCGACGATCACCAATTGTCATCGGTGATATCTGTCCCACTCCCGATATATCTGAACTCTGCCAGTGATTCAAGAGTTATCTCTTATTATTATTATCATTGAAAATAAGGAAACACTGGATAATTATTTTGCGTAACGTGGGACTCCTGTGGGATAACGATGAAACCAAACTTATAATATATGCATTAAATCTACATTAAATCAATTTTGTTAATTTAATGATTAAATGTAGCTATTCTGTTGCTTTTCTAATAAAAATCTGAATATTTTATACGGATGAAATCACTTTTGAATAGTTGATATAGTTGCCATTTAACAAAGTGTCATGTGTAATTAGCATATTAAGGGAAATTAGAGTTAGTTATCACTGAGCAGTTATTACATTTTTAGTATCAACTAAGTGTTATGTTGGGCGATTAAAGGAGAGTAAGGAACTTTCAGAACTGTATTTTGGAGGACTATTTCAATTATTTTGGTTATGAGTAGTGTAAACACTTCATTTATATGATTGTTACGTTCCTCTTACCATACCCTCCGTTCAGTATATATACTCTTAGTATTTTGTTTCTTACTATGAACTACAGTTAATTGGTTGTGTACAACTTGTTCCTATTCACCACCATTATATCCTTTGTTCTGTAATAATGTTAGCTTCCTAATTGGTTTGCTGTGAGGTCTGATTTTATGTGTATATAAAGGAATGCCTGAAATATAATATGATTCTGTCGGGTTGGTCTATCGGCTTGTGTTATTCTATATCTGGTTTGGGACTGAGTGGGCATAGGGCAGACGCTCATTGACTAGGTGCACCACATTGGCTTTCGATCAATCAACCATTGTTTTCATGTCATAACACTAAAATAACCTTTAATTAGCAAGTAGTGGAATACTTGTATGAAGTTTCCTAAGATACAAGGTTAATATTCTTAATTTGAACCGGTTAATCAAATGATTATATACTTTTAGACGGATCTCACGATACTCAATATATTGCTGGAAGAAATATTGAATAAGTACAAATAAAGTGGTTAAGAGTTAGGTTAATTGAAATCCAACTCCTCACAAATGTTTGGTCAATTCGAACAGCTTATGATAGATTACCTGTAGGTATACCAGGAACTACCACTCATTTAACATAATAGATTCCAGATAAAGATGAATTCATTCAACACCAGTCACTGAATTAATTTAAATTGTGTTATATTTTTTTTCACGGTAGTCAATTCAAACACTACTAAAGAGTTCTGACCTATGATTTACCGCCTTTCTCTGCATTATGTTTTATTTTTATCGATTTGATAACTTATTTATCACTGTTTAATCGGCAATTAATTTTTATAGAAACGCATAACATCATATATTAAAGCTTCAGTCTGTTTCAAATTACTTCATTCATAATTATTTTTTTTCTTAACTGACTGTACTGATTGTGTCCTTGAAATAATTGTATAAAGCCACTCCTTAGAAACAAAGTTTATAGCATATTTCTCTCGTTTTGATTATATTCAGGCCTTAGCTCTGTATCAACGATATTGGTGAAATTACTTGAAAGGTTACCTGTTAATAAAAAATATATCCTATACTTGACTAATTTTCAACACTCATCGGATAACTGAATATACAGTCAAAGAAGATATATCCTTTCCTAGAATAAAATATATATGAGCTTTTCCCTAAAGTTATATAGGTTGCTTCCAATTATTCATAATTGCTATTGGGATACTGTGTGCCTTGATTAAGTTACTTCATTCGTTAGCAATTTTGGACCATAAGTTCCAGTGACACTTATATTAAAGAAAATATCACGTTAATGTTATAAGCTTCCAAATACTACTTTTATGTTGCCGAAAGTTTTTGGCTTTCATTAGGCGCGTCATTGCGAAAAGCATCTTTCAAACAGTTTAATGAAACACGCATTTGAAAATCTTAGAGAATTGAAAGTAAATAGGTTGTTTAGTGATCGTTTAAATGTCACTTCTTCATATTAAACGAATTCTTGAGTAATAAAGGAATTCTGTTAAATGTGGAATCCTAAGAACTCTAACTTATGACAATTTGGTATAATTTAAATTAAACTAAAAATTCAATGTTAAATCCTGAAGCCATTTATGCATTAGTTGATTTACTATTTAATATTGCACATCAAATATACTGAAATGCTAATAAGTAGCGAAATCGTAAATCATTATTTTTATTCAACTGATCATAAAACATTATGTAATTGATATTTGATCAACTTACTTATTTTACTAGTATTGTTTTATCTAGAATGTGGTGGCTTGAATCTTTTGGGTTTCAAATTGCAATGGGACATATTCAAACAGTAAATGTAAATGTTCATTTCTAAGCAGTTATATTCGTGCATGTTATATGAATTTATGTTATGACGAGATGAAAAGAAGGAGGAGGGTGATGTTTTTGGTTGGTTGATGCGAACACCAATACGATGTGTGCCTAGTTGAGAAATGCACGATTGACCTAAGCCCATTCACCCCCCTAGGCCGATAATAGGACAACCAGAACTGAGAACCAAGAACTAAGGACCGGAGAAATGAGAACTAGACCAAGGTCCAAGGTCGTATTATATTTTAATCATGCATTTATATATACATAAAACCAGACCACACAGTAAGCCAATCGGAAATCTAACATTGATACAGAATAAAAGAAATAGTGGTAGTGAATGGGGAGAACTTGTACACAAATAAGTAGACGTAGTCCGTAATAATAAACAATACATAAAGAATCAATACACTAAATGAGAGAACCGGGCAAGGGGAACGTAACAGTCATAGAAATAAAATGTTAACACTGTCCACAGTTATAATAAATGAAATAATGTTATAAATCACAGTTCTCGAAGATAGCCAAACCTTCATTAGGTGCCCGACATATCAATTTATTGAACTTAGACACCACAATATAAGAAGTAAAAAATTTGATAATATCGACTTTCTAGTAATCTTTTGCCCATACAATTAAATAATGCCCGATTAAAGTATTTTAATGACGAACGTATTTGTAGAATCAATAGATGACTTTATTTAGACCCGATTATTCCGTACTTCACTTGGTGCTGTCGCAACATGACAAATTTTTATCAGGTTTCATATCTTGCTTGGTAGATGTAGCAAAGATCTTTAACAATGTGATCACCCCACTTGAAGCACGTTTTCTTTTTAGGAAAACCGTTCTGGCCATCGCATCTTTAATAGCATGCTTTACTTTAAAAGCAAAACTAAAACTGGTGTAAAATAATGCAAGAAGTTACATACGTCAGTTGGTTATCTAGAGCTCATGAAATATGCGGACGGCTGTCTGTTTAGATGCATGTCGCCTTCTAAAGATTGTTAAATAGTTTAAGAGATTGAACCAACAAACATTAAAGTAACACTGATACGCTATCCTACTTATCCATTAAAATATATAAAGTCATAGCATAACGTTGGGACAAGTGGATTTTTACAGCAGGATCAAACTATTTGCAGCCACTGATAACCCTGGACATAGTATTTTATTTATTGTTCATTTTTATCTGGTATACATGTTACATCATGTGTGAACAGCAAACTTTACGTTACCGGCTCCTTACAGATTTAATTTGCTGGATTTAAGGTCCCTGAGATAAATTATCTAGTATCAACTAGTGATTCATCCATAATATTGCACGTGGAATTTATTAGAGTATCCAAGAATTGATTGAAAGAGGTTGTTGAGTTAAACTGGTCTGTATGATTTAAGGAGACAGACAGATATCAAGCACCATCTAAGCAGCGGGCTCACTAGATACCAAAGCCAAACGTTTTACTAAATCCAACAAACTCACTGGGTGTACTATAACGAACTGTTAAACACCTACCTCAATCAATTTAAATGAAATAAGTGGCGCAACTTTATAAATTGACATATAGTTAAAAGACGATGGTCGTAAGCACGAATCGTTGGACATAACTATTTTTCACTTATAGGGAAATCATAAAGCCAACTAACATTAGCCAAAGATTCTCTGTAGCACCAACCGTTGCAAAGGCCAGTATCATCCGAGATCTACCAGTGACGTATATGATGGTAGTCCGAGCAACAGAATGATTACTGATAAACGTTATGGATGTACTGAATGGTCATTTAGTAATATGATACTGGAAATGAGACCACTACATTTAAAGTTGTGCCCTTAAATATAATGGGTTTGATGCAACGCTAATTAGTGAAGGCTGTATAAAGCTTCCTCGGTTACCATGTTTTATAATATCGGTTACCACTAAAAAATAGTGCTAGTAGAACAACAAGTTAAATCGGTGAAATGTGAGAAGTAATTTTGCCAAATTAGTCTGGTCCAAAACCAATAATTTTAGGGCCCTAGTTAACTCATTAATGGCGATATTACTACTTAAATCCATTTGTTTGATGTGCCACTGATAATCATAAACAGTCAGTTAAAGTAAAAGAAACCTATATTCTTATGGACATTTGTTAAAAAATACTTTACAATGATTTGTAAACAAGAAAAAACTAAAGTGACATATTGTAATTTGGATTACAAGCACACTATGTTCTGTTTAGAATTTATCAAACTATGGAACTAACAGCCAGCAAAGTCGGTTCTGAAGTAATTAATATGTTTTAAAAGGCTCAGGGAAAAAACCCTTACTAACAAGAAACTTCTCATTTATTCCTTTCAGTTTTCATGCATCTAGACTACTGGTTGGAAATACTGATGATTCACTGCTCTTAGACGCAAAATCCATTAATATCAACGAAATTTATTTGAAACTGTTTTAAATCTTTAAAGCAGTATGTTGCCCCTGTGAGATAGCGCCATAGGTATGCATGAAAGATGAAGCAAGAAAATAAACCTTGTAACTGTATCTACGGGAATGATAAAGACGTCACGAAAGATATAAACAACAATTTCAGCAACAGTAAAAGGCCTCGATATAGCCACCTTAACAAAAAATAGCCCATACTAGATGAGGGTTTAAAAAGTAAGCTCAAAGTGATCATTTGCCTACTATAAATCAGTAATTTGGATATTGGATAGTGGATTCTAGTGGCTAATTTGCACTATGCGTTACGTCGGGATAGTTTAAAGTGTAGTGTGCAACAGGGGGCTTAAGTGGCTGTTCGTGTTCTTCCGGTTTTGGTGGTTGTGCGGCCTAAAACGAGTTTTTTTCTGCCTCTGGACGCCGGTTTTTGGCAGTCATGTAATGCAGAAATTTTCGAACTTATGGTTGTTGTCCCAGCTTCTTCTGAACGTTAGGTCATTTTTGAAGGTTTCTGACACACTTTGACCTGAAAATACAAGTAGCTATGGTTGTAAATCTGTGTCCTGCAGACTCTGGGTAAATCGGGCGCAAACCATTTTTCGAACTGCAACAGACATGGAAGCCAGCGCACGTTCTGCCAAGTGACGTAAATTATGTAAGTAGTTGGTTACTGACTCCCCATGACGTTGTTGTCTAACAAAAAATTCACCTAAGTGGCGCGCACTATCTTAAAAACCCCTTAAGGCGTTGTCGAGTATGGCCCAAGTGTTTTGTAGTCAAGACCGGAACGACCGATTTTCGCAGCATCGTGTTAGGACGGAGGGGGGGGGGTTCGTGATAGTTCCTGATGTTTCTTGTTTTCCATCCCGCCTCCGTCACTAATATTTTGCATCTGCAGGAACAAGGATACTTGACAACAACAGTTATGTCGACATAACTGTTATTTTCCGATTGGAAAACACACTCATACGGAGGAGCACGAGGTAGACCGAAAACAAGTACATATATCATTATACATAACAAAACATATATATATATATATATACATAATATTTTAATGTAAGCTCTGAACATGGGGAATTAGCTTTCTTCTTGCAGTCTTCTCCCTTCCATCTTGCGACAATCCTACAATCGGCTTACATTAGACTTTCCTGCGATATAAGAAAATAGAAAAGACATTAGCAACCACTTAAGTCTCTTATGGTACCCTCAACTTCTTAACACTAACGTATCGAAGTTGCTACAGAAGGTGTAAGTAGTTACTAGTATTTTTCTGGTTTTCATACATTCTAAGCAAATCTAATACAACCACTGGAAGAATGTTGCATGACGATTGACGGGTGTAGACTGCAGGAGGAGAGCTGGTCCCCCACGTTTGGAAACCCTCCAAGAACACATTGTGTACACAGCTGTTTACTGTTTATAATAATAAATATATAATTGCTTACGGTCTACATCGTGCTTCATCCTACAAGTGTGTTTCTGACTCATTTGTTGTGTTATCAATTATTTACGATCCTGTAGGTACAAAACACTAACCATGCATTTGGGGTCAAATTAGACAAATTGAATACTGCGGCGAACTTCCCGTTATCATACGAAAGCTAACACCACTAATAGTTTCTGCGCTTGTTCCATAACCACTGATTCACAATGTTTCAGGTAGCCACAGTAGGACGTTCATTCATATTGTTAGTCATTGCAACCTTCGAGGCAGCTCGTCTCATCGTACACACCTATCAAAACAGGACTACTACTTCTGTAGCCGATTTGGCAGATTGGCTGTAAAATGTGTAAATAACTGCAAGATTAAATAAGGTGTGAGAGTATTGTGTTCCTGTGTTCAGTGGTAATCATTTTACGCCACTCACCATCGCCTGTCTTGTTGAAGGATAGAAGACAGTGATGTTAATCGATACTAGAGCATCCACGTCGGTGACTAGCATGTCGTTGGTGGTCATCGTAGATATGCCTTTGGAACGTACATCACGAGGTCGCCATTTAGTGACAGCCGATGGTAACGTCACCTCCGTAACCTCTATACCACCATCACCATTCGGTTTGACGCACTCATGAGTAAACGGTCTTTAGTGTGTGATAATTTCGCTTAGGATGTCATTTTGGCGGTCGACTTTCTACGTCAACATATGGCCTCCATAGATTTCTCGACGTCTTGTATATCGGTGAGTAGTCATGCAGTGTCCATATCAACCGCAACTCGTCCTAAGAAAAAGGGAGTTGCAAATGCTGCTAATCAATTATCTGTAATATATGGATTTTATTAACCTTCAGCATGAAGCTGTCATAATAACTGGAGTATTTATTAACACCTGGTCAGCTGACATTTGAGAGGTATCTTTTACAGATTTCTACTCATTTCTCGGTGTCTAGGAAAATTGCTCTACGAAATACCCTCCACAAGGAAATGGCTTGGTAGAACGAACTAACCGAACGCTTAAAACGTTGCTGCCCTTCGTTGTACATCAAGTACTGGCGAGGAGTTGTGATGATCTACTTCCACAATATTTTCTGGCGTACAAATTCTTTGTAGATTCACCCACCGAGTTTTCACCAACAAACCTACTTTTTGGACACGAAATAAGGTTTCAAATGGAGATTCAACTGCCTCCTCGAAAAGCTGTATGGAAAAAGTATGTCCCGTACGTCAGCAGCCTTCATAAGCGTCTGGCGACTGTATCGCCTGACCTGCAAGATCATGTGAATGTTAATGATCAGAAACAATGTTATGATAAAAGAAACCACCGACCAGAGTATAGAGTCGGTGGTCACGTATGGCTCTTCCCTCCTAACTACCCACTTTATCAACCTACTAAGCTATACGCACCATGCTTTTGGCCATTATGTTCAAAAGTTCATGACTATTTTCGTCCTCTGACATTTGCAGAGACTAAATGACAGAACCATATCCGCCCACTACAACCAGTTAAAGTCAGCGAATATGAATTTTTTGCCTTCATTCTGTAGCACCCCTGGTAATCGCGGAGTATGAAATATCGGCCGAAGGTGGATATGCATATCCTATCTTACATAATGGCTCTTTGGATAATGCCTCGCTTTTTCGCATGGGGTGGTTGTGTAACGGAGTCGAGCGTGCTGTAGTAGGTTCAAGTGGCTGTTATTTTCTTTTCTGTTTTCTTATATCTCAGTAAAGTCTAATATAAGCTGTTTAGAAGAATGTTGCAAGGGTATGGAAGGTTGTAGATTGTAGGAGAAAGGTTAACCCGCACATTTGGAGCTCTCGCTGACAATACTTCATGTATATATCTGTATTTGTTGCTTATAATTAAAAATATACTTTTGCCTCCAGTCTGTCTTGTGCTTCTTCCTGCAAGTGTGTTTTCGGTCATAATTGTTGTGTTGTTGAATATCTTGCATCCTGTAGGTGCACTAAAAATGTAATAACTTGTCATCGAGGCTTTTTCTTAACCTAGTCTTCTCTGGAGTAATAGTCCAAGCAAATAGGTAGGTCAGGTATGTTTTTCATCCTTTTATAGCATAGATGCTAGATATAGTCCTTTGTCGTTTTTAATGTTTATTATAGATAATTTTTATGTTTTCAAAACAATTCACTTTTTTATGTGACAATATTGAAATTCCATCTACTTTAAACTATGTTAACAAGGGAAGTTTAGTCGTTTATTATTATCATCACTATCCCCTTTATAACGAAAGAAATTGTCTAAGAAATAACGATAAATAGAGAAAATCGACGAGACTTTAGCAGTATTTGCGCCAAACAAAGATCACGGTGTTTCCGAATCAATCAACAACCACTACCAAAACACTAAGGTACAAGCTCAAGCAAATAAATCGTGTTTTTTACTACCACGTTACAAATATTAGATAGCATCTAGGTTTATCCTACCGTGTTTAACTGTTTATTTGTCACAACTATTATGTTAATAATAAAAGCAAATGATATATAGGGTTTCAAAACATCACTTACAGCAGGTTAGAGGAAAAATAGTAGTATTACTGTTATTCGGGCTAGCATTAAGTGTATCATTGAGTAAGGCACTTAGAATTATATCGTACAAACTCGCCGATATTTTTACTGCTTGTCGATGTTTGTCTGATATGCTTAGTAAAGTAAAGGAGGATTGCAGAGGGTGCTGATCCTAACCTGGTAAAGTTTTGAGCTCCCTGCGTTAAACAATATTGATCAACTCTTATTTTCAAGCTTTTTGTCAGATAATCCTGTCTTTGAACTTGTAGGCAGCTGTGCACAAGCATTTCAAGCACGATGTTAATTAGCATTGGTTTCGGACTAATGATTGTTTCATCAATAAGTGCCGTATAAAAGTATCAAATTAATTATCTTACCTAATCAATTTTTGAACGCTCATATTCGTGAGTGTTTATTATAAATTTTCCGCTAAAGGGTTCCTTTAATATCATGTAATAATTACTCAGAAGTATCATATAGATTTCTGTCAGTCTGCTTTGTTCCGTGAACAGAAAAGATTTAAAAGCAAATTAATTGGCCAACAGACCTTATTTCGAATTCCAGATCGTGCAATACACTCTGGAAATTCCGAAATAGCCTTTAGAAATGAATAGCCAGCTGTCTTGCTCATTAACAAAAGTCATAACTAAACTTTCATAAAGATGTATATCATTGTAATTATCCCGATGACGTATATCTCTCGGATTTCGCATCAACACATTCCAAGTCTGCTTTTTCCTTTACGACTAAAACAGCCAGTTACTTAGTAGGTTAATGACTTGCCTTGTCTCCTCAAACTTTCTGGTTTTTCAAGTCTAGTACAAAATCTTTAGTTATAATATATTGATGGGATGGCATATTGTTCACGAGAATACATATCTTAGTATTTTGTCTCTTATTTTCGTCTCAAAGCATCAGTCTAGAAACTCCGCCAAAATGAAACTCAACAAGAATGGCACACTGATCTTGTTACCTTTTCTTAGGGAGGGGGGTGGATAACGTTTTGGATACTTTATTTCGTCCATTTGTGTATAGGTTCCATTTTACATTTTTAACATCTTAAACTTTTTGTATACACTCGTTCATAACCTTTCTGCTTTCTAGACTAGCTTGTCTGCCCTTTTCTGGTAATGTGTGACCCAGAAAATCCGAGTGAAAACCTGCTTGTGAACACTGGATTTTTGAATAACATTCCAGCTGGTAATATTACTTTACATTCCATTTTGGAGATGATCATTCGCCAGCGAGAACTTCGTGCTGGTTAGTCAATCACTAACTTTTATTGACAATAATCTACTTATCATTACTTTAAAGAAAACCTTGATGCATATATAGCGTCAAATGATGGCCGACAGTGTAACATGAAGTTCTGTGGGTATTAGAAAATAAATAAGTTAAGATTTTCTTAGAGGATTTAAATATACGTACGATGATAATTACGGAAAAAGATTTCATTTTTTATTTAGCAACATCTAGGGTGCGATATATTTCCTTTTTCACTTTGACATATGCCATTAAGTTTCATGATATCTCGAGTCTCACCCAACATATATCTAGCAAATGTTGAATTAACTTACTTGTTATCTCAAAGTCCCATATCATCAAGTAACCGTGCTTGCTTGATCAAATTAGCCCCAACTTGGGCAATGTTAGATGTATTTTAATAGAATAAACAATTTCTCCAAACTACCAATTGCAGTATTTAAATATAACTCCAATAGTTGGATAATATCCTACGTTATATGTATACAGGAATAAATAACTTATTTTGAATGTCAAACGTAAAAATAGCAGTCAGTGGTGAATAAAGGTGGGGACCAGTCGATCATTCTTAGCATAGATTAAGTTTCGTATTAAATCATTATTGCTGTTCGATACTGTTAACGAATGCTGTAAGTGGTTTTATAAGAGTTTCCATTACATACATGTGATTTATCTATCAGTTTAAACACTGACAGTAAGACGCATATGCATTTCTTAAACATCGAATGAATGTTTTTAAAACTGGTATGTAAGATTGAAAACTAGCTTTTTTAAGTTACCACGAAGCATTTATATAGTAATTTGAATTGATATACCACCATTTTTGCCAACTAAGTCGTGATTGGGGGCAGCTAACAATAAACTGTTTCCAAGTGTAGCACAAATAGAGTGATATTATAAAATATTAACTAGTTGATTTAATCTGTTAAATCAATCATATCGGTTTAACTCCAAAGTAAAGGTTCCTTATTTAACTTCCTTACAAAGTAAGTGTCTATTTCGAAGTATCCACAAATATATGAGAAAGGGTACTTAATAGTCTTAAGTTACTATTACTTTGTAAAACGATATCAATTTACTACAGGTTTAAACTGCTGCAATTCACATGATTATTAGTTTAATAAGATGGTTCTTGTTAAATCAGTGATGTTTTGATTGTTTCATTTATTATGTATAAATACGAGGATCTCATAATCTTGAATTCTTTTAGCTATCAAACTTATCAGTTTCCATAATGCTTATTGTTTTCGGTATTTTTATAGTAATGCATTTCAACTTTCCTTATCTCACTTAATTACCAAATGTTTTAGAAGACATTCTGAAGGACGGTTTTGATGGTGCTGTCAACTCCCATAACGATTTCTGGTTTGGTTTGTTTACTCAAGCATTTCTTTCACCGGCTTTGGAAAGTTCAGTCGATGGGCCAGGGGATGATCTCTTATTTTATGTTCATCATCTTCAACAGAGTAACAAAAAGGTAAATTACGTATCATATTCTATTTGTTGTTTTCCTTCTAGCGTAATATCACCGTGTACTGTATGACTGGGGATATTTTTGTTTTTTCGTTTTCACTTTTCACTATAGAAGAATACCCTGCGTTTATGTTGTACATAAAGTATAACAGTTTCACATTTATGATCACCCAGTGTTAGGATTAGGCCCCAAACTAACTGACTGTCACTATACTTTGCAGAGGAGTAAAATTCCACAGAGCACTCGTGAAACAACTCTGCATATTTATCTTTTCAGATGGGTTCCATTTCAAACTATGACCTCTCAGGATGTTTTCTCAGTTATCTGACCCGACCGTGCTGCTACCTTGACGTGGTGATGGGACTTGCCTATCGTGATGACTCAATCGGGCTATACTGGCTGGAACAATCGTTCCTCTAGGTCCTACCATGCCAGGCAGGTCGGTTGAAGAGCAGTGAGACCAAAAGCAGCAAATATAAGGTCCGAGGACGAAGTCGTACTGCCGGCTGTACAGAGGTGTGACAGAAGTAAGGTGTTTTCTTCGGACAACCAGCATAGCAGTGATGCTGCCTTCCCACAAAGGAAGGACGGGGTTAGAAAAGGTCGACCTTAAAAATGCACACCTCACCTTACTCCACGGATTTCCGTCTCTGGCAGTAAGGCCTCAACAAGTACGGAGCTACAACAACGAAAACCTCTCTCAAAAAGGCTGTGTGTGACTGGCCTCAAGCAGTTGTTCCTTGGGTACTGCGGTCACGCTCCCAGGTCTTTCAGACCAACCCTAATACATTTTGCTTTTCAGGTACATCAAGAAGAACCCTTTCACAGCATGGGCAACTGGGAAGGGATAACCGCCCTCATACCGCTAACAACACGCAAGGTCACCGCCATTTTAATCAAACTCCTTTTATTCCTAATGTTTATCATGCCCCACACCTTCAAGCCTAAATCCTTATCTTCAACTTCCTCCTGTGTCATTAGTGCTAACGATTCCGGCCCACGAAATAACGTCCCGAGCATACTAAGACCACCCTCCAAACTTCACATTGGTGCATTCAATGTACGAACTCTGTGTCAAATAGGGCAACAAGCCTCCCTAGCTAGGACATTAGAATCCCGTGCCATTGATGTATGTCGCGTCTCCGAAACACGCATACAGGATCCTAGCGTGGTCATTCACTTGACCTCACCTAGTCAGAATGAACAACCTTCGCTATACACTCTTCGTTTATCTGGCGATTTAACAGCAACTTCTCGTGGGCTCGCCGGTGTAGGTATTGCGTTAAGTATGAAGGCAGAACAGGCGCTTGTTGAATGGATTCCTGTCGACAGTCGCCTATGTGCCGTCCGACTAAATGGTTCAGTAAGAACTCGGAAAGATAGGGACACACGCCGTTGTCTTTTCGTCGTTTCTGCCTACGCTCCCACCGACTGCAGCCTGGATGAAGTGAAAGATGAATTTTACAGAAAACTTTCTGAGCTACTTCATAGGGCCAAACACTCAGATTTGGTAATCTTGGCTGGTGATTTTAACACTCAAATAGGTAGCTTGAACCAATCTGAAAGACATTTAGGTGGATGCTTCAGTGTTCCAGCTCAGAGAACGGATAAAGGCGACCGTCTGCTGCAGCTTTGCTCAGATAATCGGTTATTTCTAGCCAACAAGAACTTTAAGCATAAGGAGCGACATCGTTTAACATGGAGACTTCCTGGCCCTACTCAACGGTGGACTCAAATAGATCATATTGCGATTAGTCACCGTTGGAGAGGCTCGGTAGAAGATTGCCGATCTTTCTGGAGTACATGTTTGGATTCCGACCACGCTCTAATGCGAGCACGCGTTTGCTTGCGTCTTACCGGGCGAAGAAAAACTACCACAGGAAAACCTTTTAGAATTCAGTTTAGTAATGAAACAGCCAAGATTAAATTCCAGGAACAACTGAGGAATCACTTAGGCAATTATAAAGATGCGTCCCGACTAGATACTGCTTGGTAAGATGTTCAAGCAGCTGTGGCATCTACAATGATATCTATCAAGAACTTAAATCAACATGTCAAGAAAAATCAATGGATCTCAATGGCTTCTGCTGATTTAATAGACTCCCGAAGACTTATCCCATCGGGCTCCGAACACGATGATGAGCGACGTGTAATCAGGCATAAACTGACGAAGTCTGCGAAACGACCGTGAGCAGTGGTGGGTAACAAAAGCAAAGGAAATGGAAAAGGCAGCGGCAGTAGGTAACACTAGACAACTTTTCAAGTTGATAAAAGAAACCGGGGTTAAAAAATCCAGCGTTAGTGAGACGATTTCCGAAAAAGATGGAACGCTTATTAGCTCTCAGTCTAGACGTTTAGAACGATGGGCTGAACACTTCAAGGAACAGTTTAGTTGGCCTTCAGCTACTCTAAAACTTCTCACTATTTCGAGACAGCCAGAATGGGAAGTCGACTTAGGTCCCCCGACTCTTGTCGAAGTCGAAAAAGCTATAGCCAATCTAAGGCGAGGCAAAGCAGCGGGTCCAGACGGATTATCCACAGAGGTGTTTAAGGATTATGGTCCCACATTGGCAACCAGGCTGACTGATATTTTGTCTACGGTTTGGGAACTTGACATAATTCCGTCTGACTGGTGTTGATCGTTAATCGTCCCAGTATATAAGAAAGGGTCAAAATCGTCCTGTAATAACCATAGAGGAATTAGTTTGACTAATCGATTGTCTAAAATACTAGCTTCTATAATCATCAGACGCTTAACTGCAACTCGTGATCTCCGAATACGAGAAGATCATGCTGGTTTCAGACCTGGTCGCGGTTGTATAGACCAGATATTCACCGTTCGTCAGATCCTAGAACACAGACATACTTTTCGGCTGCGGACAATAGGGGTTCTCCTTGACTTGAATCGGCATTTGACTCTGTAGACAGTGAAGTTCTATGGCAGTGTCCTTCATCGAAAGGCGTGCCCCAAAAGTACATAAAACTTGTTAAAGCTCTTTACTCAAACACTACTAGTCGTGTCAGAGCATATGGCGAACTGTCATCTGAACTTGTGTTATGACGCGAATGAAAGGAAAGAAGGAAGGGGTGGATGATGATGATTTTGGTTGGTGGATGCGGACACCAATACGATGCGTGCCTAGTTAAGAATATGTGATTGACCTAAGCCCATTCACCCCCCTAGGCCGACAATAGGACAACCAGAATTGAGAACAGGAAGACTGAGAGAGCGACAACCAAAAACCAGAGAACCAGACCAAGGTCGTGTTATATTTTAATCATGCATTTATATATACATAAAACCAGACCACACAGTAAGCCAATCGGAAATCTAACATTGATACAGAACAAAAGAAATAGTGGTAGTGAATGGGGAGAACTTGTACACAAATAAGTAGACGTAGTTCGTAATAATAAACAATACACAAAGAATCAATACACTAAATGAGAGAACCGGGCAAGGGGAACGTAACAGTCATAGGAATAAAATGACTACATCACTCATGAATAAAATAACGAGAGTAGTCCCTCAAAATACAGTTCTGAGAGTTCGTTACTTTTCTTTAATCGCCCGGCGTAACAACTTGTAACCTCAAATGGTGTCCGTCAAGGCTACCCACTTTTGTTTAATTTCATAGTTGACATACTGTTGGAAATTACACTTTCATCGTCTGACTTTTCAGGAATCGATCTCCTACCAGGAGATCCACTTATTGACTTAGAATATGCTGACGATATAGTCCTGTTTGGCGAAGACGCGGGTAAGACGCAGAATCTTTTATCAGCAATAAGCTCTAATGCAAGCATGTTCGGAATGCGTTTCTCCCCCTCTAAATGCAAACTATTTCTCCAGGACTGGTTTTCGTCAACACCTGAACTAAAGATAGGGAGTGAAGTACTTGAGCACGTCGACCACTTCACTTATCTTGGAAATCTGATTAGTCCTAATGGACTGGTCTCTGACGAAATGTCAGTACGAATTCAAAAAGCTCGTTTGGTGTTCGCCAACCTACGTCACCTATGGCGTAGACGAGATATTCGTCTCTCAACGAAAGGGATTGTGTACTGCGCAACAGTTCGCTCTGTCTTACTGTATGGGTGTGAGACGTGGCCATTAAGGGTAGATGACACTCGAAGGTTATTTGTTTTTGACCATCAATGTCTTCGAAACATTGCTCGGATTAGCTATGATCACTGGGTAAGTAATAACGAGGTTAGACGACGGGTGTTAGGCAAATGTGGTAAATCAGTCGATGAGGTTGTGAATCTTCATCGACTGAGGTGGTTGGGATATGTGTTGCGTATGCCCAACCACCGTCTTCCTCGACGCGCAATGCTGGCTGATATAGGAATAGGATGGAAGAGAGTTAGGGGTGGCCAAACTAAAACATGGCATCAGTCCATGAAGTCACTGACTGCCGGTTTAAGTCGTGTCGGTAGCTGCAGACTACGTGGATGGGGTCCTCGCGATTACCGTAACCAGTGGCTAAAAACACTGAGTGACATGGCCCAGAATCGGTCACAATGGCGCAGATGTATTCACTCATTGTCCTCCCTTAAATCATGAGCTTTAAATTATTTCATTACTTTCTTTCAACGCCTCCTGAACCATATTCTATATGTTCACATTCCTTGTTACTATTATTATTTTATTTTATAGAAGTGATTTCTACTAATGGTGGTGGTGTTAATCTTGCGGTGCCATGTTGGTATGGTAACTTTAACCGATGCACACATGTGCCAGGTTCTATGTTGATTGTACATACATACACATCAGTTATCTGAAAAATGCAAGTACACTTTAGTAGTATTACTCACACACAAATTACCGATTTGTACACGCATGGCTTTAAGCCTCAGTTGTTTGTGTGGATTTTGTTGGTAATATCCAGTCTTCCAAATCGAAGTATGTATAGCGGTTTTTGATACTATAACCTACTGGTTGAAATTTTAGTACTTTAGCTCCTAACCTACCTCTCTACATAGTGCTGCATTAACATCTCTCTTATCTAACTAGGTTTCTTTTATTAAGATTTTCAAAACAAATCGTTTTCATCTCTTTATCAAACTGCCTTTTATAATACTAGATACCAGTTTACTTGATGCTAATCATTTCAGTAACTTCCACCTTAATCCTCTCAGCATTAATGCAATACAATTAATCCATGATCAATTATTATTATCAAGCTTCATAGTAATAATAATATTAATAATAATAACAATGATAACAATATTGCGAATCAACTTAAACTTTATCCATCATCGCATTTATATATTTACCTATCTATTAATGCAATAAAATTTGTCGATAGGTACTATATTTTAATCGTAGTTTGTTTGTTGTGTGGCATAAATCTAATCTGTTCAACTTATGTTGTTGATTTTTTGGTGGCAGTAAATATTTTGTAAATTTTCTCTCAAGTAACTTCAGTTCGATAAAGTAGGCATTTAAATTAAGTTAATAGTTCAAAATCTATGCCACTTATCATGGTTTTGAACTTTGTACACAAGCCTTCGAATAATTGTTCAGTTACATTTATTTTACATTCCATCAAAATCCATCGATCGAGATTCACATACTGTCTTCTGAGTTAAGTACTTTGATATTTAGAGGTAGCATGTTGCCATAGGAGTGGGTTGGAAGAAAGTTAAATGTGACCAAACTAGGAATTAGCAGCAGTCTATGAAGTCATTGACCATTGGTTTAGGCTATATCGGCAGGTGCGGACTACTTGGTTAGGGCCTTGGCGATAAGCATCATTAGTAGTTAAAGACTTTGGATGATATAGATAATAATCAATCACAGTGCCACAAGTGAACTCATTCTTTATTTTTATCCAGAGCTTGAGTTCCAGTATTCGTTTCTGTGTACTTTTTTATTCTATCTTGTTGAACTAAATTCTTAATATTTAACATCGCTCATTATCGTTATTACTGCACACATTCTACTTCTTTGCGACTCATCTTATTCATTTCATCTGTGCCAAATGTGATATGCCAACTTGAGCTAACTCACAATCGTGCTAGGCTCTGTGTTGTTTATGACAGACCGAACATCCTGATTTTAATTCAATAAAAACCACTCGACTAGGCCCATTTCTTTATTTTTGATAACTGAGAAAGGGTATTGGCGTTTGCAAGATTTTTAACTCAAGATACATATAATAAATGCTACGAATTAATGATTGATTTCTGTCAAACGTGACATAATCAGACTAAGTTTATTGAGATATAGGGATCAATGAGTAGAACATTACAGAATGAGAAGCAAGTCGCGAATGCCTTTTTGAGAAACAGTAATAATGCACTGATCACTTTTGATTTGTATGAACATATAAATCTTATAGGTTCGACTATCCCGTCTCTGAACGAATTGTCAAAACTATTCAATCCGACGTTACCTTTTCGACGAATTCTGAAAGTGTCTAATTCTTCCTACCATCGAATTCATTAATTGACTGAAATATTACAGTCAATTAAAAAACATGTATCACATTATTCCATTTACAGTGCATTTCAGTTAATAGTATTAAGAATATTAATAGTTACGTCAGAAGTTTAATTCTCGCTCAATATTATTTCCTTGTTATCCAGCGTACATGTATCTTTAACATAAATCATCTCTGAGTTCTATGATTACATTGATCCTCATGGTATGGCATGTCTATTGATTTATCTACTATATACCTCAAGGAAGTTTTGGTACTTTTATTGTTTCTTAGCATTAATAAGAGAATTTGTTTATAGTATGACAGAAATATACATAGCTCCTTTTAATAGAAAAATAAAACTCAATCTAATTGAAGAAAACTTGGTCCAATTTTGTTTTACCAGCAAGACAATTATTACTCTTTACTAGCTTTCCTTTATTTACCTTAATAATATATGAATGGTTTCAATTATTCAAGAGTAAATATGCTGAAAGATCACAATTTCGATTACTCTTTTTAATTTTGAAAGGTTATTGAACCATACCTATTTTTACTACGTATAATTCTTATTCGTTTCCTTTTTGATTGTTTCTGTTTTTTTTCCATGAAAAATATACAACAACCACGGGATAAATGTAAATATTTTGTAGCCAGAATTGAGTGTATTTCGTAGAAATAGTTCAAATCTTCCAAAATTAACAGATGATTACATTGATTGGGAGGAGACAGTATATCTTAACTTACTTATGCAATATGTGAGTTATCTTTTTTTACATTTCAAAGGGCAATGATGTTTTAATCAAATGTTTTATGTGAATCGCTTTGTTGTTCTATGAGCCTTGGTAATGTTAGGCATGGATCATGTTTTTTCTACTGCATAGTTATTTATCCAATTAATTATTTAGTTAGTTAGATTGACTTTACTTTTAACTGTATGTCGTGATTTTCTCTAAATTTAATGATCATTATACCTAATTGTAATTTAATTGTGGGTCATTCTGATTTTGTCTTCCTAAAAGAACATAGTTTTCTTCTTTCTCTTTTTCGTTATAAATCCGATATTAGTAATTTGAGTCTACTCTTAAAAAGTTTTTTTTTAAACATTACTAATTCCTTGGATTCTTTTAAATCTGTCTTTATTCATGATTTAAATTGAACTTTGACTGGCTTGTAGAATGCGCCTTTCATCTTGTTTTGAACTCGTCAGCTGCATGTGTTTGCACCCCTGTGTTAATATTTACATTTCGACTTGAACTCAATCCAAATCAAACTCCGTCGTGTTCACTACTGAGTTCAGACAGTCACATTTGTGAAACGGGTATGTATGTATAATCTAGAAATATTTATATGTTTCCGTTGTCGTTATTGTCTGTCATTGACTATATGTGTATCCCTAGCGAAATGCTTCGATACAGTTGTAGTTTACTTGTCCGTCACAAAGTAACTTTAGTTATAATTTTGAACTACTGCTGTAGCAGAGTAATATGTTCTGGATACATTTATGATAACTGACCAATTTCAGTCCGTAGTAACAATGAAAAGATACAAATACTCTCAGATTATACTGTTTTTACTCAGTTTCCCCAGTGGACTGTTTATATGAGTACACATTTTTGATAGATTCTATGTTAACTATGATCTGACTGTGTATGTTTGTAACTTCCTTCCTTTAATTTCTCAGAGATTGAATCTCCTACTCTGAAATCCTTGTATCTTAATAAATACTCCAAATGAGAATTCAAACGCAGTATTCATAGACTTTTAAATATTCTCAACAAAATGAACAGAATTTTCAATATGGGTTAATTACTAACTTAATGCAAAATAATTTTTTTGAAATTATTTACCACCGACTGGTGGCTTAATATCATAGTATGAGTCGACTAAATAAACTGATCACATATCTCTCTTTATCCGTTCAGGATTTAGATAAACACATGTATGCAACTTTATTCAGCTAGCTTCTTTCTCTTTTCTAGTATTCTTACTATGCATAACTGGTGAAGAAAGTGTTAGAAAGCATTCATTATAACCCAAGCGCACCGAAAAACATAATAGCCCCTGGATTTCAAGCAGGAAGTCTTTCTCATTAACTAATATTAAAACTTCTATTATTACTTTGAACTGTGAGCTGATTTAGATAATGGGGGGGGGGTGTTGACACTGTTCTAAGTCAGTCAGTATCTTACAAATTAGCGTCAATAATTTGTTGGTTGTTTATCCTTGTTTCCAGAAATGAACTAACTAATTTACGTTCGCGTATTAATTGCGTGTATGACTATCCTAATACTTTAAACACTACCTTCTTTTGGTTGCAAATAATACTTACCAACTGTGGAGTGTATTATTTTCATTTGTTTTTTCTGTTTAGCATAGTCATGAAACTATCAAAACAAGGAATCTCAAGGATGCACGTTTGGCATCAGAGATTGGTCACTCATAGTTTGTACAGGATGTACAGGATCCCAGCATGGTCATCCGTTTGACCTCACCAGGTCAATGCAATGGAACTGCACACTTCACTCTTCGTTTATCTGGAGACCCTACAGCTAGCTCACGTGGCCTTGCTGGCGTAGGCATAGCACTAAGCTTACGGGCAGAACAGGAACTTCTCGAGTGGATTCCTGTAGACAGTTGTCTATGTGCTGTCCGTCTAAATGGCACAGTACGAACTCGGAAAGATAGGGACACACGCCGATGCCTTTTTGTCGTCTCCGCTTATGCCCCCACTGACTGCAGCACAGATGGAATGAAAGACGACTTCTGTATGAAGTTCTCTAGCCTCCTTCAGAAAGCTAAGCACTCAGACATAGTAATTATAGCAGGAGATTTTAATGCCCAAGTAGGTAGACTAATTCAGGCTGAAAAGCACCTAGGTGGGTTACTCGGCATCCCAGCCCAGCGAACAGGCAACGGAGATCGTCTGTTGCAGTTATGTTCAGACTACCGTTTATTCTTAGCTAGCACAAACTTTAAGCATAAGGCGAGACATTGTTTAACCTGGCGATCTCCAACATCTACACAATGATGGACACAAATCGATCACATCGGCATCAGCTGCCGTTGGAGAGGTTGTATAGAGGACTGCCGCTCTTTCTGGGGCACGTGTCTAGACTCTGACCACGCCCTAATGAAAGCGCGTATCTCTATGCGTTTTGCTGGTCGCAAGTACAGAACTGTGAGCTGATTTAGATAATGGGGGGGGGGTGTTGACACTGTTCTAAGTCAGTCAGTATCTTACAAATTAGCGTCAATAATTTGTTGGTTGTTTATCCTTGTTTCCAGAAATGAACTAACTAATTTACGTTCGCGTATTAATTGCGTGTATGACTATCCTAATACTTTAAACACTACCTTCTTTTGGTTGCAAATAATACTTACCAACTGTGGAGTGTATTATTTTCATTTGTTTTTTCTGTTTAGCATAGTCATGAAACTATCAAAACAAGGAATCTCAAGGATGCACGTTTGGCATCAGAGATTGGTCACTCATAGTTTGTACAGGATGTACAGGATCCCAGCATGGTCATCCGTTTGACCTCACCAGGTCAATGCAATGGAACTGCACACTTCACTCTTCGTTTATCTGGAGACCCTACAGCTAGCTCACGTGGCCTTGCTGGCGTAGGCATAGCACTAAGCTTACGGGCAGAACAGGAACTTCTCGAGTGGATTCCTGTAGACAGTTGTCTATGTGCTGTCCGTCTAAATGGCACAGTACGAACTCGGAAAGATAGGGACACACGCCGATGCCTTTTTGTCGTCTCCGCTTATGCCCCCACTGACTGCAGCACAGATGGAATGAAAGACGACTTCTGTATGAAGTTCTCTAGCCTCCTTCAGAAAGCTAAGCACTCAGACATAGTAATTATAGCAGGAGATTTTAATGCCCAAGTAGGTAGACTAATTCAGGCTGAAAAGCACCTAGGTGGGTTACTCGGCATCCCAGCCCAGCGAACAGGCAACGGAGATCGTCTGTTGCAGTTATGTTCAGACTACCGTTTATTCTTAGCTAGCACAAACTTTAAGCATAAGGCGAGACATTGTTTAACCTGGCGATCTCCAACATCTACACAATGATGGACACAAATCGATCACATCGGCATCAGCTGCCGTTGGAGAGGTTGTATAGAGGACTGCCGCTCTTTCTGGGGCACGTGTCTAGACTCTGACCACGCCCTAATGAAAGCGCGTATCTCTATGCGTTTTGCTGGTCGCAAGAAGGTTACATCAGGCAAACCCTTTAGATATCACTTTGAGACTGAAGATGCTAAGATTGCATTTAGGAATGGTTTGACTAAGCATTTAGTCGCCCACGACCAACAGGTTCATCCCGAAGTAGCTTGGAATGATTTTAAAGCAGGTGTAAACGCAGCAGCGCTATCAGCATCTAACCCCAATCCAGCGGTTATGAAAGACCATTGGATCTCTAGAACTTCTATGGAACTGATGGAGGCTCGAAAACTCTTTTCAGCAGGCTCGGAGTATGATGAAGAGCGACGACAGCTGAAACGTAGACTGAAAAAGAGTCTGCGTAAGGATCGTGAATAGTGGTGCGCAACAAAAGCACATTAAAAGTACGTGAACCTTATGAAGGCCCTCTACTCGGTCACCACTGGTCGAGCCAGAGCATATGGCGAATTGTTACGAGAAATTTCATCCTCAAGTGGAGTCCGTCAGGTTTGCCCCTCATCCCCTTTTTTATTTAATTTCATCATAGATCTACTCTTAGAAATCTCACTCACTTCTTTTAACTCCTCAGGAATTAATCTTCTTCCAGGAGGTTCTCTTGTCGACTTAGAATATGCAGATGATATAGTCATATTTGGTGAAGACGCGCACAGCATTTAGGGTCTCTTGAACACCTTGAGTAACAATGCAGGTATATTTGGGATGCGCTTCTCCCCTCCCAAATGCAAAATGTTACTCCAGGACTGGCCTGCTTCTTCCCCTAAATTAGTTATAGGGAGTGAAGTAATTGAATGCGTTGATCGCTTCACTTATCTCGGAGGTCTCATCACCCCTGGTGGGTCGGTGTCTGACGAAATTTCAGCGCGGATTCAGAAAGCCTGATTAGCATTTGCCAATTTACGGCACTTGTGGCGCAGATGAGATATCCGTGTCTCAACGAAAGGCCGGGTGTACTGCGCAGCAATCCGCGCCATCTTAACTTATGGCTGCGAAACATGGGCCATGAAAACTCAAGATATGCGTCGACTCCAGATATTTGACCATCGGAACATCGCTCGTATACCATGGAATAACCGGATTAGAAATAGTGAGGTTAGACAAAAGGTTCTTGGGAAACACGGTAAATCAGTCGAAGAGGTCATTAACCTTCATCGACTGAGATGGCTGTGACATGTATTGCGCATGCCCGACCACCGTCTACCCCGTCGCTCCATGTTAGATAGGGCTGAAGTAGGATGGAAGAAGGTTAGAGGCAACCAAACCAAAACATGGCATCAGTCCATGAAGTCCTTGACTACTGGTCTAAGCCATGTAGGTAGATGTAGATTACCTGGTTGGGGGCCGCGTGATGATCGCAATAAATGGCTGGAGACACTAGGCGATATGGCTCAGAATCGGTCACAATGGCGCAAGTGTATTCACTCTTTAACCTCATCTAGATCATAAATTCTATTGTTATTTTCTGGACATCTTTACTTTACTCTTCCCTCTTGTATTCTGTCTATACGTTACCTCAATAATCTCGTAGTGCTAGTGTGCTATGGCAACTTGAACCTACGGACGTTTGTGCCCGGTTCTACGTTGCTGATGATGATGATAGTTTGTACTTTCAATGGAAGGAAAATAAAAATCTTTACTAATACTCTCATATCAGTTGAACAAGTTAGTGGCTTTCTAGACTCACAAACTTAGTGAGTAAACTGTTGGTTTTCAAATCACTAGCCACTAGGTTCGAGTTGTAGTAAAAACATAGACATTAGTTATAAAGGTATATAAGTATGAGGTATTGTGATTTCAAAGCACCTTCAGAATATATTTATATCAATCAAACTTATAACCGATTAGTATTTTACGAAATTTGTTAATAATTAGGTTAGTGCTACACAACATAATTATTTGGTGCTTAACTTTATTATTTAACGGACTAAAAGTATCACTAGTTTTCTTTCAAGATAATTGTTAACTTGTACGAAAATCTAATATAGAACAACTTTCAACATTAGTAGACAAAATACTAGATATTTCAACGTATAACAATCTCTCATAGAGGTGTTTTCAGTTCAAGGTATCACATTCTACAAAACTAATGACTTAGTGTGACAATTTTATCATATCATTTTTGTTTAGGTACTTATTACATACTTCGTGTTACTTTCACTTTATGTGTACTAATTCTCTTTTTTTTTTAACAGTTTGTTTATGTTGTGACAGTTGCTGTATGTACTCGTACCGGGCCACAAGAATGGCAGATTTTAAAGAAATTTTCTCATGTAGGTTTTCAGCCTTTATTATTATTGTCGCCAATGCTGTCATTACTGTCCTAATGTAGATCCTTGTTATGTATTTAAATGTTAGTTAATAACAACTGAATTTTTAAATTGATCCACTTGACTTTTATGACTTGACATCATGGACTAATTTCAGTTAGATAATCCTTGATAACCAAGAAATACTGAACAGCTTGATCTGTAGTGGAGTCTTAGAGGTGCTTTGTCGGGGAGTTCCATACTAGAACGAAACAACTGGTTAATGTTTCATTGTTTTTATAAGTTGTTTTATTAAGGTTAATGTGTGACATGAAGCTACGAAATTAAGCAATTCAATGTATTGAAAAAATTTTGTTTCTCATTAATAAATACAATAAAATACATAGTAATCGTGTTGGTCGAATTCAGTAAACTAAATCTCTTCAGTTGGTACCATTGATATATCCTTTTTAGTTACTTGCAACCATAATTGGAATTTTCGCAAATGAGTAGTAATATTATCGTTAACGAACGACTCTATGCAAAAGTTACTAAAATGATGTTTTTTAACATAAAACCGATTATCCTATATGATAGTTGACAAATGTTCTGTAAATAAACAAAGAATAACTAACCAAATGCAGATTCGGATACTCATTGTTTCGTCATATTTCTTTGTGATACTACCAGTAATGCTAGAATCACCTAACCGAAACAAAGCAAATGAATAATACTAGGTATTAAGTTTACCGTATGCCATATGTCTGATAATAGTAAAGAATTCTCAGCACAAAAGTCACAATATTTCAAAGAATTTCCGTTTTACATGCACTCAACTAAGAAATATTCAAAACATGTACAACAAGTTCCTAAACGATGCATATTCATCTTCAAAGGAGTACGACCAGCTTTTTTCATTATGATAACTCTTTTCACCGCTGAATATATTTCTTAAACGAATTATATAATAATTATTTTTGGTTTCTTCAAGAAATATACGGAGGAATATGCCAAACTGTTGTAGATGCCGGAATGACAGCTAATAGTCCAACTCGATTCGATTGGGATGCTGTAGCTGCCTAAAGCCGCACCATCCAATGACTCTGTAGCTTGGCTTACCTCAACTGTGATGCCAAGTTTTCCTGTCCCTTCACTGCTTCGTGAATAAGAGAGAATCTTATGAGTTAGAGTATACTTAGGAAGCTGTAGAAGGGGAATTACAGAAAGTGGGTTATGGCCATATTGCACCAAATGCCGTATCCGTTTCGGACGTTGATTGCCCGCGTGAATGATATTGGCCTTGGAAAGTTGGAATAATTTATTCAATGTCTAGTGATCAATTCATACAGTCTAAAACTTTGTTAGGGTTTAGTGTATTCACGCTCACCCTATACTGTATTATGGTTCTTTCTTAATCTCTCAGTAATTATATTTGTGGTAGGTTGTAAGTAGTATATGGAAGTGAGTAATCACTTACAGTTATTATAGACACTTTATCTGACGTTGATATTTAAAATCAAGTAGTCCTATGCTTTACATTGTAGACTGTGTATTCATCTCCTAGTCATAGACAAATGGATGTGAAAGGAAGTTATGAACAAATAGCCTATCCAGATCTTTATTTCACAATCGATAATTATGAAGAAGTGAGCTAATTGAAATTTGATTGATTTTTGTTAGGAATCCTTGTGTTCACATCCATTTTATATTATCAACTCAATAGAGTGAAGCATATCAACTGATCTACGCTTAGTTAAAATGTCTTCTTTTTGTAGCGCTTCAATGTATTCGGACTAATTATGACTCCGGCAAATATTATTAGCCTATTACAGTATTACGTTTTGTATTTGCTCGACGAGAAGAAATATGATCTCAGAATTCTGACTTCATTTTATTAGATTTTTTAAATCATGGTTTGTTATTTCGTTCCCATATTCCTTAACGTATTATTGTTGCTGATAGGTAGTCTGAAGGTTTTTCTATTGACGTTTGTGTAACTGACTTCTCTTAGTTTTTGTATAAAATCCATTGACTAATGAAATGTATCATCAGATTTAGAGTAATGCATTGAATATTGCATACAAACTTTGGAAATGATCGGATACAAGTTAATCTACTTATGATTAATAAACAGTATCGTATGGAACCAAAAAATAATAAAGAAATAATTAACAGAAATGATAATAGCACATTTGTAAAGTTTCTTTTTATTTTAAGGAATTCGATTGACAATAGTCAAGTCGTCCGGTTGTTTTAAAAAGCAATAAATATTGAAATAATCAACTAGTGACTCTGATCCATATTGTTTTCGTTTACTTTTTATATTAGCCAGTGTTTATAGAGAAATTTAAAATACCACCAGATAACTACTAACGAATTTTTGTTTTATGGAAATTCGTACATTAATGTATAAATGTAATTTATGTATCTTTCTTTCGAAACCATATCCTGTATGTTTAATCCTTCTTACTATCATTTAGTCGATTAATATTTCTATTCCTGTTCTTATCGATTGCATTTACCGTAGTTGTGAAGTAACCTGGGTTGATTCAAATTTGTTTCAGGTGAAGCATTGGTTATGACTGATTGACTTCTTTTCAAAGAGCCTGGTTAACATATGCATGTATAGACGGAATTGAGCTAGAAAACTTATCTTCTATGAAGATTGCAAAGAGTTTCAATCTTTCCAATTAGCAGATAATGATTGACATAGAGTAGCTTTTGCGATACGATTCGTGAGATATATTCACTGTGTGATAGTCAGTGTCTTTATCTAAATTTATTTATCAGGAAAAAATATGTCTAATGCGTCTTTTCTTTAAGGTTACTTACTGGAAAGAAACAATTTCACAGCGTCCGTTATAGTTGAACTCATAGAGCTGTTAAATTTTCTGTAATTTTCTCTATAAAGCAGTAGCACTTTTACGCCGAAATAACTTCACAAATGTTATAATCGTCTCTTAACATAAACTTCATTTCGGTCTTTCAGCAGAACAGAAGGGAGTAAGTGATACATTCTGGTTTTTCATTACGTGACGTGTTTCTGAAAAGCACATCATTCGGTTTACTGTGGTACACCAATTACGGTGCACAGGACATTTTTTCAGTGTTATTGACTTATAGTGCCGAATAAGTCATTCCAATTATTTTATTTGACGGTATGAGTATGTTAAGAATTAGTAAGGTAAACTCTCCTTTATTTTAAGAAGGATGGAGTTCGAACATGAAACTTAGTGACTGAAAATCGTACTCCTCACATAAAGCGAAATATTTTTTTATGTATACAGTGATTATATATATATATATATATATATATATATATATATATATATATATATATAAAGTTTTTACTAGAGTATGACTGATAATGCTATATTTTTGCAAAAATCCAACATTTATCTAGGCATTTGCTGAATGTGTTCTTCGCGATAGCGAATGTCTCAATATTGAGCTAACAGCTTACGATCGTTCTGGACAGGTACATGGTGTTTGCTTTCTTGGTACTATTTCTTATAACACAATCAAACAATTTTATGATCATTTATCTGTAAGTCAAACTATTTTTCGCATATTCAGTTCTTGGTGAAAAAATTTTTCGTTATTTCTCTAATTTCGTTTTTCTTAAGGTAGTACGATTTCATAAATGTGGGGTGGAAGCTTAGTGGTTTTTATGTACAACTTCCAGCTCCGATCAACATGTCGGGCCCCCTCTGCCTCTAAGTTAATTTGGACGACTGGATGGTACTACCAGTCCTCACATTTATGTCGACAGGAAACCCTCTTTGATCTGGGTTTCACGTGTTTTATCAAAGCGTACCTTCATTCCTGATTAGCCTACTTCTCCCTGTGATATTTGAAACCGAGCCACTCCATTTCTTGGTTTAAAATGTTACCACCAAGCCATTCAGTTCTCATCTAATATCCTGTAGGATTGTGATATCTACTTTATCATATCACTGATTAGTTGATCGACTGTTATGAAAAATCAGATAAATCGAGTGATTATAACTTCAAAATACATTAAACAGCAGTCTAAAAAAATAGTTCGGTAGGTGTATGTTCTCCAAGTACAATTGTGCGATCGGAAAAAAGCTGATTATCACAAGTATCTTAGTTAAAAAGAAACTCATTAATCAAAATACAATTACTAGTAATACAAACATGCATCCAGTCAAGTATGAAATACAAATCTGGTCTAGATTAAAAAGGGTGGCTAAGATTTCTAAGTTGGCTAGCACATTGACTAGTGTCAGTGTTAGTGTCGAGTGATAACTTAGTGGTTAGATACAGTCGGCTTGTAATTTGTGAGTCGTTGTTTCGAACAGCGACTCTACTTACTACCCTGTGAGCTGTATCCTTCAGTTTCATGAAGTTGTATCAAGTCCAAGTAAGTAGACTCGCACTTGGTAAATGAGTTGTTTTTTTTTCCTTTTTCACCGTTCGTTGACAGGCAAAATCGAGCACACAAATGAACTATTAGTATTTTATTGACTAATGGTTTCTGTGTTAACATCTGAATCACTGTAATAGTTGATACATTCTTCTGTCTGTTAAGTGTAAATTTATCACTTAGGCATGGTATATATCTTTACTAATCTAATTTGGCATTTTACCTGAAGCATTGTTACACATCTCCCATTATTACGTAGAATTCTGATAATTAAACGATTTCGTTATACATTGTTAAACTGAATGACTAGATGCTGATCGATATATGAAATACAATACGATATGGTCGAACGATAACTGTTCACGAAACCGACTTATTGTTGTACACTTACGGTCGAACTGATATCGGAAGAACACTAACCGGAATAGAGTTTTTCTGTCTAGCAATACAATTCACTTTTATATAAATTACTAACATGAAAGCAACGATTGATGGGTGTTATAAACGTACACAAGGTTCAGCGATGTAGGTCACACAACAAATTAAGATTCGGTAGCTTAGTTTGTACTTTCTCATCATATCCTCTATTTTATTGTATTCTCTATTATTATTGTATTTACTTTAAACTGCACTAGCAAGCCCCCCGTTCAAATTATCATCCGATTAATCTTTCCCGCCATCGAAATAATAGAATGACAAGCAGTTCTTATTCATCTACATCTCCAATTTTTGATTATACATCAACTCAGTTTATGCGAGTAATTGGACCACAAGCCAATGGATTAGTTGAAATAGCAATCAAACCTATGCAAAATATGACACAACAACTATCTTTGGATTTATCTAAAGTAGATGAAATGAACCGTACAAATCTTATCACCAAATGTTGTCAACGTGTTTGTCCATCTGAATCGGAAGTGGAGTATAATTCTGCAGATAATTGGATGTTAAATGATATAAGCTGTTGGACGAATAAAACAGTGCGTTCCGAAGTGATTACTAAGCAACCAATTATAGTGAGAATTGTGTGCATACCTGTGACTGTTGTCTTATAGATAAATATGTTGTTGTGCGACAATGTTGTAATGTAGTTCTTTTTTTCAAAAAGCAGTATTTTTAGGCATATTCATCGTTTTTGATGAACTAATGATTCGTTTCTTTTTAGGTTATTTTTCGTCAGTGTTCAGTTTGCTAAATTGTTCTTATAACTTCAATCGTAGTATATATTTCCCAAGTTTAGTACGATTATAGACATATCTTGTATTAATGTGTAACACGACTGGTAGTAGGTATTATAAATTTCAGATAAGTTTGTTTTGACTTAAATATCACATCGTTTTACTGAGTTCATTTACATGTTTGTTGACACTAATGACGTTGCCGATTGCGAATAAATGGGATATTGTTAATTGATTGGAAGTAGTTGACAGAAAATCCTGCTAGTTGGCACTTGTCAGCATTGGGTACCTGCAGTCTTGAGAGAACTGATATTCCCTTTAAGGCTTAAACTCGTGTCACCCAGTTTTGCGGTCTAAGACTTACGCCTCATCTATTTGGACTACGTTTGACCTCCTGTGGGACTAAATATGTCGAAGCCATATATATGGATCTGTATCCGGTAAAGTAGTTAGAATGATACAGTGCTTAAAAGTTCTATCTGCAGACTGCAACCTTACGTCGTGCGAATATTGTCATATTTTTCTTAAAAATATAACTTCAATCGTAGTATATATTTCCCAAGTTTAGTACGATTATAGACATATCTTGTATTAATGTGTAACACGACTGGTAGTAGGTATTATAAATTTCAGATAAGTTTGTTTTGACTTAAATATCACATCGTTTTACTGAGTTCATTTACATGTTTGTTGACACTAATGACGTTGCCGATTGCGAATAAATGGGATATTGTTAATTGATTGGAAGTAGTTGACAGAAAATCCTGCTAGTTGGCACTTGTCAGCATTGGGTACCTGCAGTCTTGAGAGAACTGATATTCCCTTTAAGGCTTAAACTCGTGTCACCCAGTTTTGCGGTCTAAGACTTACGCCTCATCTATTTGGACTACGTTTGACCTCCTGTGGGACTAAATATGTCGAAGCCATATATATGGATCTGTATCCGGTAAAGTAGTTAGAATGATACAGTGCTTAAAAGTTCTATCTGCAGACTGCAACCTTACGTCGTGCGAATATTGTCATATTTTTCTTAAAAATATAACTTCAATATTTAGAGCCTCTCGATCAACAATGTCTAAGCTATCTACGAAATTTATTGACAATGTCCTTTTAAAAGCCAGGCTAGGTATGAATTGGACGCATTATACCAAAATTTAGGTATATTACGTTTTTGCATTTAACTCGTATGATCTGAGATTTTCAGTAAAGTTGATCAATCACTATAATTAAAAAAACTGGTTATGTTATTATTCTAATTGAAATTTGCTTCAAATTACAAACAATACTCCCTGTTGATTTCATTACATAAAATTATAACTTACTACTTTTAGACCGAAAGTGTTCATGATCTATCACTTTGAATGTGTTTAGTTTGAACTGTTGAGAGAACAGTTAATTCATGTATATGTGAAGTTTGAGTTAGTGAATATCTTACGTTTACCGTATGCATCATTTTTCCATCAAACTAGTTAGAATTGTTTTGGCATTGCTTCCAGTTCTTAGCTCAAATATATAATTAGCTGCTCTGATGAGTAAGTAAAGAAACTCTTTGTGGGCATACTTTAATATTTCCTTACAGCCTGTGGTGAATCCTTTGAAGTTGAATATTAACAAGGTTACAAACTACTAACTTGATAATACTTGTATTCATAGTAATATGTAACACTCTTATCTACCCAAAATGGAAACTCAACATTTTATTTGACATGCTATCCGCTTCATAACATCGTTATGTGTAACTTTCATCTTTTTTTAGGCAAGCTTAATATCCTCTCAGAAATTGGCTATCAGTGTCTTATCTTCTTATGCAGTTCTAAGTAATTTCAGTTTTCGCAATTTGAAAAAATAAGTAGCAAAATCTGTGCAACATTTTGTAAGCCTAATTGTTAGTAGGCTTTCCGATTGACAGATTACTCAATAATAGCCCACAACTTCGTAAAAGTATTTTTCCACCTCACAATCGACTAAACAGAATGAAGCGTAATTTGGTGTTGTAGAGATTGTTGAATTTAATATCCTGAATTAGCGTAAAACTATTACTGAATATCAGAAAGCACTGGACAGCTGTTCCGTCTAGATATGAGACTACTCAGCAGTGCGTATCTACGACCAAACCAGGGAATCAGATCCATATCATTTCACGTTAGTCATAGTTCAAACCATTAATAAAAATAACAAGTAGGCATTCATTCAGAAATATTTTAACCACTCCGAGGATTTAAGAGTTTATAGTAGAAACAGTAGTTTTATACAAGTACTTTATAGGATCCGTCTACCAGTTAACCATCCAACAATATTATGCATCTAAGATTACAATAAGCTCCAACTGTATCAGATGATTTATTAGATTAGATGGTACTTAAGGACACACCTCCCCGTGACTATCATGTAATGGAATAGTCTGGCTCAGTCTTTCTAGCTTTTATTTCGTGATGTAATGATATCGCATCTATCCTACTTTTAATAGATGGTTTAAATTAATTGAACTGACCTTGATTGTGTTACTTCTGTTTAATATTTTATGTACATATTCTTTTGATTCAGGAAGCATATAAATCGACCAGTTTTCTTGACTATTACGAATTTTCACCGGAGACCTATTTAAATAGAATCACTTCTAATGATGAAGAATCTGAGTATCTTCAGAATATTTACATGGATGTTATACCAGCACTACGCCCATCTCTTTGGTCTGTTAAGTCTGCTGGAGCAAGTGTACACACAAGTCCAGTTCGACTATTCAAGCGTAGTATCGATAATAAATGTTTGACTCCATCGATCAATCAACAAGAATATTCACCTGTATTCAACCGTAAATGTAAATTCAGATCTATAAACACGATAAATTTGTATCGAGAATCGAAGCCATCAAGAATTTCAGAAATTCTTAATGCGTTTACAGGTGCTACAACGAAACCGTCTTTAGGTAGTAATAATCGAACAAAATCTATTCCTATCAATCCACTTAATTGCGCTTTCAAACCAAATAATAATAAGCTTACTAATAACATTCCTATTCCTACAATGTGTAATAATGAATGCAACGATCAATTTAGAAATCTTAATATTCAAAAAGGTAAGAGTAAGATACATCAAGATATTTTTTACATCACGAAAGAACCACACACTGATAATTTTGAATAATTCATAAACATCTTAATTGTAGTGTGACCATAAATCAGCCATTTCATTGTTGTAAATTACTTGACTTTACAAGTGATTCGTTTTTCATCACACAAATATCCAGAAACAAGCTCGAATTGTTTGATACAAATCAACTGACAAAAGCATTCTGATTTTGACTACTCAATGGGAAAATTAAATTTTTAAGAATCCAGTGGTTTTACATTTACTTTGAGTTTTAACTTGTTATATTCCACATTTTCTAGTACCCACGGTGTTCAAGTGCGTTCTTTGATAGGCACCTGGTTCTATTGCATGTATTCAGCATAACAGATAAGTGTAAACATTTGGCTTACAATGACCATTTAATGCGGTATAAGCAACCAGGCATGATATAAGAAATTTATTAACGCTAATGTACAATTACTTGACGGGTTCACTGAACACTGATTTTAGTAGTCAATACCACGTTTAATGTAGGCATCTATGTGGATAAATTAAAAACCTTAAAATTTTCGTAAATCATGTACAATCTCTGGAGATTATGGATTGTTGAGCTATAATGTTGAATTTCCAGTTGTTTAATTAGACATTATTGCCACTTCAAAGACAAACCGTAGCTCATCATGTGAATGTATAGGACTGTACATAAATAAAAGTTGCCAACTAAACTTATCATAAAGATTTATGTATTTTGTATTTAATTGTTAGACTAAACATATCTATATATTAAGATGGTAAACCCAACACCACTTATTTTATTTCACATTTAGGTCATATATATGAAAATCCCCTCATATTATGTGATCGGAATAACAGCTCATTTGGACAAGCATGGTCTTGGTTTAAAGAAAAACGACGAGCCACTTCAATCGGCTTTATTGCCAGTCCGACATTTATCACATTGCCTTGTCAAAATATCCTCATTGGTAATGCAATTCAAAGCTTTAAATTCTCGAAACCCTGTTTTTTAAAGGTCATTTTTACTATTTATTTAAATCAGATAGATCATTATAAAACAACCGATATGATACCAATCAAACTGTAATAATTGACACATGTAGAGAAATTCAATTGGAGAACGATGCTTAAGGAAAGCAGTGCACAGTATAGTTTAAGAACCACAAGACCATACTGCCTATTGTACCGAAGCGTAATGAGTACATGATATTCCCTGTGAATGACAAGCAATCATAGCATTTGTTTCTTTTGCTTCTCAGAATAAATTAACAAGTCAGGTCTCAATATAATTCATTTCGCCCTTATTTTCGTCACAGCTCCTAGCTTTTTTAATACACTTAATAGACTCTAAAAAGAGATATCTTTGAAAAAACGCGTAGCCGTGAAGAAGAATGTCGCACTTGTTAGATAAGATACTGATGTTAAACACTAATATTTTTTAGGAGTCTCTATGCCCTATTATAATCCTAACCAGCAAAACATTGTCATATATATAGTGTATCCTGATAAGGGTATTTACATGTAGGAAATAAAATCCAGGAAAGTCGAAATTAACAATTTTTGACAAAACTTACGTGAAAGATAAATAAAATCATGTTGTGGAAATATACTCACCAGCTCAGATGACTTTTTATAGGCTCATGCACGAGTTGGATTGGGATATTCAGTAATCAGCCTACTATATTTACAGTAGGTTTCTGACGCAGCAGGCATTTCTACTACAGGACTGTAGTCTTAGATTATGTAGCTTGCAACCCGACTCGACGCACAATCCAAACACTGGGTGTTCTAGTGTGTAGTTTAAAGAGACTAGGAATAACAATGTATACTCGAATAATTGGCCTTGGTGGCATATACAGAAGATAAAGTCAAAAAAGAGGGTTCGTAACAGAAATAGAAATGTTAGGAAACGACAGAGGGTTTGATTATAAGCAAAATTAGCTAAGATGTTGTAGTTGTACAGGTGAGTGTTCACATCCTAAAAATTTATTTAATTTCGGCGGATTTGAAAAGCTAACTAGATTATTAGTAAAAACCTTGTTACCCTGGAAGTGTGAACGTATAGTCCTGGTGACAGCTTCTTAAAGCCAGTTGCTCATTGTGTTTGCGCGAATAGTTTCAGGTGTATTTACTCAGTGCCCTCCTAACCCCACCGACACCATATAGCAATCTCATGGTCAGTATCTCCTAACCTCTTGTTGCAAGAGGACGCTACCGTTGGAGATTCTAGTTACCTGTGGGAAACATTCTATTACCTTCACTTTGCAGTGCAGTCAAAAGTGCAACTTCGTCCTTGGATTTTGTACCTACTGTTTTGAGTTTCTTTATTTTGCAACTGACTTGCTTAATAATGATTAGGACAAGTGTTCTTTAAAAAGTAGCTCTGCTAGATTTCCTCAATATACAAATCTGACAACCACGTCAAGATACTAGCTACAGTTCAAGTAACAAACAAGTTGTTTTAAAATTTGAGAGGATTCACTATGGATGGAATCTGCCAGTTGTCTTGGCAACAGTATTTTCGTGGAACAATTGTTTTTCTAGCAAAAATGGTTTCCATGTTTAACTTGTGTGAATATCTCTTACTCGTGTTTTATATTATAGAGCTGCTAGAAGTCAAGAGAGAACCTATCCTCAACTTCACCAGTCAATAAATCCCGTAATTCACCAACAGAGTACTTGTGAAAAGTTATTTACTTATTTATAGAGTCCGTGCTAATTTTGAACATGGGTTAGAAAAGTTCACCCCCCTAAATCTAGCACAATCCACAGTGGAATTCGATTTTTATGAAGGATACCATCGTATTTCAAAAAACGATTTTGATTACTGCATCCAATCTACTTACTTTTCATCGTTCCAAAACGTTACTGATCTTTCTAATGTCTAATCACCTTTTTCTGTGCAGATTTATTATAAACTATGATTTGCAGAACCGTTTTTGCTATGCTGACTTTTACTGATAACATTTCATAAATGCAATATCTAAAAGTAGGATATTTAACAATAACATATCTATTGGAATAACTGTCCAATTCAGATAAAGTCAGTTATCTTGATTTAATGTGTAAAACTCTTTATCCATAAATCTGATTTTTACGTTATTTGTCGGGTACGTAAATGCAACATTCTGACCACTAACAATTACTTCTTTGTGCCATGTTAACTATTTATTAGTAACCAGAACTCAGAATATAGAAAGTAACGAATCATTCGAAAAAAAATGTATAAAGCGTATGAACATGAATCACTTTTTCTGAATTTCTTCTCCTTCTACTGTTTTTATCAAACTATCGACTTCACTTTGGTTGATAAGGCGAACATAGGTTTTTTCGTTACGTCTTTGCAGTACCCCAATTTCAACCTTAGGAAAAGAAAAAGAAAATGTCAAGTGCCCGAACGAAGGAAATGAGAATTTCTACTGAAAAAGTGGTTACCTTTTCAGAAGTCAGCTTAGACACTGTCATTGTTTTATACAAAACTTTTACGCATAACTTTGTGGCCTCCTCAACTGTTGCATCTGGATTGTAATCTTGTTCCAAAATGGATCCGGCTGCAGTCGAGTTCGACCCAATACATGTAGCATTCCACCCCAGAAAATTACCTGACGGATCCGTCTGGTACAGTTGGTAGCCATAACGCTTATCCCATCCGATAAATAACATGGAGACGCCAAAAGGTCTTCTGCCCCCGTACATGGTGTAGCCGTGTTGAAGATCACATATATGACAGACAAGCTGTTCTACTGGCATAGGCTCTTGATAAGACAACAGATATCTACAATAAAAGAAACGTCCAGGATTAATATTATATTTCTCAGCTTGTCTGAAGTCTTATTATCTATAGTCTTTTTAGAGTAAGAATTTGGTTTTTATTTACCAATTTACATGAAAAAATGGAATTTAAAGATAATGTTTAGTCTACATTGAAAATACTGGTGGCTAGCTTCTTACTAATCGAAGTTTACAATGACGAACCTTCTACATTAGCGCATTTAGCCACTTCTCTTTATTTTGTTTTCATGCATTTAACTACTTTAACTGGGAAGGTAAAAGGTGCATAATAAGTACCAACTGTAATTTACTACATACCATCTATTTAGATAAAATTATGATCTACCGAACGTTAATGTAAGTTTGTGATTTATATAAAAAAGATGAGCTAAAGGGATATGACTTCATGGGAATCTTGAAAGATGGCGTCAGTTCATGCAAGTACTCCCACTGATTACCTATTTCTTAAGACTTGTGGCTGTATACTACTCGTCAGCGGCACTCATGAGTTATATTCAGTATTAGCCCTGCGAATTCTAACCCTATGCTACAGTTATTTCAAATATCACCAATTGGTTTTCTGTAATGTAGTAATTTTCTGAGTGCCGATGTTTTACGAAAAGGATATGAGTCATTTTGATAAGCATATGATCGCAGTGTTTTGAAGTTTATTGCCGATGTCTAATCCATTTATTATGCAAAGACTTTGATCCAGTAGGTCACCAAGGATGTGCTACACGCTTAACATGGGTCAGGTTTTCCACTTTGTTTAATCTAATGGACAAATAACTTTTCTCCGGGACCATCGGGAAGTAAAAATAAATGTCAGACGCAAGGTAAGCCAATCTGCATGGCAGTAAACTTCATTGACTGAGATTTTTGGAGCATGTATTATGTACTCCCAACCACTGTTTAACTCAATGCGCAACGCTGACCTATGTTTGGAAAGGTTGGAGAGTGTTAGGGCTGACCAAGGCTGTGGATGGTTCACGAAGTCACTGACTTGGTCTGAATAGCGTCAATAGACACAGACCATTTGGTTAGGCTGCCCTGTCATGGTGTAGCCGTGTTGAAGATCACATATATGACAGACAAGCTGTTCTACTGGCATAGGCTCTTGATAAGACAACAGATATCTACAATAAAAGAAACGTCCAGGATTAATATTATATTTCTCAGCTTGTCTGAAGTCTTATTATCTATAGTCTTTTTAGAGTAAGAATTTGGTTTTTATTTACCAATTTACATGAAAAATGGAATTTAAAGATAATGTTTAGTCTACATTGAAAATACTGGTGGCTAGCTTCTTACTAATCGAAGTTTACAATGACGAACCTTCTACATTAGCGCATTTAGCCACTTCTCTTTATTTTGTTTTCATGCATTTAACTACTTTAACTGGGAAGGTAAAAGGTGCATAATAAGTACCAACTGTAATTTACTACATACCATCTATTTAGATAAAATTATGATCTACCGAACGTTAATGTAAGTTTGTGATTTATATAAAAAAGATGAGCTAAAGGGATATGACTTCATGGGAATCTTGAAAGATGGCGTCAGTTCATGCAAGTACTCCCACTGATTACCTATTTCTTAAGACTTGTGGCTGTATACTACTCGTCAGCGGCACTCATGAGTTATATTCAGTATTAGCCCTGCGAATTCTAACCCTATGCTACAGTTATTTCAAATATCACCAATTGGTTTTCTGTAATGTAGTAATTTTCTGAGTGCCGATGTTTTACGAAAAGGATATGAGTCATTTTGATAAGCATATGATCGCAGTGTTTTGAAGTTTATTGCCGATGTCTAATCCATTTATTATGCAAAGACTTTGATCCAGTAGGTCACCAAGGATGTGCTACACGCTTAACATGGGTCAGGTTTTCCACTTTGTTTAATCTAATGGACAAATAACTTTTCTCCGGGACCATCGGGAAAGTAAAAATAAAGTCAGACGCAAGGTAAGCCAATCTGAATGGCAGTAAAACTTCATTGACTGAGATTTTTGGAGCATGTATTATGTACTCCCAACCACTGTTTAACTCAATGCGCAACGCTGACTTATGTTGGAAAGGTTGGGAGAGTGTTAGGGCTGACCAAGCTGTGGAATTGGTTCACGAAGTCACTGACTTGGTCTGAATAGCGTCAATAGACACAGACCATTTGGTTAGGGCCTATGCCCTTGTTGTAAATAGTGGTTAGAGGCTGGATAACATGGTTCAGAATCGATTACAGTGGTACGGATTCATCCACTCTTTATGATCCCTTAAATTATCTTATACCTTTCCACGATTTGTTCATTTGTGTATCATGTTTCATAGGTCCACACCTTTCTTGCTACCACTGACGTAACTACTACTTCCGATTCGATTTTTATCTTTCTGTGCTGATGACTTGTGATTACTTAGGTCGGTGTACATATGTCACGTTTTAATTTGTGTATGATTGATTGGCTGAGTACTATGAAAATACTTCAACTGGAATCGCTACATAGTCAGAACAAGCTAAGCATTTAGTCGCCCGCGACCAACAGGTTTCCCCCGAAGTAGCTTGGAATGATTTTAAAGCAGGTGTATACGCAGCAGCGCTATCAGCATCTAACCCCAATCCAATGGTTATGAAAGACCATTGGATCTCTGGAACTTCTAGTGAACTGATGGAAGCTCGAAAACTCGTTCCAGCAGGCTCGGAGTATGATGAAGAGCGACGACAACTGAAACGTAGACTGACAAAGAGTCTGCGTATGGATCGTCAATAGTGGTGGGCAACGAAAGCAAGAGCGATAGAATCATCGGCAGCGACAGGCAGTAGTAGACAGCTGTTCCGACTTATTAAGGACATCGGTATCAAAAAATCGGCAGTTAGTGAAATCATCTCTGAAAAAGATGGGTCGATGATCTACTCTCAATCTAGAAGATTAGGACGATGGGCAGAACACTTTCAGGAACAGTTCAACTGGCCCCCAGCCACTCTTAGCTTACCCACAATCTCCAAGCTACCCGAATGGAAAACTGACACAGGTCCCCCAACTCTCAGTGAAGTTGAAAACGTCATAAGTAAATTGAAACGAGGGAAAGCAGCAGGGCCTGATATGTTGTCTACCGATATCTTTAAGGATGGTGGTCTAGTTTTAGCGTGCAGGTTGACTGATATATTAACCAAAGTCTGGGAACTAAACACCATCCCATCGGACTGGTCTCGATCGCTGATCGTTCCAGTCTACAAAAAGGGACAGAAATCCTCTTGTGATAACCACAGAGGAATCAGTTTGACTAATATAGTATCTAAAATATTAGCCACTATAATCATCCGACGTTTAACTAACACTAGGGAACAAGAGACTCGAGAAAACCAGGCTGGCTTCAGACCTGGCCGGGGTTGCATTGATCACATATTCACCCTGCGCCAGGTCCTCGAACACAGACATATGTACCAACGCCCAACTATAGTTGTATTTCTTGACTTAAAAGCAGCGTTCGACTCTGTTGACCGTGAAGTCTTGTGGTAATGTTTGTCATTAAAAGGCGTACCTTAAAAGTACATTAACCTTATAAAGGCTCTCTACTCGGTCACCACTGGTCGAGTCAGAGCATATGGCGAATTGTCACGAGAAACTTCATCCTCAAGTGGAGTCCGTCAGGTTTGCCCCTCATCCCCTTTTTTATTTAATTTCATCATAGATCTACTCTTAGAAATCTCACTCACTTCCTTTAACTCCTCAGGAATTAATCTCCTTCCAGGAGGTTCTCTTGTCGACTTAGAATATGCAGATGATATAGTCATATTTGGTGAAGACGCGCACAGCATTTAGGGTCTCTTGAACACCTTGAGTAACAATGCAGGTATATTTGGGATGCGCTTCTCCCCTCCCAAATGCAAAATGTTACTCCAGGACTGGCCTGCTTCTTCCCCTAAATTAGTTATAGGGAGTGAAGTAATTGAATGCGTTGATCGCTTCACTTATCTCGGAAGTCTCATCACCCCTGGTGGGTCGGTGTCTGACGAAATCTCAGCGCGGATCCAGAAAGCTCGATTGGCATTTGCCAATTTACGGCACTTGTGGCGCAGATGAGATATCCGTGTCTCAACGAAAGGCCGGGTGTACTGCGCAGCAATCCGCGCCATCTTAACTTATGGCTGCGAAACATGGGCCATGAAAACTCAAGATATGCGTCGACTCCAGATATTTGACCATCGGAACATCGCTCGTATACCATGGAATAACCGGATTAGAAATAGTGAGGTTAGACAAAAGGTTCTTGGGAAACACGGTAAATCAGTCGAAGAGGTCATTAACCTTCATCGACTGAGATGGCTGTGACATGTATTGCGCATGCCCGACCACCGTCTACCCCGTCGCTCCATGTTAGATAGGGCTGAAGTAGGATGGAAGAAGGTTAGAGGCAACCAAACCAAAACATGGCATCAGTCCATGAAGTCCTTGACTACTGGTCTAAGCCATGTAGGTAGATGTAGATTACCTGGTTGGGGGCCGCGTGATGATCGCAATAAATGGCTGGAGACACTAGGCGATATGGTTCACAATCGGTCACAATGGCGCAAGTGTATTCACTCTTTAACCTCATCTAGATCTTGAATTCTATTGTTATTTTCTGGACATCTTTACTTTACTCTTCCCTCTTGTATTCTGTCTATACGTTACCTCAATAATCTCGTAGTGCTAGTGTGTTATGGCAACTTGAACCTACGGGCGTTTGTGCCCGGTTCTACGTTGCCGCTGATGATGAGAACAAGCTTCTAAAAGATTCAGGTGGCTTTCCGAAGCCCCAAACAATGGAGGGAAGAGCAAACACATGCTAATAATGGTGGATAATTTGCTTTTAAGGACCTAAATACATGATTAGTAAATAAAATCAGAGCAGCACGAAGTGCTGTGGGATTGGTGCAAGACAAAAAAAAATACAACAAATGATACTGTTAAAACCGCCTTGTAAAAACTTGGAACCCCGAGATAAGATACATGCACAACTGAAACATCTCGTACCTTTGAGCAATAAGTCGCATCTCGTTTATAAGAACAGTAGCATCGGCTGTGATACCAGCAACGGCGCATGCTATATCGTCATTAATTTTATAGATTTTTTCTGAAAAAACTGTCTCGTCCAGCAGGTTATTAATAAAGCGCTTTTCAGCGGCCAGAACTATTCCATCCTTTGCCACGATGCCTAAGCAAGTACCGGCATGTCCCACAGCTTCCATCGCATACTCCACTTGGTACAAACGGCCTTAATAGAATTTAAATGAAACCTTAATGCGACGACCAACCTTCTGGAGAAAAAATCGTCGTCCTTGTATCATACCTACGAGCCTTAGAACAAAAACATAACAAACAAAATGCAACCAACCATCACTAAGGAAAGTTTTCGTAACAGGCGCAGATTATCATGTATGCCTAAACAAAAAGGTCATAGTTTCAATCTCTAATGCTCCTGTGACGAGTTAGCATACACTGGTTGATTTTTTTCCTTCATATCTTGATTTATGGGTTTACGCCTTCATCTTACGTGTTCAATATCTACTAGGTAAACTAGCTTAAAACAATTGATTTCATGGATTCAGCTTCTTGATGCTGAGGTGAGGTTCCGAGTTTTTGATAGTATCCAGCAAACATCACGTTGCTGAAAGATTGACTAGGCGAAAAAACTAGGAAATGGGTAATAAAAAGGTAGGGATGTGAAAAGGTCATGGAAATTGTGACAAGAAGTTGGGTAGATGTGTCTGTTGATCCTATGGTGGTGTATGCTACAGCAATGAGCATTAGATGCGCGACGTAACGAGCTGGAGGAAACGCGATTAGTTTGTGCTTAAAGTGATTGACGTTTTTTCGTGTGTATATTGATATTCGTCTAACTGCTTCTTACAGTTTTTCAATAAGTCGGCTAGGGCCGCGGCAGTGGGTGTGGAAGACCATCTCAGATTTGACAAACCCTTTGTGAGAAGAAGTGTGACCTGGTCTCAAAGTTATCTCATAGTGCGCAACCACATGGGAATTGTCTAATTGTAGACCAAGATGGATCTGAGTCAGTGTCGCTTTGGACGAGTGGGCTGTTCAGGATTTTGTAAGGCGTTATTAAGTGTTCGTCAATTTTCTGTAATTAAGCTGGAACAGAACGAGAGAGTATAGTCAGTCTTCAGATGATCTTTGGCTGAATCCTGTGACCACCCCTGTAGTCCAACTTTGTTTTTTTTTATAACAGGCTCGCATCCTGTTTGCTGAGAGACGGAGCGACATCTCTGGACTTGATCAAATATATGTTACGTAGGCGATTAGGAGTAGTCTGGTGGTGGGCATCCCTCCCTGTTTTCGGGTGAATCACAGTGTAGTGAGGGCTCTGGCTGTAGCATTCTTGTAGTTATTGCAGGTACAGAGTGTGTTATTTGGGCTAAGACTTAGATCTCTGTCTGGTAAATTACCGGTGAAACAGTCTACCAGTAATCAATTAGTTAGAGATAAAATGAATCATCAGAAGCACAGAATAAACTGTAAAAACCTTGACATATATTCAAATTGTGACGGATGTAGTGTTCGTATGAAACAGTATTAGTATTGTGCATCTTGTGTTCGCGCTTTCTGAATTCTAAAAATATACATTACTTTCAGCTGTGTTCTATGTCTATATGATTTGTCCCTAATCTGGTCTATTAGTTACTATTCAAATTTCTAGAAAAATCAGCACAATATAGTTCTCTGCTTTCTCAAATTATGAAAAGAAATACAGGAAATCAGACAATTTGAAAAAATTGCTCCTAATGCGATTTCGTAATTGAACGTAAAGGAAACTGGGTATAAGCATTTTTATACAGGGTGATTTATAAAAACCATCGTAAGAAAATTTTCCTCTACCTAAAACACATTTTCCTACCTATGCACCCTTCAAAATTCCTGCAGAAGCTTCAATAGTGCACAGAATTACCATAGAATCTTATTGTTTCTCTTTTGGGCCAGTCTAAGACTTTTCATATCATGTTCGGTAAGTATTCAAGTCGATTTCAGCTTCGTACGGAGTTGACTCTGCCTTATGATTTCTCAGATTCGCAAGTGTATTCTGAATGAGATTAACTTTGTCTTCTGGTGTAAGTTTCCCGACTAAATTTCCTTATCCAACTAAGCTACACGTAGTATGGCTAGGTCTAGAGCTGATGGGATTAATTTTATGCTCGTCTCCTTCTACATCATCATCACTGTGAACCTCTGATTCATGTGGAAACAATACTGAAATCTCATCGGGGCGTAGAGCTTTCTAGACGTCGTCTTGCAATTTAATGTTACTATGAGAGCAGTACTGTTCGAAACTTTGCAGTATATGTTTAAGCCTACAGGTAACCTTTCAAGAGATTTCCACAAAACTGTCGACTCAGAGTCTGAGCCTAACTACAGTTAGAACAAGCAGAACTGGGCATAAACGTATATCTGTTTTTAAAATGTAAATCAACACAATTAGTACAATAATATAATAAACACAGCCAGTCAAAAATGGAATAGAAAAACTCATACTGAACAGAGATGGAAAACGCGTCAAAATGAACAATGGTGATTATTAGTCATGCTCATAAAATAATACGGCTTTTTAATTGGCTATGCAATCATACCACGTACAAGTGGTGGGCGTTTAAATGGATGTAATTCGTCAGGATAATTATGGACATAAATGGCATCTTGTAACTCATAATTCATTTTATTCATACATTTTTACATGGCTGACATGAATCGTGAAAAACCTAATGTGTAACATTGGATGATCAGTGGTTTAACTGAATAGTATTTATTTCGGTAGGTATCAAATCAGGTAGAAATATTTACTTTTGTTTATTGCTTGCAAAACAGGATTATACAGTCTAAAATAGAACAGTAAAATGTTCTGATTGACCATGACTTCAAAATGCGGTGAACAGAAGTACAGAACACGTCGCGGTAACTTATTTTTGCAGAATTATCAATGCACTGTCAGAGTCACTGAACTTGTCGTGTTGCTGTTAACTTCATACTTCTATACTAAAATCTCAAGTGTTGTTGATATTGACTACGGGTATAAGAGTAACTAGAAACGTGACGGTTTACTTTTGCAACGAATCAAGCCCATCCTACTAATTTATTTGGCACAAATCTATCAACAAAATATCCACATCACTTAATTCGTTTCAGGGGAGGGGAAATCCACTAAGACATAAAATGTATAAAGATACTTCGGAATTTACGGAAAATGAGTATTAGGAAAATGAAATGTGAATGTGGAACAGAATCTCAAAGTAAAAGTCTACGGCTTATGTTTGATTACTACTATAACTACGGCTAATACTACTCAGTTTACTAACTGTTATGGCGTAGAAAATACTGTGGCCGCAATATCAATGCCAATAGGTGCGCCTAGTCAATCACCACACTTCTGCCCTATGCCCACTCTATCCCAATCCAGAAATACAACACAAGCCGGTGAACCAACCAGACAGAATCATATTACATTGCAGGCATTCTTTATTATATACATAAATTCGGGCCACACAGACGACTAATTAAGAATTTAACATCACTACAAAACAAAAGAGATTGTGGCAGTTTATAGGGGTAACTTTCACACAACTAATTAATTGTAGTTTATAAAAAGAGACATTACACTATTAGTAAATATACTGAATAGAAGGATAGGGTAAAATGGGAGTAACAAATATGGAAACATTACTAACAACTAAAATAAATGAAGTTGTCTTCTAAAACATAGTTCTGTAAGTTTGTTACTATTCTTTAGTTGTCTAACGTAACGCTGATATGACTAAACCCGCACAACGATCGTACGCTTTCTCGAGGCAAGGACTTCAGTTTTGGGGTAGAAAACAACACAGGTCTTTTGCAGTTTCGAGTAGTCTTTTCATAGGTTGTTTGGTGTCAACTCCATTCTGGATATTCGTCTTAAAGCGATCATGTGGGTAACTTCTTCATGCACAGCTTTTATTTTATGAGTTTCTGGAGGATTTGAGTTTCTGCTTAATATGGAAGAAAAGGTTGTTGCACGAATTAGCGATTTTCTTATTGGCTTCATAAAGCTTCTCCATGAGGGCTAAAACCCAGATATACAAAATATATTAATAATTGGTTGAAGCTTATCTCATCAGTGAATGCATTAAGGATACAGTCGTGTCTTGTTGGTACCTTCAGAATATGAGACTGACTTATTTTATACTGCTGGATTTGTAGCTTCGTTGGAACCAACAACTATATATCCCGTATTTTCGTCTTCGTAAGTAACCAGACTTATACACGCACAACCATCAATTACGCGTATGATCAAGAAGTCAGGAACGAAGATGCGACAGATATATATTTGAATCAAGAGAATCCAGCGTCAATAATTGTACAACGCGCCAATCATAATAATAATTTTTTACACTGCAAACAAACTTTATAGTATAAATATCAATAAAGAATTATACAGTACAAACATCAGTGTTAGGGGTAACAATGGCCTCTATATTAGCCTCCCCCTAGAACATAGATATTTATTTTAAAAAAATGTCTGTGTTCGAAAAGTAAATGAATAATAATAAAATATGAATACAATTACAGTAAAACAAAAATGCGATAAGCAAATAAGAGTGCTACAGAACCTTATCATATATAAAATTTACAAATATCAAAATGCCAATTTAATTTTAAATAAAAAAATAGCATGAATGAATTTGAAAAGTGAGAGTTTTGAATTTTTAATGTATCGTTTTGAAACACGATACTGCTTATTAAATTTATAATTGCATAGGTTAAGCAACAGCTTGTAAATAATTCGATGACATGTAATCAAAACAACAAAAAAAAACAAATTACGAATACTGGTGTTCTGATATTTCGTCATATCAAACAACTAACTATTACAACTCTTTAACTAAAATGCATGGTACTAAGAAAATAACAAAGAATTTGAGATATGAAGTGTCAAAGAGCATGTTTTACACGTAAAAAATATGAAATTGGATAATATTGTGCTTTAACTAACGACTTGTTCAAGTGAACTGAGAATAAAAATACTGGGATATAAAAATCGTTTCTGCATACCTTCGTGGCCAGTGTACCTTTCTTCCTGAACGTGTTGTGCGGTTGGTTTATGACTTCGGTGTTGTAAATGCGGTTGCTGGCTTCCCGCTGTCATTCAACTGTTGCTCCGACTTTGGCGGTAGCTCTTCGGTCAGTTGACAGGTACCACTTTCGATGAATGCAGGCTTAACTCTATCTATACTCACAGTGTCACTTTTTCCAGCACGTTCGATAGTGACTGTTTTGTCGTTTCTATGTAAGACTTTAAATGGGCCCTCATACGGGTGTTGTAAGGGTTTATGTACATGATCAATCCTGAGGAAAACATGAGAGCAATCGTTGGGGTTTCGAGGTACGTAAGAAGGGCGCAATGAATAACGAGGAGCTTGCTATCTTATCTGCTTAATATGTCTTTTCAATCGTTGAATATAATCAGACATATCATTAGAAACTTCTACTGCTGGACTGAAGTACTCCCCTGGTAACTTTAAATGAGTTCCATAAACTAGTTCGGCCGAACAATAACCTAAATCTTGTTTAATCGTCGAGCGAATTCCCAAAAGAATTAATGGTAGTTTCTCGCTCCATTTGTTATCGCTGTGTACGGCCATTAGTCCTGCCTTCAATTGTCTGTGAAATCGTTCCACGAGGCCATTGGCTTGCGGATGGTAAGCGGTAGTACGAAACCGTTTGATGCCCAACATTTCGGTTAGCTGTTGAAATAATTTGCTTTCGAATTGTGCTCCCCTATCTGTCGTTATAACAGAAGGAACTCCAAAGTTTTCAACCCAGTGTTTAACAAGTTTTCTGGCTATTGTTGACGCTGCTGTATCTTTCAGAGGTACTGCTATTGGCCAACGTGTGAACCTATCAATATATGTCAGTACATACGTATAGCCGTTCGATGGGGGTATGGGACCCACTAAATCTACATGAATATGATCAAATCTGGCGTCTGTTACTGGAAAAACTCCTGAAGGTGAAACAGTGTGGCGATGTACCTTCGATTTCTGGCAAGGCAGGCAAATTTTCGCCCACTGACGAATATCACTTTTCATGTTTTCCCAAACAAATTTGTCCGATATCAACTTAACAGTAGCTTTAGTGCCTGGATGTGAGAGGTTATGAAATTTCTCGAAAACTAAACGTCTCATAGATGGCGGCACTACAGGCCGTGGCTTCCCCGTAGATATGCCGCACGTAAGTGTTTCCGTATCGCCTAAGGGTAACTGTTGAAGCTTCAGTGACGTGTGAGACTCTAAAAGCTTATGTATGTCGGTATCGTGTTTATGCCATTTTGACATTTCCATGTAATCTATTCCAATATTGCTTAAAGCCGCCACCGTCAACCGAGATAAGGCATCAGCCACCTCATTGGTTCTTCCTTTGACGAAGCGTACGTCGGTTGAAAATTGCGAGATAAAGTCCAATTGTCGAACTTCTCTGGGACTGTAGTTGTCATGCTTCGTGATAAATGCTTTCGTGAGTGGCTTATGGTCGGTAAAAATAGTAAAAACAAAACCTTCAAGCATATGTCGAAAATGTTTGATCGCCAAATAAACTGCTAAGAGCTCTCTGCCAAACGTACTATATCTAGTCTGCGATGTGTTAAGACGTTTGGAGAAAAATGACAATGGTTCCCACTGACCATTGACGAACTGTTGAAGAACTGCACCGACCGCCGTGTCTGATGCGTCAGTCATTAAGGCTAGAGAGGCGTTGGTGTCACGACGGGAAAGTAAGGTTGCTGAACTTAACATTTCCTTTAATTGTTCAAAAGCTTTAATTGCTGTCTCAGTCATGTTTAAAGACCGGGAACGTCCTTTCAAAAGATCTGTTAGAGGCTGAGCTATATGCGCACAGTGTGGAAGAAATCTTCTATAGAAGTTAATCAAGCCGAGGAATCGGCGGAGTTTCTTAAACGAGTTGGGTAAAGGATAGTTTTTGATGGCTTCTACAGCTTCTGGAATGGGCGTAATTCCCTTGGAGTTCACAACATGGCACAAAAATTGAAGTGATTGCTTGCCGAATTCGCATTTGTCAGGGTTAATTGTTACACCATATTCCTTCAATCGCTGGAAAAGTTGCTGTAGGTGTTCCATATGCTATTCTGGTGTTGTACTCGCTATCATCAAGTCATCAATATATGCGTATACAAAATGCAGCCCTCGAAGCACTGTGTCAATGAACCGCTGAAAGGTTTGTGCTGCATTGGTGAGCCCAAAGGGCATGCGAAGAAACTCATATAACCCGAAGGGTGTGGTGATTGCTGTCTTGCTGATAACGGCAGGTGCTACCGGGATCTGATAATAAGCTCGGACCAGATCAATCTTAGAGAAAATTGTAGTGCCTGACATATTATTAACAAAATCCTAAATATGGGGAATCGGGTATCTATCGGCAATGGTTTGCTTGTTCAGAGCGCGATAATCGCCATATGGCCGTATCTCCCCATTCTTTTTTGGAATCATATGTAGTGGGGATGCCCACGAACTGTTAGAAGGACGAATGACCCCCAACTGAAGCAGCTTGTCGAACTCCGACTTGGCAATTGATAAGCGCTTAGGGTCTAATCGTCTTGGTTTAAAATGGACAGGTGGTCCGGTTGTATCTATGTGATGCACGATATCATGTTTCACTAGTGTATCCTCGTATGTAACTTTTAGCAGCTCCGGAAATTTCTGAAGGTGTGAAAAATACGGGCAAACCGGAGTTTTCTGAACCACTAACAACATGGAAGGAGAATCGGTAACTATTCCACTGATATAGACGTGATGCTCAGCACTAAGCAGTCGATGACGTTTTGCGTCTACTAAGAGATTATAGTGCCGGAGAAAATCAATCCCGATTATTGGGAACATCACCTCTGCTACAATAAATTTCCACTCAAAATCAGTGTCAAGGCCCAAATTGAGCATTAGTGAGCGTTTTCCATAGGTTCGTATCTCAGATGTGTTTGATGCACGTAAGACGACTGTTGGATCAACGCTTTTCTTTTCTGTTGTTGTAGGTGGGACTACACTAACTTCTGCCCCTGTATCTACTAAGAATAGCGTACCGGTATTCAGATCCTTCACATAAAATAGACAGCTGTGTTGAGTCCTTTCGCTAGAAGTCGCAGTCGTCACCGACCACTGGCCTCGCCGTTTACCAAAAGGCGTTTTTTTAAAGTTACACGGTAAAGAACACCGTCTAGCTCGGTCACCAAAAAATTGATGATATCAACAAATATCAGCAGTGTGTGTTCTGGTAGGTGAATACCTTTTTCTGCTATGAGATCGCTGTCTAGATCGAGTGCGTGGTGCGTTGTGCAGTCGCAGTGCTAAGATCTCTCCACGCAGCATTTCTATCTGTTCTTTTAAGGAGTCTATTTCCCCTGTCAATGCTGGCCGACTAAGTTGCGCAACCGCCTGACTTTCGTTTTTTCATAAATCCGATCGGCAATATCGGCTAATCTATCAATATTAACATCACCATCACCGTAAGCCAGTATTTGCTGAACATTTTGAGGTAAACGTCGCAACCATAGTTGATAAAATAGCTGGTTATCGACCTTTCTATCACCTAGCAATGTTTTCATATGGTTCTTTAACTGGGAAGGTGTTCGGTCACCTAACTGTACAGTGCTTAGTAGTTGGTCGACAGCTTGATGATCTGATAATGATGTTGCTTTTATAACTGCTTGCTTTAGGGCGTCGTAAGGCACTTTAGGATCTTTGTTAACCAATTTGTCCCTAACTTGATTGGCGATGTCATCAGGTAGCATTGAACTAACGTACTCGTACTTAACATTCAGAGATACAATATTGTGCGCCAGAAAATAATTCTCTATACGAGAAAACCATAAGACTAGATCAAGAGAACTAAAAGGTACATTAAGGCTTACAGCACCTACAGACTCCGTATTAAAGTATGAAGAAAGATCAGGGCTAGTGGACATGACAACATAATGACGAAACCGAGGAAAAAAAATACAATAATATATAACGTATGATATAAAATGAGTGCAAGCAAAAATTAATTGCAAATTAATAAGCAAACTCACTAATAGTTGCGGACACAAAACAAGATATGAGCTGAATATGTGAATAAAATATAATCCTCGTTAGTAGATTAAATGAAACGTTAAAATGTCGTTAGTATGTGGAAGCTCTAGTAATCCGTGGAGACAGAAAACATAATAAATTGTATCTTCATTAGTAATGAGGAGAAATGAGTCCAAATAACCAGTATGTGTGCACTTGTATAGAGCACGATACAAAATATCAGAAGGTAGCCGAAGCAGATGAAAACAAATAATTCCAAAGGTAATGTTACAGTTATAGGCACAGCTAATCCAGAAAAGCTTCAAACGGAATAACGTGTTCGTTGAGTCAGCTCACCACTTTGTTGGTACCTTCAGAATATGAGACTGACTTATTTTATACTGCTGGATTTGTAGCTTCGTTGGAACCAACAACTATATATCCCGTATTTTCGTCTTCGTAAGTAACCAGACTTATACACGCACAACCATCAATTACGCGTATGATCAAGAAGTCAGGAACGAAGATGCGACAGATATATATTTGAATCAAGAGAATCCAGCGTCAATAATTGTACAACGCGCCAATCATAATAATAATTTTTTACACTGCAAACAAACTTTATAGTATAAATATCAATAAAGAATTATACAGTACAAACATCAGTGTTAGGGGTAACAATGGCCTCTATAGTCTCACGTAGCATCTAGCCAGAATGTTTTTATCAGCTAACACTATGGTCGGTTAGAAAGCGGAAGACAACAGTAGGTAGGGAGCAAGTGTACTTGATCGTAAGCAAAATGCAAATTGATCCTCACCGTGCACGCTACCTAACTAAAGTGATACTGTTCAGATGATCTCCACTGGTGGTCTAGTGGTTATGTGTGACCAAGCTAGCGGTATTCACTAGAACTAACATGGTTAGGATCTTTGTTGAGTGCTTACGTAACTTACCACTTTAAGTTTTAAAAAAATATTATCGAAAGTCTCTTAATGTGAATCATAAGCAATTGGATAGCACAGAAAGCTGAATTTAGTTCTGCTGAACATAGTTAAATCACAAACTCCTGCAATAAAGAAGATTAAGGAAAAATTAATTTACAACTTCTCCAGTTCTACATACTTAATTGGGTATCACTTAGTTAAAAAAGTCTCGTGTAGTGTTAATGTTAAATTAGTTGACAATGTATTCTGTAGGGCTTGCCTATGAGTTAGAAAGTAACTAGATCAACTTAGTAACTTAAATAGCATGCACTAGTCCATGCTACTTGCCTTGTCTCATAGATAACCGAATTCGACAAGAGGAAAATAGATTACGAAAAGTTAGTATGAAACAAACTCACTTAGTTCGGATCTTAATGTGGATCTTATTCAGTACTTTTAGTGAGAAGAGATAAGGGAAGACTTCTTGGTGAATTAGTGCTATTCTTTTGTTAGTTTGACGAACTGCGCAACAGTGAGGATATTTTGGAGCGCTTTATGGTGTGCTTTCGATTGTACACTCAATTGGTGTTTAGTTTTGATGGTTTATTTCTAAAATATGGTAAGCGTAACTGACTAGTTTACTACAAAGTTTTAAATACTAAGTCTTATGTTTGTTGCTGTAACATAGATAAAATCTTATTGCGATAGATTATGTAGCTTGGCTTATGGAAACTGTAAATGCGTCACCAGTTGCTTTTTGTCAGATTTTGTCTTTCATTTAATTTTCACTCTGCACAACGACATGGATAAGTTGTTTTCGAAGTGAGTGCTTCAATGCTTTTGGTTACTAACTAGGTAACCCTTCAATCAAATGTCTAAATTCAATTCCTAAATATTGAATTGTTTATTGTTGCGGAGGGTATTCCTATTCATAACAGCAGGATTTGAGGTCCTAATATTCAGATGCAAATTGTCTTTATTGTTGGGACGCTTGTAATAGTTCCATGTTGTTTTGAAATGTTAGTTGTACTTCTATGATTTCTTGATTGTCCTCAAAATGATGAGATGAATTTATTCCTTTTTTCAACGAAAAGTTTCATATTTTGACCATATTATCCACTTGTGTCAGACATTTGTAAGCTACCCTGAAGACTCACACCTGTACAGTTTTATTGGTGATTTTTTCACTTTACGTATTCAGTAAACTTGTGATTCTCCTGATGTCAAACGCTAGTAGTTTTCAATATTCCTGACTAAAATATCGTACTAGCATTCATGCGTTACTCACAGTTGTATCCATTGCCCATTACAGTGAACCCCATCCAAGCCTCAGTGTAATCTAGTTGACAGACAGTGTCTTGTCTTTCACATCTGTGTAGCATTCCAGGTCGCTACTTTTCATATCAAAATGGTATAAGAGTACAAATTCCAAGTAAATGACTGAAAAACATACCTGTCATGGTTATAGAGGATAAAGGGGAGAATATCTGCACCATACCTGTTGTGCCATGTACGGAAGGATCACTAACCACTGGTCATATCACATAGGCTAAAAATATCAAGTTTGCATCTTATGTGTCTCAGTACAACCACCCATACTTCATGACTTATGTTAGTGTTTCGCTTCATTACTACGATGAAATCTTGATCATTACTTACCAAAGCGGCGCGTTTAGGTAATACTAATGAAAATACCACATTTAGTTTATCCTCCTATAATTGCAACATCGTGTTCATATTGACGTTATCTGATACAATTTATTTGTGTTAGGATTTCTTGGCTATTTCCAACGATCCACCACAACGAATACAAATGTGGGCGGAAAAGTAATCAAATAGTTACTCGTATACAGACACGTAGCATTTTGTAAGACTTGCTGTGATTTTAGTAAGGTGTATTTACACTTCCTTTACTCCGTTCAAATGTTATTTAAATACGCCAACAGTCTTATCACGAGTAATATAGAGCTTTCAATACATCCTAATACGAGTCGGTCGCGAAATGTCCTATGTGGTGGCAGTGGATCACTTCGATGTTCCTGACTGATGAAGTTTGTAATTGTTGAAATCCCTCAAAACTTTTGACCACTATCGTTTGCAAATTATCAAATACTTCAGACTTTAGGTGTGTCTCGGTATTAAGATAAACCATTTTTATTTCCACGAATTATTAAAAATTGACAGAGTTTCTTGAATACAACATTTTTACATCCTAACTGTTATTTTAATCTTTAAAATTTCTGACTATTTGCGTGATGTATTGTCTTCTGCTTGTACGCAATGTATTTAAACCAAATATTCTTTACGACTATTTGTGAATGCAAGTCAGTTAGCGAAATGTAGTTGGCTTTGTTTGTCATAAATAGCAGAATATAGTTTAGAACCACGAAGTTATAATTGGACAATTTCGCAAATTTAAGTGATAACCGGTTGCAGATAGTGCTAAGGTGTTGCCTCTTCTAAAGGGAGCTACTTAAATGAATCTACGTCGTCTCATCACTGGTTCAACCAAGTAACCAATAATTAATTATAACTCAAAGTGCACTTCAAAAATATGTAGTTACTGATGGATACATCTAATGTTTAGGTTGGAAGAGTCAATTGGCTTTGTGAAAATAATGTTTGATAACTGGGTTATACTTAGTTGATGCTCACTGCTAATTTACATTAAATATGCTACTACAAATACCACAAGACGTCGCTAGGTATTCTCCCACGTTAACCTTATTTGACAGTCAGTTATTCAGGCTATCCTGTTGGCTACGGTGCTTTAAACACTTCAGTCACCCTCATTTGAACTGATTCACTGTTCTTCCCAGTACCATTTCCCATCTCGTCCCTGACTATATTCAAATTTACTAATGACAACCAATTTATGCTCAATTATAAATAGCCTGCAAACCCCGTCATTGCAGCATTTTATGTAGTACATCAATGAACATTTGTGTAATCTATCTGGATTGAAGCTTCTAAAACCAATTAATATTTGCTTAAAACAGATAAATCCAACGAAGCTTACATTTGTAATAATACCTAGCAAAATCTTTCTAGATCAACACACTAACCAGTGAAAATAATATTGCATTAAAATGCTATCAATTTTCCTGTTAAAATCAATTGTATTTTCTGGTCGTTCGTGACAATTCCATAAAGTTCTTACAGTTCTTAGTTTTTGATACTGAATTTGTATACCTGGTCCTCTTTAATTTTGTTTTGATTTATAAATTAACAGTTCCCCGCTGCTCCCACCTACTAATTAAAACAACTAATTCCTCATATTTAGCAGCTACTATATTGATCTCACGTGTTCCGTTCAATGTCAGGAAGCCTCATCAGTCAACGTGAAGAGCAGCCGGTGTTGGTCCTTACTTGCCAACGTGATTCTCATCCTTTTCAGGATCGTACAATTATACTAAATGATGTGGTAAAGGTTGGACGTTCTGTGGCCCGTGCCAAACCTGCAAAAAACAATGCTATTTTTGATTGTAAAGTCTTGTCACGAAGTCATGCATTAATATGGCATAAAGCAGGGCGCGTATGTTTTTAAAAATTTTGTTAATTTCATTCGTAGTTTTGGTTGCGTGATACAAATAGTAGTAATGGAACCTTTGTCAATAACACAAGAATGGTTAAAAAAAGCGATGAGGAATATCCTGATCGTGAGATATTTTCCGGTGACGTCATACGTTTCGGAGTGGATGTTGTTGAGCATGACAGTAATTTAAATTTTCTAGCTAACCTTTTCCCTTAGCAACTCATGGTTGCATAATAGCTCAAGTTGCTTTGTATTATCCTAATGGTGTCGAAGCGAAACAAAAGTAAATAAAACGTTAGCGTAATATAGTTTGTAGCGTTGACTCTGTTACCAGTAATAACGTTATGCTCGGGGCTGAAACACTCCATACAGAACAAATGTTCCGCCTCACACATTACATTAGCGTATGTTTATCCGTTTAGCTACTCACCATTGGTTCTCAGGAGGCCTTATTTCGTGAACAAATTTTGGATACAAAACTTGAATCTATTAAACGATTATTGCAAGTGGCACAAGAAGTTTCCGAGTCTGGTTGGCAAGTAAGTTTACATATCTTATCATCCTATTGTCTAGGCAATGGTGGATGAGGAACGACTTTTGGAGAAACTAAGTTTGTATGAAACCCAGCTTTCTTTGTTGAAGAAAGTAAGTCTCTTGCTCAAGAAAATTGTTCATAATATTAGCTTTTGTATTTCGCATCCATTTATATAATGTCTTTGTAATATTTTGTTGTTTTAAGGATTTGCCCGAGAATTCGTTGCAATCACATTTGATGCAAGCTCTGGAAGAAAAATTTAACCTTGAAAAAGCCAGTAAAATGATGCTGGAACGTTTGTTAAACGAAAAAGCAGAAGTTTTTAGCAAAGCTACAGATCTTGAGGTATGTTCCTGCTACTTTAATTATCTGAAAACAAATCAAACAAGCATTAAAAACTATTAACTCGATAAGAGACTGGTAAATTCTTTCTCAGCGACACTAACTTTTACAACAAGTAATTGCGTATAACGACTTTCCCGTAAAAGTCACACTTTCTTATGATGCTCCTGTTAATCAAGAGTATAATAATTACATCAAATTTCGTAACAGCAGGTATCAGGTTAGTTAATAAGTAGTCATAATGAAATGTAGATGGCGCTAAGTTGGTAAGTATGTAACTCAGCCGTCTGTCTACTCGCTACGTATTCAAACTTAGATCTAATTACATATGGTTTATATAATATGATGGCTTCATCTGAAGTTTTCTTTCTAAATATCAACAACTATTCTTCCATTTTTGCTTGAAGTAGTGTAGTTAAAAGAAACAATGACGGAGTAATTCTGAGCTGGGATTGGTTTTTATTAGATTTATTGATAATCAGCTAATGCAGACCAATGTTTTCTATACATTTCATTATGTTAATGTTGCTTCTCAAAGAATGTAAAGTACTTTTAGCATTCTTACAGGAGTCAGGTACATTTGTAAGTTATTACTGGCGCGTTACATTACTTGGCTTAAAATATTTTTAATGTTTAGCAGGTAATAATTCTCATCCAGTCTCTTATTATTATTCACAGAAGTATTTCGTCACCATTTGCGGTGTAATTACTAGGAGCACAGAAATGTAGATTTTGATTTAATTACTTATTTCAATCAATATATTCCCATCGGTTTTATAGTTCTGTTTCCCACTTAACAATGTATTTGCGTCAACTATTGGTAGTCAAATGAATAACAACATATAAATTAATTCATGTAGTCAGTAGCTAAATTTTCTGTGCTGGAATTAACGATACTATCTGTTTATCTGGGCAAATAACTGTAAGCTACAAGAATATTTAAGCACTGATTTATCAATCAGATAAACGAATTGCTTTGGATTTTACCATGTAATTGTGAACAATTTTTTGAGGTAATTTGTCGGTTTTTATAAATTCCAATATCGCTACTTCTCCATATCTGTAACAATATATTCATTATCTAGCATTCGTTGGTCGTGTCTCAGAAAGAGTGTATTCGCCTTCGTCAAGACTACGAGAATATTCAAGAAGCCTATCGGAATTTGGCGAATGAAAGACAGTCAAAACTAGCGCTGTCAGAAGAATCAAATATGCAAATCAAGGTAAACTGCACGATGCTGTAATTCTATCTCTTCACTGAGTAGTTGTATTGAAAAATAATTACTAAATTTTATTGGCTAGTTTATACAATTTTGATTACTACAATTACTATACAATTGAAAATACTGTAGTAGAAGTATAGTGCCCATAATCGTATTCACCACATTTTAAATTTTCCATTGACTTTTCTAGCCATAATAATGTAGGAAAAATTTGTAAATGCGATAGAATCCTGGGTTATGGAATTATCCTTAAGATCTTTAATATGAGGAGTGCAGTGAGACAGAAATTTACAAACTGGAAGATCAGAATGTAGTTTTCTAGTATTTTTACGTCACTACGATTGAAATAGATTGCACGAATATCAGTGATTGAAAAACTAGTTTTCTAATCATTGCGTTGTTGACTAGCCTTGCTTTTGTGAAATGTTAATACAACTCATTAAAATGATCAATACAGCTTGTTTACGATCCTCATGAACTTTGTGTTGCTTTTTTAAGCTGGATAAATCTAGTTAGTCATTCAACAATCTTGTACTTTGCAAAATATTTTACGTCAAAGTACTTTTCGTAGTTGTACAGTTATGACGTTTCCAGGTGTAAAATTAAAATTTCTAGACTGAGTCAAACCTTTCAAGCGTTGTAGTAATAAAATCCTATAATTTGAATTCGAAATGCAAAAGTTAGAGCGAAACTTACATGCTAGAGTAATACGTTTGTCAAACTAGTGTTTTTTCGTTATGAAGCTCTTTGTTTCGGTAATATTTCTTTAGGCAAAAAAATAAAACCTCTAAGTCGGTACATGGTCAGTAATGTAGTCTAATGCACGTTACCGCATATCACTGCTTTGTTATTAGTATTTTTAAAATACTGGGAATAAGTTCTCATGCTAGTGTAATTCTTCCTAAATACACATTTTCAGAAGCGAAAGCTGTCTCCGAGTCTTTGAGTTTAAGTAAACTGGTTCTAACGAGAAATAAGTTTTAAATTATCTTCCCGGCAACACTAATTGATATTCAAGTAAATCTGATCAACCGTCGATACCTTGCTTTGAGATTATGATATATGTATTCTGAACTGCTGTGTAGTTTTGTTTTATCAAGAAATGCCTATATCATAGTTACGATTTTCATAGATAATTCTCTGCCGTTATTCCGATTTCACATGGCATTTATTTATTATAGTAAATCAATCTAAACATGGTGTCATTTTTTACTGACAGTAATTTCAAAGTAAGCATTCTTAGAGGTCTTTTTATTATTTAGATAGTATTGCGAATACGTAGTTCATAGATTGCTTTGACTCATTATATATATATATATTGCTAATTTTTTTGTTCTGGATTATCTTATCCTTTGTTTCTGGCATTTATGTTTTTGTTCTTCTAATGTTTTATCACATACTGCTATCAGATACTCGCTCTTACTTTGAATAAAAAGTTACCTAGTTCTATTTAATCCTATCATTATCATTGCAATGGTATGTATAGTTATGTTATCTTAGCCCTTCTTTGGTGGTAAATGTGTCTGAGCATAAACATATATCATACTAAACAATCTCTGGAATGTTTAGTATTTTCAACTTGCCAACAATTGTTCACCTGAAAAGTCTATTTCTCATCGATTACATGATTTTTACTCTTTTTAATTCCTTCTAGACTTTACTTAAATCAGGATTTACCACTTTTACTGTGAAACTTGACATTTTGTTGTAACAAATTTTATGGAATTTAGGTGCGATTTAAGTTTAAACAGGCCATTCTGAAGATATTTTTCTAAAAATCTCTATTACTAATTACATGGTTGAGGTTTCGACATTGTTTCATTTAATTAAATTTAAACAACTAAGTATATGTCATAGGCTCCCATAAATGTTTACTACATTACTTAGCATGTAATTATTTCTTATTTGAGTGTAAGTCGAATTTATTGAAGGCTTTGTAATGTCACTATGTATTCGAGTAACCTGGTGAGTATACAAACGGTTTTTAAGCCAATCGGCTTACATGCTATCTAAGCACCTTGTTTATTTTTTTCAATTTGTATTTTGATTTTCTCCCGATTTAGGAGGGCAAAGTCGAAAAATGTGATGTGAAAGTTGAAACCGAACAACAGAAAAATGGAAGGGAGTTGGAAAAACTTTTCGACCAATTTGTATATTCAGCTCACAAGGCAAACAATAAACAAACAGTTGGTGGTAATAACGGTGGCGGTAAGGATTCGCAGTAAATATCTTTTATTAGTACTAAATGAAACTGACTTTTATTGCATTTAGGGTCTACTATATATATATATATATATATATATATATATATATATATATATATATATATATGCTGCTTATATTTCGAATGTTCTACTAAAATGTTTTTAGGGTAGCTATAAGAATTCTCACCCAATAAACATTTTCTTGTTTATGATCCCTGTAACCCCGACTCGCCTTTATATATGTGTTTGTGTAGTGTGTATAATAAATAGACGAACGTAGAAGAACGTAGTTTTACATACATTAGGGTACATCACTATTAATCCCTTCAATATATTCCTCGCTTGTGTAGACATACATGTCCTCTCCTTACATTGATCTAAACATTTTCGAAAGTCCTCATGAGTTAGTACCTTTGCTCGTCATTTTACATTTTGCTATAATCGTTTGCACGAACGAATAGCTTAATTTCATCCAACCTCCATTCACTCAAACGGAATTGACTGTTCAAATATCACAAGCGGTCTTACATAGTACACGTTTTCATCAGTATTGGAAGTCAACAGTTGTCATACACTTGCATCATACTTGCTATTTTAACAACTCTCACTGACACGTTTTATTCTCTGAGAAAAGTAACGTGTTGTTTCTAAACATTAGTAGACTTTTATGTGGGGCCATGTATTTATTGCACAAACCATTCATGTGCATATATTTCACTTGAATAAGTGGATCTCAACATTACTCAAAAAGTTTATTTAATCTAATATACTGCCCCTAGCAAATCATCATCAGACGTTTGAACGACTGTGCTAATTTTTCTGACTGCCATAGTATCTGAATGTTAGTGTCACAATTAAAATGAAAATGCATTATTATATTTAATTACATGTCAGAAATGCATAGATATTCATGCTTCTAATATCTTTACTAGTTCTGGAAACTTTGTATGTACGCTTTCAAGTTTATTATTGTAATTAGTTGCGACTATATAGCATTTTATCACATAAAATCGTCCAGTTATTTCGAACTTTCAGTTACGTTTTTTTCGCCATAAACTTTATTTTCAGATGCAAATATTCTTGTGAATGGTTTAGACAATGGTGTTTCTGAAGTTCCTGGAAATTATGATGGTAAGTACATGTCCTGTTTCACCTGAATTTATATTGATATAACAAGCTCACATTTCCAAATCTATTTCTTGTTTCTACCACAAAATATTTGGTGCACCTATGCACTCACCAAAGTATTGTTTCTCAGAAACGAGACTGGAAACCTATTAAGAAGACAAAATGGGAATATTAATAGGACGATGTCAGATACATAAGATGCAATTACAATAGGTTTTATTGTTCTTAGGATGCAGCACCGGAATCTCCAGTGGCTGTTTAAACCATAACTTCATAACTCAATTGATAAGGGAACCCTAATTAAAAGTGGGTGCTGTACTTTTTGCGTTTCGCGACGCTAGTGCATAAACTGATGGCTTCTGCACTTTTTTTCCGATCTCAGTTCCAGAGAGCAATATCCATGTATGTTACATGAAATATTGACTTGGTCTTCCACACAGCGTCTGCACAACTACCTGGATGCAGTTTCATTACTAAGTGTGCAGAAACTATCATATAAGTATTTAATCAACTGTTTCCAGAAAGCTAATTGTAGCACTATTATAAAGAAAAAGCAAGATTGAACAGTCAGCATTAATGTTATGTTTATTTTACAGTAATGTGAATTAATGGTTGTATATTTACCAAAATTGAAGGCTTAGAACTCATTGATCTCAAAAAATATTCCTCACAGACTTCTGTAACAGCCATTTGCAGTTACTCTGCAACAATAGACTTCAAAAGATACTAAGGTTTCCAAACTACAATATATGTAACAGTGTTTGAACATTTTATTAATTTCAAAGATATGATAAAAACATCCGAAACTTCATCAAAGCATGACTTGCAATTTTGTGTTTCAAGCGTTTTTCATTGCTTTATAGCGTTGACCACAGACTTCACATAAGTTACCTGTCATATGCACATTAAATAACCTTTTGTACTCAACAAATGAAAAATATTTTCACGGTGATTCACTCTACCATAGTCCTTGACCTAGTATCAGCTCCTGAACTTAGTTGCGTTAGGACAGTATATTATCAAGATCCCCATGCGTACTTCAGTCACTTAGATTTTCTGATACATATCCAGAAAAAGCTAGTAGCTGTCACCGTTCCTTAGGTTTTTGTGTAGACAACTATAGGCTTCTTCAGGTTGTGTGTCGTTTATCAATTGGGCTGATTTCTGTTCTACACGCTTATATTTTAGTTATTAACTTTAATTCGTTAATTATGAATGTTAACCTATGGTTTTACGTTCTCTAGAGGGACTCGTAATTTCCAAATTAACGTATAAAATCAAACTAAGTTCAGAATACAGTTATGTTGCCGCATAATAAATAGAAATTTGTTTGGTTTGACGATAATTTAGTCATGAACTGACATGCATTTTCTAACCATTAGGAACCATAGAGCACTGGATAACTATTTCCGACTTCCCATTTACGTATAAGAGAACATAATATGCTACTACAGTTACAATAACAATTGTGTCAGTTGTTGATTACGCTATTTGCACACATGGCAATGTTGTTTTATATTATATAAACTATGCATTTTTTTCAAAGAAAATAATGGACTTCATATATGCTATTTTAAGCCTAGGTTGGAAGTATGATAGATTTCGCACATTATAGTCACATAGTTCTTTTTTTGCAAATAGCTGTTGAAAACAGGAAGTTCAATAAACTTACAATGAATCCTAATAAGAAATTCATTGAAAGCAAAACACTTTGAGTTTCTTGTAGAGTTTGCGTAGTCAGTTGTTGGACAGTAGCTGTCTGAAGATATTTGTTATTAAGAATAGTAGAATATCACAAATTAAATAAAGTAGAGAATATGAGTCTTTATGTTTCGAATTAGTAGTTCGATAGTGTTGTGCTGTGATTGGGATTTGAGCGTTCTTCGATTCTTTCACGTATTGAGCAGTTGGTATCTCATTTCTTTAGTAGTTCTGTTCAGAATAACTGATTTTGTCTTAGTTAATGTTCATCATCATCATCATCAGCAACGTAGAACCGGGCACAAACGCCCGTAGGTTCAAGTTGCCATAGCACACTAGCACTACGAGATTATTGAGGTAACGTATAGACAGAATACAAGAGGGAAGAGTAAAGTAAAGATGTCCAGAAAATAACAATAGAATTCAAGATCTAGATGAGGTTAAAGAGTGAATACACTTGCGCCATTGTGACCGATTGTGAACCATATCGCCTAGTGTCTCCAGCCATTTATTGCGATCATCACGCGGCCCCCAACCAGGTAATCTACATCTACCTACATGGCTTAGACCAGTAGTCAAGGACTTCATGGACTGATGCCATGTTTTGGTTTGGTTGCCTCTAACCTTCTTCCATCCTACTTCAGCCCTATCTAACATGGAGCGACGGGGTAGACGGTGGTCGGGCATGCGCAATACATGTCACAGCCATCTCAGTCGATGAAGGTTAATGACCTCTTCGACTGATTTACCGTGTTTCCCAAGAACCTTTTGTCTAACCTCACTATTTCTAATCCGGTTATTCCATGGTATACGAGCGATGTTCCGATGGTCAAATATCTGGAGTCGACGCATATCTTGAGTTTTCATGGCCCATGTTTCGCAGCCATAAGTTAAGATGGCGCGGATTGCTGCGCAGTACACCCGGCCTTTCGTTGAGACACGGATATCTCATCTGCGCCACAAGTGCCGTAAATTGGCAAATGCCAATCGAGCTTTCTGGATCCGCGCTGAGATTTCGTCAGACACCGACCCACCAGGGGTGATGAGACTTCCGAGATAAGTGAAGCGATCAACGCATTCAATTACTTCACTCCCTATAACTAATTTAGGGGAAGAAGCAGGCCAGTCCTGGAGTAACATTTTGCATTTGGGAGGGGAGAAGCGCATCCCAAATATACCTGCATTGTTACTCAAGGTGTTCAAGAGACCCTAAATGCTGTGCGCGTCTTCACCAAATATGACTATATCATCTGCATATTCTAAGTCGACAAGAGAACCTCCTGGAAGGAGATTAATTCCTGAGGAGTTAAAGGAAGTGAGTGAGATTTCTAAGAGTAGATCTATGATGAAATTAAATAAAAAAGGGGATGAGGGGCAAACCTGACGGACTCCACTTGAGGATGAAGTTTCTCGTGACAATTCGCCATATGCTCTGACTCGACCAGTGGTGACCGAGTAGAGAGCCTTTATAAGGTTAATGTACTTTTAAGGTACGCCTTTTAATGACAAACATTACCACAAGACTTCACGGTCAACAGAGTCGAACGCTGCTTTTAAGTCAAGAAATACAACTATAGTTGGGCGTTGGTACATATGTCTGTGTTCGAGGACCTGGCGCAGGGTGAATATGTGATCAATGCAACCCCGGCGAGGTCTGAAACCAGCCTGGTTTTCTCGAGTCTCTTGTTCCCTAGTGTTAGTTAAACGTCGGATGATTATAGTGGCTAATATTTTAGATACTATATTAGTCAAACTGATTCCTCTGTGGTTATCACAAGAGGATTTCTGTCCCTTTTTGTAGACTGGAACGATCAGCGATCGAGACCAGTCCGATGGGATGGTGTTTAGTTCCCAGACTTTGGTTAATATATCAGTCAACCTGCACGCTAAAACTAGACCACCATCCTTAAAGATATCGGTAGACAACATATCAGGCCCTGCTGCTTTCCCTCGTTTCAATTTACTTATGACGTTTTCAACTTCACTGAGAGTTGGGGGACCTGTGTCAGTTTTCCATTCGGGTAGCTTGGAGATTGTGGGTAAGCTAAGAGTGGCTGGGGGCCAGTTGAACTGTTCCTGAAAGTGTTCTGCCCATCGTCCTAATCTTCTAGATTGAGAGTAGATCATCGACCCATCTTTTTCAGAGATGATTTCACTAACTGCCGATTTTCTGATACCGATGTCCTTAATAAGTCGGAACAGCTGTCTGCTACTGCCTGTCGCTGCCGATGATTCTATCGCTCTTGCTTTCGTTGCCCACCACTATTGACGATCCATACGCAGACTCTTTGTCAGTCTACGTTTCAGTTGTCGTCGCTCTTCATCATACTCCGAGCCTGCTGGAATGAGTTTTCGAGCCTCAATCAGTTCCATAGAAGTTCTAGACATCCAATGGTCTTTCATAACCATTGAATTGGGGTTAGATGCTGATAGCGCTGCTGCGTATACACCTGCTTTAAAATCATTCCAAGCTACTTCGGGGGAAACCTGTTGGTCATGGGCGAGTAAATGCTTAGCCAAACCATTCCTAAATGCAATCTTAGCGTTCTCAGACCCAAAGTGATATCTAAAGGGTTTGCCTTATGTAACCTTTCTGCGACCAGTAAAACGCATAGAGATACGTGCTCTCACTAGGGCATGGTCAGAGTCTAGACACGTGCCCCAGAAAGAGCGGCAGTCCTCTATACAACCTCTCCAACGGCAGCTGATGCCGATGTGATCGATTTGTGTCCATCATTGTGTAGATGTTGGAGATCACCAGGTTAAACAATGTCTCGCCTTATGCTTAAAGTTTGTGCTAGCTAAGAATAAACGGTAGTCTGAACATAACTGCAACAGACGATCTCCGTTGCCTGTTCGCTGGGCTGGGATGCCGAGTAACCCACCTAGGTGCTTTTCAGCCTGAATTAGTCTACCTACTTGGGCATTAAAATCTCCTGCTATAATTACTATGTCTGAGTGCTTAGCTTTCTGAAGGAGGCTAGAGAACTTCATACAGAAGTCGTCTTTCATTCCATCTGTGCTGCAGTCAGTGGGGGCATAAGCGGAGACGACAAAAAGGCATCGGCGTGTGTCCCTATCTTTCCGAGTTCGTACTGTGCCATTTAGACGGACAGCACATAGACAACTGTCTACAGGAATCCACTCGAGAAGTTCCTGTTCTGCCCGTAAGCTTAGTGCTATGCCTACGCCAGCAAGGCCACGTGAGCTAGCTGTAGGGTCTCCAGATAAACGAAGAGTGAAGTGTGCAGTTCCATTGCATTGACCTGGTGAGGTCAAACGGATGACCATGCTGGAATCCTGTATGCGTGTTTTGGAGACACAGCATACATCAATTGCACGAGATTCTAATGTTTTAGCTAAGGCAGCCTGTTGACCGATTTGACAGCGTACGCACATTAAAAGCTCCAACATGAAGTTTAGAGCGTGGCTTTAAGAGACCCGGTATGATAATTTGGGAACTCGGGTAACCAGTAAAAGTGGCGCGCATCGAAAATGTAAGAGAAGTGTTATAAGAAGAGACCAGAGATGGAGAACGTGTTTGATCATGAACAAGGTGAACTCGAGTGCTATTAGCGGTATGAGGGCGGTTATCACTTCCCGGTTGCCCACACTGTGGAAGGGTCGTTCTTGAGGAACCTGAAAGAGAAAGAGGATTAGGGAAGGTCGTGATGACCTGAGAGTGTGACCGCATTGCCCAGGGGACAGCTGTTTGGGGTCGGTCAAGTATATTAATTGTTGCTCCGGTTGTCAGAAGGGGGGGCATCGGCCTCATGGCTTCCAAAGGAGCTCGGCTTTCACCATGAAGCGTCATATTAGTCCTTCCAACTTCCAGGGCAGAGTTAGAATGGTTATAAAGATTTTTACTCGTAAGCTGTTTTTTAGCACGGTAGTTGTTTTACGGGATGGGGTTGCTAACCCTATGCCCAACCCTCCTCCTTTATCCAGGCTTGGGACCGGCAGCAACCCTGTGGGGGCTCCAGGCGGAGTTGATGTTGGTTCGCAATGAAACATGTCTTCAAAATACTTAAATAATTGGAATTTTAGTTGATTATAATTTGTAATTTAGATATTATTCAGCGCTTAACAACTAATAACACAGATGATTTTGAGAAATCTGAATGCATATATATATATATATATATATATATATATATATATATATATATATATATATATATAGTATTGTCAGTTTTACATGTTTTTCAGTTTTAATTTCTCAATTTATTTCTCGTCTTACTGCAATTTAAATACCTTATTTATTACCTTAGACAAGTTAAATAATAATATCGATCACCGATTCGGTACGCAAAATAATTTTGATCTGTTGAAGTCGTCGGAACCTGATAATCTATGCGAAACTCAAGGTTAATTATATTTTATAGTATTTACATATGTTTTAATGTCACACTTTTTTCTACAATTTGTAATATATGATTAGAGTAGTGTTTTCTAAATCTGATAGATACCAGTTAATGTTCTAATATATGGGTACTAAATGTGGACCATGAAAATAGATATGCGTAGGCTTCAAGTCTTCGATCATAGAAATCTTCGTAGTATCTCCCGCATATTATGGAATGAGCGAATAAGTAATACTGATATTATATATAGAGTTTTAGAAAAACATGGCAAATCAGTCCGTGGTTGTTAACTTCCATTGACTGGTATGGTTGGGACATATGTTGAGTATGCCTGGCCACCGTTTGCCCCATCGCGCTATGCTGATTGGAGAGGGAATAGGATAGAAGAGAGGTAGGGGCCGCCGAACTAAAACATGGCATGACTCCATGAAGTCTTTGATTGTTGGTCTTACACATGTTGGTAGACGCAGGTTGCCTGGTTGGGGTCCGTGTGACCTGTTGTGATCAGTGGCTGGAGACACTTGGTGATATGATTCATAATCGGTCACAGTGGCGTAAATGTAGTAACTTTATGTTTTTGTAGATCATAAGTTCCACTACTCTTCCATACTTTTGTGTGCTTCATTCCTTTCTACTGAATTGTGCTATTTTGTTAATCTTGTGAATTTGATCTCGTCTTGCCAATGTGGTATTGCAACTTGGACCCATGCGCATACGCGTCGGGTTCCGTGTTGTACACGAATGGAGTAAATAAAATACTAGTTATTAGTAAATCGATTTTATTGGACCGGAACACAATGTTTGTTTAAAAAATTAGTTTTTTTGATGTTATATATATTTTAATAATTATTATTAATGAGATGCTCTCCTAATACTGCATGTGATGATGCATACATGCGTTTATTCTTTTGTTATGGATTAAATGGCTGATATTTATGATGACCAATATAGATTAAAACACAATGATACCATGTGGCCCAGTGATAACCTCACACAGGATACGATTACTAACTCAGATCCCCAAATGAATTGAAATCGACGCGTGATCACAAATCATTAGGAGAGAAATTCCTTTATCTTGCAAAATAACGTACTTATATACAAAATATGAAACAGATAACGCGGTTATCATAAATGTTTGGTCGATATAGTTACTGTTCATATTGCCTCCTTTGTTGTTGATCAAACTCATAAACCTTTACTCACAGGCTTTGTAGAACTTGGTACATATTTATTCATCCGTTCAAATTATTGTACCACATCATTACAGCGAAGTGAAATTTCGTAGTCTAGTACCTAAACGGTATGGAGCAGTCAGTTACGTAGTAACTGTTACGTTCGACTTTCAACTACTAAGCCGTAGGTTCGAGTTCCGTTCTATCTATTTCGGTTTTGAGAGCTGGGTAGTATCACTAGGACTGACTAATACAAAGTATAATTCATAACCAAGCATATAGCTATGTACTTGGTAAATAATTTACGTCATCGCTTATATCACCATCTAAACAGTGAATTAATTGCAACGTCAGCTGCAGTTAAATAATTAGTCATAGTCAATATGATTTGAGGAGGACTAATGAAAGCATGTGGTAATATTTTTATAACTTAGGATCCAAGTGGTGAACATATAGTGAATGCTTTCGGGCCATGCCGTCCAACGTCTCCAATCGCAGATCACAATTATTACACGGCCCTAACCAGGTAGTTTCTATATGTTAAACCCGTTTGTACTTCAAGTTGCATGACTTGTAGCTAGCCAGATGGGGGAAGGGAAATCATTCAACATGTGTATGTTGTGTTTGTGACAGGATAACGATTTAGTCAAGATTAATTTTATGTTTGCAGAGTATTTTGATCATTGTGACACAGTATTTTTAATTAATCGTTTGTTCAAGTTGGATTGTAACTGGCAAGCGGAACCCAGGACGTGCATTTCGTCCTATTTGGGAGTCATCGGTTGGATGTACCTGCATCCCAGTGTTGCTGTTCACACTGGAATTCAAACTCAGTCCTCTTTGTTGCAAGCGCCACCGCGTTCACCACTAGGCTACTGTGTCCAGATAGTCACACTTGTTCAACGGGTATATACAAGCTCAACCTAATTAACTTTTGTTTTTGCGATCATTTTCTAAGCTAATTGGCTTACTATTATTAATATTAAGAAGTTTCTACAGACACAGTATTCATATTTTGCACCTCCATATGCTTAAAATTACAACTGTTATGAAGTTAATGTATTTTCGTATCGTTTCGTCATATGTAACCAATACCATTCATCCATCATAGAATAATTGGTTTTTGACGATTAATTTCATCAAATTGCAATACATTCATTATCCGCATTACTTTCTGCTATCTTTTAGTCCTTGTGAATAAAAATAATGGAATAGTTATTTTTGATGGAATGTTTGACTGTATCTTATTTTTTAGGCCAATTTATTTCCACAAATGACGAATCTCGTGATGGACATATATCCACTCGAATAATTGAGGACATCCAACTTTTCAGTCAATCAAATCGACTAGTCAAATTGCTTCAAAGTATGAATACGTATGCAACGCTTATTTTCATATACTTTTTTGTTGCTACTAATTTTTTAAAAAATTGAACAGTACTTAGTGTTTTAATTGTCATTATCAAAGTTGGCAGTCAAAATTCCCACACAGCTTATTGAGACGAAGTTGGTAGGCATTGCTTTGTGAATTTATCACAGAATCACTCAAACGTAATTCAACTAAATACAAATGACCTAAACTCACCTAATATTTTGTGAAACAGTATGATGTGACTTCTAGTTGCATAAATTTAGATAAGTTGTTACTTTCTTCATCTATAAATTTTCAATCAGCTCATCGTAACTCTTTGCTGGAATTAAGGTGAAATTAAACTCATAGCAATTGGAATTGTACAGCATGAAAACGAGTGTTTATCTTTTTATTATTTACAGTGTTAATAGTTTTTTGTTTCGTCACCCATGGCTGTTGATTATTTCAAAGTCGACGACGCAGTCTGTTCACTTGATCCACATATTTAGAGTATGAAGCCAATTCAGTGGAAGTTTATTCTACTGATGCGCTAAGGTATTCTGACGGAACGTTTTACAGCCACTTCGCATTTCTTGGTATACCGAACTGATACACTTTAGCTTTTCGGTTTGGTCATTTTTTGCAGTTGATCAGTTGACTAATTTTTATAGGTGCCTATAAATTCAATTTCATATTTTCATACTTCTCAGTGTCATACAGTAGTGAAGCTCATATTTACATGAAATAAAACTTATACATACATTACACATGTAGACTACGCCAACGTTTTAACCACCTACTTCCCAACCGGACCAATTTCGAAACTAACATTTCTGTTCTAGACTTGTCTTAACCGAATAACTTTTAGTGTCAACTGTATGTGGAGATGATAGATATAAGAAAACCCCAACAGAAACACTGCAATTGCTGATATTTCCGTTATTATCTCTCCTCTAGAAAATCAAGTGACGAATATATTTGAACTCATAGGTCTGATATACAGTGGATGAGGAAAATCTGTAATCATTGAGCTGATTACAAATTCTTTAATTCAAAATAAATACAAATCAAGGATAAACATTTCGTAGTTTTTTTGAATAATTACAGTTTGGTCTTTCGTTAAACAGGAATTTGTTGTAGAATCGCACATTATTGCTACATTATTACTTTATCATTTAGATGAGTTAAGTGTTTTGGCGAAAGTAAAAATACCAGACGAATCAACTCCTTCCATACCGGTGAATTCTGATCCATATATGGACAAAATTGATTCCTTTGAGTCTGTTGATACTACTAACGATTCCAGCAAAACTCCCATCGAAAGGCTGAATACTGTTAATTGCAAAGAAAGTGATTTCGAAAGTGCATTACAACGTGCAACAGAGTATGCCTCTTTAGTCGCTGATCTTCAAACTCGTGTGGGTGCTGATTTAAATTCACTGTGTTTATTGCCACATCGTCATAATAACACTGATATCTTTAACAATATTAGTAAGTTTTCATGTTTTCGAAGCCAATAAATCACTGTATTCCATTTCTTCATTACTTACTAAACATTTAAATTTTGACACTACGGACTGACCATAGGTAATTATTGAAGGCTAGAAAGCACTTGACATTTGTTTCATCCTACTACAAGGGTTTTTATCATCACCATACCTTCAACCCTATTATAGATCGAACCTAGGACCCGCAGGTCTCGCCGCCTACATAGCATCTAGGACTCAGTGTCAGTATCCAGTCGTTTACACTACTAACTCAAGTTATAATGCGACGTTGCGCCACCATTAATAAATCCCATTTGTGTGTAACTGGTTGTATATTTATACGTCAACTAACTTAAGAATTCTGGAAGAAAATCTTTCAAAACACATGGAGACAAGTTTTTAGATAATGAAAGTTGTAATCAGAAGTTATATAGTCGTAGTTATTAAGTGGATGGAATAACACTGAGCGGTGCTCACAAAGTAATTAACTAAAAGCATAAGTTAGAATGTTATGCAAAGTTACTTGAGTAGTGCTGAACTGACCACTATCTTTCTGAATTTATAAGTTTGGTTTCAACCTTATCATAGCAACAGCTTCGACGAAATATAATAAACTTGATGTTTTTTGAGCATTGATTATTTTGAGGGATTTTGAGATATCATTCTCGTAATCATTATCAATAAGATAACGACTAATAATTCCATTCAAATGTGAAATTTTAGTTTTGTTCTTTAAGTGTAAGTTGCTTTGACATGAACATGTATTCTGCTAAGCGCAGTTAGAGGTAATATGAAGTAGGAATATCGAGGAAGTGAAACTTGTCGCTGTAACAAGTTTCCAGCTGTCAATTTAGTCTCGCTGTTTGCAACAAATTACTCATTATGGTAGTCAGAGTGGACAAATTTCCATCTCATGTTACCGCTATTCTCATTTAGCTGAAGAGAAACCACGAAATAAATGAATTCATTTTATTATGCTACATTCGTTGTACTTTTTTCCCTTAAATAAAGTGACCGGTTGTTCTCAGATCTTTGTGATTATTTGTTTTTAATTGATTAGGAGATGAACATAAGCCATCAACTAAATGTCTCATACTTGTAGGATTATTTAAGGTTATATAGATTTTTAACTTGGATTTTTACATAATATTCCTCCACTTAGCTATAATGTTATATTCAAGCTAAATATATTGTTGACATTTATTAGCAGTGTTTTTTATAAGCAACCTTAGTGTAGTTTTCGGACTATATTATGTCAAGTTTAAATACTAGTCTTAGTCTCTCTCTCCTGCTTATATTAAGTTGCTGTTTACATGTTAGAGTTGACGAAAACTTCCTGAGAAGTGCTAAATGTGTACAACAAACCTGCAAAGCTCTATTGTTAAATTTTTCAAAAAAAACCTAAAAATGTATAAAAGGCTAGCCATGCGTATAACCAATCATTATCGTTGATGTATAAGTCAAATGTTCGTAAAGTAACATTTTATACATGTTTTAAGTGGGCATTTATTACTTTGACACAGTGTTTATTTTTTTGTTGATATTTAATATTTAATCTTTTATTACAAAAGCCATTACAGTCATTGTATAGTTACTCTTCATTAATGTTCACTCTTTTCTTCTTTTAGGTGACGTTTGTGTACCTCCAGATGAATTCAAAACGACTCATGTAACTAAAATGGATGTCAGTCTCGGTACAGAATCACCTGTCAATCGTATTCAACGCACTGAAGTCGAAGCCATTGCTAACAAAAAAGCTGAAATCAATCACTTAGAATCATCTGTGTCTCATGATGAAGTACGGAGAGATGAGGAACTTTCAAAACTTCAAGGTGAGTATTACTTGTGATGACTACATATTACTATGGTCTCTTACGATAAAATAGTCTAGAACTGCAACCCATTTCGTTAGCGATTCTGCTCTGAATGTTTGCCTATTATGGTGTAGACTCAAGGGTACTTAAAAACATAGTACGGATGTGCATATTTATCTAGTCCTATTAATTTCAGATAATGAGGAATAATACCCTATCTTATCCTGTAGTCTATTATGCCCCAATGATAATCATCATAAGCACTAAGTTGACTATTCACAAAATTTAGTAATTCTTCCCATTTTGTTTTATAATGCTTTTTTGTTATCGAAAGATATGATTATTATTGAATAAGTATAAATAAGTAGTCGCTTTTCATCTAACTACAGATTTCTGTTAAACTTATTTTCTTTCTACTTATTTTTTGAAGAAGAGCTATCGAAATCTGTAAATGAGATTGAAATTTATAAACAATTGACTGATGATTTGAGGAAGCAAGGTGAGCTCTCAAAATTCGACTTTTTTGTCCATGTTTTCGTAAAATATAATTGTATTCTCAATATTGTCTTGGATTCAACTGTGCCATCACCTCTTTTGTTGTGATCACCATTTAATATACATACCCTATAAACCTGGTTTGCGTTTTTTTAGCAAGTTTGGTCACCTATGCTCCTCAGCGAGGAGTAACGGGCATAAGTAAGTAAGTAAGTATAAACCTATTTTAATTGTTTCTAGAATGTTATAGTGTGCATTTTATTCTTTTGCACTGTAGATTCCGCTAAAGGAGAGTTGTTGTCATTAGTTCGAGAAGAATGTGATGCGCTTAAGAATCGAATAGCTATAATTGAATCTGATGTTGCAACAAGTCGGGCTGACCACCATCGTCTAGTATCTGAAGCAAGAAGAGCACAATCGGAAGCTGATGAATTGTTAGTTGAACGTGACAATTTATCGAAACAAGTGAGCACTATACTTAGTTTTCGTTAGCATACTTAGATGATGTAGATGGTTTACTGCTCATACATACTTTTTGGTAATTTTGAGTCCTCTGATCTAGATGGTTTGATTGAAACGCTTTTGTTGTCGTTCTAAACAGCATCATTGCGTTCAAATTGAAGCGATCACCTCGATTATTCCAAATGTACTAAGTTAGTTCGTATTTATTACCTTTTTTCCGACTGACTGTTCCTACAGGTTTCATCCTCTGTTTTCATCCCCTCTGTTCTGTTAACGTTCGATTATGTAATTGATTGATCTCATGTGTATAGTTTAGTAGTTTTGATCGATGTTTATGTGCTCATTAGTTGCTAATTTATCTGAATGCCAAGCTTTTAATAATTCCTCACAGCATTAATTTGTTTTTGGCAAGATCCGTAAACAATTATTTTTAGCTGAAATACAAATTTTATTTTGAGGGTGCTGTGTAATCATCATTTACTATTTCACAATATTCTGTTTACGTATTAAATCTTAACTGCTGATTCGACTACTTGATATGATAAAATATTAAATTCCATATTCATCTCTTACTATCTAATTCCACTGATTTTTTAAAAGTCTAACTCATAGTTTATGTCTGTGTTGGTGAGCGAAGTCCACTTGTTTAAGGTCAGTTCGATTATCATGACCAGTGATTTAAGACGTTTATCATAATCGCTCTAATTAGTGCGAATGCTATCACTCCTTGCCTCCGCTTAGATCCTGGATTTCAAAATGGTTACTACTACTTTTACCACCCTTTTGTTGATCTTGATATTTTCACCTCGTGCTAATGTGATGGAGTAGCTTGGATATATATATATATATATATATATATATATATATATATATATATATATATGCCAGTTCTACGTTGCTTACGACTGATTCACTAATTGACAATCTATGGGACTGATTTTTTGTTTTTGGTAAATTTAGTTTTATCAAGATGAACTGTATACAGCACTATTTTTTACTTGAGGTGTTTTTCAATAACTAAGTTGTTTTTTTCTTTGAATGCCCCCAGCTAACTACTGCTAATAGTCAAATAGAACATTTACAAAAACTTCTTGCCACTTCACTTTTGGGCGAGACAAAATCGCCAGTGAATTCTACTAAGGTTGTTATTCCAAACGAGGTATCCAATGTGAATTCATTACTTAGTAACCGTTTCACGGCTGATCAATGTCCTAAAACCAGCAACACACCGTTTCATGAGCATTATGTAAGCAGCCTTTTTATTGTTGTTGTACATATATTCATTCCGTTACATACTTTTTGTTTCGATTGATGTATCGATAGCTAAATAATTGTAGCTCGTAATATCCCTAATAATCTTTTAATGGTGATCCTAATCCCGTCGCATATTTTTTTCTCATAAGCTAATTTTATTGTGATTAGCGGGGCTTTATTTTTCCCACCATTTATAGTATTTCTGTTGATGGATTTCTGTTATATGTGTATTTTTAGTGAACGTCTGCAATTTGGTGATTAAGCTACAAGTTTGTGTGAAGTTGGATCGTGGCTAACAGTAGAATCTGCTACTTGTTTTTTGTCTTGTTTGGAATTTGGCAGCTGGACATAAGAGAATCTTAGTGTTTTTGTTCACGTTAAGATAAGCAGAGTGTCTTTTACTGGTTATAGCCAGTTTTTCCTAATATCTCAATAATTATTACTTTTGTTCTTTTTTTCTTTTTCAGTTCTCATTATTTGCTGTAATCCCTGTTATGGCATTGATTTGCGCGTTCATGGTATATATTTTCCTAAAGTTTGTTCGGTGACCACCATGTATAGAATTGTCTGCTCCTCCTGCTGATATATAATTCCTGCACATTAGTAGCATTCGTAATTCATTTTCTTATTTCGAATGTAGAAATCTAAGCGAAAAATATTGTGCATTCATGTTCTCAATCGACATTATTTGTTTAATACAATTTCTTGAATTTCTATTCACTACTCTACTACTATGTGTACACCAATATGTATCACTTATCTCGGGGAATGTTCATCTGATTTCAATTAAGTCAGTTGGTCGACTAAACAACTAATCAACTTTTTATCTGTATTACCTCTCATCTTTACGTTTTTAACCATAAACCCCTCTTTCTTTTATACATGTATTTGGCTGATATAAATAAATGTGTTTATCACTGTACATTCAAGAAACAATGTCTGTCAATGATGGTTACTTTGTTTGTCTTTGTAGTCAATTTAGAGTTTCTTCATATAGAAAATCAGTTTTCAATACTCTCTTCTTATTATTAGCATTATTATTATTGTTATTAAAATGTGTTTCCTCTTATCGTAATGAATTTTTGCACAATTAAACAGATATTTCACTGGTAATAATTGACATATTCAAGTTACATTGTAACTTCTTTCGATATTAAGGTGTGTCAATGTGTTCTTGTGTAATTGTATATATGTGTAGAAATTTGTATTTATCTATCCTATTATTGCAGTGATCTCTGATGACGTCACGTCAAGTTCCTTTCTGTTTTTTCTTTTAAAAAATTACTATATTGTAGTGCATGCCTTTATTTTCACGGGCTTTCCATAATTCATTTCTTCTCGCGCTTTTCTAAGTGTAGCAAAAATGGTATCTTTAATTTTCCTACATTTTCAGCGAAAAATATTTTCGGCCTTTTTTGTTAAATTTGTGTAAGTAATCTGATTGCTGGTCAACCAACCTACGTTAACTGGGCATACAGACATCGGCTAACATAGCAGTAAACTTCACGATTAGTATTATTACTGTTCTATTATAAACTTATTTCCTTCTATAGTCTTTTTGATAATCTGTAATTTTGTTTCCTGCTTATAATAGCTACTATTACGTTCATGAGCCAGTGAATATGAGATATGCAAAGTTCATTTTGAGTTATGTAATAATTACTGCATATATTAAGCTATATAAATATACGACTGATGATTTTTACGTTTGCTTGCAAAAGCAAGTATTATGCCTTGGTGGTTGCCTTTTTAACCTCTCTTTTCAGTTCTGTAGCTTTTTTTGCACAAAAGACAGCAATTAGGGCTTTCAAAATAATTGGCTTGTATATATATATATATATATATATATATATATATATATATATGCTATGGGGTATTTATTAATGGCGGTCAACTCACTTAGGTGTATATTTTAGTTGCTTGTTATTAATAGAGAATATCATTCATACTGTGAGTGAGTTTTGAAATTTTTCGTTCAACGTATTTTTTCTTCTAAACTTTAGGAATGATACTCTACAGAATACATGTGATTTTGTGTGCGTGTGGGTGTATGTACTCCAACACGAATGATCGCACCTTCCATGCTACCTTTGTTTTGCTTCCGAAACAACTTATTTATAACTTGAAATACGCATTTGCATATTGGTGTGTATGTTTTTCAATACTTTCGGTTTGTATTAATGTGTAATCAAATAAATAAGCCCGCATATTATACGTATACATTCATCTTACCGATTATGAAAATTGTTGTAGCTATAAACTAAAAGGTTACAATTCATCTCACTATTATCTCACATTCGAATATCTACATATTGATCCATCTACAATTTATTTTTTTGTTATTCACTCATTATAAATAATTGTCTAAATGCTACTAAATTTCTTCACAACGATGGTGAGGTCTATTCCTCACATGGATCGTTCACTTCTCATAAACTGTTATTACCATTCACCTATAATAAGTATCTGCATTTTTAGAAAAATTACAAGATTAGTGCAAATGTATGTTATCTCACGAATTATAATTGCTGATAATAAAATCTTGATATATGTCATTTTGTACTTAGTCAAGTGTTCACTGTTAATAAAACTGGGCCCAACATACATTTCTTCACTGGACGTAGAATACTACTACTACTAAAGAGTGAATGTGGTGTACTATGTGTAATTTATTTTGAAAATTTTCTCTTCTTTGTGTTCTTGGAAGTGTAGTTATATTTTTATCTAATATTTCGAATCGACAATTTGACGTTTACGTCTAGGATAAAAAAGGATTGTTCTGTAATTCACTGTCTAATTATATATATATATTGTATTACTCAAAATTACAGGTGTTTCGAAGTGCTTTTCAGCTTGTCGCTATCACGTAGAGGTAAATGATTGAAGAGTTGCTGTTTGCAACTGTTTTAAATTTAATGGATATACTAAACAATAATAAACTGGTGTATAAATTGATTTACTGTGAGTCTTTAAAAAGAATTTTTCTCCTAGCTACTGGATGGTGAAATTGTTTAGTAACAAGTAAGGGTGTGTTTATTCATTACATTCATCGAACTTTTATCTTTTATCACTTTTTTTCTATCCAACGTGTGCCGAATATTTTGTATTTACTTTTATTCATAAATATGTTAACGCTATTGTTGCTATTTAGAACGTAATTTTAATAAGCCTCTTTTGACATATATAGTTCATTTTAGATCGATGCTTTGATTTTCTCTTTTTTGTCATATAATTTATTTGATTTGTGGCTAGCACTGTTGGTTGACGTGTTTAATTTTAAAACAACAGACACCAACTTCAAGTACTCATGTACTCATGTTAACATCTGTGTATATACACATTCAGTAACATCTGTTTATTTGTTGTCCATTCATTGATTGGTTAACGGTCATAGCGTTTGAGCGCTAACTACTCAATTTTCTTTAATTTAACTAAAGATGTTCCAGGCCACTGTTATGTTGTTTCCTTTCTCTTTTTCTTATTTCGATAGTATTGACGGTTACCAGTATTTGATCCTTAGAAACTTATTGCATCCCAGTCACCCCAATATTAGGAATCAAATAATTAAATTTACTTGATTAAAACACTGAGATTGTTGATTTCGTGAATGTTTACAGCCGTGAAAATTGTATCCTTATTATCTTGTTAGAGTTAAACCAAGTCAGATTTAAGTATACGAGTTTGTGTTTTCACGTTATGCACCCTGAATGAATTGCCCCTATAATATTTTTAGTTACTAGTTTTGGGAAGGTTGACTTCCAGTGGAGTTTATGGTGTTGTTTATGGAATTTATGGAGTTTATGAAATCTCTCTCTGCTCGCATACATAAATCCCGATTAACTTCTAGGAATTTGCGTCACCTGTGGCGTAGGCGAGACATCCGTCTTCCGATCAAAGAACGCGTCTACTGCGCAGCAGTTCGATCCGTTCTACTTTATGGATGTGAAACATGGCCATTAAGGATAGAGGATATTCGTAGGCTCCTAGTATTCGATCATAGATGTCTTCGATGCATTGCTCGTGTTTGTTGGGACCACAGACTAAGCAATACGTGGGTTAGGAATAGAGTACTAGGTAGATACGATAAGTCTATCGATGAAGTAATAAATCTTCATCAGCTAAGGTGGTTAGGACATGTGTTACGTATGCCTGACCACCGCCTACCTTGACGAGCAATGCTATCTGGTGTGGGAGTAGACTGGAAGAAAGCTAGAAGCGGCCATACCAAAACATGGCACTAGTCCATGAAGTCATTGATAATTGGGCTGAGCCATGTTAATAGGTGCAGACTACCTGGTTGGGGTCTGCGTGACGCTCATAATAAATGGCTAGAGACCTTAGGTGATATGACTCAAAATCGTTGGCTATGGCGCAGGTGCATCAACTCCTTGTCTTCCTCCAAATTCTAAGTTTCTGAACTCATCATAATTTTCTCTTTACTGATTCATATTTTCTTAAATCTTATCTCCGATCTCTATTCCTTTCCATGATTACTAACTCTGTTACTACCTCCCCTACTCTGGGATTTGATCCGCCAATTTAATCTCAATCTGGTAATTTACGTATGGCAACTTGAAATGATGTACGCATGTACCAAGTTCTACGTTGTAACTGTCTGTCTGTCTATAAGTTTGAGGTGATCTCGCTTTAGTTTGATCGTTCATTTTAACATACAATTTCGAAAACTCCATGAGCCCTTAAGTTCACAAGTTGGCATGTTCTCTTCGACTTTTTAAATACATAATTGAAGTGTTGTTAGTTCGAGTCTTGCTCATTAAATAATGTTTCATCATGTATAAATATTTTCGAGGTCATTTATGGCTTTCATTCCTTGCACAAATTTCCTGTGCATATGAATTTAAGTTTACTATTTAATGCAAGTGAGAATCCTTTAAACTCCAACAGATTTAAGCATTTCCCTGTCTACACTGCATGTGAACAACCTAAATAGGCTTATATTTACACGTACTATAGCAAACTTGGCATGAAACCTATGTGGATACGTTAGAGATGCTCATATTCTTCTTTGTTAGATATGATTTCGTCCAAATAGGTCTTTAGAAGCCTCTTTAGTTATAGTGACTGTTTATATTTACATGTGTCTTAAAAGGGAAGATGCTCATAAGATGTCAAACCGAATTAGCACTATCAACATCAGTGCATATAATTTAAGCCATGCTATATCAATGGCTAAATAAGTACATTATTGCTACACTTCCACGAAATATTAGGTTAAATTAAAGTTGAGTTAAGCCTCTATGAGCAGTGTACTCATAATATCGAATAGTCTAACAAAATAATTTTATAAGTTTAGGGATTGTGCAACCTAATTTTGACGCTTAGTTACACCACTTAATTGATTAGTAGACAGATTTCTATAAGGTAAGTTGGATTGGCTGAAACCCAAAATGCTATATTTAGAAGTAGATCTCAATAATTTACTTTAGTAATTTGCGAATGTGTTTGCATGAAATTATACTATTTCTGTTACGAATTGTTTCATTTGAAAAGTATTAAGTGTTTCTGAATGAACTTTTCATTGGTTATTTATTCGAATTGTTCGGTTCATAGATAAACTCAGTTGAAATCTATCATTAAGTGACGGAGGTAGAGTTGAGAAACGTGCACTTTACACCTTTGAGGTTCATTTCATAAATAAAAATTAAGGTTTACGGAGGTGACTACTTGCACATGTTTTGCGATTTGGACACCTACACTATAGATGAGCTTTTCATCTTGAATGTTCCGCTCCTTAGGTTGTGTACCAGAAGTTTCTAAAATTTGTGGTTGAGTTGAACTCAGGTCCCTCAGAAAGAGCCTAACTCTTAGACACAAACCGGTCTATAAATGTAACGCTCACAGATCTGGGAGTTCTGGTTTCACGTCCATGTGTAGTCTTGGTTGTGCATTGTTTATAAGTCCTTTATTGACGCAAAAGAGGTGTGCAACGTTTTTTAGTTTCTAGTAATTTTCTGATTAAAATAAATCCATTATTATAAAACACAGTGATCGCCAGCCCCTTCTATCAAAATGCGTATTAACCGAATTGTATAATATAGTAGCAAAGTAGTTAAAGCCGAATATCATTTGAAAAATATGCCTCAATCATTGATGTTATGTCAGAGATAAAAGCTAGACTTATCACCCTCATTCTGCTCTTTATTAAACTGTCAAACACCATGCCATTTCTCTCTTTATGTCAATGCGTGTTAACAAAATAATAGACATGGAATTGGCTCAGAATTTATTAAAATGCTATTTATAGATAATGAAAATTGTTTACATCGACATTATCGTAAGTACATTCATTCTTTATCTTTATCTGAATTTTAAGTTCTATTTTTCTTTTGTACACACATTTACACTACCCTTTCCTGTTGTATTCTGTTATCGCGTTAATCCTGTAAATTTGATCTCATCTTGCTAATGTAGTATAGGAATCTGAACCAATCTGCATAATAGACCAGGTTCTACTTTATTCATGACTGAATGACGTCTACACAAGCTTAATAATTAACTTAATGGAAGACATTTTACGATTGTCACTGTGTATCGGTTAATGAATAGATAATGTATAATTAAAGATATCTGGTCATGAAGACAAACAGTCAGAGCCTATATGCAAACATGAATAACAATATCAGGCTAATAGTATCATTCTTTAGTTACTAGTGTTTATTTAAAAGAAGTAAATTTATGTTTTGCCTACGTTTTATGAGCATAATTGACAGGTGAAAAAAAAGATTTTAATGTTTTGTGAATGAGTCAAGTTTTTTTGTAGAGTGGTAATTTCTAACTGTTAATTAGTCATAGAAGAAAGCCTACTTCTGCGTAAAGTAGGCAAGCGCTGATAATATTTTGTATAACAATAGTGAAAGTTACTGTTAGTGGGATATAGACTGGATTAAAGCATGCTCAGTACATGATCGTGATGGCGAACGCTGATTGGCTATTTCTAAACCAATCAGCTCTTTCGGATTGTTGCAGAAGATTCTGGAAGCTTTTTATGTAAATACTATAAATACATTAACGTTTCTCTAACTAACGATTCCTACTTCTGTCTACCCTTGTTATTTGGAATATGATTTATTCCTGTTCAAACGCGTTCTGATTTGGGATCTTGTCGAGTGTTCGGTGTCTAAGAATACTAAGCAATAGGAGTATTTGGTTAATTAAATCTAGGAAATATAACAGTTACGTATTCAAACTATCTAGCTCAGAGAACTCAACAGTATCAAAACAAAAAACAAGATGTGTGTATTGCAGCATACTTCTAACCAAGTTGGTGATTTCATATATTTTTTATAATCCCATTAATTATCGGCTTCAGTATTGTAAGACTATAGCATCCCTCTTAATTGTAGACATGAACTACCATAATTAATCAGTTGTATTAAGTGAACTACTCTTGATATCAGTAGTCTATTTCTTTCCATATTTATACATTGGTAGATTAGTGTACTTTATATTTCCATAAGAAACTTGGTAATAAAATTGATTAAACTAAACTTTGTTAGGAATTTCTCTATAAACATTCATTTGATTATTATTTTCGTTCGTTTAAACCTAAAAGCAGGAGAAGTAGATAGTGGTGATGAACGGACGCTGTTTGTCTTGATATTGTTGTTAACCTTGACCGGGTGTTGTTGCCTGCTGTCAATGCTATACTTTATATAGGGATATCTATATACAGTTGTCCTGTTCGATATTTAATTGTGTTATTTTAATAGATAAATAAGCTTTGTTATATAATTATTGTCTAATAATATCTATTCACACTTGGTGGTTGTGTAATAGAAAATTGGAGTTTTTAGACTGATTATCACCCTAACACTTGCTATTAGTTAATATATTCGTTACTGCTCTGAAGGATTTTATTAATAACTCTTTTACATATATCCAGTTACTTTGGTTAGTAACCACATCTTGTCAGTATGGTCGATAAAATTCAATCATTACTTAGGGCATTATTAAGATCATTTAATCATTGTAAATATCCTTGTCCTGCAGAAGATTGGTCTCAGATCGAATAGCTGTATGGTGACGGTCGGTGAATGGCGTTGTATTTGAATCCCATTTATGAAATATGTATCCTCTCAAGATTACAGGTATGTATTACTTATATTTATTAGCAAGTGCGAAACCTAGTTCATAGTTTTCTGCTAATTACTTCCAGCCACTTAACATCACTGTATGTTTATATTATTATTCAATAAAGTTATTTTTATCACTGAATCGTTCAAATTTACCGGAAGTGTATTTTGCAATCAAAGGTTTTTGGTAAATATAAGTAGGCTAAACGCATCACAAGTATACGATACTTTTCAGAGTCCTTTTGCACTCAAGACAGCGTCCCGTCAGTTTTCTCTGATTTTAATATATTTATTACCCTCGTTCTCCATTAATGTGAATCCATTACGAGACCCATTTTCTTTATTCAATCATCGACATATCAAAGTTGCTTAAATCATGAAACGTTCCAACATATGATAAGTTTTTTTGTTGTTGAATAAAAAAACAAACACTCTTCACATTCTTTGATGTTTGTTCTGCATCCGCTTGCATTTTATTTCTACAGTTCGCCTAAATACAAGCTTTGAAATGCTTCTGTAGGATTAATTTAATAGCTGGGAAAGTGTGTCATAGAATCACAGCACATCATGTTTAATTCAGGAAAATTAAAACTAAATGCGATGAAGAACTTGATTTATGGTCATTTAATTGATATAGGGCATTAAGTAGGCACAAAATAAGTCCATTACTAACTACCAAATCTACTGCAGGATTTGTGTATTGTTATTTTGCTTTCAATTGAAAAAATTCGTATGCACTTTACAAATAAAACGAATCCTGCAAATTAACTTTACTTAAAGTTATCTGACCCAATGAAGTTTAGTAAAACGTTTCACTGAATAAAAAAGATTATAAATATAGTAGCACATTGTGCATAAGCAAAAATTATCTATGGATCAATACATATTGTTTATTTTATTGCATAGATTGTACGTTTAGTCTACACATAGGATTCATTCAAAGTTATATAGAGATAATTTCATTAAGATGCAATAATTGTTGGTATGCTATGAACACATGATGCATAGATTACGATATAGCCTTCAAAATGTTACGGAAAAGTTTTGTTTATAAAAACGGTCGAAATATAAATGCTATAATGAATGATAACGTTTTAAATTTGGACTAATGTCATGCTTTTTGTGTTAAGCAAGACAAATCTGAATTTTGTTTATATAAGATTCATTTGTTCAGTCAGGTTCACTTGATGTCGAAGTGGAAAAGGTTGTGTTCTTTTTGGTTGCACTCACTAAACTAAGTAAATTTTAATCATACACAACTTTTCCGAAATCAACATTGTGAGGTACAAATCACGGTCGACGTGCTACACGTTGATATTAACAATAATTAGAAGATAATTTTTTGGTTTGTAGAAAAATAGTTGGATTTATCGACGCATACAGACATGTGTACAGTTTGTAAATCAAGGTTGTTTTTGTTGCATGATAACTTGAATTGCCTTCGCGTAAGTAATATTACAGTATAACTAACTTATATATATATAGTTCGTGGGTAATTTTAGAAAATGTAGGAAAAAAATAACGTTGAATAATAAAAGTTTCAAAAAGTAAGTATGAAGTTGGGTGTAGTAAATATGTATTGGAGACAAATTACAGTAGCTTATTGTACAAAAGTAGGGGTATGAAGTGTAATATTAAGAAAAGTAAGAGAATTGTCCTTGTAACTGACTACTTTGAGGATTGACATACTTTTGAGTTTACTTGCTCTAGTTAAATACTACTATAGATCAATACAGGTAATTATCTTGCAGATTTGTTAATTCATTAAATCTACCAGAATAAAAACGAACAACTATTAACATCTATTAGATTAGTGAAGATGTTTTTAGCTTGAAAGAAAGCAATTCAGGTAAATTAAACATTTTCTTGAATGTATTCATTTCTCTTTTTTCTAGAATCAGATTAATATTACATGCCTTTTCATTTTTGTAGGAATCCCCATCAATTATCACAAATCAGTGAAGATGATATGAATATTATGTTAAAAAGAAAAGTAAAGAAACTGTCTATTAATGTACTACTTATCAATCTTCACAGCTTTTTAATAAAAGGCTATTGAGATATGCATTATATTTGAACGCTTATATATCGAACTTTTGATATCTACATTGTTTTAAGAAAAACTACAATTGGACTCTGAACATAAAACAAAAGGACAAGAAGTATACAAAAGTTTGACTTCAAAAGTCGGTGCAAATACAAAAGGTTTTGATAAGAATATATGCGGTTTTGGGTTTAATTAAGCCTCCGAAAAGCCTGCTAAAAGTGTAAACAAATTCAGTAATCATCTAATCCGGATGAAGTAAGGATTAACATATATTTTCGTTTTATCATGGATATTCATGAGGTGTTCTAATTGGTCAAAATCCTTTTATTATTTTTCTGGCTTCTAGAGATATCTACGAGGAATTATAAAGATCTGTTAACGAAAATATACGAAATTAAGTATTACTTAAGTTGGATTGTGACTGGCAAGTGAAATCCGGGACGCGCGTTTCGTCCTATTTAGGACTCATCGCCTGGATGTACCTGGATCCCAGTGTTGATGTTCACAGTGGGATTTGAACTCAGTTCGTCTTGTGTCGAACGCCACCGCGTTCACCACTAGACTACTGAGTCCAGACAGTCACACTTATGCAACGTGCGCATTGGTATTAAGATGAACTTGTATATTTCCGTTGATTTGTTATAGACTGAAGCTGGTCAGTCTCTTTTGCTATATGTGCATCCTGAGCGGATTCCCGCGATATAGCAAATTATTCACAAGTATTATTTAAGTTGGATTGTGGCTGGCAAGTGGAACCCGGGACGCGCGTTTCATCCTACTATGAACGTCAACATTAGGATGCAGGTACATCCAGCCAATGAGTCCTAAATAGGATGAAACGCGCGTCTTGGATTCCACTTGCCAGTTCATCGTAATAATTGAAATTGAAGAAATTTTTTTTATTTCATTAGACAATACTCTCATAAACAGTTGACACTTAAGAAGCTATGTTAAGTATGAATAGAGTTTTGCACTTACAAGTCTCGATCTTATTAACAAGTAACATATTTCCGATTGTGTTCTGAAGAGTTTGAGATTAGAAGGTACAACAGCACGAACAGTACAACTGATTGACATCCAGATGCTAGCAGACATACTATCAACATTCCTCAGTCCTTTAATAGATAAGCAAATGAAAGCAATTTCATTATGATTCTCTGCTGCACTAGTATTTAAAATATTCAAAAGGAGGCAGTTATCAATTTATCATTTCCATGATATTTGATTAAATCCTTTTGTTATTATTATTATTATTATTACTAAATTTCCACTAGTTTTTATTGTTATTCACCTTAGCATTATGTTATATAATCTACGCCTAACTTATTATTATTTCATCCACCTTATAATCATTATTTTATTCATCATTGATTTTCATGAAACCAATTCTTTTAAACTTCTATATGAACTTTTCTAAATATACTAATATACGTTCTGTCTTATCGATTCTTGAACTCTAACTAGTCACACTTAATACCTTTAAGTTTTCTAAGTCTATCTTTGAATGACCTTAAGGAAGAACTTACTTATAACTTGGATATCCTATGTTACTAAAATTTTTTACTTTTAATTATCAATGCTTATGATTATCTGTTAATCAATAAAATGACGGTTGTAATGTGGCTGATGAAAGCCAATGTATTATTATACTTTATTAATTATTGTTCTTACCTTTATTCAAACTATCATAAATAGATTAACTAGCAAAAGCTAACGATTCGATTGTAACTTAATTTAAGGTATGATATCATTTAGTGGGTCATTGTATACCACAAAGCACCGAAGCATGTTTAGTTCTCGATTAAACTCTCAGTAATGCACAACCTATTAAGCACACAACCATACCCAAGTTTCACCACATAATTACAAAAAAATCTGCTGAAGACTAGTTAGTCAAGCAAAATGAATTGGATTTTTCTTTATAAAAGCACATTTTACAGCAAAAAGACAATTAACTGATTTGACTATGAAAGATATTGGAGGGTTCGAAAGTTCATTTCACTTCATGCTTGCTTCTGTAAAATTGTAGAACCATAACCACTCGTCACTATGTATCTGGTATCTACACTGTCATTACAACATTTTTACGTACATTGTTACGTATGTAGGTGATGTATGTGATAGGATGACCATGAAAATCTAAACAACGAGTAGGTATTTCGACCTGGTATTGGAATCCACAATCAGGGAAGGAACTAAACATTGAACCTCCAGATTTCATTTGACTGTTAGAACTACTGAACTGGTTTACAACTTCAATCAGTTAGTGACGTGATGCAACGAACATCTTTTGCTATTCATGACCTTTGTTTCATTCCAGATATTGGGTTGTTATGATTTATTAGTAAACCATAGAAGTAAAAACTACTTTCGTTAAAAATACTTTCAAATAAGTGTTCTTTCTCAGTTTCTCTTTATCATTTTAACAAAAAATTTTAATCACTCATTAAATAACGTGACAACATTTTGATTTTATATACGATTATCTACACAAACTATTACCTTGCTTAGACTATGATCATTCATTAGAACTCAAAGGTCCAACATCCATAATCATTAATAAATTTTCACTAACTTTACTGCTCTAAATATATATATATATATATATATATATATATATATATGTAGTGGTTTTTGAGACAGCATTTATAACGAGCTAAATCAGTATCGCTACCACTTTAAGACAAATTAGTAATGTACTGACTATTATGGAATAATTAGACTATCTTAGATTATGTCATAAGTAACCAATCCATATTAGATTAACAATTATTATTTTGCATGCTTCTGATCTGAATCGATTTCAAACGTATAACTTATCAGATGACTGAATAACAACGACACGAAGCTCAAGCCTAGGTTTTACACTGACTTGACATTAGTCAGCAAGGTAGATCATGAAATTTGATGAGATTTAGCACAGAGATTATAATCCAACTAGTATGATCCATTGTTGTTATTAAGGTGTATTGGTTAGACAACGAAAGTCTGTCTGTAATGTGATAATTCAGATTCAAAAATCTACACCGCACTTCATATTTTCATATATATTGCTAATAAGTAGTCCGTTAGTGTAATATTTTCGTTCTTCATAATTTTTGTAAATTCTATGCCAAATAATATTTTTCTCTTTAGATTTAAACAAACATGTGCGCATAGAATAAGTAAATATACAAACGAACAATAATCAACAATTAAGTAAACATAATCATTTCTATTTATTTATCAACGAGAAAAATATGAGAAGAAAACAACATAACCGAATAATTACAATCGATTACGTTGTTATTATTAAGTTAAAAACCATTTTCCCGACATTACATCCCCGCCAACCACCACTTGCTTGTAGGGGTATACACAATAACAATCTGAACAAACATAAGACAAAACGAAATTAGTCTTTCTTTTAACTTTGCCTTAATAGTATTAGAGTAGTCTTTTCAAAATTTTTCTGGCTCCAAGAGACATTGGAAGTAAATTAATTTGTCGGTCTATTAGAATAATTAGTAACTGATTCATTGTATTTGTAACGTAATACGTAGTCAGCTATAATAAATCAAACTGCTATTAAGTTTAAGGAAATTATACGTGTAAATACGATTTTGTTTATCAATCTAGAAATAGTTAAAGAAAATATAATGATGGCAGGTGGGCTTATAAGAAATTTAAATTGTTGTCAACGTGTATTGATAATATGCACAGAACCCAGTTGAATAGAAAAGTTGTATTTATGTCACATCAAAGAAAAAACCAAAACAATCGCGAATAAAGGAATTGATAATCAAAACCAACCACTGTTTATTTTAATATTAGCGAATAAATAGACAGTAAGTAAACTGGACAGAGTCACTGTCTGCGTTAAAACTTGTTATCATTTTTATTGAATATAGTACGCATGCACATAGATTGTAAACACAAGTTATTAGTGATAAGATAAGTAAATAAATAGGTGTTATACAAAAGGTAAATAACGTAAAGTTGTGATAAAATAAATTCACTATAGTAGATTGTACTTATAAACTTGTGAATTAAGAGATGTGTATACTTTTAGAAAGCTTCTTAACATTATTATTAATTGTTTGCATCATCCCGTTGATGATATTCAGGATTGAATTCTGATCAGTTTTTGTTAGCATATGCTCACCTCATTTTATAAGAAGCTTTATAGAGTATAGATGAATTGTGTCTAACAATGAAATTCAGTTGACACATTTCATCCTACTCGTCAGCTAAAAATACCTGAGTCCTTGCGTTGATGTTCACAAACGACTTAACGCTGTCAAAATAATCTATTCGGAATGAGCTCACTCCAATTAAGATTGGTCTAAGTAGAGTTCCGCATGTTAAACAACAACAAGGTACTGCTATCAGTCGTTAATAATATGAAATTCATCATACCAGTTGGACTGTTTGGATTCAGCAGATCAATCGACATGGCAATGGCATTCAAAACGAAATAAATGAGTTTCAGTATGAACAAAACCACTTAAAATGTAGATATATCCAACTGACAAATTTGAAATTAATGAGATGACTACTTTGGGTTTAAAACTATCATAATCATATTAGGAACAGATCTTATCTCAAACTCGTTAGTCTCAATGGAAATTACTATGTCGTAAAATATAATGAAAACAGTGTATGTTTAAATAATTAATTTTCTCTTTGACATTTAATTTACCGGAATGTGGTATTCGTCTCTGCATAGCCTCTTTTAGGCTGTCTTTAAAATTTGAGTAGTACACGATTACCATTTCATTTTAGTGTAGTTCACCACAGTGCACTTTGAAATGGGTCGAACCCTAAGACTTTTTGGTTTTTGAGTGAATAACTAACGGTTGCGTTATCTGATGGGCATCCGATGGTACAAATTTTCAACTTTATTTCCTTCACAACACAGTTTTATGATAAACCAATACCAATGAGAATGGCCGTTCCACACAAGAAATGGCTGTAATCCGATGATCATGACTTAAAACTAGAACTTTTTGAACTCATCTTGAACTACTGCACTGATTATCTAATATTTTGGAGGTAGGTATTTAGTAGGGATTCATTTTATCGGAAGGAAGTATTCGTCATGCACTGAGTCCACTTAAAAAAACTAATATGAGCTACTGGGCTTTGAAACTAGATTAAATCTGTTTAAATTTTACAGGTATCATAAATTTCATCAAGAGTAAAGGGAATCTTTGATTGTAAGTAACACAGCACGAAACCTAAGTTAATCAATGTTTCTTGCTGTCCATATGATAGTGCATATCATTAGGGATCATTCATTAAACATGAGAACAGATTGGTTTATCCATTCAATTAAATCATGCAGAAAGTAAAGCAAATTAACTCCATCTAATACTACATAGTAATCCAAGTCTTTGACTTTATCAACAATACTATTCTTTATTGAATTTAACATCATGAACTAACCTTAGTTGAACCATATCTGAAGACCAAGAAGCACTAGATAAGTGTTATATGCTAACATGCGACTGCTCTTCAGTGCACAACTACGTCCCTGTTGAGTACTGAACCGCCAACGTTCAGGTTTTTCGACGAACACTTAACCCTTAGACCACTGAGGTGTCATCCACTTGATTCAACAATATCCATAACGCCCTATCATTATTTCAGTTTTTGGCTGCATAACATAGATTAGTGGGGTATGTACCTTGATTGTTTATTATCAAAGGTTTTATCAGTTTATTGATTGATCCAGTGTATTTTATTTTGCAAATGAGCAATCCTCTCAAGTAGACTGAATACATAAATTTAGTTTCAAACAACAACTTGAAGTAATTGTTAGTAAAGTTTTGGACTACACCATTATTGTTTATCAGGAATCTTAGTACCTGCGCTGTTGCATTACAGAATTGAGTTGTTTAAATGAAACTAAAAAACCTGAATGGATTTCATTTTTCCTGAAAATCAATGTAAAATTACCTTTTAACATAGTGCATTTATAAGTGTAGTTATCTCCTCTTAATGTCACAAAGCTAAAGCTACACAGTCATTGAAAACCAAATGTTCTGTACAATAGTCTTGTTCTAAAAACGAATGTCTTAGTCAGCGTACGGTTTTTTGAAGTGAAAGTTTGACGGCGAGTAGAGTGGAATAATGGAAGTGAATTTAAAATTTGAGTCCAATTGTAATACTGAAATTTGGTTTTATTATGTTATCTAAGGTTGGAAGTACCTACTTCTACATGAAATACACTGATATTGTTGTACCGAACGATGACGGAAGGAAAGAGATTAATTAATTGACCTAAAAGAACCCAAAACAATCAGAATGCTCCAACTTGGGCTATTAGTATTCTATATTATTTTATTTACCTAAAGAAAGATTGGATGTTATTAGAGATTCGTAAATTTTCAATCTAGTGTCACATACCGAAGTAAGCTAAACGACTGCTGAATGCCAAGAAGTACTGAACGGTTGTTATGTGCTAGTATAGGGCATTTCAGAAGTGAAAGCAAATGTCTATACCAGTAGTCGAGATAGGGATCTTGTGGGTTCTCTCCAAATGGATGACCCCTAAACCACTAACCGGGTATCCAGGAGTTGACATTTTTAACTTTGGTCAATTCGTGAACTAGTGCGGCCTTATCTATTATAACTAGTGATATCTGTGTCACGATTGGCATGGTTTGGATTTTTGAAGTTCTAGTAATAAAACGTGGTCAGTGGAACTCAACTATGTTGGCGTGAAATAAATATCGAAAATGGCACTGGGTGAGGTCTCATTAGTATATGAACTGACCAAATATCTAAATGTCAACTGCTGGGTGTCGGGCCAAGTGTTTGTAGTGAAGTTTCAAGGTCCCTGTCTTGACTGTAGTAGATACATTAATTTGAACTACCAAGGTGTACCATACTAGCAAGTAACATCTGTCCTGTACTCCTTGACTTTCAGTAATTGTTCGACGTAGGTGAATTCAAGATATCCAGTTTATTGTAAAACATATCGTTAAGTAAAGGCACTTTTCGTGTTAAAATCAACAGAGTATCATTCTAAATACTAAGAATTGAGGGATGCTTAGGACAAATGACATAAACCCAAACTCATATAATGAGTAAAAACAAGCTATTCTAGTTAATTTTATCTAGAAAATGTAGTAAGAAAAACAATATAAGGGATTACTACTGATATTTCGTGAGCTACGCCGGTCATGGTATACAGAAAACAATAACCTTTTTTGGAATCAATACTGCAACCGAACACAGACTTCTTGTTCTATGTTCCTACATCTGTTCTGATATTTCTATTCCTTTTAAATGGACTGAAAAACAAGTAATAATTAAACGAACAACCCGTGACAACTCATATTTTATCTGTCTGTTTATATACATACAAAATATTAACAAACAGCTAACCAATAATAAAAATAACATTTATACAAAACATGGACAATAATGATAAACAACTGGAGGGGAGCAAGTATGTAATCAATTAGTTGTAGTTCCTGCATGAAAAATGAAGTAACAACACTTCATAAGTGTAATGGGAAGTTATGACTATTGAAGTATAATAATTATAGAAATAAATTGTTTTACTTACCTACACCCAAATAAACGAAATGGCCTTCTGAAAAAACAGTTCTGAAAGTCCATTGCTCTTCTCGTGTCGCCCGATATATTGACTACATACATTGTTTTCCTTCCATGTTTGTTTTATTTTCGTGATGAAGTCAGCCTTAGACGAATAATTTAACTGCTAGAATTTATATTTGAAAGATTATTTTAGATATTTAGACTGATTGTAATATCCTCATATTGTCCATGTTTGACTTTCATACTGAAACTATAAACTGTTTTTATGTCAATTGCAGACTAATGAGCTTAAACTGTTTATTTATGCACCTCTTAGTTTGTTTTGTCACAAATATTTTGCTTATGTTCTTATGTTTTTCTCCTAATTGTGGTTGTGTGTAATACGGAAAATCATGTTTATATTCATGTGACTGTTTGAAATATATGATATTCGGATTCTGAACGAATTTGTTCAATTTTAAGATTTTTCTCCTTTGTCTAGAGCTAGATCGTATAGGAACAGATTTGCAAGTGTTACGAATACGTAGTCATTATTTAAAAGTCACCCATAAAGTTTGTTCATTATTGGTGCCTTTGGATTAAGTATTATCATGAAACACAACAAAGACTACATTTAATTTTTCTGAACGTTTATTAAACTTGATGGATAATAACAAAATTATTTAGTTTATCTAGGCTTCCCGTGTATTTTTTAAAAACTTCTTGATGTATAGTATCATATCACGTTATACAATCGCCGGAAATAACTTCTAAGTAGCCCATCGGAAATATTTTGTTGCCCATAGTGTATAATACGTTGCATGCTAATTAACAGTTATTCAGTTTGACTGAACGTTGAAGCTATGGAGAAATTAATTTAAGAAATATTAAAATCCAGACTTATCACAGTCGTCCACACGGAGTCGATATTATCCACCAAACTTAGGAATAAACATTGATTATTCATCTGCTGACCAATCTAATATTTACGTAGTTCTATTTAGTGGTGACTGAATTTTATCAATCAAGTTACAATATGATGTTGCAAACAGGACTAGACAAACGTTACATTGTTCACTATTCATTCATCAATCAGTTTACAAATCTTAGTCCTATATGAGGATATTCGAGGCAGAAATAGCTCATTTGCATCGGTCATACATTATGAAACTGAATGATATAATAGTTAAGTCCATTAGGGAGTTATAATTCTTTTAAATTATAAGTGCACTCTACTAACGACTCCCAAATGGCAGAATCGTAGGTCAGGGATATTTTGCCAACTACCTCCAATCAATTTAATATAAATAACCATCGTTACTCTGAACATTATTTTTAACTGAGAACAGACAAAGACTTGAATATGCTAAAGTATTTTATACTGTCATGAGATCAGTTTTATTTGACCCTATGTTTAAGGTTGTATGTGATCACTACTGAGGGGGGGTTGTAGTTTTTTTTAATAAAACAGCTGTCTTTAATCTGTCTTGCTATGTGATGTTTTTACCTTTGGTTCTTTTTATTTAGTGATAAAACACAATAGAAAAATTGAATCCAATATCTGCTACAATCAACCTAATATGATTAGTATTTTACAAAAGTGTTAAATCGATATTAAAGTTATTTTTACCTTCTGTTTTTGTTCTTATTTCTTAACACATTTTGCTACCTGTTCTATTCTAGTTCTGACTTGGAATTAAGTTGGTGTCCTTGTCGAATCGTAGAATACTAAACGGGATTAGTACTTAATATTTTAGGGTCAATAGGGACAATCCAACAAGAGTAGAATGAGTGACATATTAAACAAGTTTATACATATATAGCATTTTTGATATTGGATTATTCATACGTATACTCTATAAAAAGGTTATCATCAATTAGTGAGTTATTGTGATTTAGGTAGCTGTGTGTCTGACGTTTGCATGCAATGGTAAATTACACTTACACGTTTTAACAGTTCATTTACAGCCTTCACACGATGATCCATTAGTAGCTATTGGAGTAAGATTTGGATAAATCCGAAAATTTCCAAACCACTTTAGGTTGCTTTATTACTTAGGATTTCAGATTAGTTCACACTTGCAACTCTTTTATGAATCAAACTCAGAGTTTTTAGATCTGACCGTATTTACAGTTAATTTAAATGATTGAGTATGGATTGTGACTACTTAAGGCTTATTATTTTAAGTGTGTTCATCGAAAAATAAATTGTTCTGCTGATTTTTAATTTATTTCTTTCACGAAAAAAATCCTTCAACTGAAAAATATTATTTAATAACATTAACCAAAACAATGAATCGGGTTATTTATTCAAGTGTACTGCAATGATGATACACATTTTTATGTATCTTAAGTATGATTGATTGTTTTGTTTTTAATTAAATGTAGTCACGATGGTTTATCTTCTATTGTTTTAGTACATATATAGTACAATAAAGAGTGTAAAGACCATTAATATTAATAGTAATAATTTGAATACTCGAAACTAGCTCGTTATTCAGTATTTAAGTTAATCAGTAGATTGACAGATTAACTGGCTCAGAATATCTACTGGTCAACAAGAGGTAAAATTAAGAGATTTAAACATTTATACATCCATTTGATACTCATGATACAATGCCACTGTTTCGTGCTAAGATAATAAGGTATGTGCTATATCGTTCAGTCTGTCATAACCAATATCAAGTCTGGTAAAATCAAGAATTGGCCAACGCTAATTTACGATGTAAGCGCTATGAAATGAAATTGTGTGGATAAAGAACGATGGAGTCAAAATAACTTAATATCAGTAATAGTGAGATTGTCTGAATGTTGAAAAGATCTAGTTCGGTGGGATAGAATGAAAAGTATGCATGATGGATTATTAAAATTTAGAATCTAGAGGACGATATGTCTCAAATGCATTTACACTAATGTGACCGTGACTGAGCTGAAACTCAAACCTCTAACCACTGTTTAAGATAATCGTGACTCAACCTAATAAACAGCTACTTCCTAGACTTATGACTTATTTTGGTTTGGTCCTCACGAGCTTTTATCCAGGCAGGTTCTATGCTGAGGAACATAGAGCTTCAATGTAAACAGCTGTGAACATATGTAACAAGATGTTCTTACTACCTCAGAATCACAATAATCTTCATTGTTTTATTTGCCATCTTTGTCTGCTACCGTATATATAACTTTATCATTATTCACTCTGTTGTTCTACTGCCGATTCTAGATAAGGTCGTGGGTGAATCCTGCTGAGAAGTCCCATACTAGGGCAAAACATCTGTTCAGAGATTCTTTTTTTTTCTTGTTATTGAATCGAAGACAATTTATGCTATCAATATTAGAAGTCTTCACAATGCTTACACTGTTACTCAATATCAAGTCTTAATTACTTAACTTCAGGAGACAATTTTTTCAGCTTTAGTAACTACCATGGACCAGTAAAATTCAACTTTATTCAGTGTAAGGCAACTACCCACTCATGTCATGAATGAGGTGGAGCAATATGACTTTTAATGACTGAAGGTGAGCTTGTCACTCAGTGGTTTGGTGAATGAGCGTTCGTTACAACGCCTGAAGGTTCTGGACCCAATCTTCAGTGACATTGTGCATAAACCATGTAATGGAGTATCTTTACTAGGATGAAACAGCTGCTAAGTGTTTATAGATTCACAGTGGTGCTTAACCCTAATCAATCTGTGACGAACACATGACAAATTATAATAATAAGTAAGTAATATTAATGGTAATTTATTATTGTAAACTTATTCAGTGGTGTGAGAAACTGATTAGATATAATTTGGAAGTGCTTGTAACTTCCTGTTAGTGTTGTTATAGACTGAAATCGATAAGTTTCTGTTGATAAATGTGCACCCTGAGCGAACTGCCTTGATACATTGGTATTGTACGAGTAAAATTAAGATTGGATTTTCAGTGGTAATTGGAATCTGTAATGGACGTTTCGTTTCATATGAAACATTTCAGCTAAATATATATATAAACTCTAGTGTTTATGTTCAGATTGGGAGTCGAAATCACCCCTTCCTTGTTAGGCGCCACTACATCCAACTGTAAACAACAAGGATATACAAATAATTCTAGATTATATATGTACACAGACATTACGCAAGAGTGGTTATCTGGACTCAGTAGCTTAGTGAACCTGATATGAACATTAACACCAGGATCAAGATGCAACCAACTGGCGAGGCATAAATAAGATGAAGCATGAGTCTTAAATCCAAATTTCCATCCAAAATTCAACGTCAATCAAAATTGATATAGTAATCTATTATATTTTCAAGAAGAAGCAAAATTATATTACGTAATAACGTTTTATTGTTTATGTAGGTAGAGTTTGCTAAATGTTTTATGTATAGATTATCAAAGTTTATACTACCTTCCATTTATTTTCTTGTTCACTTAGTTTGTTAATTTTATGTAGAAATAAACAACAATCATCCACTCGAATTGTTTTATTTCTCCTAAAAAACAATATAAACATAACTATTTAGTTGGTTTTTTAAATTTAATTTATCTTTCTTTTTCACTTTAAAATATTTTATTTCAACAAATTAATATACATTATATTAATATACATCATAGATTGATGAAAATGAGAATTCTACTAATGGATACCGACTCAGTGGTTCAGAATGTTGGGTGTTCACCAACCTGAAGTCTCTGAGGTGGAATTTGGGATATGCACTGCTGAAGAGTTCCACACTGGAACGCAACAGTTGTCAATTAGTGCTCTCTGGTTTTTCATGGTGCTCTGCCAAAATCAATGTATGACGTATTCAACCAGTTAAAAATATCAATCTCCACAAAACTAACCATTTTAATTCAATAAATGAAAAAGATAAAATATTCATTTAAAAAATACATTCTTTTATTGATCGTACGAATAAATTTTTGAAAAAAATTAATAAATAAAATTAGAATAACCTTGTATTGGTACATCCAGCCGACGAGTCCCAAATAAGACGAAATGCGCATCCTGGATTCCATTTGCCAGCCACAATTCAACTTAAAAATAAATAAAATGTTATCATTTTACTAATATTATCATCAAGAAATATTGATTGTCAAAGAAGAAAAAGAAAAAAAGAAAACTTATTTCATATTGCATAGTTCCCATTTTATTAATCTGATTAGATAGTAAACGCATTCATGATTAAAGTAGAATAATGAAATACATGTATTGATTGTTTTTACGACCGAGACGATAGTTTGTTACTATACCTTCACTCTCTTTCACTTACACTCTTTTTCACACTCAAATACATACACATAAAGACACTTTAATATAAACATTTTGATTAAAGTATTTGTCAAAAAGTTGACTGATTCAATAGAAGATTTCAATGAATTGTTTCTAGAAATATCAAGTTCTCTTTTTTTTTCAATATTTTCATTAGAGTATCGATTCTTTTGTTTTCTGAATAGTTAGATGAAAAGAATTCAGAAGTTTGTTAGTAAGTCATTTAAGTTTATAACAGAAATATAACAGAAGATAAATAGAATTTGATTGTTCAGGTAGTTACCTCTGATTGTGTTGTGTTAATGTGAGTATGATAATATAAAAGTGAAATTTCAGATAGTTTTCTTAACAACAACTTCAGGGTTAACTTTATGTAATTATTTTATAAGCATAAAAATTAGTTTGTTATGTTGACTATAGCTATGAATGGTTGTATTGAAAATTTTCATTAGTTACATTTATCTTTATATTTTTGTTAACTCCCCTATTTGATTAACCCATGATTAATCCATGTGATGAATTGACATTTTCAGTATGTATTGCTGAATAGGGTAGGTGTTTATATATTTATTGATTGCAGATTATTCAGATTTTCATACATCTAGAAACTCAAGTGCAACAGTAACTAACTGATTTAGCTTATAGAAAGCAATCAACTATAAAATCGTTCTAATAGTAGTAGTATATTGTAGCTTTTACTATGATTAATCAAAGATTTCTTAATTTACTTAATGATATAACCTTTTCTTAAAAGAATCATTAAAATGTATTGAACTACTGATTAAAAGTTTAACAAGTAGCTGGTCGTTACAACTACCTTTAGTGCTTTGATTAATATCACTCACTGTATCATTTCGGAGGGAAACTGTCCAGTATATACACGAACTATAGTCATACAAATTTGTATTTAAGAAAATCCAGAGCTGTTAAATCTCATTTGCCAGTTAATAAGTTAGCCTTAAAAAATTTTGTTTTGTCGCTAAATTAAACATGATCTTACGATAGGGATTTATTTGGTCTGTATAGAAAATATTCCCACTAATATAACTAACTCGACAGTAAAGTGTAAAATGTGTAAGTAGATATTCTGGGTTCGAATCCAACTGGGAATAACAATTCCCTTAAAACTGATGATAAGTACCAAGAGGCACAAAAATTAGATGAAATAGTGTTTCTTGAAACTACCTCCAATCATATCACATGAAAATATTCATAAAGCTAGTTTATATGGATTCTGATACGGTATAAGTCTATGTGTCTTCAGGCTTCACTGTAGTTTCACTCAGTGCATGTCAAATTACTTTAATTATGGAAGAAGCCCGGAATAACCACACAATTAATAAATATTATCGTTGTAGCATCGTTGACGCATTTGCTATGCAGAGCAGTTGTTTAGTCTCACTGTTCCACTAAGGATTATTAACTGGTTAGCTGATGAATATTATTTTTTACAAGCTTCAGTAGTTAATAGCGGATTTGAGATTAGCGCTAACTTTAAACTTATTCACCGTTAATATTTTTTCATTTGGTATTCATTCACTACAACAAACTACATTACAGTCGACCATAAACTGGATGAACTTATGTAGAGCTATCACTTCTACTGGGATGACCTTTTGAATTTTGCCTAGAGTACTTGATGAATTCTTTTTACACAAATGCAAAACAAATAATAATTTTAATTAGACTTTACAGTAAATATTGGGTCTGATATTTCAAATGCGTGAGTTAGACAACCTATGGAAGCCATAAGGCGCTGGATAGATGTTTCGTCCATCCAAGAGACTCTCCAGAAATTCCTATACGTGGTTCTATTGAGGAATCAAACCCAAAACCTTAGAACATTCCGATGAAGATCTAATTGTTAGACTAATTAACGGACGTCCAAAGGCCAATATCTCTACAATGCCCAATTGCAATCAGTATCAGCTCACTAGTGACTGACTTCAGGCAGTAATTCTTGGCGTTCTTTTGTAAATATATGACCAATGAAGTTCAACAGTATTAGGTGTTAGGAAGTTGCTTGCTAACAGAATTGGATGAAGTCTTTCAAATATGGTGAGAATTGACTCGAATTAGAAATATCAGCAGTTGAATGCTACTTTGGTTGTCAAACGACCAAACCTTTGTCGCGAAGCCTAAATGTCATAGTCCAAATCCCTAATGGGTTGTGGGCGCTCGCTGGTGAAGAGTTCTATGCTAGGACGAAACAATAGTTTAGTAGTTTCTTGTTCAAGTAGGCTCTCTAATATAATGAAATGCAAAAATATGGGGGTCGAACCGTATATTATTTAAGGTGACTCCATATGAATAATGTAGCATAATATATAATGCGCATTTTGGTACTTTAAGATCTAACACATTTATAGATTTACGATTATATTTCAATATGCCTGTAGATTTATTTTATATTGATTGTAAGTTAGATTATGATTGTGCCATAAATTGACTGAGCTCATCATTGATTGATTAATCAGTAACATATCGCTTACAATCAATCTATGAATGTTATAAAGATTTCAAAAATGTCACGATCAACAGAAAATAAGTCATTTACTTATTTATACATACGGTTAATTCTGTCCTCAAAATAATATTTCCACCATTATTTACATTAAGATGAAGAATTTATATTATAAAAATTGTTGCTTACTAGTGTTCTAACAGACAATCAAGTCACCACCAGAATACATTCTGTTCAGTAGTGATTCTATTTAAAAATTACTCGTACTTTACAAAGAAGGTAAGTAGCTTTGCGACGTTACTATGTAAGAAAATATCATAGAAATTATTACCGTACATCATTAAGTCAGGTCATCAGTATCATTCAAATGACACAAAGAAGAACCATCTAAAGGAATAAGTTAATTTTAAAATGTTTGCATATTTTCATTATTGATCATATATGGTTGCCAAGTAGAATTAATTGATTGACCCTTAAGAAATAAAAATTCATACCCATTATAGAAATAAATTGTTTTCAAGTTCCAATATTTTGAAAACAATGCAATACTACTTGAAATAAATAAATAGATTTCGAATCTTTTTTGAAGGTATTAACACTACGTTTTGAATGCAACTACCTGACGAATCGCAAATAAGAACAACATAAACATCATTGATTTCACTGCAGCAACAGTTTGAAAATCAAAATAAAATAAGTGATTTTTAGTAAGTAGTAAACAATCAACTGGCGAACAAATAATCGTTTCAAAATATTATTAAAATACCACCTAATTATCTTTAGACTAACAGTGCTACATTTGACCTATTAAAGATTTTAAACAAAATTTGACCACTATGAACTTATTAATTATAAAATCACAAGCCGAAATAGTTGTGGCCTGATAAACTGAGTAACACATTTTCAAGATAACGTGATAAATCTTTATACATTTATCTATCTATCTATCTATCTATCTATCTTTCAATGTATATATATATATATATGTGCAAACATTTAAAATAAGAGTAATGATCAGTAGTATCTCGAAAAAAATTCTTCACAACAAAGCGAAAAGTTTATTGTGACAATAATAAAAATTCAAATTGTTGCCTAAGTTACATTTAATTTTTTTTCAATAATTTGATTCAATGATAATCAGTTAGATTTTATATGTCAAGTACTTGTGAAAAAAATATCTGGTGATTAAGACAACAATAATTCACATAAGAATTCCTTACATTCTATGAGAAAGCTAAGAAATTAAAATGTTTTGACTTAAAAATTTAATAAAATAAGAAATAGATAAACATTAATTTTAAGAAATAGCGATAGTTTGAATACAGTCTACTTCATTATAAAAAGAAAATGAAAGTTTATTCAACATTTTACCGATTAAGTAAAATTATGTAGGAAATAAATAAAAAAAAATCATTCAGTTTAATTCTCTTCAGTTGACTACAACCTATAAAGTTTTAAAAGCAAAATTACACACATGTTTGAGTATACTTACATAAAGGTATTCGGTTAGAGATTGTTGTTAACATGCATCAACACAAAGTAAAAAAATGCATAGTTAAGGTTAAGTGATTAAATTATTCCAGCATATATATATATATATACATACATAATGTGTTGAAGAGTAATCTGTAAGACTGTTAGTAAATAAAAGAAAACAGACTAGATATGAATAGTTACTTGATGATGTATAAGAACAAAACTGAGTTATATGATTGAAATTTAATGAAATTGGAATAGTCGAGACAATTCATACCAGATAGCGTTAAGAAATTTCAATCTAAATAATGATGTGTTGTAATAATGATCAGTGAGGATTATTTTACTAAGATGATATGAATAGTAAGTGGTCGAGTACTTTCAAGTTTGGATATGCTGACATTGATTTGACTGATTCAAATAGGAGACGAATTAGTAACATGCTCAGAGAATTATTGAAGAAAGAAATTTAGATTTCTACTTATTTTAATATTAAGCGTCGAGAATGTCTTTTACTATGTATGTATGGCTTACTAAAAACACAAAAACAAGCGTTCCACATAGATCTATACTATCAGTAATTAATTCACCTTAGACATAAAGCTGTTAGCCGGCTAGGTATTAAAACCAATTTGCTGATGAATAGCTGTGAATACCTATAAAGACAAGTTCTAATTTGTTAAAGCATTGAATCACATTGACATCTATAAAATTTTAATGATGTCACTTCCCTGTTTATCGATGTAACTCTGTTTGAATCCAAAGGCATTGTTTCCGAGTATTCTGACCATCTGCCTTTATCAGTACCTGGGTCTAAATGGTTACTATTTATATACACGAATAATGTCTAGTTTAAGTTCAACAACACCAAGCACACTCATTTGATACGTCATGTTCTCGTAGATACTGTTAGACGAAGTCTAAATAAGTATTTAATGACTGAATATTCTAGTCATGCTGATGGAACACTTTTGTGTGTAATTTTAAAGACCACACTACTCATTTATTGGAAACTTTCAATATGGCCCACAGTAATATCCATTTTACCACTAAACTTGAAAAAAGACGATTTTCACTTAATATAACCATAAGCGAAGAGGTAGGTACCAAAGTTCAGTGACCGACTAATCGGAAAAGTACTTGAATTGATTTATATCCTAATTATATTAGTTTCTGTTCACTCAGTTATGAAAATTGTAGTGGTCAAAGCAGTATTTTATGTTGCAGAAAAATATGTGCTTCAGACAAACCGGAGGTTAAATTGATGAACGTAGAAAAATGTATGAGACAACTGTCGCATACAGAAATTCATTGATAAGTACAAGAAAGCTTAAGATGATGATTCGAAAGTAGCTACAATCAACAGAATACATACCTTTACCCAGTCTAACTTTAAATAGCAGTATCATAGGGACAATCATTAAAATTCTCAATATTGCACTAAACAGAAATTACCTTTTAACAAACTACTAGTATTGTAAAGAATCATTTGTTCAGTAACTCAGTCTAACTTAACAAATTTTCCTTTTATCTCCTTGACTGGTGTGTATACAAATACTAAGTATTATTAGTAATGATAATGTTATAACTTCTGCTTGTTGGCTTTACTAACCACGCATAACTTCATCACTTGAACACCTTAGACCGTCTTAGCTGCAATTCAGAAGACAAAAACTAATAGACAGGAATGTTTATTCCAGTAAGATAGTGAGTTATATGCAAAATATTCATATATTTACAGTTTTCTGAAACAATAAGATCATCATTATAATCTATTCAATCCCATAATCAATAATTTGCTGTATTTCTTGCATTTTCATCATCAACATTCAAGTGAATAAGTTAATTTAGTTTAAGAGGTGTGATTTACATGTCAAAAATCAGCAAAATTGTAAAAAAGGGCCAGATTATAATGAAGAATAAAGATTTATAAAGTATTCTTATTAGTTATTAGGTTGAGCTTGTATCTTCCCGTTAATTAGTCATAAACTAAAACTAGTCAACTTGTGTTGTTATATTTGCATACTGAGCGGATCGCCTTGATATGGCGGTAGTCCACAAGTAATGTTTAAGTTGGATTGTGACTGACAAACCGAATCAGGGATGCGCGTTTCATCCTATTTGGGACTCACCGGATGGGTGTACCTGCATTTCAATGTTTATATTCACACTGGAATTCAAACCCCGTCCGCTTCGTGTCAAACGCCACCGTATTCATCACTAGTCTACTGTATCCAGAAACTCACGCCCAGGATTCTACTTGCCAGTCACAATCCAACTTAAACATTACTTGTGAACTACCGCCATATCAAGGCAATCTGCTCAGGATGCAAATATAACAACACAAGCTTACTAGTTCCAGTCCATGACTAATCAACGGGAAAATACAAGCTTAACCTAATTACATATACATCTGTAGCACAAGTGTGATTGTCTGGACACATTAGTCTAGTGGTGAACGTGGTGACATTTAACACGAAGTTTAGTGAGTGAACATTAACATTGGGATGCAGGTACATCCAACAGATGAGTCCCAGATAAGACGAAACCCGCTTCTTGGACTTTACTAGCCATTCACTATCCAATTTAAACACTATTTTTACAACTAATTCTAGTAATTTGTTTATTTAAAAAAAGGTCACGTAATATAACAATGTATTAATCAAGAATATAGAAAAGTGTGAATGAAAATTAAATGAATATCATAAGTAATAATCATGATTACTTGAAAATTCAATGTTAAATATTGTTCTTATTGTTACTAAAACAGATAGAAATTTTATCACAGGTCCAGGGAGCAACGACTAATTTCTAACTAAAGTCCAACTAAAAAATTACTTCATGTTATATTTAAAGTGATAAACTAGAGCTTACTGGAGTTTACTTTGGAAATTAGGCGATTAAGGAAATTGCAAATTTTCTTATAGATAGAAACCACTTAGAATTCTCAATCTCTGATATCTGTAAGAGATGAATACTAATCCAATAGTCTTTTAGTTCATAATAACTTTTTATAGTAATAAAAAAAATACTTTTTATCATTGAAAAAATCACAATTTTTCTAGCCCTCTGCATATCTCAGTTTTAAGAAAAATTATTGGTTTCAAAAAGGCATATAATTTATTCATTTTTAAAGGGAACTACCATGTTGCATAATGACTTATAATGTTAGTTGTGAAAAAATAGTTATGAGATTAGGTTCCTATGTACATGCATCTACTGAGGACCTATGTCAAAGTTTGTTAATTTTGGTTGCTTCACAACATTACAAACATTGAAGAACATGACATAATTACACTTTGATATTTTCGCCTTCTCACTGAATGGTGACTACAAATCTTATATCAAGTTCATCTGTTACAGTAATGGTAACTAAATGATGGATGCAATTGTTGACTAAAATCGGACGTGAAAGAATGTTGGTAAGTTATATAATGCATCTATAGGTCTTCGATGAGACTTAAATGTCTATCACACATAATTGGTAAGAAAATGAATAAATATTTGGTTGTCCGTAATAGTGTTTGATACAACCACAAATACGACTCGTTGGTGCATGATAACGTTTCGTTGATGCAAAATAAACCACTAAAAAGTTAGATCTTATGAAGTCTCTGCAGCAGCTTCTTTGTAATCGACTTTGCGTAGTAGCACGCACGTGTTCAAAGTCTTCCACAGTCCAACTTTTCAAGTACGTAGTTTACTTACTTTAATGTTAATCATATAAATGACCAAGAGGCGGCGAAGCTGTATTATTTTACTGAGCAAGGCAGGCATATAAAATCTGTTTGAAGATAGGAATCTGCAGCATTTCTTCTATACTAAGGATGAAATCAATTTAGCATATCGTTTTTCAGACGTGATTGGTCTGGATAATTTCATTTTGCACCAAACTGTATGCATAAGTGACACGTTTTAGCATAGTACTAGTGGTTGATGATTGATTTAATGACAAAATACACAATGAAGTATTACCGTAGTTCTTGTTAAATCGGAGCTCTAATACTGTAGTTTTTCTAGTCGTTATCATACAATCATATTTCATAACTACAAGGTGCCATTGCCAAATTTCTTAATCAATCAGGATTTCAGATATTCTGTATGGTCAAATAATTTGCCATTACTATTATCTGAAGGTTATATCAGACAGATAACAAACCATATATGAAATGAATTATTTTAAAAACCGTAACGTTTTCTGTTTTGATAGTAACTGCAGGGATCATTTACTTAATCTTTAGCACACATAAACCTCGAGAGTAGACTTCACTACAAGCTAACATCAGTTGGAGACTTATTAAAAATCCAAAAGTAACTAAACAATGAAGTTTTGACATTATAATATAGTGTATTCACGATTGCATATATACTGAACCCAGGAAGTTCTAGTTCTGTTATTCTTGCTATTTATATAATTGTTCACTACTAGCTCAAATTTAAAACAAAACTTTAAATGATAACGGTCTGTTAGTGAATAGCATCTTCATATTGAAAAACTCTTTAAAAATCATTAAAAAAACAATGTTTAATATAAGTTTTTATCCAAAATCATCTTCTTATACTTCATAAAATAAAGTTTTGTGTGCAATTCAATAGATTCTAGTCGAAGGTTGTATGTATGTAGATACGTCTGCATGCATTCACTGTGAGTAGAATCTGTTTAAGCACACATAAACCTCGAGAGTAGACTTCACTACAAGCTAACATCAGTTGGAGACTTATTAAAAATCCAAAAGTAACTAAACAATGAAGTTTTGACATTATAATATAGTGTATTCACGATTGCATATATACTGAACCCAGGAAGTTCTAGTTCTGTTATTCTTGCTATTTATATAATTGTTCACTACTAGCTCAAATTTAAAACAAAACTTTAAATGATAACGGTCTGTTAGTGAATAGCATCTTCATATTGAAAAACTCTTTAAAAATCATTAAAAAAACAATGTTTAATATAAGTTTTTATCCAAAATCATCTTCTTATACTTCATAAAATAAAGTTTTGTGTGCAATTCAATAGATTCTAGTCGAAGGTTGTATGTATGTAGATACGTCTGCATGCATTCACTGTGAGTAGAATCTGTTTAAGCACACATAAACCTCGAGAGTAGACTTCACTACAAGCTAACATCAGTTGGAGACTTATTAAAAATCCAAAAGTAACTAAACAATGAAGTTTTGACATTATAATATAGTGTATTCACGATTGCATATATACTGAACCCAGGAAGTTCTAGTTCAATCAGTGAATTCATTTGGAGAAATTGTTGGATAACATTGACTTACTCTACATTACTTTCAGATCTACTTAGTATAGAATTGCTCAATCATTAAAAAAACAATGTTTAATATAAGTTTTTATCCAAAATCATCTTCTTATACTTCATAAAATAAAGTTTTGTGTGCAATTCAATAGATTCTAGTCGAAGGTTGTATGTATGTAGATACGTCTGCATGCATTCACTGTGAGTAGAATCTGTTTAAGCACACATAAACCTCGAGAGTAGACTTCACTACAAGCTAACATCAGTTGGAGACTTATTAAAAATCCAAAAGTAACTAAACAATGAAGTTTTTGACATTATAATATAGTGTATTCACGATTGCATATATACTGAACCCAGGAAGTTCTAGTTCTGTTATTCTTGCTATTTATATAATTGTTCACTACTAGCTCAAATTTAAAACAAAACTTTAAATGATAACGGTCTGTTAGTGAATAGCATCTTCATATTGAAAAACTCTTTAAAAATCATTAAAAGAATTACACGTTTTACCTATTAAATTTATCGAAAGACATATAACTAATAAAAATAGAAATAGTCCTATTTAAAAAAAGAATGATTTACCGGTTTTACAATAGAGTAAATAGTTGCCAATTAATTTAAATTGAAATATATCATGCACTACTTTAGTTAGTTGCTATTTTGTACAGGGTTTAACTGACACTATAAATGTATATACATAAGTTTTGTTACTCATTTTAAACAAAAACAAACACGGATCATTACCTGTTTATTGATAATCGCGAAACAGTAAGTTAAATTGTATGTGCATGCAATTGTAAATAATGAAATCGAAACTATTAAACAGAACACTTCGCGTTAAAGTCCTGCAGCAAGACACAGAAAAGAATACAAAAACAACAAGGATATATATACATATATATGCATTAGTAAACTAGAAAAATACATATTGTATATATTTAGTAGTTAAATCCAATATGTATGTTTCTTCTTATCTCAGGACTCGTCTTCTACGCCTCATGACTAATTTACACTCTAAACTACAAAATATTATCCACTAAGGTATTAAGTTTAGTTAACCACTAACCTTTCTTAACTTGTTTAGTGTTTGTATGTGTCTGAAATTTGTTAATGTTGATAACTGCAAATGATCAGTTTCAGCTATCACATGTGGTTTACGAGTAACATATTATGAAGTTTTAAGTTTTAGTATAATTAGATAGTTGTAGCAATAAAATCAGCATTAACATTCCACTTGTGATTGCTATTACTACATTAACATACACACATATACCAATTCCTTTTAGAAACATCTATCAAGGGTAATGTATTTGATTGAATATATCACAGATTGATGTTGGCAGGGTACCATTGACAACAAGGGAGCACTGGAAAGCTGTTTCGTTCTCGTGTAGAACTCCTCAGCAGTGCGCACCCCAGATTCTGCACCAGGGGCTTCAGGTTGACGCGAACGCCTAACCATCTGCACCACTGGGTCGGCATCCAATGGTAGAATTCCCATCAATTTGTGATATATATAAGCCTAATGTATATTTGACTATAAAATGGACTGATATTCAAATGCATCAAAAATGCATGATTCACGAGGAAAAATTAAATAACCTGTCCATTGTTATTAAACTGGAATGCTGTGAAGTAGGTACGTAAAGTAACGGGTAAGGAACTTTTTTTACCTAATTTTTTATTTTGCTCACAAGGTGTAACTATGGTCTCGAAGAAACTGGCTTCCCCCCCCCTCCCCTCTATAACTCACATAGTCTTGTAATGCACAGTCGTTTAGTCCAGTTACCACAGTACAACATGATCAATAGAATTCAGTCGGTTACAAACAAACCAAACACTAGTTACAACTCAGTGATCAATATTTGTATAATACATCTATGAATTAACCAGTAATTAAACGCGATTGCATTCTTTTTCAAAAAAATACACTGGATACTAAAGTAATAACTGATGCCAACTAGACAAACTGAATTGTTTTCGATATGTCTAATATGTAAACGTAAATTCTAGCATAAAAATATACATTAATCTGTTAGTACTACAAATTGTCTAGGTAACAATTTACTTAACATTATTTCTAAAATACGAAATAAGCAGCATAGCATTTTATATTGATTGGTGTAACCAGTGTAAAAAAGTGTTGAACTTTTATTGATAAACTTCAAATTAAAAAGTTAGCACTATGATTATTCGTATTGATTAGTAGACAAAACAAATTCAAATACATATTATAGCGGTAAATGTTATAAATCAATAAATGTAATTTTTTGAAGTTACCATTTTTAGAAATTATAAAGTCTCTCTATTGTATTATAATGTTTGATGTGTTAAATGGTTTCATGGTAAAAACTTTCGTTATCGTACGTAACAACGTTATTCTGCCGTTTAATTTAATTATTTTGTCTATGAATACCTAGCTTCAAAGGTTTTGTTGAATGTTTCTTGTGGTTGACTTACAATCACTTAATTGATTGATAGACTAGTATATGCAGTTCATGTTGACATACTTATTGTTTACAGATCGATATGACTACCACAGTTACGGAAATTATCTTATATTCGTTGTATTTCATCAATTTAGAGAATTGATATTAACATGATCAAATTTATGACAGAACACACATTGTATAAATCACCAAGTTGGGTCACAAGTAAGCACTGACTTGGAATCCTCAATGTCAGAGGAGAATAATAAGATTATAGTACACAATTTGCCGGGAATTGCAGGCAAACATCAAAAAAATGAATAGCACATAAGAACAACTGGAAAGTTGAGCTCAAAACAGGACAGTGTTGGTTGGAGAATGCTAGTTAGCTGCTTATCCTTCACGAAGTATAACAGTGAGTAAAACAGTGTTCTGAAATTGAAATTTCTAGAGCATCGTTAGAATTTGAGTGCTGATAAAAAAACTAAAACATGAATGTCATCCCAGTGGTTTAGGTGACCAAGAATTTATCTTAGTCAATGAATAGTTCTCATCATTCATATAACATTTCATTTTACATACTATAATACATGGTGATTGTTGTGCATTCATCACGCTGAACGATCAATATTAATGTACTTTCTCAGTTTTTTCTGCCAACATCAGACCTAACAATTCAGTAAGCGTTTTAATGATAAGATAACTCAATTTACTCAATGTGTATATCGAGTTTCTTCCTTCGCATCTTCCTAACTTTGCTGTCACTTTAAAATTTTATTGCCATTACTACTCATATCTTCATATTATTATCATTATTACTAATATTATTGTTATTACTAGTATTATTCATTCTGTGATCACATAACCAATTTTAACGAATACTGAGTGCTTTTTATCACTTCATTATTATTTTGTACTGTACCTCAGTCTTCTTCCAAACATTTGGTTTCATTTATAGTCACATTGTTTATCTATTTTGCACCTTACCAGTATAAATTTATTCTGTTGATCAACTTGATCACTCTGACAATTTTAATTGACGCATAAATTGATCAAGTTAACGTCGCAAACTAGTCATTTTAACAACTAACAATCCCCAATTCGTAGACTGTATTCCAATTTAAAAAATGTCTCTACTTTAAGTTTGGATATTCACTTTATGAATTAATTTTGATTTATTACTGTACAGTTCTTGGCTTCAATTTATTACCAAGTATATTCTTCGTTCATCCATGCTTTGTTTTGAATGTTGAATGAACGGATGCTAATTCGGTTAAACGATTAATATACAGATTAAATAAACTAATCTACTTAGCACATATAAATATTTTAAGCGATGTTCATATTTTAAAGTGTACCTGAGAACGGTTTTTTATTCTATTTCGTATAAAGCTAGAAATTGACGGAAGTGAAGATTCTACAACTGGACGTCAGCCCGATCGTATGAATAGTTATGCGGTCACTGTGAAATCTGAAGACCTTGGATTTAATATCCTGGAAGAATTGTGGATGTTCATTGATGAGAAGTTCCATATTAGGATGAAATGTCTATCTGCTGTTTTCCGGTTCCTATTGGTACCTAACCAACATTAGTCTGTGACGAATACAATTAATTAAAATTGGCATATTATTCGAATATCTAATAATATATCTTGATTATAAAATATATTTTTTAAAATAAAAATATCATTCATTGTATAGTAAATAAATTAATGCTCTCATATTCATCTAAATCTGAACTGTTTGAATGTAAGTATGTATAGATGTGTTTTTCTTCTGTTTTGTACACAAAATTTATTATATTCATTTACTATTCATATTCCTTAATCAGTAGTATCGTAACAAAAATCGATTTTTATGTTTTAGATAGGTTACATGACATGATAAGAGATTCAACCTTCCTCCCTCCCCCTCCTCTTAACAAAAAATAATAATGATTCTTATCGACTTGTTATGACTGTCCAAATTCTAGATGAAATAAGTTCTTTTTTGGATCTAAATTCAATGATTTGGCTACATGCATACAGAATAATTTGAAAAGAAAATAACAAAATGGATTGACTAAAAAAGGAATAGTTTCTATAATTTTGTTAAAATATAATCAAAATACTTTTATGCATATATACTGTGTATAAATTTAGTAATAAAATCTTTTGTTGTCTAGTGATGACATAAATACAATTTGGCATACTAGTTACAAGTTGAATTATAGGCAATAATCTATGGATTTATGATCAAAATTGTATTTTGAACGAGAAATACAATGAAGAACTAATATTTTATCCGATTAAAGATTTATCAAATGAATGTACTTGTCGTTGATGTTAACATAGAGACACGGACTTAATCTGTTTGTGTCAAATATCATTATTATTATATCGAGAGATTTAAGAAGAGTAACTAATTTTCCGAAATGTTTTGCAGACAACTATTTCATTTATTTACCTGTGCTCTCAGCCCTTAGCCATTATTGATCTCGTTTTGTATAGATATTACTCTCCTTATTGGTGTGTTGTGTAGTATGGTTTTGTATATATATAAAGGATTGTATAAAATGCAATATGATTTCTGTTTTGTTGGCTCGTTCATCATGTGTTCTTCATTCCTGATTCGAGAATGGTAGCCACTGGGTAGACGCCTACGGGCACCGATTAGTAGTTATCAAGGTCATATGCCACTATTTGATATACGATTGTAACTGGCCCGAATATATTTTAAATATAACAATCGCAACAGAGATGAGCATATCGAAAATATGACAAATTTGGTGACGCCGGCTTAACATAACAAAAATATATCAATTACGTTCTCCACTGAATTCCGTGAGTCCAGGTAACTGAGGCAATTCTCTAGTAACTTGCTTACGGCAACGAAAACTTACCAATTGCTGTCCATAACAACACCGGTAGGAACACACAAAACCTTTCAAATTTAGTTAAAATTCTCATGAATGCACATCACAAACATTGAAGTCAGTGCTTAGGTGACACTAATAACATAAAATACGTGATTCGTAAATAGACAGACTTCATAGTAAGCCAAATAATTACTTAATCAAGAGGCTTCTGAAGTTATCCATGAGTAAAATTTACAAAATTGTATATTTTGCACTAAATTATACACCGTAAGTACAGATGATCAATGTGAATATCAGTTATTTTATCAACATTAGATAAACCATATTTAGATTCATAGACGATATTATTTTATTTAAAACTACTATGATACATTCAAGTAATAGTGACATTATAAGAACTTAATTGAAATAGACGACATGTATATCATGGTAAAAGCACAATTATATATTTAGACTTCTATTCAATATATATTTTTATGTAAATAAAATGAAGCGGTTTGAAATTCTTATAGTGGTTTATTGTATTAATAAACCATTGCAAATATCTTATAAGTCAGATTCGATGCTCATATTAACTGATCACTAATAACGATTAATATCTTGTTCGACCTACCCTTTTTTAGTACTAATTGATAACGTTGTATTGTAGTCAGAAGTTTAGTTAAATAGACATTTTGTACACTTTACAGTCGATGGAAGGTAGTTTAATTGATAGTCGGTAATAAAATCTGAACATAGAATTCTTCCTCTTTAGAACTTGCCAGCAGACAGATCTTGTCTTTTTGAGAAGAGTAATGTTTTAGTCAATTAGACTAGTGGCCACATTTCATCGTAATAAGTAAAATTTCCTTAACAGTAGACAAGAAAAAACATGTATTAAATCTGTCACTGTTTGGAAATCAACTTACCTTATAAGCGATCAGTCACAGGTAGAGCAACTCATTATTAGCAATCATATGAAATTGGGTAACATGGGTTTGAATTCCACAGGGGGGGCATCAGTTTTCCAGAGATTACTGGTACACATTGTTGAAGAGTGCCAAAATATTTCCTAAGCCAGTTAAAGTTTTCTGTATGTCACTTGTTAAACCATCTTACTTATCTAGTGTATGCTTAAGTACCTAATATTGTCTTCGTTGATCGATCTAAATTTAATCATTTTCATTAATTGTAAAATAATTTCTTGATCTATGTAAAGTTTTAATTATTATTTGTATTTCGTAGTGATAAAGCATATATAACTGAAATACGCACATAGACTTAGAATTATATTTTATGTCAGTTATAGTTCATGCTGTTAAAAGTGGCATCATCAAACTCAATCACTAATAGTTATATCATTGTAATTAATATAACATTTCATCATCATATTTATTTCTAATAAATCTGAATCAGAATAAAATCTTCTCTATCTAGAAAGTAGGCAACACTCACTAGACTAAACATACCTCTTAGACGTTATTATGAAATTAAGACCAAGTTCCATACGGACTAGATTTATAAAATTTCATTAGTGATTTATGAAATGCATAAAATAAAATAAGAATCATAAGAAGCTTGTCAATTTCTTGTGAGTTTAGAAATTTTAATAAACCAATGAATTTTTCATATTTTCTCTAATATGAAATGATGTTTTCGGTTGCATTGATGTCTGTTTGTTTCACCCAGTCTCCAACTGTTATGTTTTCAAGCAGATAAGACAAACGCGTGGGTTCTTATTGGGTTAGTACGGTCCTCGATACAATACAGTTAAATTATCTAAGGTAGCTAGATTCTATGTCTGATTTCCTCGACAGTTTCAATCGGATACTACGATTTGTTCCTTCCCAACGTACAGCTACTCCAAAAGACTAGACTTGTAAGAAAAGCAAAAATATGTCGAATGAGACTAGCAAACAACGTTTATGTATCTCACATTTGAAATCGAATTGACTGATGAAGGTTTACTAATCATTCTTACAAAAAATTAATGCAACACCTTTCGCTTGATTTTACATACAATTGTATTCTCCAAACTTAGAACCATAAAAGATTAGAATTATTTTTTTTAGAAAAAACATCTAGATACAAGCCGATTGACTATAAAATATCTGTTACGTATCAATGGAAAATACCTATTGCGTTATGTAAACAAAGATTACATTTCAGAGAAGAGTTCTCTTCTCGCAGAATGCATGTTCAATACTGTACAGTTGTAGATATTATAAACATTTTACTACAGAATCATATTCAATTATATTTAGTAATGCCGATAAGTGGAGAAAGTAACAACAAAAAAATGCTATTCTTAACAATATGAAAAATGTAGTTTCTAAGGAATTGAGTATTCATTAAAGTGTTATGGAAGTAAGACATAGACTGTTAATTGTAAAAAGAAGCTGCCTAATAAGATTAAGTATTTTAAAACCGATGAAGAGTTTCCGCTAGAGTTCATTGACAAGAACCTAAAGATTGAAAATTCCAAAGTACCAGTAACCTCCATAATTAAGAAAATACTATACATGAATATTGGTTTCGATGGTGGCAGGGCTGCAGACATCATGATAAAATAAATTTCCGATTCACTCAAAAAACGTTTCTTCATAGCAACATTAAGGTTAGTACTGCCTGGTTTGTATTTGTTTAACAATAACCCAAAGGATCAAAACATCGGGCTACTTTTATGTACATTTATAAGTCCATTTGTTCTTGCTAAGGTCAATGTTTAGGTCGTTTGATAAGTTAAAGTACAGTATAGGAACAAGCAAACGTAATACTTAAAATATCTAAGCACAATTTACGAATGGGGAAATCATTACTTCACTTTATTAACCACTTCATGCCAATCAAAATATAATATTTATGACTAAATAGTTTGTTAGGAAAAATCAATTATGTTACAGGGGTGTGTAGATTTTCATGATAAATAAATGAATCGTGGCTTTGTAATGGCGTGTTACTATTAAACCTAAGGAATGACTATAAATAGACCCATCTACGTTTCTGAAAAGTTGTCAGGCAAATTTTTAAAGAGCTTAAAGAGAAAACAATTAACAATATGTGTCTCATGGAAATGTTTACTAAAAGACAAATATCTACCTACAGCTGAATACAAATTACTGTGGTTCCAACCATATATATAAGTCTCCTTTTGCTCATGGGAATGGTATAATATAATGAGCCGTATTTCACAAAGGATGTGAAAACCTATTATTATACAACAATACGACTATCGTTTTTTATATTGATCAAGTTATATCTCTAATTGTAACTGTAAATCCTATCTTTGCAATACATTTAGAGCCCTAAAATCTTATTCTTGAATTACATTACGTTTCGCCATACGTTATTCTACGTTTCGAATTACCTTGCAGTACATTTTTCCGGGCCTTACAGAAATGATGAATCTAAGGTCGCGTAAAACTTTATAACATGAAAAACATTGGATAAAATTTTTCAATTCCCTGAATTTTTATACGTTTTTCTCAATGTTTTAAATATTGTTTCTTTCTTCCCCACCCCCCTACGCCCCGAAGAAACCTTATGTAATTTATCACCAGTTTTAAGGCTCACTAAGTAATCTTGCTGTGAAACTTATTTCTTACTCTGAAACCTATCCAGAAATCATATTTCTAACACTTAAGGTCTAAATTTGATTAAGTGGCTAGTCTTTAACCTGATTACTAATCCTAGCTATGCTATATTAATTTCTATAGCATACATTTTTGACAGCTGTTTCGTCCTAGTATAAAACTCCTCAGCAGTGAGCATCCATACATTTTTGATCAAATTTGCGATACCTTTGGGGTCGATTTTACGTCGTTTTTGGTTGGTTCAAATACTTTGCGAGATCATTTAAGCAGGACGTTTTTACGTTCCTAAACTGTTTTCTAGTCATCTGATGCTTTCATATAATGGAGGATTGAAGAGCATTTTTAATTTTTTCTTAAAAGATTGATAATAATACACTTTAAATTAACTTATTTTCACTTTTGTTTCTATATCAATTTCTCAGAACAGTTCTTTTCAATTTTAAAGTTGTTTATTTGGTCATTTACGCTAATACTCTTTTACAAATAATAATCTGCATTTAACTTTCATAACGCTTTAATGAACGCACAATTTCTTAGCAACTACATTTTTCAAATACATAAGTATAACATTTCTTTTTATTGTTACTATGTTTACTTATCGTTATTACTAAGTATAATTGAACATGCTTATGAAGTAAGATGTTTGTTTACAGTATTGAAAATGTATTCATCGAGAAGGAAATTATTATTCTCTAAATTATATTCATACTTTCATAATCTATTCTATAAGTAATCAATTGTTTACCAACATTTAGATTTTCTTAATTTAATTATTTACTTTTATTGGATTCTTTAATTGTTGTAATTTATGTATTTTGTTATTTTTTAAGAAAAAATTATTAATAATCACCGTATAGTTACAAGACAACATGATAAACTTTGATGTTTCTTCTTCCACCTGTTGTAACATTGAAAATTATGTTCAATAAAAACTGAAAATTTATTGAATAAGGCAACATTAGAGAAACTATGTAATTAAAAAAAAACATACTTTTAATCATATAAGTTGGATTGTGACTGACAAATGGAATCCAGGACGCGCGTTTCGTCCTATTTGGGACTCATTGGCTGGATGTACCTGCATCCCAATGTTGATGTCCATAGTGGGATTCGAACTCAGTACGTTTCGTGTCGAACGCCATCGCGTTCACCACTATACTACTGAGTCCAGACGGAATTATACAAGTTTATCCTAATATTTTTAATCAATTTACAAATTAGAAAGTTTAAATCCAATTATTATAATCACTATGTATATTGCTACAATATTCATATCCTCTATCTATTTTTTTCATTAATTAAATAATAGATGATAAGAAGTTTATTATAAAGATTCTAAAAGTAATGTACATTATTTCTCATTTCTCTATTCACAATGCTTAGATATAATGAATGAACTACTGAAATAGATAATTTAATGATAATGATTGACTTAGTAAATTTATTGACATTTCTCTACATTACACTTATTATACAAACATTAAGATGAATTATCTTTCCAGACTTTTATAAAACTCTACAGTGTGTTAAACACATATCAGCATATCATCTTTTCTAAATGAATACTATATGATTTCAAGGTTTTCAATTCTTGTTTATGATGAACTGAAAGAGTTAAAGATCATTTGATGCGTTCATTATTCAACTATGTCTTAAACTATAAAAAAAACGATAATTTTAAACTAATCATTAAGTTGCATTTCATTTGAAGTAAGTCTCTATTGTTTAAATCTGTATGTAGTGGAAACCAACTTAATACTTCGTTGATCCCGATGTACGTTAAAAGCTACTCACTCGTTACACTGTTGTGTTGTAAGTAGTTTCATGGTTTTATAAATATTTACTTCATTTAATACTAACAATTTTTGCATAGACAAATATATATAGGCTCCCTAGGTGAGAAGTGTTGGAAGTTTCATGTAGTTTACTGTTATTTATTGATGTTTTGCATTTTCTGTTGTGTGTCAGATATCATTTGTCTGGATTCGCTACTTTAACTGCTCATATGGAAACACTTATATAGGGCGCACAGTCTACGAACGAGGTCATAGTGTAGTAGAATATCATCCGTCTTGGTTAAGCAAAAGACAAGTTAGGTAGATTAAAAGTTCTATTTAGGTCAACTGATTGACACAGGACATAGAGTCAATCTTAATACATTTTTTGAAACTATTTATCTACCTCCATCAATTATTTCATATGGCTTACAAATCCGTCTTCTATATACGGCGAAAGCTATTGTTATCCACATCCACAAAGCGGATGCGTGTCTTCAGAAAATTGTGTACAGACACTCGTTCTACCTTGGCCATTGACATAAACCATAAAGTTGGGATATGTTTTACATCTTTTTCATTCTTCAGTTTACCTTAATTTTTTTCCAAATCTTTCAACATTACATGCCCGAATTGTCGGAATAGTCATCCCTTTGTTCTCGTTATCAAAATATTTTTCTAACTCCATTATCACCTTATATATATATATATATATATATATATATATGTAAAGTGATAATCGTGTTAGAAAAATAATTTGATAACAATTAAGTAATAACCAAGGGATGATTATTCAGACGATTTAGGCAAGTAGCGATGAATTAGTTTCAAAAGATTTATTAAGATTGATTTTATGTTTTGTGTCAATAAAGTTGGCCTGAATAAAACTTTTAATCTACCTAACTTATCTTTTGCTTAACCAAGACTGATGGTACTCTGCTACACTATGACGTCGTTCGTAGACTGTACGCCTTATGTAACTGGTTCCATATGAGCAGTTAAAGTGTTAAATGCATATGTATATATATATTAGGGTAGGGTCTTAATGAAAAACTAACTGAGTAGAAACTTCTGCGCTCAACGGTTGTTTTCATTAAATGTTTTATTTTTTTTAATTTTACACTATGGTTTGTATATTTGATTTCTTAATAATGATAGGAGTAGTTGAAGCTGTTCATTCAACTCAATAGTTCTTATCTGTTAGAAACAATTGAGGAGTACTTGACTAAGATATGTTTTCGCTGCTAAAAAGGTGTCAATGTAATTGCAATATAAAATTATATATAAAATTACGTATCATAAAGCATAATATCACTATCGTATTCAGCTTTTCTTATTCCTTAGACAATTTATCATACACATCACGATATACTGTCAAATTCATGGTGATACGATTGATTTGATCGAATCTTCACCGATATTTTCATTGCTAATCTTAAAAATACGAAACATATAAAGAACACTGATGAAATGAGTCATTATTTCAAGCTTATTGATGACACGTTTATTTTGTGCTATAATCAATAACAGGCGAATAGCTTATTGGAACATTACAAAAAAGTGCATAGAGATAAATTATTCACTATGTAGCATTAACAATGTACTAGATTTCACTTTTTCAAAATATGACAGTAGCTATATTACGAAAGTAGATTTATGTGAAGTAAATAAAGCATCTATTAAAGTGTAGATGATTCTGAGGCTTTAGAAGTATCAGGAAACATTAACAGCGAAATCGATATACATACACTTAAAAAAGGATATCAAAATTTATGTTTTTTAGATACTTTCTATGAGCACTGACTGAACAAAGTACTTTGGACATTTTACCTAACTTATAGTAAATTTTCCGAGGAATAAAACAAATCTTTTTCTGGGAGCTTCTGTACATCGTTTAGTATTCATATTTAGTTTTATTATGGGGTCATGGTGATAGTCAATCATTTGGAATATTCTTAAAATTTATCGATTGTGCTTTTTTTCTATTGAATGCACTGCAGCTAGATATAACCGCTGTAACCATCTATAATAAATAGCTCACAATGTTAATATGAAGTATATAAGAAAGTGGAACTTGGAAACTATTTTCTGAAGAATTACTATTTGTAAGCTTAAAGTGTATTTAATAAACACTTTTCATATTTACTTGATTGTCAACCTTCATTTAACGAATTGGCTTAAATACCAATTGTATTTGAAAAATCTTAACTATTGAAATAAAAAATCTCGGTGTTTCATCCAGCAAACTGTTTTGAATTTCTTCAGGGAAACAAACAAGATCAAAACTATTAAAGTTAACTAGAAGCCAAGTCTATTCTTAACTCATTGACTATCCAGTCATTTTCGAATGTTGAAATCATGTTAGTAGTAAGTATGAGATATTTGAAATCAATAGTAGGTATTTATATTGTAATATTAATGTGAATTCAGTGTTTTGAGTTTGAAAACGCTACGGACCGTAGTAAACCTTGATTATTTTGATTATTTCCCTAGAGAAATTCAGACTAGTTTCCCAGGTAAAACTATGGAATTTATTTTTCGATTTTTGAAATGTAACTTACATCTAATGTCTTTTTAATACCATACCTAATTTATGTCAGACTATTCGTCCAGATTTGGAAGAATGTTTACATAACTCTAACTGTTACCAAATCATTTCTTAATTACAAATTACTTATAATTAATTATGAATCTTTTACTCAGTTCTGTACTGTTAATTACTTGGTCATGTACATGCTGAGACTTAACATTTGTGATGTATTACAGTATTGTTATTTGTTATTGATTTCTTTAATCGGTCGAAATCGTGAAGTGGGGGGGGGCAGGAGTGGATATTTCATAGGGTCTCTATAGTTTAGCGTCTGATTTACTTCTCTATCAAAATCGTAGTTACTGTACATATGCAGAAAATAATTCAATGGTAACCTATCGCTCATCTTTTCAAAGACTACTAAGAAAGATTATTATATTTTTATGTTATATAACAGCTTCCATAAGTGAGACTTCCCATGTGATGAAATGATAACCTAATACACCATTTTCACTATTCTAATGAAATCATCATTTGATTGAAGTCACATCTCATGTTATATCCAATTGTTAACAAATGTAACAAATGGCATGTTAGATTTCCATAAATTAGTATTTGCAGAATAATAATAATAATATCCACTTATAACTTTCTGATCACATATTGATTCTATCTATTTTCATGTCACATTAACTAAATGTTAATTCCCTTCTTTTTTATAAAATTTTAAAGAGTAAACAATTATGTACAGTAATATTGACAGTAATAAAATACATGAATATGTACATCATATTTGGTTATATATTGGAACCTCCTTACACATATACAAATGGGTGTGTGCATGTGGATGTGCATAATATGAACCTTATTTTTATCAGATCACTGATATACAATACATAATCATTTGTTAAATATATACAAAGTTAAATGTCAGCCTAGTAATCTGAAGGTTAATTGCTATTCACATGGCTTACAAGTTCTACTCATGACTAATTGATGAATTAACATAACTGAAAAGTTTCAGTCTACGGTGAGACAGCTGTCCAGTACAATTTCGTTTCCAGTAGTTGTTTAACTGAGGATAGTTTGATTTGTGAAACTAGATGTATTACATTGACTATCCAAGAATGTTTTCAACATTCAGTATTTGAAAATGTTTACACTTTTCTGTTGTAGATCACAAAAACTTCAATTAATTGTGTTTTAACATGACTGTTTGTATTATCCAGAGAACAAATTAGTCTGAAATTTATAATAGAATGAATATATCTATAGGCTACATGAAGTGTAAATGTCTACTTATTAATCTGTCTGCGTAAATATGAGATTTTCATCCAATAACTGATAAAAAATGCTAGGAACATAGGTTCAGAATATCATTGTGTTATCTAACAAATCTATACTCTGTAGACCACTTTCTGCGTACAACAGTAATAGATAAATAAACAAAAACTTGACTCTAGTATCAGTTGTAACAACAGCTAAAATTCGCTTTTAAAGTCTCTTGTTTTGTAAGTGAAAGTTAATATATAAAGAAACAAGGATCATAGTATTGATACTATCACATTGTTACCGTAACATATTCTTATATTCATTTAGGCTAATTTATTCATTATGTATGATCAATACGATGACTGCCAATCGTTCACGCAAGATTGATTTCATTCTCATCTATTGTATTCAGCGAATGAGACGTAAATTATCGAAGCTTTAAGCATAAACTAAATGGTTGATTATCGACTTGTTAATCTCAATAAATTATTTACTATCTTATAAAACTGGAAACTGCTTATTGATTATGTTTCATCAAAAAATGACAAAACTACTGATAATAGTCACCTAGTATTATTCATTACTAATTAACATATTCAATATGGTTTTCTGTTTAGTTATGGAATATATGTGCATATATGATGCAGAACTTGATATTAAATTGTAACATGCTGAGAGTAATATAGGCCATAGCAACTAATAGGTTACTCATAATGTTGTGTTGTACTCAGCATTTCCAGCAGCTTTTCTATTCATTTAATGAATGAGTAGTGCATAGTAGTGTATTGTTCTCATTGTAGTTTCTAACATTTATTACTTTTGTGTTCTGTATCCAATGGCTTGATAATAAATTCTTCGGGAAAAGCTTTAAATTTATTTAGTATTTTGAGTGTTATAATTTAATTATTGAAATCATTAAGTTAATTTTCACATTATATTGACAGTAATGATGATAACCTTAACATTACTACTAGTGACTTAATATATTTTCTCGGAATGCTAAACATTCATAAAGTGTACCGCCTGCTAGAAATGCTTCAGAAGAATATAAACACCTAATTTACCCACATATACATGGAAAGTGGGATGGTATTACTGATATCAATGTGTAGTAGTACTAAGAACACCGATTAGCTTGGGAGATTGTCAATATTCTAGATGGCATAAATTTCAAGTATGTCATAAAATTTCTACTAGCATGACATTCAGACAAGCTAACAACCGATAAACGAAACCAACATATCGACACACATACTAGAAGTCAATAACATCTGTCGCCAAGTGAACTTATGCAACGGTGAAAAATACATTGAGACCACGAAAACGATAAGTCGGAAATAAAGTCATCAGAATGGATCAATGTGAAACTCCTAAATGATAACTACAATCACTTTTATTTGAAATAAGCAATAATTATGCTGTCCTGAAAAACACTGAAGTTATATAATGAATCCATCAATTTTAAAAAAGTCAACATTGCAATGGATAACCTATTATTCTCCGTTAATGTGTTGTTATTACCATATAAAACTACTGACTACAGTAGTAATATGTAAACACAAACATGATAAAAACAACCTCTTGAAATAAGCAGGAACGTGAAAATTCGGAGATATTTTAAAATACGTGACAGAAATTAAGCGAACACATCTCTCACAGCAATTTCTATGAGCCTAATTGAAAACATTGTTTTTTAATTTTCATCTATTGTTTGTCATTATTTATATTGGATTTGTTGATAGTCTGATAATGTTATTCTTCCAAGCAGACGGTAACTGCAGTATTGTCTCTGAATATGATAAGTTAATCACAAATTCATTAATTATATGAACATAATTTAGGTAACGAATAATCTGTTTGTAATCTGCTGATATTTTGATTTCATACGATGTGAATTTGACAGCTACTAAAAACAAGGAAGTACTTTACAAGCGTTTCATTCACATGTGTGGCTTCTAAGCGGTTAGCACATATGTCCCCAATGGTGATAAAGCTGAGGAATTACAGGTTTTGAGCAGGTCTAGAAAACCACAAACCACTAGGGTAGCGTCCATTGGTTAAAATTTCTAACTTTATTCATTTAAGAGGACCACATACACTGTCATCGGTGTAAGACTGCAACACACCCGACATGCTTGATATGCATTGATCTCTGCTTCTAACCAGTTTATCAGAATTATTATAGAAAGTTAACTCACGTTGACTATGACTGGATGTTTCGAAGATTGTTGTTTTTTTTTTGATAAAAGAATAACAACATAATTCTCCAAATAAAATAGAAGTGATGCTTAATACTACTGATAAATAATTTTTAGTAGTTAATTCTTGTTTTTGCTTTCTTGAATGTGGAGGTACTTAGTGATTATAACCTACATGAAATACTAAATAAATACAATTTATAAACATAACCTGAATGCGATTTAGGATGTGTGCATTATTCTAGTGAATAGTATAAAGTTCAACGTTACTTTAATTAACATCTAGTGACTAGTCGGTCCATGTTTTACTGATCCTATCTGTCACGAATAAATAATGCATTCATCAAAAATGAACAGTGTCATTTATAGAACAAGACAACGGTAGTAAGATCTAGAGAATTATATCATTTCGTATAATGGGGTCGTTCAACGGGATACTTGTTTACACATGACAACGTAAGATACAGCCTTACCGGAAGAACGTTCTAAACACTTAAAACGGTTGCTTCAAATAGTTTTGTTATTTAGAAAGGGATGTGAACAGTAAACAAGCCCTTTGGAATTGTCTTGACGAAAGCTTCTTATAATGAAAAACGTTCATACAGTTTGTATATATGGCTAGGCGGCCGTATGTATACCTCTTACAAATAATGAATGATTTACTTCGTAACAGTCATCCAACCATGTTTCTTGACTATTATCAACCACCAAAATGTTAGTTGTATGTCGTCAGCCTTTACATTGAGTAATTTTAGTCCACATAGTACTGTCTTATCTTTGATATAAACCGAAATTCACCTTTAATGTTAGCATATCTTTTTTAACTGATCAACCAAACATTTGTCATGTAATTGAGCTGATTTCGAAAATGTTCACCATTTGAATTCGGTTTGCTGTTTACCGAATATTAACTTTATGTGTTTTTCTAATACCTTTCGGTGGTTTAGTATCTAAAGCGTTTAATTTTAGAGTATTAAGTGGCAGCTTTGAATCCCCCCATAATCTATTAAGTTTATGCATCCGAATATAGTGTCATTAGTTGTTACACAAAAAGATGTTCTTCAAAGCCAACTCCACGTATCTGTACTTTAAAAATGAATAAGGAAACGCATGTTCGTCAGTTCCAAATGTAGTAAATTTATTACTTTTACGATAGCTGTATCATACCGCAGCTAGAAATAAAGGCATTAGTTAACATGATAATTTCTAAAAATAACCTTTGTTATCTAATATTAAGCCTATGAAGGTATGTGCACCTAGTCATATTAGGATACATCACATCAAACCACAACTATTATTTGAATTGCGCATATACCGTCTGACAAATCAATCCGATAGAAACAGTAGTTCACTTAAATGAACACTGATTACAGCAGGTGTGAGCCTTAAGTGAGAAAGCAAAATACAAATATGTGACGAATAATAACTTCATATTTTATGTTGAATTGTGACTGGCAAGCAGAATCCAGGATGCGCAATTCGTTCTATTTGGGGCTCATAGGCTAGAAGAATCTGCATCCGAATGTTGGAGTTTACACTGGGAATTAAACTTAGTCCACTTCGTGCCAAACATCACTGCTTTCACTACTAGGCCACTGTGTCCAGACAGTAGCCTAGTGGTAAAGCTTATTCTAACTTCATACTTGTTTTTTATTTACTGACATTAAAAATTGTGTATTGCATTTTCCTAGTAGTGAAACTCTACACTACCTAATATTCAACGGCCACTATGATTTATCACGTCAAATAGAAACAAGAATTATGCAGTGACATATATATTACTCATTGTACACTCTGCTTTCCACACATATTTTGTGCTTTTCATTTTTCTTCTCTTCCTCTTAGTTAGAGACGGCTATACGTGTACGGTGTGACCAGACTAAACTCGCTTTATGCAGCATTGCTTATATTTTTTATACATAGTTATGACTTTTTAGTTTATCTATTAATCAAAATGTAGTCCTAAACTATTGTAGCCTATGCAGCGTCGGCTTTTTGAGACTTTTATAAACCATTTTCTCTTTTACCTTCACTGGGATTTCCAACTTCCTTACACTGCTTACTGAAGATAACTGAGTTTAAAAAAATATCGAATCTGCAGTGGACTCTGAATAATATACTATTACCTCTGCATAAAACCTGTGCAGTCATAACCCACATATATTAAGTCAGCGTACGGTGATCGCTTTTAACAGCCTGAATACACCTTTCACTTGTAAGAGTTCTTCATTTATTTCCAGGATATATACATATATATATATATTCCAGAACAACGAAGATGTAGTAGACATAATTTCAGAGTTTCTATAGCATATTTGCGAGAATCCATCAATACCTTCTCACATCCTTCATCAGCCCTGATTGATATTTTGATTTAAGCATGATATGATAATAAGCTAATCAAAATTCTATCCTGATAACATTTATAATATACCATTGATCAGTCGAAATTTTCACACAATCTTGAAATGTGGTATTTCCTTTAACATTAATTAATACTAAACAAAACTGTTCATCAATGAAGTGCAGTTGGACCATGTTTTTCTTGTCGATTAGTTGATTTAACATGCATTAATCAACCGATTCTATTAGAGAATTAAATGTAAAGATATTATATCAAATGTAGAATAATTTTACGTCATCATACTACTATTGATTTATGCCTAATGATAAGAATTATTTTGTTTTAATACTATTTACATTGTTTTTTCTAGATAATGGATAGAAATTAGCTTAAGCGGAAAAACAAAACAAAACAGAACACGAATAAGAAAATAAATTTTTGTTATGAATAAACTAAACCAATTCAATTGTTTGTATTTGTCATAGGTTGACATTGATTGGGTACCGATGGAAACCTTGGAGTACAAGACAGTTGTTTTATCCTAGTGTGGGACTCTTCAAAAGTACGCACCTTCTATTTGATCTACTGATCATTTGGATTACATTTAAAGGCCATTTTTAAATAAAAATGAAATAGAGACACAGAATATATATTGACCATTGGATTTCACTCTCTTTACATAATTTATGGCTAACAAGTATGTTAGACCAATTCGTTTTTCTGTTATGGCTCAACTCTACATATGTATGGCTAATATTAACGAAATAGTAAACACAACACACTACTGTTTAACTGAACTTGCACTATGCCTCATCTCTAATATTTCCTAATCCACAACTAGACATTAATTGAGACGATAAAAATGCAGTTAATAATGGATTACCTGCTTTGATTGATAATGATGCATAAAGCAAAAACTAGATATAAATTTTCTGGATACTATATAAGAGTACTTTTATAGGAATTCGTTTAATGCAACATATACGAAGATAAATATGAAATAAAGGATTTAGTTGTTTGTATTAGTTACAGATGGGTGTCAGATTGCTGTCGCTAAAATCAAAGAGTATAGAGCGGCTGTTGTATTGTAGTATGAGACTCGTCACCAGTGCGCATCTCCGTAACGCCGCCAGGGAATAGAACCTACGGCTTTCAGATCTCACGATGATAGCTTAACCATATAATAGAATCCCTATTTCCATCATTGTGGGACAGAGTGACGATATAAGAGTAACACACTTAGATGGAACAGCTGTCTTATGTCCCCTGGTTTTCAGTGGTACCCAGCCAACAACAGTCTGTAGCGAACCCAAATAACTAGACGTAATACACACATCACTTTAATTCAGATAATACATTTCCCAGATTAATTAATTCAACCAAGTGTCATCATTTCTTTTCGTTGGCATTATGAATAATACATGTGAAAAATCCATGTGGTTACATTCGATATCTTACAACACAATCCTGTGCATTCAAATAAGCTCCGTCACATCATTTAGTATGATTACCTCCTCCATATATAATCTTTGATTTTAATGCTGTTTTACAGAAACTACTTTGCTCTAAAATATAGCTTCAAATAAGTCGAATTTATAATAGGTTGATATTTATCCGTTGATGTTTTAATTGTTTTTAGTGAATTATGAATATTATATGAAGAAATATGCAATTTTACATGTTCGATAGAAACATTTTTATATTACTTATGTGAGCCAGATGATTGTCAAGAACAATGAAATATTTGAAATATGCTTTATATTGATATGATATTCACTAATGTTGAACACCCTGCCATGACATTTCATATATCCCAATCCAAACACTATTGAATACTCATCTTAAAGCACTTAGATGAAATTGTTCTTAAGAATGAAAGTGTACATAATTTTTGAGTCCTATACTACGACAAAACACCTGGTTTAATTCTTCCTGGTTTTAAAAAAAAGACTCTGCTTCATGTTAATTTGTGATATGAATTATTTACAGAGTAACAGATTATATTATATTAAGGTGTTTATTTTCATTCGTTATTAATTATTCATTATACTGATTTCACTAAATAAATTGCTTACATATGGTGGCTTTGTTGAAACGGTACTTTTGCATTAGCATACTCAGTCGTTTAAATGGTAATTCCATTTTTTGAGTACTGATTATTTGGGATTCAGAGACTGATTGCAAAATCTGATTGTCAGTTTAAATACTTTAGTTACCGTGCTTAGTGTAATCAATTAAAACGTCATAACGAAAAAGAAGTGAATGTACAGTACTCGATATTACTGCTGCACTTTGACATATCTTCTTACATTGTCAACCATAAGCTTATTACAGACAGACTACCCACTTGACGGAGTCAGGGATCGTTTGCTGTATTTTTATCATTTATGAGGACGATGCATGTGTAACAAACTTTCATTTAAAGTGTATTATAACAATTCGTTAATTCTATATCTCGGGATATTCATTTACACTTATTTATTAGAAAATGTCTTCCTAACAACGTGTGCTTAAAGATGTTGGGAATAGAATCACTGAGATTAAAAAGCCAAAAAAGGGACGTAACTATGTGATCGGTTAAGAAAAATATGTTCTAAACGTTCTATTTAGCGATAACGTTTGCTCTACTAATTCATTTTATTTTTGTCCTAGCAGTCATTAGCGGTTATTAATTACGTAATCGTTAGTTTCTAATTTCTTGACCTTTCATTATCACTATTACTCGAAAAAGTCCTCAGTCGTATGCTATATGTATATGTATGTAATAATTCGCTGGGTTTTGTCACCTAACTTCTGTTTACATCTTTATTTAAATTATAACTCACTATGATGCTATTTCACAAATCCACTCGCAACTAGCCTCATCATATTAATTTGTTCGATTTCCTTTATACAATTTTAAAATATTACAGACTGTAAGCAGCTGATGAGAGCTTAACAAAGTAAAACGAATTCATGTCGTTCGTCACAGATGTTAACACTTGATCTATTCAAATTAATAGAAGGAAATCATTTATAAGAAACTAAAATTATATCAAAATTATTTTCAGAGTCATTCAACTTCATCATTATTTATATTGATTAGTATTTTTCCAAATTCATGCAGTAAACTAACTGATGTAAGGAATCTAAATAAATTTTCTGAATTATTATTTCCCTTTAATTTTATTGGTCGAATTGATTCACTTTGAAAAATAATTTTCAACCAATGAAATTACTCTAAATGTTGATTATTAACATAAATTTTCTAGATAAATCAAATTTACATGTAGATGATTCTAATATTGTCTACATTATTCAATTCATTAAAATTATTCAGTTAATTAAGAGTTTTGTTACCAAGGCTTCTGTATATTTATTGAAGAAAAATACAACCATGAATAATCGATTAGACTATGAATTCAATTCACAATTATTACCACAATATAAAGAATATCAGTTATATTCATTAAATGAATTGTGTTCACAAGAATTAAAACAAATCTATTATAATCACACATGGTTAATTAATATAACGGAAGAAATTCGTTCAACAATGGAACAATTGAATAGACCATGCGAAAAAATTCAACGTTTTGAATGGATGCTTGAACGTGAATATTTCGTTGCTATAACAATGGGTTTATTAGCATGTTTTGGATTGACTGGAAATTTATTAAGTTGTATTGTCATTATTAAACATTTATTAAAATTCTCTGAAACATTCATTTTATTTGTTTTCTTATCATTAGCTGATTCATTAGTAGTAATTATGCAAACAATTGATGCTTATAGAAATTCAGTAGCAGTTGATTTTTATACATTGATATCATTAGATGAAATCTCTCATCCATCAAATGTTTGGCGACGTGATTGGAATTGTAAATTATTTTTATATTTTTGGCATTTAAGTTTACAATTTTCTGCATGGCTTGTAATGGCCTTGACAGTAGATCGATATGCAAGTTTAAAACAATTCTATATATCAAGAAGTCGACGTTCATTACATTGTCGTGCATGGTTAATTGGTGGAGGTATACTAATCTTATTAGCATTTTTAAATCTACCATTTTTAATTTATGTGAAATCTGTAATTTATGAAATGCCATGTGGAGTAAGTGATTTAATGTTAATTTAACATTAATTGAATGTATTTCATTTCTGTAAATACTTGATTATATTTATGCACAATTTATCAATGTAGTATTCATATTCACTTGGTACTTATAGTGTCCAGTATGGATTGTTATACATTTAGAAATAATTAAAAGCTGTAGTGATAAGAAGTTTACTGAAATGTTTAGGTCATTATTTTTACAAAATGCTTATTAGTTGTCATGCGTTTTCATGTTTTATGTGCATTTACTTATATGACTAATTAAATCTATTACGCGTAAGTTTAAAATCTATTGTCAATTTAATTACTGAAAACTTGAAAATAAAATGCCTCAGTTAAATTTCATAACATTTTCTCCTCTTTCTCATCTGACCTTTGGAGATATGAAAGACTAATGTTTTCAACGAAAAAATAAAGTATAGGTTATACAAGTAAAATTGATTCCATACATATGTGAATTAATGGATTATCAGTGTTTTGAAAATGTTGCATACATATTATTTAGAATATTCACAAGTTAGATGTACATTTATCAAAGCAGTACTATTATTATAACTACTACTATGCTGCCTTATTCCATTATGCGACTTATTGTCAGTAAGTAGTTATGACTAACATGGAATTGGGTCTTAAGATTTTCAGACTATATGGCGACCATGTTACCTTAGCATTCAATGCCTTACAAATTCCACTCACTCTGTAATATAATATCCTGATTTTAAAGTAATATTAATGAATACTGTTTCATTTCAGAACTTTACTATAGTTATAGAAATAAGTCACTAATAAACAAACAAACTTTTTTTTTTGACTTACATACTACCCTTACCATTTATAAATTAAGTAATTTGATTAAACGTAAGTTATTTTCTCCGCAAAACTTATTGAATTTCTAATGATGAATTGAAATGTTGCAATATTAAAACTGTAATCTTAGCGAATTTGATTAGGTTGTGACTTATACTTTTTGTTATGAAATGAACATCCGTTGAACAAATATTGATGACAATTATTAACCAATGAACTACTGTCAATTTTATTTATATTATTACCATGGTTAAACTTGATAATTTAAAATAGTTTGAGTATTGGATACGATTTTTAAAGAAATCCAGACACGTTGAGAGTGAGGCAGTTATCATCGACGACAACGGATGAACGTCACGTTATCTCACAAATTAGTGAAAGTGTAAGTTATACCATTGCATGCCGGCCCAGCGGCATAGAGAGTTGGGCATTCGCTAACCTGAAGCCAATATAGCTGGACCTAGGGTATATACTGCTGAAATATTTCATGTTAGGACAAAACGGCTGTCCAGTACTCCATAGTATTCAATGAAACACTACCAATATCGACCTGTGACATCAAGAATTAACTAAAGGTAAATAATACACCTATTTGTGATAATTCAATTAGTCAGAATTGGAATTCCTGTTATTTTGTGACATACAGTTAGCCACTTTATCAGAAGATTAACTAATCACCGAATTAAATTAACACATGTTTAAATGACACATAAGAATGATTCAAAATATTTGGTACAATTAAAAGGTATGTTTGACCTAAAACTGACACACTTCATTTGATACAATGACTTGAGTTCAGCACATCTATTCACTGCAATGATTTCTCTAGTTTTAAGTCTACCCAGGAGAGTCACCAAACATTTTTCACCAGATGAGAGGCAAAATAATTGTACGAGTTTAATTAACAGCTTGTAATTCAATAATTTTTCGATGAATATTACTGAACGTTTATTAAAATGAAATGACTTATTATCGAGTAACTAAGAGTCTAATGATTCACTACCAGTTGGTACCATCGTCCTACCTTATTCTTATTATACTATAGAAAAATTGCGAGGGATTTTAAAACAACGTGAAGCTCAGGTGTTCTACAAAGCTACCAACACTCTGAAGGTATATCAGTTAAAATAAAAGATCTCACTCTCTTCTACACGAAACTGAATGTACAGGACATGCTGTGTCGACTGTAATGTCTTCTATTACTAGGAGTCTTCCCAAGAAGTATTACTTGACTCCAGGAAGCATGTCGACTACACAAAGCCACCTCCTACTAATCCTATAGCTACAAATCAAATCACCAATAACAGTAGGTGTAGTGCGTATAACAACAACAAAATCAATGTAAATCGTATCCAAATTATTTTAAAAAATGTTTTTTTTCGGTTGTAAAGAGTGGTGAGTTGATGAGCCTTTTTATATTTTTAAAATAACCAATCCTGTTGAAGAATTTAAACAATGCAATGAAAGGCCATAGTTTACCAAAAGTTTATCTATTTGGAAAATACTGTCAGAAACTTGATAAGTCATTTGTATACATGAAAAAAGGTCAAACTATATGACAGATAAGAAAACGAGGTTACCAAGAAAATCAATGTGAATTACACTTTAATCTAGTCAATAAGTTTTTCATATGTTTAACAGATACACAAACTGTCTCTATTCTCTCACACTACAGATCACACCCACTACACATCGCCCACCCACTTAGAGTCCGGTAACAAGCCCATTCACTTTTCACGTGAAGTAATCTTGACTCAAACAAGATTAGACTTATATTCTAATTACACTAGATATTTTGATTTATTCTTCTGTATTGGATATCAACAATATGAAGCAAGTTTAATCAGCTGACTAATTATAAACTGAATGAAAACTGTTCTGCACTCTACTATTAAAGAATCATGAAACATATTAATGCAATGTCTAGAAGAAACTTTTCAACGAAGTTTGAAGGTAATCATCGCTAAATACAGACATCAACTGGGGAACTAATGAAAAAAAATACGGGAGTATTGAACAGTCATTTCATGTTAGGTAGAGATTTATTTACTTTGTGATACTTGATTGTAACATAGGATTTTCATTTCTTGTTTGTGGTTAATTAAAATTTTTGTTAGCTAGTGTAATAGAATCGAATGTACAGTAGTATATTATATACATTACATAATATTTTCACAAAATTACATTGTGTGAATAGTCACCAATAATTTATTAAATATCTTTAAATTACTTACCAGTAAGTGCCTAATCTTTGAACAAGATTCTTCCAAACTCTTTTCTACCTCTGCTTAGCTATGAATAGAATAATTCAATCATTTAATTCAGTTTAATAATACTTTCATATTACACTTCATTGCAGAATGATTTTCATTATTCATCTATATCTTCTCTTAAATCCTTATCCTTAAATCCTCAACTTGTAATTTGAAGTATGTATCTCGCTTGAAGCTTTAATACTCCGGCTACATAACAATTATTAAGTACTTCACTTGAATAAACTAACATTCATAATAAAAAGTTGAATTTTAAGACAATATTTGATAATCATATTTCATTATAACAAAAAAATATAATCAGCTTTGTATATGCATTTAAGGCAATCTGTAATCTGCATGAAACTTAATCATATTTCAGAGAAGTGTTTAGATTATTATAATACCGGTGTGTAAGTAATGTGCCATTGAATTCATGTGTTTGTATTGTCATTCTCGATTTGGGACTATAGAAGAGAATATGAATTCCCACAAAAATTAATGGTACTGCCGGACTCCTTTTGTTTGTTGGGTTTTTTGTGGTTAATCAATATCTGCCTCAATTAAACATTTTGGTATAGAACGCCTACTTTTCAGAGATGTATTCAGTGAATTATGGCTTAATATGATTAGTACTAATATAAAATTTGATAGTAGGATACAAATAATTGCATTTGACCAGTTTGTCTTTCATATTTACTAGCTTGTAAAATAGTAGTATCTTAAAATGTTCGCAAAATAAGTCTAGAAATAATGAAATTTGAATTTTAAACTAATAAATTTTAAATATTTCAAAGCATATTGGTTTTATATTAAGATGTTAAAAGGTTACATTTAATTTGAAGATAGTCTACATCAGTGACTAGTATCCACTATAGATCCAGTGAAAACTTAAATGTACTGAATAGCTCTACAAGAGTCGTCATGTGTTACCTTGCACATTCAAAAGGACAAATGATTTCGAGATTTTCAAGCATCCTAATACCACTAGATTAACACTTTATCGTTTCTAACGTCATTTTCAAACATTCCAAGGAAAGTGCGTTACATCGTTGGATATAGTCTGCGGATAAATACGTAATCTTGTAATGAATGATGAAATTCAAATGCTTTGACTCGTCACTTAAGTTAGTGGACATGCTGAAAAATGATTAATTGAAATCGTTGAATATTAATAGATTAGGCAAACATGATATTCATGCTACTCAGTGAATAGGTAGTGTAATTATTTCAATTGTACTGCAAGTATTTCTCAGTCCCAATAACTCAGCCATAAACAATTTCAGAATGTGAAGTTAAATGATGATGATGATTCAAAGTATCGATTCCCACGAAACTGTAAGTACACATGCTTTACTAGCAAGTGTTCAACAGCACGAAATCAACAGATAAATATATGCATATACATCCAATAATGATACTTAATATAATAAAATTATCATCATTCTGTACTACTGTCAAGATACTTCAGTACCATAAAATTATATTTTCTTTTGTTCTAATCAAATTGTGTACATGTTGTCGCATTAAATAACAAAACACTTGTCACATTGAAACTTGACTATTCAACAAGTTATTGTTTGATGTACATGTATTTTTCATCATTTAACATTAAATATTCAATCAAATTGAATGAGATAAAATTTCAATATCTTTTTTTTGAAAGTACCAAACAATATGATTTGTCTTAAATTTCATAGTAAAAATAAATTAACAATAATGAAATTTGATTGAAGGTAAAACTAAACTACGCCGACGAACTTGAGATGGCCAATAAGAACCAAAGTATTTGTTTCAAGGTCGCGCGCTCATTCAACTTCAAAATGCTAACATAGGACCGGCTTATTGCAATTTTCAATGAAGACGCTATTATTTCAAACCTACAAGCTCTCGAACTACTGCGTAGAGAGTTCATTTGTGATCGCGGCCTTAATATGACTCAAATACAATCCACTAGTAGGTTCATGAAATTTACGACCGAACATTAGGAAAAGGACATTTCCAGTATGTCCCAAATCGAACTGCAAGGAACCTGATACCAATAATCCGAATGTATGTTCAACCAGGATCCATTATTTATACTGACGATTGGAAAGCATATCGGCCTCTTCATAGACTTGAATATGTTCACCATGTCGTAGTTCACCAAAGACATTTTGTGGACCCAAGTACTGGTGTTCACACATAATACATTGAAGGATACTGGTCACGTCTCAAAGAGTTTCTTAGACCTTATAAAGGTTCTAGAAACAACATAACTTGGAGCCATATAGATGAGTTCCTATATCACTCATATTTTGAATTTAAACTCAATGAAACCGTCTCCAACCTCCAAAATTTTATAAATCATGTAAAAACATTGTATCATGTGTAAATTTTTTTTAAATTTCATCGTTTTTCATAATAAATAATGATTTTACCTACCAGTGCATTCTCATTGGCTAAAAGGCACCTCAAGGTCGTCGGTGTAGTTTAGTTTCACCTGATTGAATATGTCACAGATTGATGTTGACAGTGTACCATTGAAAACCAGAGAGCATTGGACAGTTGTTTCGTTCTAGTGTGGAGCTCCTCAGCAGTGCGCACCCCAGATTCCGCACCAGGGGCTTCAGGTTGACGGCGAACACCTTACCACCTGCACCACTGTGTCGGCATTCAATGGTAGAATTCGCACTTCCATCAATTTGTGATAAATAGCTCGACGATCATCCATTGTCATTGGTGATAACTGTCTCACACCCGACAAGCCTGAATTCCACCAGTCACGACTCCTCACTAGAGTTTCGGGAACATCCTGGAGTTAGTCACTAGTAAACCTATTATTATGGTTTAATTGAACAATAATGAAATTATTAAATGATCTTTTCAATAAATTCAAGTCACCATCTTTAAAATCATAAATCCCAATTAATTCATAATGAAATAATGAATGGTCAAGTTTAACATAGAACTATCCTTTATATTAGATTAAAATCTATGAATTTGGAACTGTTTGTACTAAAACGAATAGTTTATGCAACACCTCTTGATAATCATCAGAATAAATATATAATCATATATTGGTGGGGAGCAACGTAGATATGTATTGTGAATATAAATGAAACTAAATGTTTGGCTGAAGACCGGAATAATGCATAAAATGATAGTGAAATAATAAAATGGAGTAAGTATTCATTAAGATTGTCTATGTGAATACGGAATGAATAGTAATCATAGTAATACGAAAAGACCAGTAGTACATCTATTGTCATTCTAGGAATTTGTACTTTTATGCTCGTGAACATCTTTTACGGTAGCTGAGTAAAGGTCCAGTTAGGACGCTTAATAGTTCAGTACTTGTCCATTTTTGTTAAAACGGGCCATATTGGGAGTATTAATCAGTCGTTCTTAATAGTATACCGAGTTAATAACTGCCTAGTAAAGTTGATCACACTCAATTTCTTTCAAATGGCAGGAACAATAGCTATTTGGATTCAAAATCCATAGCTCTAAGTTCATAAAATATATGCAGTTTCCTTCTTTACCATGGCCAAAAGTTATTAAGCCTCTTAATGATAAGATAACCCAATTTACTCAATCTGTATATCGATTTTCTTCCATTGCATCTTCCTAGATTTGTTTTCTTTTCCAAAAATTATCGTTATTAGTACTCATATCTTCATACTACTATTATTATTACTATGATTATTCATTGCATAATCACATAGTTTTAACACCCTACCAATATATGTGTATATATTTATTCTGATGATTATTATGATCATCCTGACAATTTTAGATGTGTTGCATAAGCTATTCATTTGAGTATTGACAGTTTCAAATTCACAGACCGTAATCTAATTAAAAGAATAGTTCTACGTTAAACATGACTATTCATTTTTGCATTAAGAATTAATTCGAATTTGTGACTATGTGGATGCTAACTTAAATTTATCGAACAGAATATTCTCTAATCATCATTACTTTGTTTTAATAATGAAGGAGTCAAGTTGTTCTAATCGTTTACTTTTCATGGAAGTTTTGAACGCCAGTTTTGAAAATCACCAACTTTTGTAATAAAATAAATTAGTCCTTCCACTGTTTTTATTCCAGTCATTTTGAATCATTGTAATAATTAAAAATATTGGAGGATAGTTAGTTACCACTGTTTTATGCTATTCACCCACGCTTTTTAATCTCTTTTGATTTTAGTGCAGCTGTTGATGAATTCTACATAGGTTTCTTCATGTTCTTATTAACTGCTTAGATAATAATTGTTACTTGGTATATGTTACAGAATTTTTGTTTCTACGCACACTTTTCAAATGTCAATAGGATGTAGATAATTCAATGTTATTGCAATAATAAAAACATTGTTTAACATTTATTTGAATGCTATTGGCATGCATACTTACTGAAACTTATATATAACTGACGCGGATCTTCTAAAAATAGATCCAAAAAATGTCATTTCATGCGTTGTTATATTTTTCTTTTGACTGTGTGAACTACTACTCTCAAAAAAAGACTGATATTCTAGGTCTATTTGCGTAGTTACGTAAGAAATGTTATGTATTTTTAAGTCATAACTTGGTTATTTATGGAATGTAGCTTAACTTACACAAACCACGGTACGAACACAATAAGATAGTAAGAATACAATTAACATAACTTCGTCAACTGATTCTCAAGTGCACACACTCACCTGATCGGAGCACGAATGTTATGATAATTAAGAACATAGTTTTTTTCACTGGATATAAAATATTTGTAGGAACATTTCCCTAGGTAAAATTGAATCCCTAATAAAACAAAAATGGCAATCAGCACACTGAATACACGCATAAAAGGGCAAGCAATTAAGTTATTTTATTAGTGTATATGAAGTTTATTGTTGAAATGTTCTAATGACAACTATTTTTATTATATATTTATTTGTACTACTTAATATCAGGTAAAGTAGCTAATATGAAAAATTATATTTAACATAGAATGATTATGTCAAGAATTTGATAAAAGAAATTTATTCTCAAATTATTCTTAGATCCTTAGTTTTATACATGACGTGTTGAATTCCATAAGTTCATTGTTTATTTTCTAGTTATATTCTTGTTTGTCTCGATGTATTTACTTCTGTCAACCTGACATTTATTTTCGTGATTTTATCTCGCGTTACAATTGTGATGTGACAATTTAAGTCGATAGCAATATGTGCTATTTTCTTACACTACTCATAACTCAATAACGAACTAGCTATTTGTTTAACTACTGGACACATCTTAACTAAGTAATTTGGTTTGGCATAAATTTCAAAATTAAATAGTTAGTAATACTGTTTATTTACCATTTTTTTATATGGTTGTGAGAATTGGTATATAGATTGTTAGTGGAGACTATGTGGATTTGAAATGTCGGAACGGAAGTTTGAATGCCGGCCAATTTTCCGGCTTATTTGGTTTACATAGAAAGTTATTATCATGTATTGAAGTGATTGCATACATTCAGTTTTAAAGCATGAATTTACATCAGTTAGACTACTGCTGAAAAATGGAAGAAACTAGATAGGGGTTTCGTTCTAGAATTAAACTCATTAGAAGAGCCAATCGATGACTTAACCAGATACTTAGACTCAGGACCTTCAGCCTTCACTTTGATAGCTAGTCTTTGGACAACTGAGGCGATATCCAGTGACATACATTTCTAACTTCAATCAAGTCATAGTATACGGAAAGTCATTATCCACTGCTAGTGATGAGCAACTAACTAGATTGCTTTCCATCAGTTATATTTTATCAGTGAAGCTGCGGAAATACCTTTTGAAGTCAGATATGATGGTAATTATTGTTAATTGTCTTGGAGATTGGTGAAATTTGAATTATCATATCACAGATTAATCTTATTAAAACAACCGAAAAATGCTCAAATGTGCTTGTCAGACTATATCCTTAAATTTGCTCAATCGGATGATAGAAAGTACATGAATTGTACTAAAAACATTATAAGGAGTTCAATATTATGACGAAATGGCTGTCCAGCGCTTGCTGGTTTCAACTGGTACCTAACATAGTTCATTTTGTCAGGTACACATACAACTAACCGTCATATGATGACGTAAGATTAACAAGATTTAAGTGAAAATGTCCAGGTTTAGGCAGTTTTGTTTTTATCTACTACGACAAACAACAGATTCATGAAAAGAGTAAAACATTACGTTTTTATTTATTTATGGGTATGACAATAAAGTACAGGTGAATAGTAGTGGGATTATGAATAATTAATATCCGAAAAATTAACTTCATTTCATCTGTTATTTAAAAAGGGTGGTGATATTTTTGAGGGTTTAACAGTTTGATGCAAACTAAACTCTAGATTGTATTGCAAGGAATGTAGATCATTTGTAAACAAAATTGGAAAGATTATGCAACGTTATTACTATTAGGATGAACTTGTATATTCCCGTTGATTTGATATAGACTGAAGCTGGTCAGTTTCTTTTGCTATATATGTGTATCCTAAGCGGATTACCTCGATACAACGGTTATTCGGAAGTACTACTTAAGTTGGATTGTGCCTGGCAAGTGGGATCCAAGACGCGCGTTTCGTCCTATTTGGGACTCATAGGCTAGATGTACCTGCATTCCAATAGTGATGTCCACAGTGGGATCGAGCTCAGTCCGTTTCGTGTCGAACGGGCTTCCTGGATTTCACTTGCCCGTCACAATCCAACTTAAGTAACAACGTTTTCATGTTATCTTGACTTAAAAACTATGACAAGTTATTTTTCCAAGCGATAGTAATTAGATCCAAGTTTAGTTGTGACACACTAACACTGCACATGATTACCATGAATCATATGTTCTAGTTCTTTAACGTCTCTCTACAATTCAAGGAAATTAAATTTGGAGTTTGTCATCACAGAACAAGGAAATCAAATTTACATAATTTAAATATGGTAAATTTAATCTTTAAGAAAGAAATTATAAAAAAAATTTTGTATGGAAGTAATATTTCTAGATCATATCTTCAAAACGAGTAAAATATCCAGAAGCTTTATAGAAGTCTATCTACCTGTCAGTAAACTACATCACTGTTTTAGAGATAGGTCAGTTTTGTTAACTAAATTCATATGATTAGCTAATGAATTCACTTGACTTTTTTTTCAGTATAGTCATTTCTGCATATTTATCAATCCAACTGAAGATAGAGAAATGACAGAAGTTGGAGAACAAACACGAATTGATGAATTAGATCATTTTATTAATGGTACATTATTATTTAGTAATCAATCAAACGAAATAAATCAAACTATAGATTGTAAACATATACTTGCATTACATAATATATTCACTGAACCACCAGTAGAAACGAAATCATCAATAAAATCACCATTCTTTAATGCACGTTATATTAGTATATGGTTAAGTCGACAACATTTAATTATTTTTGGATTTATTCCATATACGGTAACAATTATATTCAATGTTTTATTGATTCATTATTTAAGATCTCTTCCATGGTTTCATCCTAAACAAAAATGTAATACTACACTAAGTTTAGAAAATAACGTAAAAGTAAAACCCAAATTTCTAATTTGTTTAAACAAATGTTGCATGTCAATGTTTCAATGGGTTGAAAAATTCAATTCCAAGGAAGTAAAGGCTACAAAACCATATAATGATAATAATAATAATAATAATAATATTAATGGTAATAATAATATGCAACATCCATTAATTCCATGTAGATGTGTACTACATCCAAAGAATATTCCAGTTATTATCAGTTCAACATGTTCGTATCCATTGAATAGACGAAAACAAATTCATAAATTAGTCAAAATGTTTGATAATAATGGCATTAATAATAATAATAATAATTGGAATATGATAATTACATATTGTCCAATATCTGGATATTATATGACATCATCAAATAATACACCACATACGTGGGATGGTACATTTAAAAACAATAATGATAATGCCAATAAAATACAATTAAAACATTTTCAATCTTCAAGTTTAAATGAAACACTTTCAAATAATTCAAAGTATTCAAGTTGTGTTTCACTTAAATTAGGTGCTGAAAACAATCATTTATATTCAAATCATATTGAGAATGAAAGTCAGAATAACGGTGAAAATAATAATAATAATAATCTCTGTCGTTATTATTCACAAAGTAAACACGATTGTAATTCTTTGTTGAACATACAAAATACTGATATACATAATCTAATACATAAATCAAGATCAAATTCAATTAAGACTGGATGGTTTGTTGGTCAAACACGTACAACAATTTTGTTATTGGTTGTAACATTTACTTTTATTGGATTAACATTGCCATATTTAGTCTATGTTGAGTTAAAACAGGTAAGTTATATATATATATATATATATATATATATATATATATATATATATATATATATATAACATTTTTACTCTTTACTTACGCCCGTTACTCCTCACTGAGGAGCATAAGCAGCTCATAAGTATTCTCTATTGAACTCTGCCTGAGCCATCCTTTCCAGCTGCTTCCAGTTGCTGTTCATCCTTTTAATATCTACTTCCAATTCTCGACGCAGTGTGTTCTTTGGCCTTCCTCTTTTCCGTTTCCTAACAGGACTCCACGTTAATGCTTGCCTCGTGATGCAGTCCTTTGGTGCTTTCGCAATGTATGTCCTATCCATTTCCAACGTCTTTTCCTAATTTCCTCTTCGGCTGGAAGTTGGTTTGTTCTCTCCCATAGACTGTTGCTGGTGGTTTCCGGCCAACGGGAATTCAGTATCTTGCGTAGACAGTTGTTTATAAATACTTGTATCCGTCTGATGATGTTTGCAGTAATTCTCTAAGTTTCAGCTCCATACAGCAGGACTGTCTTCACGTTCGAATTGAAGAGTCTGACTTTGAGGTTGGTTGACAGTTGTTTTGAGTCCCATATGTTTTTCAACTGTAAAAATGCTACCCTGGCTTTGCCAATCGTTGCCTTTACATCTGCGTCGGACTCTCCCTGTTCATCGATGATGCTTCCTAAATATTTGAAAGTATCTAGTTCTTTCAGAGTTTCTCCATCAAGTACAATTAGGTTGGTCCTCCCTGTGTTATATTTAAAGATCTTACTCTTTTCCTTATGTATGTTCAGACCGACTGATGCTGAAGTTGCTGTTACGTTGATTGTCTTCGCTTGCATTTGTTGGTGCTAAGAAAACGCTTACCAGATTAAACAAGCATATATATATATATATATATATAAACAAATGTATAATACATTAATATAATTTATTTAGTTTGTGACATTTCGCGACTTAATATATTTATAAAACATTTTCTAGGTTATAGACTTTCCTTTGTTCCTAGTATCTTCGAAGCCTTACCAGTTAGTTAATAATAGTAGACTTCGTCGAGAATTTCAGATCAGTAGGTAGTGAGGTGGTTCTGATGCATATTATGTAAACTCAAACTTAGCCTATCTAAACTTACAATGTTGGCTAGATTTGTAGTAATTTTATAAAAAACAGCTAGAGGCGGCTAAATTAAGAGGTTGTGTCTTCTCAAGAAATCACCAACTGTTAAGCTTAATTTTATTGCTTAATTAATTCTACTTGAAAACAGTGAATTCCTTCTCTGAGAATCAGTCTCAATAACACTAAAGAATTTACTCTGTCACTCTCTTGATCTTAACGTATAAAATAATTTCATACTTTACATTCTACTATTTCATGATTTATTTTCAAATCATACTATTGTTCAATCTCATCATATTGTAATTAATCTAATTTTCTGTACTACGGTCACAAGATTGATTTCTTCAACTTTTCACGTATTCAGGTTGTAACAATAAGTTTTATCTTTTAAAAATATTGCCAGTATACAAATTCTTTTCTATGCTGTTGTTATTTAAGAGTTTGTTTCTATAAATGTGCATGTGCATGTGGAGCACATCATCAGGGATTAATAAAACTTATCTAAGTATATTGAAAATGATGGCTTGAAATGAAATCTTTTGTAAAAACTACACTCATCTATTAAATTAACAAAAAAAATGACAGAAAATGTTGGAAACAACACATTTGTTGAACAATGAAACAGCTGTAGATAACCTAATCGTTCATATGTGTAAACCAAGTTTGAGTTTGCATTAATAAGTGAGACGAGGTATACTATTAACAGCTTCTATGAATATCCACATATTCACTTGTAATGAATTATTTATTAAGCCACCTTTTCATAAGGAAATGTAAAATTTAAAACGAACTTTTACATTTGAAATCTCAGGTAGCTTAATTCAACAATCACTGTTCATATTTAAGTTCGATTATGACTGGCAAGCGGAATCCAGGACGCGCGTTTCATCCTATTTGGGACTCATCGGCTAAATGTACCTGCATCCCAATATTGATGTTCACATTGGGATTCGAACTCAGTTCGCTGTTCATATTATATGGATGATTTGTTGTAATTTGATTTATAAATGATGTAATAATGACATTATTCTAGAATTTGTTAAGTAGTAACCCAAGGAAATCAATTACATTCTTCAAAAACGAGACTTAGTTTGGTGCCAAACTGGCACTCATCTTTAAGAAAAAAATGGCATTTTCTATTACGTTCATATCTTAGTTACTTATCAGTGAAAACTGAATCACTACCACTTTATATATGTATATATTTTACAATGTCTTAGACTGTGGTGATAGGTAACATTAGTATAAATCTTACAACAACAAACGATTTACCGTAGCTATATACAACTACATAACTTACAGTAAAACATGTATTACAATATAAGATGATTCACTTACAAATTGACTGAAGTGAAAATTTGACTACTATACGCCAGCTGCGAAACTTGTAGGTTCTGGCTTTTATTTTCTGGTGGTATTAAGCGTGTACACTGTTAGTTACTGGGTGAAAGGGTAAAAATTTCAAATCACCATATTTTCAAACATGAACAACTTACATGTATATATAACTTACAGATTATTCAAAATGTAATATACAGTTGGGTTTATTTTAGTTATTTTTTTTCAAAAAAGTGAAATTGTCAAATATTGATTTAAAATTCAATTTATCACTATTGTTATTACTTTTATTCCTACTGAATTATTAAATAATCATCATGTAGATGAGTGATTATCTTCAGGCTAGAAACAATTTAACAGGTGGCGTTATAAATTGTTGATAGAAAAGTGATTGTACTAAATTAGGATAAGTTTGTATGTTCCCGTTGATTTGTAATAGACTAGACACAGTAGCCTAGTGATGAACGCGGTGGCGTTTGGCACGAAGCAGACTGAGTTCGAATCCCAGTGTGAACATCAACATTAGGATGCAGGTACATCCCACCGATGAGTCCCAAATAGGACGAAACGCGCGTCCTGGATTCCGCTTGCCAGTCACAATCCAACTTAAATATATAACTTGATTGTACTAAAGTTTGTTCTTAAAACATTAAGCATTGTTAAGCTGATTTGTTCATAAATTGAATATTGTATCAAATTAATTCACTTCTCTAAACAATATTTTTGTTCAAAATGTTGTTTCTTTTGTGAAATGAAATGAATACCTATCTACTAATTCATTGTATCCTCATTTTGTTTATAAACTGTTAGTGATTACACGTACATACAAGCTAGATGGTGTCATGTACTTTAAATGAGCTTATATTGCTGTATAATTGATTGAAGTATCCAAAGTACCTATAAAAGTGATTTAGATAGATAAAATGTGTGTTAATTACATCGTCAGTTCTACAACAAGTAATCCATTTAAGATATTCAAATTCGGATTCATTCAATGATATCATTTACACATTGCATTGAAGATAACAGGAGGTGTGACCTCATACCTCATTAACATATCAGCAACTTTGGTTTTTAATATCTCTAATAAAAGTCCTAATAATCTTGTTCTTGTTTACTTTATTTACATTTGGAATTAGTTAGAATGTTTAAAAGTTTTAGTTAGTTGTGTAATTTCTACAATTTTATTAAGAATAAAAGGAGACTTCCCCACTGAGTAGCTGAAAATGATGTTTAACTTATACACAGTAGAGTACCATTACATGAAATATGATAATGATGCTGTTCGATGGTATTGTGTTTATTAATAGGGATAAACGATTAGTTTTGAATAACATTATGTAGAATTATAACATGAAGATGACAAAATGAAGATTATGAATAATCTACCAAATGCTCGTTATGGACGGATTACCTCTAAACTGACTAACTTTGGTCAAAAATAGATTCGATGACAGCATACAACTATTTTCAAATTATATATGCATACCATCTGAGCAAGTGTGGTTGTCTGTACTCAGTGACCCAGTGATGAACGAAGTGGCGTTTGACACTAATGGACCTTGTTCAGGTAGACATTAACGCTAAGAAACAAGGCACTCCCAGCTGACAAATCTCTAAATGACTCCTGAATTTCATTTGTTAGTTAAAACTCAACGTTAATCATATCTGTGAAGGACCACTTTGTGAATACGTTTTGAGCCTCATTTTATGCTATTTTAAACCAAAGAAAATTATGGAACTGATGGTACTAGTGAGAATGAAACACTTGTCAACCGGTTAAATAGTTGAGGACATTACCACTAATTTCCTTGTGCTTTGACTAACATTCTCTGTATATTAACAAGCTAATTATTAACAACTTGTTCTCTGGTCGTTAAACCCCTATGAGATAATATCTAATTCCATCACTATATATTAACATTTTACCGTAAATTTTAATCGAAGATAGTCTACCAAAAACCACTTTATGTAGGCCTCGTGGTAGCATACATTTATCGATAGAAGATGTTTGAAATCCATCGAAGGAATGATTCCACTTTCAAGAATTTGAACTTAGTCATACCGTCAGCGATGTTATCTATGAATTATTTCACTAACATTTCTTATCATATGGAACTAAAATATTTTAGTGTATGCTTAATTTATCTCATGATATAAATAACCATTAATGGATAGAAATCATAAAAGGTAGAATTTTATATCTAGTTGGGTGGGTTAAAATATGTATTTATAACTTACCATACAATATGTAACTCACATTGATATCGAATAACCAAATGATACGCTAAAATCTGATACCCTATAAGTAATCAACATATGAATATGCATAAATTGTATAAAATGACTATTTTTAATACACCGAAAAAAGTAAACCTTGATCAAACCCATAGAAACGTATACATATGAATTAATGAAAAAAATGTATGTAGATGCATATCTAGTCAGAAAATGTGCCCATTTATTCTTTTAAAATGTATGATATTTTCAAACAAATGCATATACAAAACACCTGTTTCAATTAAATAAGAACTATTTCAATTCTTTTATTCAATAAATTGTGACATAATACTTATTACATGCAATAATAGTAGTATTGTTTGGTTATATTTTTTGACTAGTTGAATATTATTACTTTTTAGAATTATAGGCTAACTGTTGTCCAATAATAAGGATACATTTATAAATAATAATAAATAAGATGTCAAATCATTTGTTGTTTTTTAATTTTAAAGCTGATAAACACTTGTAGAGAAGTTCTAATAGTTTAATTTCTATTTTGAGAAATATGCTAATGTTGAAGTTATTTAAAATGACATTAAGCTGATGAGTCTTAAGTAGGATGAAACACGCTTTCTGGATTTTACTTATCAATCACAATTCAACTTAAATAACAATGCAAGTTTAAGAAGTGAACCATTTATCTTCAAAGATAAAACACCTTTGATATGTTTGTTTGGTTTACTTATATATCGAGTTTAGATTTATTTACTTAGCTATGAGTTACATTTTCGTTTTATGAAAGCTATTAATACTATTTGGTTGTTCAAACCAAAGTAAGTGAAGTAACTTTGGGACCTACAACCTACTACTTCATAGGCAAATGCTTCACGTATTAGGTCATCATCTACTGAGCTGCAGTTATTATTCATTACAATACTAACTGTTAAAACTTGTTAGTTTCAATTAATAAAACCCATCGCGTAAAGAAACATTAAAATGTGATAAACAGAACCACGTAAACCAGGCGTTTTAGTGATTAGATACTAAACAATTCTGGAATTCATCGCTTCGATATATACATATGCATAGGTTATAAATTAGTAAAACTGAATTTGACGAGTAGGTCGAGGGAATTCTACTATCAAAGTGGATTCACATTTCTTGAGTTGCTATGTTTCTAAAATTACATATATTAAATTACATTAAAATTACATATATATAGACTTACGTTACAATGTAAGTACACGGCTTACTCTTTAAAGTGAGAGAATGTTACTTTCTGAAAACTGTTTGCTATTGAACTTTAAACGACTCAGTTTTTGACTGATATTCGCGATTCTATATATTTCACATCTGAATGAAACGAAACTGATATTAGCTAGTTTATCCATAATCATTCTTACTGAATGACTAGAACTTTCGGAGCAAATGGATGAAAGGGTGGTTATCATCTAATGACTGATTTATGTTTAAAAACACATCACAGAATCTGTGAATATGGGGAAAATTGTAGTGTTCGATACACATACTTCAGTATTAAGATCTGGAGCATTCTTTAATTTGTGTTATGGACATAACCGAAGTAGCGCATTCTGATAATATGGATCAAAATGATTTGAAGTAAAACTTTTAATAAAAATTATACTGTAAAATACAACACATTCATTAAATGAATAGAAACATTGCTGGATACAAGAAACTTTTCAAATACTAGTAACTTTACAAATAACGTCAGCCTATGAAACTTTATGATAATTGAAATTTACTGATCAGATATTGTTTAATAACAAGTTTATTCTCTAATACAATTCCATAATTTTCTACCATATGGTTACTGTCTCATTGTCTACTCTTGGCTTTTTTCTGTAGTCATATGAATCTAATTATAAAAATGATTGCTAAATTACTTCAATGACAGTTGGTCAAAAGCATAAATAAACAAAATACACGTCATTCTCTTAAAGAATACCACTAATAATAAATTATGTATGCATCAGTAGTAACGTGTGATCCCGCTAAAATTCATTCTGTACAGTGATAATATTCCACATAATGTGAATTAGCCTATTCATTTCAGTCTGTGTTTTAAAATGTTTTTTTTTCGATCTAACTTCTTCAAAACTGTATATATATCACTTAAGCGGATAGGGAAAATCCTGTTTATACATATTCAGAAGTGATGAAACAGTTGTACCTAAATGAATGTATTAAATATTACATCTTACTCATCCCTACTGATTAATTATTATTTGGTCAAACTGAATTATGCACATATACACAACAAAGGGGGCGGGAGAGGGACAGAGTTATAGAAACTGTAAAGTTAGAAGTAATGATTACTTCCAGAGATTATGAGTTAGAAGCACTATGTTATGATGCATCAAACCTCATTATATTTCAATAATTAGTGACTTTTGGTTGTTCTTTAAGTGATATAAATTTACATTGATGTATATATATATATATATATATATATATATATAATTAACCAAATATAAAACTTATTTTACTTCTGTTAAAACATATATGAGGTATTCCCCACTCCAAATACACATCTAGCTATTAAAATTTACACATGCAACTAATAGACGAATTGAAATATTTCAGTTAACTGTTACTTTCATAGCACTGAACTACTAGAAGGTATTAACTGTTTTCTTGTATGTGTATTAACATATTTATGTAGATAGAAATTTGTCATTAAGAATTTTACAAGCTTACCTGAAATAAGTTGAAGAGGTTGAGTTCGAAGACAAAATACATATCAAATGATGAAATAGAAGATTTATAATTCGACATCATAAAGTATTGAAATAAGCCACTTGATTTAAATTATGAAGTAAATTAGTAAATGATCATTAAGGATAAAGTTCAACTTTATATTTATAGATAAGTAGGTAGTTAGATAGATTGGTTAATAGACAAATGAACATGATAAGGATACATTATTGTCTTAATATTTAAATGTTTTTTGGATTTGAATAAAACAACAGCTGACTACTGTAACAAACATTACACAATAATCTTGTTTACTATTGAACTCTTTATATGATTATTTTGTTTAAGTGATTCAACATCACGAACGCAACATTGTGTGGGAAGGCTAACAGAACACCTTATAGATAATCCACTAACTATTAAGTAATAAGCATATCATTTACTGTATTCTTTTATAAAAGTGATCTTAAAATAATGTTACATAAAATTTGTTTGAATTGGATTGTGGCTGGCAAACGGAGTTGATTTCAGTCACTAACTAATCAATGGTAAGATCCAAATGCATTCTAGTTACATACATCCGTTTAAATTATTAACAGACTAGTAAGCATAAATTACAAATTACAAAGTATGTTTATATATGCATTCATAAATAACAATTTCAAATATTTAGAACCAATTACCTCTATGTCAGATAAAATTCTATCCATGAAGAATGATTATTGAGATTACACAGCTACGGATATCTTGACGTAGATTTCTAATCATTTCGATTGAAAATGTTTTTCAGTCTACTCATCTTCAGCAGTAATATGAATAACATGTGATGAGATTTGTATTTGAGCACAGGAAACCGCTTGCTATCTGTATACTGATTTTTTGGACTCTAAGCTCCGAAAGCTGTCAGGCAGCATATCAAAAAATAGAAGAGAGGAGTGAAGAACTCACCTAAAATATTTGTTAAAAGTTAAATTTGTCTGTAGTTTTAAAACCACTAAATGTCACCATTGTGTAATCAATAGATGGGTGGTACTTACTTACTTACTTACTTATGCCCGTTACTCCTCGCTGAGGAGCATAGGCCTCTCACCAAGGTTCGCCATTTAACTCTGTCCTGAGCAATCCTTTCCAGCTGCTTCCAGTTGCTGCACATCCTTTTAATGTCTGCTTCCAATTCTCGACGCAGAGTGTTCTTTAGCCTTCCTCTTTTCCGTTTCCCAGCAGGATTCCATGTTAATGCTTGTCTCGTGATGCAGTCTGATGGTTTCCGTAATGTATGTCCTATCCATTTCCAACGTCTTTTCCTAATTTCCTCTTCGGCTGGAAGTTGGTTTGTCCTCTCCCATAGTAGGCTGTTGCTGATGGTTTCCGGCCAACGGACATTCAGTATCTTGCGTAGGCTGTTGTTTATAAATACTTGTATCCGTCTGATGATGCTTGCAGTAATTCTCCAAGTTTCAGCTCCATACAGCAGGACTGTCTTCACGTTCGAATTGAAGAGTCTGACTTTGAGGTTGGTTGATATTTGTTTTGAGTTCCAGATGTTTTTCAACTGTAGGAATGCTGCCCTGCCTTTGTCAATGCTTGTCTTTACATCTGTAACGGATCCTTCTTGTTCATCGATGATGTTCCCCAGATATGTGAAAGTATTCACTTCTTCCAGAGTTAGTCCATCAAGTTCAATCGGGTTGGTGCTTCATGTGTTGTATTTGAGAATCTTGCTCTTACCCTTATGTATGTTCAAGCCTACTGATGCTGAAGTTGCTGCTACACTGATTGTCTTTGCTTGCATTTGTTGGTGTGTATGTGCTAAAAGAGCTAGATCATCTGTGAAGTCCAAATCATCGAGTTGCATCCTACTTGTCCATTAAATCCCGTACATTCCCTCAGACGTGGAGGTGTTCATGATCCATCCAGTCAACCACTAGGAGGAAGAGAAAAGGTGGGAGCAAGCAACCTTGTCTGACTCCGGTCCTCACTGAAAATGCATTTGTCAGTTGTCCTCCATGCACAATTTTGCACTGTGTTCCGTCGTAAGAGTTCCGGATGATGTTGACGAGTTTCTCTGGTACGCCGTAGTGTCGAAGAAGTTTCCACAGTGTTCTGTCTGTCTACACTGTCAAACGCCTTCTCATAATCAATAAAGTTGATGTACAGTGGCGAGTTCCATTCAAATGATTGTTCAACGATGATCCGTATTGTTGCGATTTGGTCTGTGCACGACCGATCCTTACGAAAACCAGCTTGTTGATCCCGAAGTTGAGCCTCCACTGAATCTTTCATTCTGTTCAACAATACTCTGTTAAAGACTTTCCCTGGTATCGACAGTAGCGTGATCCCTCTGTAGTTGTCACATTTGCTCAAATCTCCTTTCTCTGGTATCTTGATAAGATGTCCTTCTTTCCAGTCTGCAGGCACTTGTTCTTCTTCCCAGATCTTTTTGAATAAAACGTGGAGTATCCTTGCTGTTAGGTCGATATCTGACTTGAGTGCTTCAGCTGGTATATTGTCAGGTCCTGCTGCTTTCCCACTTTGATTTGTCTGATGGCCATCTTGATTTCTTCCATCGTTTGTGGAGTGACATCTATCAGGTGATCTGTAGGTGCTGCTTCGATGTCCGGTGGGTTCGGTGGAGCTGGCCTATTTAGAAGTTCCTCAAAGTGTTCTGCCCACCTATTCTTTTGTTCTTGAATTTCAGTGAGTGTCTTGCCTTCTTTGTTCTTGACCGGTCGCTCTGGTTTGCTGTTTATCTGCCAGTTTCTTCGTTGTGTCATATAGCTGTTTCATATTTCCTTCTCTTGCAGCCTTCTCCGCTGTCGTTGCAAGGCCTTCGATGTATTTCCGTTTGTCGGCTCTAATGCTCTTATTTACCTGCTTATTTGCTTCTGAGTATTCAGCTTGAGCCTTGATTTTCTCTGCTCTTGTTCGGCTGTTGCTGATTTCTATCTTCTTGTTCCTCCTTTGTTGAATTTTGCTCAATGTCTCACCGGAGATCCATTCCTGATAATGGTGCTTCTTGCGGACTAGAACCTCCTGACACGTTGACGTTAGTGCTTCTTTGATTTCTTTCCAGTTATCCTCCATAGTGGTTTCTTCTTCATTCGGCAGATCTTGTAAGGCTTGAAACCTGTTGTTGAGAGATATTTTGAATTCGTTGAGTTTGTCAGTGTCTCAGAGAAAGCCTGTATTGAACCGTTGTACTGCTGCCACTCCAGTTGTCCACTACTTCTTTAGCTTCAGTTTCATTTTAGAAACCACCAGGTGGTGGTGTGAAGCTATGTCAGCTCCTCTCCTGGTTCTTACATCTTCCATTGATCTTCTAAATTTTTTATCGATAAATATATGATCGATTTGATTCTCTGTAGTATGATCCGGTGAGACCCATGTAGCCTTGTGTATGCGTTTGTGGGCGAATATTGTACCACCTATAACTAATTTGTTGAAGGCATATAGGTTTGCAAGTCTTTTACCATTGTCATTTCTGTCTCCCAGTCCTTGTCGTCCCATGATTTCTTCATATCCAGTGTTGTCCATTCCGACTTTGGCGTTTAGGTCCCCCATCAGTATTGTCAGATCCTTTCCTCGACACTTTGCTATAATTGATTGCAGTCTATCGTAGAACTGATCTTTGTCTTCGTCGTTGCCGTCGTTGGTTGGTGCATAGCATTGGATAATATTCATTGTAATTCCTTTCTTCATTGTTTTGAAAGATGCTTTGATGATCCTGGGTCCATGTGGTTCCCATCCCACAAGTGCATTACGTGCCTCCTTGGACAGCATCAGAGCAACTCCTTGGGTGTGGGGAGCAATTTCCTCTTCGTGGCCGGAGTATAGTAGCGTCTCTCCCGAAGCCAATGTTTTCTGTCCAGCTTGAATCCAATGGGTTTCGCTGATTCCGAGTATTTTCAAGTTGTATCTCTTCAATTCTGCAGCTATTTGATTTGTCTTCCCGCTCTCCCACATTGTTTGAACATTCCATGTACCTATAAAAATATTTGCTCTGGTTGTTAGAAGGGAGGGCATCGGCCTCATGACTTCCGAAGAATTTCGGCTTTCATCATGAGGCGTCATATATCCTTCCACTCCCAGGGCAGAGTTTAAATGGTTTATCTTGTTTAATCTGGTTTGCGTTTTTTTTTATCAAGTTTGGGTTTTACGGGATGGGGGTGCTAGCTCCATGCCCAACCCTCCTCCTTTACCGGGGCTTGGGTCCGGCAGTAACCCTAGGAGGGCTACAGGCGGAGTTAGATGGGTGGTAATGCCATATTAAAGCTTCTAGAAATTCTATCCAATGATTATTAAATAAAATATTTGCATTTTTTTTGAGGCTTCTGTGGACGTTTTTGGTATTAACAAGAGCTATTCCGAAAATAAACAGTCACATTAGATCCCTTCTCTGATTTCTGTGGAGGTAGACATATGGGTTGCCGATGCACACACTGTCCGCTCAAGTTCAAGAAATTTTATGGACACAAGATGACCGATTATAATTTTAAGTTTACTTGTTCACTTGTTTTAGTATGATAATGGTTGATCCCAGCTTTGCCTTAAGAGTTCTACTTAGACTCACGATAATGATCGAGAACTGGACAGATCAAACACGACACGGAAATTTCATAATATTAACCTAATCATAAGAAATCTGGAATGGAAAATCACGCATACAGGTAGAACAAAACATCTGGGTTACAATATACTTACACTAGTTCTTAATAATCACTTGGTTGTTTGTGTTCTTATTGAGCCAATCACAATTTCTCAGGCCGATATATTATGAATGTTATCTTGAATGCTTTCAAAGAGGAAGCATAGGATATATATGAAAACCTATAACAAAATACACTTTAATGGATGAAAACAAATTTAGTGTTCTAAGTTATTTAAATGTTAACTGGAAATCTGTCAGTGACAGTGAGCCTCAGTTTCTTAGCATTTGATGAAGCCTTCTTCTTACATTCAGAGAAGCTGGAATTATGCAAGCAGAAATAAACGTACTACATTAATTCATTCTTTCTTAAAGATATTGTAACTACTAAATACGTTTAGTCTATGCCTGTCTTAAGCACACACAATATCTCAAGTGATTGTACTAACTTTTATATTCAAATGAAATTAGAATAATAATATGAATGTTATGTAACAGTATCGTTAAATCAACTACCAAGGATAAGACTTCTTTTTAAGTATGTTAAGAATTATGAGCATTTAGTATTATGTCCAAGAAAAGAAGTTCAAAGAAATAATCTGAAACTGGTATTCATAATAGACTGAGAGATCAGTTCAGGGAACACTGTAAATCAGAAAATATTGAACAACTTTTTCCCTATGATTTGCATGAACTGTTTAACTATAGAGTTGAAATTCAATTGTTTACAATTTACGATGTCTAACTAGTTCTGCCATAAACGCATGTGAAGGCTAGTCACTTGAGAGTATAAAGCTAATAAAAACAAAATAGTAATTCACAGTACTAACTAGTTATTCTTAACTTCTATGTATCACGTTTTGTTTTAATGCCAACATCAATCTTTCAACAAACTTGAAAAAATATCCCGTTGATCTGTTATGGACTGAAGTTGACCGGTCTCTGTTGCTATATATATATTATCCTCAACGAATTATCTCGATACTGCGGTAGTCTACAAGTTGGAATGAAGCTGTATTGTAGCTAGTAAGTAGAATCCAGGATACGTTTCACTTCCTATGCTGAGCTTGACAGTTGATTGTACCAGTATATTTTGTGCCAAAATTGGTTAAGATCATTAATTTACACTTTATTTTCCTGTTCAATCTAGTTAGCATTTCTTTCAACGAGCTTGGGTTTTACAGGCAAGCAATTCTAGCTGCATGTTTAATTCTCCTCCTTTACCCGAGCTTGGGACGTGCAGTAACCCTAGGACAGCTACAAGCGGAGTTAGTTTACATTTTATACTTTAAATGAATAAATATATAATCATTCATTATATTCTATGCATAACTTTTTTATTTTTAGTTTAATGTAGTGGATCTTACAAATGCTGAAAATTATCGTCCAGAACATATGATTGAAGAATTATGTCGATTTTTATTTTTTATTAATAATAGTTTAACATTTTTTATTTATATGACTGGTAGACAATTTCGTCGTGGATTTTATCGACTTATGCATCATTTCAAATATTTCCTACGTTCATTAATTTGTCCACATATTGAAAAACAAAATAGATGGTATTCACATCCACCATATAAAAATCCAACATTTAAATTAATAAAACCTGGAAAACATTATACACTACATAGACATTCTATACAACATTATTATCATTCATATCAAATTAAAACTATACACCAACAATAGTATACATTAAATGATACTACTAATTAATATATTTATATTGTAATGATAAAGTTAAAAGTAGTATGTATAATGTGAACGATACATAGATATTGTCTATATAACATTTTACATGAATTGCATTTGTTGAAGAAGTATGGAAATTAACAATTCTAGGGGGGATATTAATGTTGTTTTTTTTTGTTAATGATGCATTGTATGAACTCTACAATTCAATTATGAAGTCTTTACTATTATTCTGAATGACATCATCAGTACCTACTTGAAGTAGGAATGTGTTTTTTATCAGTCTGGTTTGATTGTCTACTTATGCTTCATTATCTTCATTAACAATTTTTTTGGTAGTAGAAAACTCGTCTTCAGTAAAGATATTAAAAGTGACCGACTGATTGTGAAATAATTAAAAGATTTACTTTTACTTGAAGTAGATGTTGAAGGTATTATGTAGAACAACATAAAGACGTTACAATGAAACCTTTCAGCTTAGAAAACACAACATTTCTCAAAACATTCACCTGATTTGCAAAACTTTCACTCTTTCAAAAGATTCATATGTTTTTCTATGAATTAAAATGATTTGCTTACACGTACACATTTCTTTCTTCCCTATTTATTATCTTCTGAATTGTATACGTTGTGAATATATAAAATATAAAATTCACTGTATTCAGCATAGTACATATCGTGACAATAAGAAGAATAAATTTAAACTACTGAAATTGTTATAAATAGGTAGATAAGAATACGAAACATTTTAGGGAAGTATTGACAAATGAAGTTTAAGAAAACAAATTAGTACAGATAAAAAAGAACTGATTACTTCATTTGAAATACACTATTATGTTCAGCTGAGAACTGGAAACAGGTAGTTAAGATTTCTACTAGTCATTGAAAGGAGGGTACATTAATCGCCAACGACAGTAAACATAAATGTATGGGATGCAGGTACATTCAGCTGATGAGTCATAAATAGGACGAAACGTGCGTCTTGGATTCCGCTTGCCAGTCACAATCAAACTTCAATAAATGTATCAGTTGCGTATTTACTTATGAATCAATGTTTATTATATATTCTGTAATAAATATTAGAGAAACTTAAACATTACACAAGCCGCTAGTTACTAAATGGCTCTGTATACTTTATATTAAAGCTAGTTTCCAGATACTCAACATTACTCCTATAAATTTGAGATAAATGAAGAGTATAACTCAAATAATGTTATTTTGTGATTCAGTAAAAAGGATAGTGAAAGGTAAACAATTAATTTGAAAATCAGAGTAGTTTTGTTGATATAGATAGATCATCCATTTTGTGTTATTATTCACTTTATTTCGTTTCATAAACAGAAATACAGAAAAATAACTCAGACAACCACTTAAATGTTGTATAACGTTCAGATAGATCTAGTAAGTCAAACTACAGACATCTTTTTAGTAGTTTATAAGAAATTTCACGTTTCCTGTTGGAGAAAATATATAGTGGCTTACTCAAGAATAACCCAAGCTTACAAACAATTCCAATATCTTGTATATATTGGTTTTTAACCATCTATGTGCTTCAGAAGATAGGTTTTATCATGATCGCTTTTGTCTAATAGATCATTTGATGATTTGCAAGCAATAGATTGAAGGTTTTTCGATTGATATTACTATTAACAAAAAGATTGCGTTACAATGATAAATAAGGTAAACATTAAAATAAGTGGTATATATAAAGTCTTCAGAGACAAGCAAAACTTTACTTAAGGATATTTACTTCAAAAATCGTAGTGCAGTATATTATTGGAAAAAATTCTGATAGGCTTCTGTTTTATCGTGTAACTGTAACTCATTAGTATGATATGTCCCGACTACACTAAACTTATCTTATGGAACTAAGTATTTTGTCAAATAAGGTGTATAATTGTTTTAATGATCATACTGCTTAAAAAGTATAAGTCATTCAGCGTTTTAACACTTGAAGTACTACTACTTCAAATTCGTAAAATATAGTTCAAAGCGACTCTAGATTAACTAGCTGTAGTGTGTTTTACCTGCAAATCAGTTGATATTTGTAGAGATTTCTCCTTAAATGTATTTATTTCTGATTTCAATTGTTTCCATGACAAAAACCATACTAAGTTGTCGAGCAAAACATTGAAGCCATTTGACCTTAATCAATAAGACTTATGTAAATTTGATTCCATACCAATTATCTTCTATACAATAGTACAGTTTTTAAAGAAACTGTTTGTTCATATGATGTTTTACATTATTAACCGTATTACCAAGTGCTAAGTAGTCATCTAAAACAACTGAACTTCTTCTACTTCGCCTTCTTGAAATTCTCTCAGTAATACTTACAATTTAGGACTTTAATTAAGAAGTGTACTTGCTTCTCATGGTCATTATTAGCATTTTTTCAATAAGTGATTGTTAACTGTATGCAAAAAAATGAATTATACTGTACAGTTTATTGAATGTGTTTTTAGATTAATAGTTACAAACCACTCGTTATTTCAATGTTTATATGTTAATGAGGGTAAACTTTGGTGGCAAATTTGTGAATGCCAATGAGAATCGAAATAATGATTTCAACGTCACGTTCGCATTCTAATATAAAATGACCGTATTAAGTTTGTTGGCTACAATATCTTTGTGATGATGTCATTAATAAACTGCTAGCTGTAAACTTACTTTAAACAGAGTTTATTCATGCTTGTGGAACTGATATGGCTTTACAACCATAAGAAGTACAAATACGGGAGTTATTTTGCGTTGCAGTGGTTGCTGGCAGGAAATCACTAATAACATAAACTTTCTATAATTTTTCAACATTAACACAGGTAAACCTCCGTGTTCGTTGCTTTTCAGACAGTGCAAGTGACTATTATATTTTTGGTATCACCCTTCGTAAATCTAAGGGAAGTCACAAACATTTTATGAACCTAAGAACCAATGCTTTCCCAGAAAGCATCGATGGTTATTGGTTTGGCTAAAAGTTTCTGTGACATTACAAAGGTCCCAGGAATAATACGATTTGGAGTTATACGGATGGTTTTCGACATTATTAATACTATGACTTTAGAATCAATGGACCCATTTAAAACCAATGGATCGTGGATCATGTTAAAACTTTTTATTTTTTGTGGATCTTTTAACTTTTTTTGTCGTTTTTCATAATAAATTATGGTTTTATTTTCAACTGTGTTCCCGTTGATTAAAATTTACTTCGGAGTTATTTCTAGTAGCTCAAGTTTGTCAGTACACCTTAGTTTAACGGGAGTAACACTATGAATAAGACTCCATTTACCTACGTATATATGAGGAACTATTGACCTCAAACCCCCAACACATTACTGATCTACATGAACGAATATGACACCTGAGACGAGTGACCCAACAACACGCCAACAGGAATCCCTCACCCGAAAACTAAGTCAAGAAAATAGGAACTTGGCACTTAGAAGATCTTATTCTATTTCGTTCCGACTTTGTATACATTATTCCACCAACAGCCCTGAAGCAGATATAAAGCTGCTATTTCAAAGATGACAGCAATCAATTAGAAATAGCAATGTCCATGTAGAAATTATGAAACAAAACAGTGATTTTTTGTCAGAGCTCTTTACGAATCATCTCAAGGGGTTTCCGTGGGGTCTAGGCAAAGTTATCGGGGATTGATTGAATTAGTAAAAAACCAGATGTTGATGAAATATGCAATATCATACTTCAGCGTTATAGTCACAAACATGTTAAAACTTTTTGCATAACTGCTAGCTTTATTAAATCCGTCCCGAATTAGAGGGCCAACTTGTTTTGGATTGACAACTGGTATCTTGTTTGTATGCTATATTATGTTATTTTAAAGCCTGTTATCAGATAGAAAAAAGTACAGAGTATTGACGTTCTTTAACTTTTGTTTGCACATGTCATGTAAACAGGACACGTGCTTTATATCAAATATAAATAAGCCTTTGAAACTATCTAATGTGTAACTAGCAACTGACTACGTTAAGAGAATAAACAAAAACGAAATTTGTCCATAGAATCTTTTTCTTCTATTTACCAGAATAAAGTAAAAGTCAGGGACACCTAAAGAGGTTTCAAGTAATTATGCCTCTCATCTTCTTCTTAAGCAACCGAAATTAATCTCAGTTTCCTTGGCAATTCGTTCCATAAGTCACTTTTTCCTGCCTGCAATGAAATCTAATTTGCGCAAAGGTTTCCTTATGACATATGTAACCGAATGTTTAGCGATGCAACCTGTACCTTTAAAACCGCCTTTTAAAATCTCCAGACCGTCGACATGGTGGTCTGATTCGCTTATTATGAAGAAACTAGTTGAGCTATACTGGATGCGACAGTCACCACTTCAGGTCCTATCGTGCCAAGCAGGTAGGCTTGGGAACGTGAAAACTAGGAGCAGGGAACTTATAGTACGAGGGAGAATCCATTTTGCTAAATATGTAGAGGTGTGGCACTAGTGAGGTATTTCCAGCATTAGACTAACATGACAGAAATATTGCCTTTTGATGAGTGTCACTGGTATTGGTCATTCAAGTCTCACGTTTTCTAAAACCACGCTCTTAACTTCATATTGAAGCTTTTGATATCCGAACATTCTGTCAAATTGGTCAGCAAGTCTAGTTACCTAAAACCCTATTATCTTTTACGACTGATGTATTCTATCTCAACCGGTGGAAACGTTGATAATACATAGTCCCCTGAATACCTTGCGTAAAAATGCAAGCGTATATGGGATCCGTTCTTCTCTCTAAATGCAAAATGTTGCTAAAAAACTGGTTTGGATCATCGCCTAGATTAACCATGGGGATGTAGTCGTTGATTTGATTGATTACTTTACTTATTTCGGCAGTTTAATCACCCTTGGTGAGTGGGTGACTAATGAAATATTCGTGCAGCTTTCCTTTCTTCTCCCAACGTCTGTTGCTAGTGGAGTTTGTGAGATATTTCTTTTAATAAAATGCCGTATATACTGCATACCAGTCCACCCTGTTTTAGCATATACGTGCTACGCACGGGTCATGAAAATAGAAGTTATGCATGGGCCAAAGGTCATTCATTACAAAAACCTTAGAAGCATTGCCCATACATTGTGGAATGACAGAATAACAAAGTTTTATATCGGACACACGGTACTAGGGAAGCAGTAAAAGCCGATCGGTAAGGTCGAAGATCTTCGTCAACTGAGATGGTTAGGACATGAATTCCACATATCGGACCACCACCTGTTGTGCCGCACAAAGAAAACGAAAAAAGATAAACCAAAAAGAGTAAAAAGGGGGTGGAAACCAGCTGTAGATGATTAGACTAGGAAGGTTGTATTGCTATCCTATTGTCAGGGAAAGCCAACAACTATGAACTCTATGTGTGAGGTAGAGATGGACGATGTTATCTACTCCAAATATCCGCAACGTGACTCCTTACAGCCAACATCCATCCTTGCCTTAACCTACTACTCTGGCACGATGAGCAGACCGATTTGTCTTGAAGCCGACCAATCACTCACGCGTATATATCATTATAATATAAATCAATAACTGTCCTTCACAGTGTTCAGGCTGCCCTTCCGTTCGAAAGAGTCTAATATTAGAAACTCATAGTTATCTAAGCACCATGAGCAATCTACGACAACAACGATCCTCCGAGTTACTGCACTTTGCTGATAACGTTAAACCATTAAGACAAGATTTCAGACATTAAGGCGGGCTAGTATTTCATATCCTGATTCAACTTCAAAATCACGCGAATAGTAGAGTAGCTTTTCACTCGAAAAAGTGTAAAAATGTTCATTTTGAGACAGAAAGGCTTAGGAATGAGCGCTAAATAACTCTCTTTTCAGTGACTCATATGTAAAAACATTTTTAAAATATTAGACTTTTATTACCTCTAATAGCATACTGACTGTGTTAAACTAGCCTCGAAAATAACATCGTACTTAAACTCTTAAGAACATCTTTATCTATTATGAATGTAGGTCACCTCACGAAATCTCCAAAGGGCTTCATTGGTCTTCATTTAGAGTTAAAAAACATAGCGTTTCCTCTCTTATTCTACAAGGACAAGTGCACTTCAGAAAGCATCCACCTAAAATCTTCCAAGTCAGTTTAAGTACTCAGGTTTAAAGCATACATGGGTCATGCGCTGGCATAGAATGCTAGAAGATAACCCTATTTAAAACCAAGTTTAAAAACATATATCGATGGCGTCTATTGGTTGATATTAATGTCTTTTGTAGTTTGTGTTGATATATAGAAATTTTGTTTTAATTTGTCAGTTTATTTTTGGCCAAGTTGTAGTTTCGAGCGCCCCTCTCAAAAGCCACGATAATGGACTTGATGTCAACACCACCCTTCAGTAGTCATGATTTCCGTACTACCTGAAAATATGTTAGACCCAAATATATGTATCAAAAAGCCCTTTGATTTCGGGTATCCTGTTTTGTGTGGCTCTTTAGGGTGGAAACAAGGCGATGAAGAGGGAAAATGGGCCCAAAAAGCCATTGAAACACTAATTAAGAAACTAAAGAAACGAAAGGGAGTTTTAGAGAGACTTCAGTATGCTTTACTTCACCCAAACGAGCCTAGTGAGTGTGTTACTATCCCACGATCGCTAGATGGCCGAATTCAGGTCCGGTAGTTGGTTTTTATATTTTAATATTGCAGGTTTCACATCGAAAAGGATTTCCACATGTCATCTACTGCAGAGTGTGGCGTTGGCCAGATCTTCAGAGTCATCATGAGTTAAGACCCGTAGAAAATTGTAAATTACCATTCAGTTCGAAGGAAGCTGAAGTTTGCATCAACCCATATCACTATACTCGTGTTGATTATCCTGGTAAGATGTAATTGTTCTCGCTAATCTAAATAGTCTTGCCCCCTGTATTAGTGCCTAGGCACAACGAATATCCAACAATTGAATCTACTAAAAAGGAATCTACAAGCGAAGAAATATATGACTCACACTGCTATTCAGGTTAGTAACCTTTAAAGTGTAAATTCTTCATCTAATTTTTAAGTTCATCTCTTTAACGATGTGTATAAAGCTCAAACAGCATTACTAAGTCTAAGCGTATGCCATTCTTACATTTCTTACAATGTCCAGTAATCTTTATTGGGTGGGTGAGTGAGGGGAGTCATTGCTAATCAATATCATTCCTGATGTGTAGTAACCATATTTCCAATTGTGTATGAGATTATTCAGAGGTGTATGTTGTACTTGTAACTGTGGGGATGACAAAACAGCTGTTTAGGATCTGTATTAGGTTTAATCGCCAACCTCAAGCTTTCTGGAATTACAGTACTACAATAACAACTAGCGGCTGACATTAATCAAGATTTTATTAAATTAAAAAAAGATTCAGGAGAGTTGGCTCCAAAAATCTTAAGTGTTTAGTCAAAAGCGAAGTGATCGTAGTATAACAGTGACGTTACAATACCAGATACGTTTTTCGGATTAATTCTGCTAAATAGGTATGTTTAGTGATATGAAGTATGTAGATGAGTGTCTAATGTGGCGGAGAGCTAGAAACAGTGGAAGCATCTTTAAAGTGCTTATCTCCCGAGATGCTACAGTGCTGGTGGATATCGTTATCTAGATTGTTTATAAGGAGTCAAGTAGGTGGATGCGTTGGTTACTACCGACCTACCTACCTTGGAAGTTTTGACAGCGATCGTGCGTTGGTGATTAAAGAAATTTCTGTATGGATTCAGAAGGCTCTATCTATGTCCTCCAACTCTCGCCACTTGTAAATGTTAGTCTGCTAACTGAAGGTATAATACATCAAGCACGCGCGACATCACTGTTTGTGAAAGTCAATGAAAGTAGAAAGCATGCATAAACGACGTGATTTCGATCATAGATATCTTCAAAGAATTGGACTCGTATTATTAAATAGCTCAATATGAATTGTTAAGGTTAGGTACAAGACGTTAGGTTAAGATGATATATCAGCTAGTAGAACTGATTACTCTTGAAATCGACTGTTTAAGACTTGACAATGGCTAGTTAACTTCTTTGTGTATATATAGGGAACGACATAGTTTTGTTCGGCTTCATCAAAATATCTGTAATATTTTCCACTAGGAACTTTTACTTTAACGATTTCATTCATCATATTAGTTACATTCTATCTGAGTTTTTAAATTATTTGGAAATTCTTGAGGTAGGGCCTTTATCCGCAAAAGTTTGTCGGTCTTCGTCGTGGAGTAACCGAAAACTAATTTTAATTTAACTTGATGAAAGCTTTTATCTATTGCGTCTTACAAACTAAGGTTTGACACAATACATTCACTTATATGTCAGTAAAATGAATAAGGTTTTGTTTAACATTAGGGATCGTTTTGTTTGCGTTCATACATAAAATATTACAACTCATTCTATTACGCTTTGTCATAGGATTTCATGCTGTGAACTATCAAGAACCAAAATATTGGTGTAGTATTGTGTATTATGAATTAAATTCACGTATTGGTGAAGCGTACTTTGCAAGCATACCTAGTATCATTGTCGATGGCTTCACCAATCCCGGTCGTGATAGCGGCCGGTTTTCCTTAGGATTTCTGTCAAATATCAATAGGAGTCTGGCTGTTGAAAATGCTCGCAAACAAATTGGAAAAGGTAATTTCATTTCTGTTTGTCATTGCTTGTTGCCATCATGTTTGGTCCTTTATTTGCTTCTATAAATGGAATTAAAGCCAAGTCATATGTCAGGAATGACAAATCAGTGTTTAAAGTATTCGGCCTGCAATCGGTATACTACAGGTTTAAACTGCTGTATCCTGCTTTGATTTTGGAAGTCGATATACTTTGTCAATAGTAACAAATTTAAAGGCGAGTATATTCAAGTGTACTAGGTTGGTGAATTTCCAGTGGTTTTTCACTTAACATTTCTTTGACCTCGAATAAGCGCATTTTATCTGAGCGAACTGTGTCATATAAACTTCTGCAGTCTCAATGCTTCATAGAGATAAACTTTGTTTACTTATGGGAATGACAGTCTTTTGTGGATCCACTGATTATTTACTTCCACAAGATAAAGAGGGCTTCATGATTTCATCGTAAATTTTATCATATATATGTAGTATTCGTTTTATAAATGATTTTTAACGCCAGCTGACAATCCTTTTAACTAAACTTTTTTATATTCAGGATTCTAAACTTTTAGAGGACAAAGTTTTTACATTCTTAGGTGTTTCAAATTTCATCATTCTTGAATATGATGCTTATTTGTTCCATTTGATACTTATGTTGATAAAGTAGTGCTTGACTTTTCAAATTTCTTCACATATGTATTTTCTCAATTAAACGCTAACTTTCCCATCACATTTTTTTGAATGAAGTATGCTATAGAAAGATTGTACATTCTCAAATGGTATATCTTTTTCTAACACTGCGTATCGCCACGCTGAAGTACTCGAATAGTTATACAGACTGCTTGTTTTGACAGTTATTTTAACTTTCTTTAATCAGTTAGCAAATAACTTATTATTTCTTTCCTCTCTCACTTTCTAATCGTCCACTGCTAATGTTAGTTCATATAGATGAGTTCGTGTCGGATTACATCTTTATCTTGACAAAGTAAGAATTGAATGCTATTGAGCCAGTAAATTATTTTTTCATGAGAAAGGGAGTTAGAAATGCTTATGGTTTAATAGAATGACTCAATTAACTGATCGAATGACAAGACAGTTTGATAACAGACAGTAAATCATTTAATATTTGACGCTGGATCATTATCATGATGTAATTAAAAATAGACTATCTCTCTTGGTTCAAATTTATATCGCTCCAAGCTTCTACGCTTCATTCTATCACAGTGACAGGTGATCCTAAATATTGTTAACATTCATAATTTAGATGACAATAAATAAGTGAACACTAAGATCAATTTTGGGAACGTGCATTTATCTCACAGAGCTTCTCATGTAGTGCCTTTTATAATATTTTCAGCGTAATTATAAGATGTGCAAATAAATAAAGAAAGTTCTCAGAGTTTTCAGTTTATTACAGAAGCATTAGTGTTTATACTGGGATCTATCTTTACAATGATAGTCAACTCAAATCAGGCCGATTGATGCATTTCTTTCTACTTGTGACTTTGGAGAAAGTTATTACCTTTTTTAAGCATAGAGTTATTTATCCTTGTCTATGTGGAGTAATCTCTGCAGGTTACTATATACACTTAAATTTTGAAAGTTTCGTTTCTCTAGCTTGCATATTTTCGTTAAGCGCCTTCAACATCAATATCTAGGATAATATTTACATTATAATTTTAAAAGTAAGTTAAGCTCTTATTCTTTATGTTAATTTGGTTCATTCATACACTTGCAAGATGATATTTCTCAGGTTAATATGTAGGTGGCTTACAGCATTTTCAAATGCTATGTTTTGACTAGTGCATATTTTTAATATAATTATGGGTTTAGTTGATAAATGATACTGATCAGTGATCTAATATCTTCTAAACTTTCTCCGTTCACCTTCGTACTGTGTATATACCTACTTGTAAAGAAAAACCCCTCATAGATGATAGGAATAAAATGTTTAGTATTTCTCGGGAAATATTTGTCGTTCAATTGTATCGTAAACCAGTAAGTTGAAATCCCTAACCATCCTCCATCTACTGCGGTTTCGTCAGTTAGGTAGTTTCGTTAGCCCTCACACAATTGAAGTATGGCTCAGTGATGATTAGATAAATCTGTGGTTGGTGCATGAGTAAATTGTCACCATATTCAGGAACTACGAACTTAGCATGTTAGTGCTGTACGAAATCTAGGCAAAACCACATATACATAATGTTTGTCTGTAAATTTTAATGGTCCTTAAGTATAAAAAATGTTGGAAAAGAGCAAAATTTTGTAAATAACTTGATGTTATCCTTAATTTTATTATCATATCACTATGAGGTGTTTATTAGATGAGCACATATATTAGTCATTGTGTGTCTGATATTCGTAACTTTGAATTCCAATCTTAGTATAATCAGACAATAGTAGTAACAATGAATTTGCTTATAATCTGTTATAATATAATAGTTGAAAATTGTTGATGTGATTTGTTCTTTTTCAATGCTATGTTTTGACTAGTGCATATTTTTAATATAATTATGGGTTTAGTTGATAAATGATACTGATCAGTGATCTAATATCTTCTAAACTTTCTCCGTTCACCTTCGTACTGTGTATATACCTACTTGTAAAGAAAAACCCCTCATAGATGATAGGAATAAAATGTTTAGTATTTCTCGGGAAATATTTGTCGTTCAATTGTATCGTAAACCAGTAAGTTGAAATCCCTAACCATCCTCCATCTACTGCGGTTTCGTCAGTTAGGTAGTTTCGTTAGCCCTCACACAATTGAAGTATGGCTCAGTGATGATTAGATAAATCTGTGGTTGGTGCATGAGTAAATTGTCACCATATTCAGGAACTACGAACTTAGCATGTTAGTGCTGTACGAAATCTAGGCAAAACCACATATACATAATGTTTGTCTGTAAATTTTAATGGTCCTTAAGTATAAAAAATGTTGGAAAAGAGCAAAATTTTGTAAATAACTTGATGTTATCCTTAATTTTATTATCATATCACTATGAGGTGTTTATTAGATGAGCACATATATTAGTCATTGTGTGTCTGATATTCGTAACTTTGAATTCCAATCTTAGTATAATCAGACAATAGTAGTAACAATGAATTTGCTTATAATCTGTTATAATATAATAGTTGAAAATTGTTGATGTGATTTGTTCTTTTTCAATGCTAGTACTTAAATAGCTTTTTTTTCTTTATCATTGCTTAAAAGCTTTGTAGTGGTCGTAGCTGAATGTTACATTCAGTGTTTAACACACAATTGTAATCAGGTGACAAGTTCACATACTCAGTATATAGCCATTCTTTTCGGTTGAAGGTTAGTAATATAACCTTAATATCTAATAAGAAAGCTATGAGGCTGCACTCGAGCCTGTAACTTAGGTCTTTAGCCATTAATCTGTCACTCCATGATGCAAAAGAATTTAAGCTCCATCAACTCTTAAAGTTGCTTCATTGCCGATAGCTAAATATGATTTCCTGCCTGTCATACTTATAATAACGATAGCATTCTACACTTGATAATCGAGTATCGTTTATCGTGTATTTTCATCTAAAAAGCTTGTTAGTGGGATATAGACCGGATTAAAGCATGCTCAGTGCATGATCGTGATGGCGAACGCTGATTGGCTACTTCTAAACCAATCAGCTCTAGTGGATTGTTGCAGAAGATTCTGGAAGCTTCTTATGTAAATACTATAAATACATTAACGTTTGTCTAACTAACGATTCCTACTTCTGTCTACCCTTGTTATTTGGAATATAATTTGTTCCTGTTCAAACGTGTTCTGATTTGGGATCTTGTCAAGTGTTCGGTGTCTAAGAATACTAAGCAATAGAAGTATTTGGGTCGTTATAAGTAGGAACTTAACAGTGGCGACGGGGAAAAAGGAAAACACATTCAAAATGCCGATATCAGATGACCAGCTCAATCGAATACTACAACAACAGCAAGCACAACTCGATGCACAAATGCGGTTGTTAGAAACCCTTACGCAACAGCTGAACATCCATTGTTCAAGTTCACATGCTTTTTCAAGTACTCCTTGTGATGCAGTTGCCAGCAGCATACCAGAATTCTATTATGACCCCGATAGTGGAAATACCTTCCTCATGTGGTTCAAACGTTGGGAAGACACATTCAGAATAGAATTCTGTAAACAAGATGATGCATGGAAAACTCGATTGCTGATGCGTAAGCTGGGAAGTAATGAGCATGCACGCTATGCTGATCATATATTACCAAAGTTACCTCGAGAGCTCAGCTTCGATGAGACGGTAGCTCAATTATCAGAGATATTCGGCGAATCATCTTCATTGTTTAGTATTCGTTATCAGTGTCTTAATTTGGTGAAACGCGAAACTGATGAATACGGTGCTCTAGCAGACATCGTCAACAGAGAGTGTGAACGGTTCAAGTTACGCTCGTTGACAGAAGACCAATTTAAATGCCTTATATTCATCAAAGCACTTCAATCACCTCAAGATGCTGAGATTAGAACTAGACTCTTAACTCGACTGGATCAAGATCCAAACATCACACTCAGAACATTGACAGATTAGTGTAAGCGGCTACAAAACATCAGACACGACAATCAGTTAATTGAACAGGCAAATCCTAATTTAACCTGCAGTAGTGTCAATGCTATTACTAGGTTAAAAGCTCAAAAACCGAGAACAAGTGGTAACAAACCAACGACTGCATGTTGGTTATGTGGTGATTGGCACTATGTACGATTCTGCCCATTTAAGAAGCATAAATGTCAGAAGTGCAATAAATGTGGTCATAAAGAAGATCATTGCCCACCGAATCGTACGTCTCAGCCCAAGAAGAAACATAGACGTCCTCGACACATGGTGAAGTCAGCCGAATCTCAATCACTTTCTCTGGTAGCAGCCTTTCAAACAGACTATGACATTCAGAGAAAGTATGTTACTATTCTGATTAACGGCATACCAGCTCGTCTTCAAATTGACACAGCATCCGATATCACCCTAGTGTCTAGAGAAACATATAACCTGCTTGGGAAACCGCCAATAAAGCCATCTAAGAAAATTGCTAAAAACGCTTCAGGAGGAGTTCTGCAACTGGTTGGCGAATTACAGTGTGAATTTTCCTTCAACGGAAATAGCTGTAAAGGAATATGCTACCTTACAGAACGACCATACCTTGATCTCCTTGGTCTGGATATGCTAGAGAAACTTGGAATAATGGATATACCCATCAACAGTATTTGCAGCGTGTCGTGTCCAGCATTAGACACCCCTATACGTGCAAAACAGACAGGTGAAAAGTTACCGGAAAAGCCGAAAAGAAAATTCGCTCCTGTTTTTCAGAATACCCTTGGTCACTGCACCAAAATGAAAGTTCATTTGCCCATGAAACCAGATGCTCTGAAAAAATCAAGAGGGGAGGGGACAACCGAAGAGATCTTAGAGAGGTTCTTGCTTATCTACCGTTCCACACCGAACCCTCAGACAACTAACGGGGTCTTTCCAGCGGAAGCATTACTGGGCAGAAAAATACGGACACATTTCGATAGCATCTGTCCGACGCCAGCTCTTGAGCCTCAACGAAACGTAAAGATGGAGAAACAGTTCAATCGTCGGCATGGGGCGCAAAGACGATTGTTCACTGTGGGTCAAAGGGTACTTGCTATGGACTATCGAGGCAAACATCCTACCTGGACGGCTGGTCGGATCGTGCAAAAGAAAGGAAATGTGGTGTACGAGGTGTCTGTTGGCTCAGAAGTCTGGGTGCGTCATGCGAACCAACTGAAACCAACCTGCATCGCCAACAACGAGACGCGGTATAGACTACCTCTCGATGTTCTGCTAGACACCTTTGAGATCAACATACCTGAAACAGACAGGACAGTCGCTGTGCAAACGAAGGATGATACCACTTCCTTATTACCTAGAAGGTGGACAAATCGTAAGCACAAACCAGTACAACGCCTGCAGGTGAATCCTAACACTAGATCCTACGAATCTGCTCAAGGGGGAGGTGTTAGTGGGATATAGACCGGATTAAAGCATGCTCAGTGCATGATCGTGATGGCGAACGCTGATTGGCTACTTCTAAACCAATCAGCTCTAGTGGATTGTTGCAGAAGATTCTGGAAGCTTCTTATGTAAATACTATAAATACATTAACGTTTGTCTAACTAACGATTCCTACTTCTGTCTACCCTTGTTATTTGGAATATAATTTGTTCCTGTTCAAACGTGTTCTGATTTGGGATCTTGTCAAGTGTTCGGTGTCTAAGAATACTAAGCAATAGAAGTATTTGGGTCGTTATAAGTAGGAACATAACAAAGCTCTTTGTACATTCTACAGTTTCTTTTAATTTCCCTTTAAAATCAAAAATAAGATTACCATATATTGAAAAATTACTGTGAATTCTTTGATAAAATTTACATGTTTGGCAGGTAACGAATTTAGGTCGAATTAATAATTTTCTTTTCCAGTTGTAAATCTAGGTAGAATTGTATAGCACCTGCTCAATAATAATCCCTTCAATTTACTACTGGAAGAGCTATGTATTCATATCGGCAGTTTAATTCCTTAATGCACGTGTTATTTACCCGTCATCTTGATAAATAGTTATATTTCTGTTTAGTAGTACCAATGAAAGTTCAATCGAATCACAGTAGACACTAAAATTAGCTAGTTTCAAACGAAAATTTCCCGCTAACTGTAAATTACTTTGACCTATCAGTTTAGGAATTCATGCTCTTATGATACTTTCAGAAATCAGTAAGTTGTCACCCAACTATTTTGTTTTACTTTTGACCTTTACGCCAAATGAAGTTGTGGCTGCTAAAATCTCAGAGACTTTAACGTAGGTCAAATGATCTCTACGCTGGTAAAATAGACTTTAATAACTGGAAATTTTTATATTCTACTTGTCTAGTTATACAATAGTGAGTCTATCCTTTTTGCGTTATGCTCTGTTTCAATATTCATCTAATAGTTGTTGAATTCACAATTTCAAAATAAAATTCGAACAAGCTTATCATCAGTTACATGAAGGTGTTGCATAATCCATGTAAGGTGAATGTTTGTGATAAATTGTCATCGACTACTACTGTTTGAAACTTCAATTTAATCTTATTGTTCAACCTATTTCCGTGGAAATTGCATTGGATTTAAAAAAAGAAAGTAATTAATTTTTCTCGTGAAAAAGTAATGATTACAATTATTCAAGTATCATTCATAACACGATAATTTAGTTAACATTAATCATTATTTATGTGTGTGTTTATGTGAATTTACAAAATAACAGTCTGTCATCTCCCATATTTCTCTCATAAATATACAGTTAACTAGGATACAAGAAAGGATGGTTGATTATCACCACTAGCATGTGTATTACTATTACTTTCGTATATATATACCGATTCATGTACAAAATGTATGTTTGTATTTGCTATATTTCGTTTTTTTTCCATTAATATACGTAAATTTTGAAAGAATAAATGAATGAACAAATAACATTAACTAATAAATTATGTGTTTTATGTATTAATAGCAGTAAATCTAACTTAGTTTCTAGCATAATTTTTCTATCACTTTCTACCTTTCTCAGAAAATATTAAAATGTATTTCCTTCTACATTATACAACAGTTGTACACTAACTAATATACCCCTATAACATATCCCCCCATCTACTAGACATTTTGAAAACTTGCTTCCTTTGAAATCATGTACACAAATAAAAATCCCTTAAATTCATATATATTATTTTATATTGTATACTGGCGCCACATAGAATGCCACTTAACTACGGGCGCCTATGAATGGTTGTTAGGATTTTTGTTGTTTTTTGCCTCCTTTTCTATGCATACACGTAATTTACAACCTTTCCTCTCCTCTTATCTCTTCTCATGCCCCTCATCATCATCATCACTTTCACATTGGGAGCCGTCTCCATTCATTTAAAATTTGATTGGGTTACATAAATTTCTGGTTTAATTCTTATAGTAATACTGATAATAACTGTTATTGTTATTCCAGTTCATTAAGCATTTTCGTTTGCTTCCCTATTTTTATTTGTAGAAATTGTTTTCGTTTATTAATTAGTGTTAATAATCGTATCAGATTAGCATTATTTCTCTTATTTTTGCAGCATTTTATCGTTTAACTGTTATGTAATCACATTTAATGGTGATATTCCTATTTTTGAACACAGTTGATCCCCGTTATACTAATAGAACAATGTGCACTATGTCGATATGCTTTGAATCATATAATCTTACAACACTAATTGTTTGTCTGTTGTGATCAACTCACTTACCGCAGATGGATCTACATAATGTTTTCTTCCCCTTTTCTCACTTATTTGTTATACATCTAGTAAAATTAATGGCTCAATTTATTTTCGTTATTTTTGTGTTTCTTTTCATGGTTCTTACTTTTAGCAACACTAAATTGAGAGAAAACTCCGAGCTTTTTATATTTCCAATACATAACAGAGTTGATTATTTTCGTAGATACTCTGAAATTTTTCAGGTTTAAGGTTGAATAACTCCACTTAATTCAGTTACTTGGAATTAATCATGTGCCCAAATTAGGTTACCCGCCTCAAATTTTTCAAGATTTTGATCCATGAAATGACGATAATTATTGATTATAAAACAGTTGACAAGATTATTCCACTAGTATTCTATCTATTTCGCTTGTTTAATGAGTAACTTATCATTTAGTCCTAGTCATCAGTCTTACTAAAACGTTCCTTGTTCGCTTTTTTATATTTCCCTGAGTATTTCTTAAATGATTAATTAGTCAGAATAATAATTCCGTTTTATTTTAGTGGGTTTTCGTCGACTGCTTATGGTTTGTATTATAGAATTACCTATCGAAAATTAGGAAGTTCACTTCATTGTAGACTTATGACACATGTTACAGCATTTGGTTTTCTGTTTATCTTCCATGAGGTTATTATCTTTGCAATAATACTGATTGCCTGTTGTCTGTTTCTGCAATTGAGTTAGTTAATCCGTTTCAGATAGTTTATTCACTAGTGTCATCCTAAACGTATACCATCTGTCATCTTGGTAATCAAATTTGCCATCACTTTTCATTGTATCACAAACATTATTACAAGATTGATGTACGTAAAATTTGTGGCGACAATTGCCTAGCTCACTGATGCGACTTCCGTATTTGTTTACTGATTTTAAGTTTATATCAAACTTCAGGAAGGTGATTCTTCAACGTTGACCTGAAAGTAGACAAGATTACCAAGATGACCATGTTTCCAATAGTAATTTTTCCTTTATCTAGCAAGTTTTTTAGATTATACTTGTGTGTACACAATTTATGTAGAATACCATAAATTACGGAAATTACAAGGATTATAATTTAATGGATATTCTTCAATAGTAGAATTAGAATTTTCTTCCACAAAACTTTCGATTTTTCCCTTCCTATTACTGTTTTATCAGGATTTTTAACCAAATTATATCTCGATATTTCTTTAAGCAAATGTTTTTTACTAGTTTTTTTAAAGTTGACTAATAATCATTTACAACGTTGTTAAGCTTTTATAGAAAACATTATGAATGTTTCTAGTTTATTTGTGAGTGAGTACTGTTAGCTGGCAGTAATCTCTCCCCTACATACTTTTCTAAATGAAGTTATTGAATTATGTATTGGATCATTTTATACATTCATCTCGTATCAGCTACTCTTATCAGATTATAGGTGATATTGCTCAGAATCGGTAACAGTGACCCAGGTTTATTCACTATTTGTCTTCCCTTTAATCGTAATCTCGAAATTATTTCATTCTTTTCCCTCTACGAGCTAATTCTCTTTCTCTGTATCATATTCTATAAACTCATACTCTTTCGTTACTACCACTGATGTAAATCCTACATCTATTAATTCGGTATTCTTTTTGCCGTGCTAATAAGGTGTGACAACTTGTGCCAATGCTCATATGTACCCAGCTGTATGTTGTATGTGACTGACTGATTGGTCAGAATAAATTTTCATTGATACGGTTTGAATGTTTGATTTATTGTTGTCATGTCATTTACTGTTTACAGTTGTGTTATAAAAATTCCATAATGCTATGTTGATTCAGTTGTTAATCAACTATAATTTGCTAGAATTACTTAGGAAATCCATTATTCATCAGAAAAGTATAACAAGATCAGCTGAAAATGAATTCATTTACCGAACTCACCATTTTTACATGTTTTACCCCAGCAAATCAGGCTAAATTTGGTATCATTAATCTCATATCGTTAAGGACTTATTTCCTAGAACACCTAAACATTTTACTCTGTATCACACGGATTTCAACGAAACATCTATATTTTTATTGCCATCGGAATTGTTGTGATACTTAATGCCTACAGTTTGAAATTCCAAAATGATGACCATTAGAAAATATTTCTTTTACTAATTGGTATCAAATTTTCGAGAGATAAGGCATTTCTCAGCATGTTTCAAGCCTTTTACATCATATCTGAGTTTCATGTACATTTTGGTTTGCAAATAGAAAACCTGTGCAGTTTACCGTTTACATACATAATTATTTTAAAATGAATATACTCTTGGGTAGTTGAATGTAAGCCTACAAATCATGTTTTTACGTAGTTGCTGAGGGAAGACTGTTAAATTCTTCATAGCTAATTTCTATCAAATGTACTTTATATGACTTATTGCTCAATTTATTTCTCTTCACGTTTTATTTAGGTGTTCATTTGTTTACTTTTGGTGGTGATGTTTACGCTGAGTGCTTATCGGATTGTAGTATTTTCATCCAATCACGTGAATGTAATGAACGTCATCATTTTCATCCAACAACTGTGATTAAAATACCTCCAGGTGGATGTCTACGTATATTTTCCAATCGTCAATTTGCTCATATACTTAGTTATACTATTACACGAGGTGTGGAAGCCACTTATGACCTTGTACGTATGTGTACTATACGACTGAGTTTCGTTAAAGGTTGGGGTGCTGAGTATCATCGACAAGATATTACATCTACACCATGTTGGATAGAAATTCATTTACGTGGTCCTTTTTTATGGCTTGATCGTGTTCTTCGTCAAATGGGTCCAAGTCGTAGTCCAATCTCTTCAGTTTCATAAGTTATCAAGAGTTACTCTATTAATTGTCATTTATTGCTTTTATTTAATTTGTCATACACAAACCCTTTTCACTGTCCCAATTCACCCATTTTGTGATCATCTCTTTCAGTGATAAAACTTTAATGATATTTTAGTCGCCCTGTGATTTTATAATTAATCAACTCTAATGTGTCATTTACTCATTATCAAATAAATTTGCATAAATTTTATCACAAATAGATCGTTTTTGTGTCTCTGCTTTCTTACTTTTTGTTCCCTTTCTAAAGAGAGAATTCTCATATCGTGTTGTTTTTATTCACTCATTTGTTATCTTGAGTAAATATATTGTGTTGTTGTTATTTCTAGAGTATGTTTTGTTTTAATCATATTTACTAAGGAACCGTTAATAATTGTCGCCCTTATTATTATTATTATTATTATTATTATTATTATTATTATTATTATTATTATTATTGGTGATTTTGTATTGTATGTAATACTTATTCTTATCTTGGCATGATTATGTCTCCAACTGATTCTATTTAGCATTACATGTATTCACTTATTTTATCTTTTTTTTTCACCTGACTCTGTTATTATCTGCCTATGACTATTCTATTCGACAATCATGCACCAATTGACTTACTCTATATATTTTCAACTACTTACTGAATAGAGTTTTCAGTTTCTTTCTTTTTTTTCGTATTATGTACATGTTTGTTTGCTCAGAAATAAAATAATTGTGTACATGTATACTGGTATGTCTTAAGTTATTGTTTCTAAAATATATATATGTATTGAAGTATAATGAAATCTTTATTTTGATTATTATTGTAAAAGTGCTTACATCATTTTGTTAAATTAACTGTCGACATATTGTTCACGTTATTGTTTATTGTATAAAGTAATGCTAATTTCAGAAATAAGTGAGGGTAACATTTTAATATAGTTCTTACAGTATCTCTTCACGAATTTATTTAAGATTCTAAGGTACTGGTACAAAAAAAGGTGGAGAAGGAAGGTTGAATTTTTTGATGCATTACAAAATAATTTAACAGTAATAGTTGCTACATGATACATAGTTATCGTTGTTAAAAATTTGGTTTTTGGGTTTTTTAAATTGTGAATTGACTTTTTGAAATTTCTACACTTTCCTACTTGATTTAGATCATTAGTCGAAACACTGGAATAATTAAGTATACTGGTTAGACCAATTATGTCAATAATTATGATAGCGGATATTTATTTTACACATATTTCTAGATAGGTGAATAGTCAGTTAGTCTTTCATGAACAACAGAGAACTTGACACGTATGCTCATAGGTCCAAGTCACCATACCACACTAACACTACAAAGTCAAATAAACTAAATACCAATCTTCACAAACCATCTCAATTCAATACAGGGGAGTTAAAAAAATTGAAAATTCTTATTTAAACGTGATATCACGGATCGACTTAAATTAGACAACCATTTGGAACCAGAAAACACTGGATAGCTGTTTTATCCTAGTACGGAACGTCTCAACAGTGCTTATCGGGGAATCGATCTCAGGACATTCATATTTTACGGAAAATTGTTGACCGTTAGATCAATCAGCCGATATCCATTGTTTTGAATTTCTGACTTCAGTTAGTTTACAATATATTTAAGTGATCCCATTTATTGTCATGGGTGGGTAATTGTCTCACACCTAGCATCGATGAACTCCACTGATCATGTCTTAATACTAGAGTTCGAGGAATTGCCTTGAAGTTAGTCACTAGTGTGCTGGTATTATTTATAACTGGGTGTTGTGGAGACTTCTGAATTTCATAGAACGAATTGACCTGGGTTAGAGAACCAATGAAGACCAAGAAGTACTGGACTGATTTTCAGTCCTAGTATGAGACTCCTTAGCAGTATACATTCCCCGCTCCACCTAGTTTTCAGTGGTCGTTTGATCAAGATCATTTTATGATATCAAATTTAAATTGAATATTCTCTGCAACCCGCTGTCAGCTCACTAGTCACCTTTCGAAGTGGGAATAAACACCAATTTTTTTAAGTTTACACAATATTAGAGGAAATAAATGATACCTGGATAGGCGTCTGTTATATAGTTGTTATTATCTTCACTGTTTCTTATTCCGGTTTATTTTCCCACTCATCGTAGTTTATTTGTCCACATCTGTTCTGCTAAACATCAGTAGCGTGTTATACCTTTTAGACAAATTTAATCCCTGTATCTCAAATTGTTTTTGATGAATACATTTTGCCGATTTGAAACATTCCTTCCACTGACTTTCGGAGTAGGGTACTCGCCAAAATGTATCGTCTGTTAAATATGCTACAGACATCCATCGATTTACTTTGTAAGGATATGAGTTATAACTGTGTACCTACCGTCGACTTGGAGCTTCAAATCTGGTTGACATAGAACTTAGTTAAAAAGTTCGAAGTGCTAGCAGATCAAGAAGTGATTGGTTGCCAGTAATATCCATTTCGGTAAATGCTGCCGTCTTTATTAGTAATACCGTAATACACATACTAACAGTGTTCCCAAACGTGACACAACTGTTTATTCCTTGATTTCATTCGCTCTCTTAATCACTGTGACTAATGCTGTTTTCCCTGACTTGGTCTCCATAAATTTAATCTAATCTGTTGTTGTTCTGATAATATCCAACCACCAGAACTAATACGCATTCATTCTGGAGCCTACGTCGATGATAACGTACTTGCATATTCGTTATCACGTATATAACGTAAAATCCATATTAACGAAAACGATGCTTTCTAAGTAAATTATCTATTTCAAAATAAAATTAGTATATTATTAAGCATAAGATTGAAGAGTTAGAATTTACCACATATTCAACATCCAATATTCCCAGTAAGCATATTTTAGTGAGTTTGAAATCGAACATAAATTTGAATGAGAAAAGTTGTATTCAGTTCAGATCTACATCAGTACATATATATATATATATATATATATGTACTGATGTAGATCTGAACTGAATACAACTTTTCTCATTCAAATTTATGTATATATAACGTCATAATTTTGTTTTGTCACGAATATACTACTTGAATGAACTGATAATTCTGCTTGTCTCATTTTAGATGAAAAGAAAATAATATAAAATTTCGTTTAGCTTAAATGTCGAAACTTTTGTTTGAAGAATATTCAGTTGAATTTCATTTTTAAAGTTTAACTTGTTTTTCGGTTGTTCATCTTGGAATAAATGATACACATGATTATAATTCGATAAGCATTATGCTTAACTAAACAGATATCGCATGGTTACTATTTGGTTATCAATAAATGTATACATCATAGTCTTATAGGGGTTAGTTGTGGCTCAAATTTTAGTAATAATAGTCGCGGATTGTGAAACACATTGACTTGAACTTTGACTGAATCTGCCAAGAAGCAATAGTTCTGTTATGTTGGATGACTTAAGAAGAATAACGAACTCTCAGAACTGTGCTTTAGAACACTATTTAGTTTATTTTAGTTGTGAGTAGTGTAAAGATTTCAATTCTATCATTGTTTCGTACGTCTTACTGTATCCGCCCGTTCAGTATATTTACTATTAGTATTGTCTCTTATTATGAACTACAGTTAATTAGTTGTGTACATGTTACCCCCCCCCGTTCACTGCCACTATTCCCTTTGTTTCGTATTAATGCTGAATTCTTACTCGTTCATTGTGTGGTATGACTTTATGTATATATAAAGGAATGCCTGAAATATGATATTATCTGCTTTTGCTGGTCCGTCAATTTTGTGTTTACTTATTTTAACTGAGTGGACATAGGACAGACATACAGTGATCGATTATTCACTCACTGGCGTTGATATTTCTAACAATGTTTACTACGCCACAACAAGTTCCCTCAATGTTGCAAGTACATCTCATAGGTAAGTTCTAACTAGCACGAAATGTAGGTTTAGAGTTTCCTATCGACTACGCCTCAAACTACCTTTCGTATAAAATAATGTTTACACTTTTTGCTTGTTTTATAATAATTTGTTTTCATAATGTGTTATACCTCTCAAAATTAATCTTCGTCTATGTTTCACTTTACTGATTTCACTAACCTTGAATTTCCACTGTCATCATCTCACTGATTTACATTTTCTAATATTGAGTAGGAGAATTCCAATTAACTTATCTACATAATATTTTCATAGTTTTTGGAAATGAAAGTTATAGTCTTTGATGTAAATGATTTTAACTAATTTCCATGATAATCCTAGTGTAACCTTCTTTATTCCCCATATTCTAAGAATATTCTTCCTTAGAATAGAGAACATATAGAGTTAGATTACTAACATCGATGTGTTTATTAACAAAGCTTTTAAATGCTTTTTTAACTGAAGCTAGTAAGTGGATTCTAGTTTTGAGTGTAAAATAAATTATACTACCATTACTTTAAATTAGGTTGAATTCGGATGAACCGACTACTCCTATTAACACGATTGTAAGTAGGATACGAAAATTCATGAATTGACGTAATTACAGATAGATTGCATAAATTCAAAGTATAGATTCAAACTTGAAGTAGGTAACAGATGCACATGATTGTTGAATATTTGTGCTAGAATGCTGCAGATGGTTTTATGCAATTGTTATTGAACTCAAAAAGCTGAACACTAAATACTATCGCTTCATCATTAACTAAACTAATTACTTAATATATGATATATATATTACATTATATATTACATTACTAATGATTTTAACTTACATGTGTAAGGAAACAGTAACCTAGTTTGCTTTTACGGTGTCAGCTGGTTGAACATATTCTACGAGAAATTCCACCCATCATCACCTAATGCATAGTGAACGTAATATGAGTCACTAAGATTAGTGGTCACACGGCGACTTAACAGGATGAATTTGGTCAGTGCTGATAACTTAATGTTGGTTATCTATCAGGTATTAATCAGTGGAGTTTAATCTTGGATTTCTGATGAATTATAAGATCAGTGTAAAAAAATTGATTTTGTTGATTATATAACCGTTTGATTTTAGCTAGTCAACTGTAGAAAAGTTGGAAAGAATGGTCAGTCATTTCGTCTGGAGTTTGCATTCACAAACTCTATAAAGACCAGACTTTAATCTTTAAGCCAATTTGACGTCATGTTTGAATTGAATCGTTGTTTGTATTTGCCATAGATTGATCTTGGTTGGGTATTATTAAAAGCCAGACAGCACAGCACTGCTATTTCGTTTTAGTGTCGGACTTCTGTAGTGCACACCCTCGCTCCTCTATGGAATTAAACTTAAGACCTGCAGGTCTCGTGAAGGTGGAGTTCAGACTAGTCAGAAGTGGAGTAGCCACCACCAATGGTAGTAGATGATCGTTGTGCAATATCACATATTGATTAAAGTGGGGATTCTACCTCTGAATACTAACTTGATGGTACTGATAGCTAAACATTCTCATCAAGACCTGAAGTTCCGGGGTTCAAGTTTCTAGTACAATCGGAGGTACACACTACTGATAAGTCACATGTTAGGACAAAACAGCCGTCCAGTGCTCCTTGGTTTTCAATTTTACCTGAGATCAACATATGACGAATACAAACAGTAAATGGACATGTCTTTAGGTATATTTATGTAAGAGCAAATTAGTAAAATGTAAGTTTTTTTATTGAACAAAGTCAGTATACTACATTAGTCGTTTTTTTTTAAATTCAAGTCTACAGGATAAATACTGAATTAGGATAATTTGTTTTCATGGTTTAGTTTATCCGTACCTTTGTTCAAGCATACATTGAACGTATTCATAATTTATTTCAATCACCATAGCAACATGAAAAACAAACAATAATATGTAAAATAAAATGTCTCTTTTTTTCTAAACATTAATTAATTTATCTTTGTTGTTGCTTAATTAAACATGAATCCAATTTCTATTTAATTACTAGAACGTTATTATTTAGCATAAATAGATAATAAACGTGGATTACTTACAAAAATAAAGCATAACCACATAAAATGTATATGATTTCTATAATAGAATATTTGATTAGATTAACATTACATATAGTCAAATGTTATTATTTAAGAGTTTAATGGAGAGAATATAATGGATACATAGATAATATACGATTCTATGTGATTATGTAATGAATGTCTCTCGTCATAGAATTAGACATAGTTTGACTGAATCAGTGGATAAATTGATTTATCAACAATGAACTTGATATAATTTCTAGTTGATTAATTCAGTAAGACTTAATTAATAATATACATTGGAAAATAATGTTCAACGTTGAATTATAAAGATAGATGTTTAATTTCAGGGGTTATAAAGTCTGATCATGAAATATCTAATAAACCACTAGTTGGGAATTCTACCATTGGATGTCAACCCAGTGGTACAGAGGGTTAGGTGTTCGCCATCAACCTGAAGCATATGGGGTTCGCACTGCTGAAGACTTCACACTAGGATGATTCAATCGTTTAGTGCTCCCTGGTTTTCAGTGGTACCCACCAAACATCAATCTGTGACGTATTCAATCAAATGGAAATACCAATCTCCACAAAAATAACCATCCCAATTCAAACCACTAGTTATTTATTTTATATTGAGAAAAGTTTTAATTACCTATTGTTCATTTTTATTATCAACAATAATCAACTTAATATGTTAGTTTGGTATATGACTACTTTAAGATATATACTGGACCTAATTTACTTTTGAACTACGGTGAGTAATATTACCTGAGTACAGGTGAATGTTATTAATGAGACGCACTTATGTAAGTGAAGAATGAACTTGTATTCTTTATAAAGATAATTCCCTAGGTCCTATTGTGATATTAAATTTAAAATTGAATATTCTCTGCAATATCAGTTACAATGAATATCATTCAATTAATGGCTACTTTCAGGAGGTATTTACTTTAACTCTCGTGAAAAGACAGGACTAGTGGCACTAAATCGTGTTAAGTGTTAGGCAATCCCCATTTGATGTTATTGGATGAGATCTCGCAATTTTTTGCCGATTGATTGAAGTTATAAATGTCAATCGATGAATGTCAGCTCAGAGTTCTTTCGAAAAACTTAATTTTCCTAGGTTCGGTTTTTGGTTGTGCTTTTAATAAGAACTATTGTAGAGTGTCACACAAATACTAGGCTGCTTTATGGTGTTTTTTGGTTTTGAATGGTTATTTAGCCTATTTCAGTTTTTGATATCAAGTTCAGATAGTTGTTCATTTAGAATATAAGGTGGTATATTGATATCCGATTGCAATTCAACTACCATATCTCATATATCCATGCACTGAAGAAAGTAAGTAAATGTAAAATAAAAGAACAATTAAGAAAGTTCACGTTTACTTTATTTATAAGTTTGTTTAAATCAGTCAAAAATACCTTGATATATTCAGTTTATATTACATTTTCAAGTAATAGACACTCTAAAATGGATATGTATGCAGTCTCATACCACCAGACAATAGATTGTTATTTTATATTTAAAGCTTTGCACTTATCTAGGATCGATTTTGAACTGGAAAACAGCAGTGTCAGTTCACTATACTTATTAAACAATGATCATAAAACATTCCTGAGTGTGATGTTTTTAATAGCATCAAATATTGAAACGGGATTTCAGATGAATAAAATAAGTACTTATGTATGATCTCGAACACTGATGATGGTTGAAGTGATGAAGTTGACTACAATGTTATATTACTAAACTTCTGAAGAAATGAATACTTTAAATTTACCTTGGTTTGTAATTGAAGCATTCACTTCTGACGGCATGAATACATTAAATTAAGGTTTTATACATTCTGTTTGTATTACCTGGCAGCATGTTTAACAATAGTGTTGATTTATCTAGACTATGTTTAGGTAGTTTTGAGGTTTATTTATCTGTTTAAAGTACAGCAGAGTCTAACTCACCAAATCATGTAACTTTCTCATAGTTAAAGATATACACTATAAGAAAGCTTGAGTTAAGAACCAATATATGAATACATTACTTGATATACTATCACCACGTTACAGTACGATTAATATATGAATGACTATAATGATTAAAACAATATTACCAAGAAGGTCAATTAAAGGCTTCTGGTCTCTGTCTGACGTTACATTACGAAAGTATAATTCTCAAAAAATTGATTCGAAGTATAATAGAAAATACACATTTGAATACACAGTCTAAACAATATCTAATAATCATGTGTGATTGTTGAGGTGTGGTTTTTTGACAGATGCATTACTACTTAACGATCAGTTCACTTGTCATTATCAACTATGGAACTATAGTGACTAATACATCTGGGCTCCAAAACGGATGACTGGCTATAAATTGTTGATTTACTAGTCATTCTAATACTCAAGCACATTGTTTTTCATTAGGCTAATAGTTAGAACAACTGATTTCATGGTACATAACCACTGAGTACTTTTGAATATCTCTATACAGAGTCATGTTTCTGGTTAACATCATCTTTCAATCATTTGTTTGTTAAAATAAATGAAATCACTCCGATAGACAACAAAGGTACTGTTTTGAAAGCTATTTATAATTATGCCACCTTATAAGGATATGATTGGCTTTCCATTTCCGGTGAGTGATTCATTTCATTCTCTTCATTCAACTGCATTTAATTCTTTAATCTAGAAATTTCATAATGTCAGTCACTTTTGTTTATCTCTGATCTTGTTTACATTTTGATTTTTTATTGTTTACTTGTCTCATTTGAGATGAATGTTAAATTTCTTATCAAGTTACTGCTAACTCGTAAATAATTATCTATAGTCTACATTTATATCTATACATTTTTAAATGTGATATGTCATATTAGGTGGTTAGAAGTGGTCATTAATAAACTATACTTGATGAAGATTTCCAGCCAATCAGCATTTATCAGCAAGAAGTCCTTAGAGAACAGTTGATTTCTATTGGATTCGAGTCGAGATTATTATTAAACGTTACCACCGAGCTATTCGGGTCGCCAATGACTGAGATATTCACTTTAGTCGTTCATTGATTAATGACCAGTGTGATGTTTGTAACTCAATGCTGACAAAATTGTATTGATCAAGTTGACGACTAGACAGATAATTCACTGGTTATTGGTCAGTGGTCAATCAGTGTAGTTATGGACATTATTCAAAAAAAAATATACACCGGTCATGTTCATTCTAACATAGTAATACATTAAAGACATTCCTACATTTTTTTTCATTTCATGTACATTACTGTTTTTAAAATCTTGTTATTGTATAGGACTATAATGTATACGACCCGATTTCTCTAATCTTGATATTAAAACATGATATATTACTGTGTATATTCGTTATAACATCAAAATATAAGTAGGACATTGCTAGTGTCTCGTCTATTTTCCGTATATTGTTACTAGTAAATAAATTCTTTCTATGATTTACCTAAGGATGTCCTATATTATGTAAGTTAATAGAGTACAAGCAACAACAAAAAACATAACAAAAAGGTAACAATAATAAGTAAAAATAGTTATTATAAAGCATTATGATTGAAGGATTAAATACAAACAAAAAGAGACTATTGTATAGATTTATGTATTAATTGTGCTTTGTAATTGTAAAACATGTATTTACTAAACTGTAATAACACTTTATAGTTTCTATTTCTCTTCAGTTTAATTTATCTCTTCTATTCTTTTCTGAATGATATTAATTCAATGAAAGTTTCTTAACTAACTCTCTAGATTAAATCAAAGTTAGTATAAGCTAGAAATTATTAATCTTCTAGATCTATTAAATAAATTCACTTTAAATCAATATAAAGACGTTTCCATGAAGATAAAATCCTTTTCTACAAAGTCATTTACTAGAGATGTACATTAGTATTTATAGTGAAGTTAGAAAATAACTGTCTACAGTATAATAGAAAGGCATTACATAATTGACCAAATTAACCGAAAAAATAATCACATTTTTAAGTATCCAATAAAATGAGGAGAGGATTGGTGTTTATGATTAATTTCTTCAAGTAGTCATCCAGTTAGGTATTGCGTCTTCATATTATGAAGTTATGAAAATTAATTAGACTTCACAAATATTAAAGGTAACAAGTCAACATAACAGTCTTAAAAATGTAATGCAAATGTTAACTTCACGGATACTAAGAAGATAAAGAATAAGTGGTGCTGACCTGCAAAACACTTAAAGCATATGACAGAAAAAAGTAAGAAATGAAGGGGAGGGATTAAAGACCATGATAAAATAAGGGAATAGACACTTCCTCCGAACATAAAGATCAGGCTGGAATTGTTAATTAGCCTACGCCTTGGCTGTACATAACTTCTTAACTTGAACTCCCATTGTATTAGTTCTTCTAACCATGTAAATGATTTTTAAGTCTGATTCTCCTGGCGGTACATGGTGTGAATTGGTTAGATGCTAAATAATTGAGGCGTTGACTGATTTATAGCATTTTCAGATAACCGTATAGAATAGTGCTCGAATATCCATCTGAATGGTGCATGCTTCATACTTTTTACAGGAACAAGTAAACCGATGAATACATATTGTGTCGAAGAAATTATGAACTTCCACTTTATTGAATACTTGAGAATATAATCAGTTGTTAATTACATTAGTAAAGGATGTAATGCCTCTCTATTTTACTATCCACAATTAATTTTCTAAATTTACTATCAATATAGTAAATGACTTCGTCGAGAAAGTAATCTTCTTCTCGGAAACGTCTTCGTCTTGATTTAATGATGTAGTCGAGTTTTTTGATTAAATTCCATTTTGGAGAATAATTTGTCTTATTAAATTCATTCATTTTGTGTATTACTCACCAGGAATTAGTTAAATCAGTTGTTAATACCTCATTGAGTGACCGATATTATTTGACTTTGGTTATCTTATGAAGCATAATTCTTGATAGATATGATTTACACTATTGTTATGATTAAGTACGGCATAATTGTTAGACGATTCAACTGACCAACCAATATGTATGTAGTAATTTCTTAACTATCAACTGCCAAAACGATAAACAGTTAGAATAATGTGCATGAACTGTAAGATCACCTAATCGGATCATTGTTAACTGATATTTTGCTTGCAAATTTAAACTACTGATCGGATACTCACAAAATATAAGTGTTATTAAATAAAATAACTTATCATCTAAAATGAGTTGTTTTATGCAACAAAATTACATTATTAATTATATGTAGATCATTCATTAGCCAGTGTAATTAATGTTTAATTAGTCAGCTCACTTGATGCCCATCACTATATGATACTGTTGAAAATATAAACTGTTGATAATCCAATTGGTGAATTCCAGATATATATTGAGAATTTAAGTGTGACCATGAAGGATATCCAGGATGAGAGTTTTAACCAAATTATTTCCACCATCATAATTATTCAATTCAAACAGGTTTGAAACTAAATGATTAGTATGTAATTTCTGTTGAATGGAAATAAACGTGGCCCCAAAACAGTTGAACAGAGTGGTAATTAGTGTCATATCTATTGTATAGTGAAAGAAACATACTTTGTTGAGCTTGACACAAGTTCAAGTGTATTTGAATAGCATGAATTGTTACCACTAAAATAATAAGTATTGTGCATACTACTGAATTCTACTAGTACTATAATTATCTATGTACACTTTGTTAGTGAAATTTTTACAGAATAAATCTCGAAAACAGTTTATTATCAATTCGAAAGTTTACTTAAAGTCTATTCAAATATACAGTATTTACTTCTCTGCTATCGTCTCCAATTGGTAATCATCAGCATTTTTATTTATACTGGACTACTCAGTTGAATTCTCGAGTACATGGGGTCTTTTACTGTGATTCCATGTTTATATTACAAACTAATATCGAAAATCAGTGAACTAACAACATATTACAATTATTTCTTTTGTTTTATGCAATGCGCTACCATGGTAACTGATAAATTATCTCACTCTTATTTATGAGTAAACGGTGATTAAACTATTTCAAACTTAAGCATTTAGTTCATTAATGACGCTAACGTCAATTCACGTCGTCATGAAAAGTATTATTTGTTAGTGAAGTTGAAGATTTCATCTTAGTTGAATAATACAATTCACTTTAGGATTATTAAACTGTGATTCCTATTTTAAAATAATATACGATCTTTATTATTTGCACAATCAAAAGTGGAATAGTCGGCTAGAGTATAGTATAGGGATGTGCTTCAGCGATTCTTATGATGTACGGATTGAATAATCATTCCAGGTAATCAGCATAGACTTTGAAAATTCGTGTGTACATATAAACCAATTTTCGTCACGAATTTAAAGCAGGTTTCAACTAATCAGAATGCAGTAGTTTTAAATCAAAGGGTAATACTCCTATGGATATACAAATTTTTCGTGATCAATGTAATTATTGATGACTTCTATCGGGCTTCCTATATGAAAATAAAGAAATAATGACATACGCTTGTTCGTATAGAACATGTTATAGGAACCCAAACAGTATTTTAGGCATTCTTAAGTTGCTTTTGGTTAGTGGTTACAGTTAGGGTAGGTGCAAAGTCGAACCAGAGCTTCAGTTAAGTTAATGTTACGTTGGGGTTAGAGATAGTTTAGGTTAAGCTTTTTGCTTTCAGTATAGGATACTAGAATAAGAACATTGTAAATGTTCAGAGATTAAATAGTACACCTGAACATAAACATATACAAATGGATGTCAGATGATCACTATTTCAATACATGTTGTATAGACTTTCAAACAAGCCCAAGCTAAACTTTGACGAAAAAACGAGAACTTACTGGAATTTGTCTACTTTTGTTGAGAATTTTTCTATTGAATCAGTAAATAAACACCAATATTACTGTTATTACCACTTGATTCATTCGATACAATATATTAGTGGATCAAGAACAAGATTAGTAACTGACAGTCAATAGAAGACTGATATACTCATTAATGGGAGCTAAATCTTCCATCCTCAATAAAACAACATTCTCTTTAATACCATCAACGATAGATAGGAAACAATTTCACACTGCAATCAACTGTATGCATAAATTTACATGCATTTGTGTTAAAGCAGTTATAATGACAGAACGGATAGAAAAACCTACACTCGATTTAAAGAACATATTCCCAAAAGTCTCTGTTCAAACTGATAGAAATGTTTCAGCAGTGCTACAGTAAGACATCTAGTTAACACTAGTATCTTAATATACTCCAAGCTAATCAACAGACAGTCCAACTGCAGTCTTCTTAAACCCGCCAATCCAACAACGAACAAACTGTTCAAACCAAATTTATACGCTCAAAAAGAAACAGTGATAAGTCTCTCCTTACCATTGTCATCTTTCGTTTACCTCACCTCACCACTGTTTTTAATCTTCCTCACGTTTTAGCAACGTTTTACTCATTACGTCGTTTTCAATCTTCCCCTTGTTTTAATCGTGTCTGTTTCATTCTTGCAACCTGGTAATTGTTTACTTACTGATTGATATCTACTCATTATTGTTGTTATTACTAGTAATTGTTGATTACTCGTAATTTGTTTTGTTCAGCATTTTCATTAAGTTACAGATCAAATTTTTACTGTATGACTTCTCGTTACTAACTTGTTGTACATGAATTTTCATTTACACAATTATATTGATATGCGTCATATTTTAATCATATTAACTTTACTTGATTCTTCATTCTACTATGATTTCAACGTTACAACCTGCAATTAGAGTCACTTATCAAGTATGTTATTGTTTATGTATAATTTTGATAATGAACTATTATTGATTATACGTAGTTGATGAGAAAGTGACGAGTCGAAGTGGATTCACTTCATTCTGTTCAAATGTTTGTTCTTTCTCTTTTAAAGTAGCAGAATAATATGAATTCATTTTATTTCACTATTCCCCATCAACTGATTGCGACGTAGAATTCATCCAAATGATCAACTAAAATAAAATGGATATACTCAATTTATGTTAGAACAGTGTTGATCAGGTTTCCAGTTGATATAAAAATGTTGATAAATAAAAAGACATTACCACTGTTATATATCTACTGACGAACTAAAAGAGACTTATTAGTTGCCGGAAGGAGGGAGTCAATTGTGAAGAGTATGAATACAGAATTCGAAAGATAAATGTCATAGATTACTCTACATTAAATACTAAATATACTTATTGTTCTACGATTTAATATTAAATAAACTTTATTATAATTTTAATGACATACTATTAAAGTATGATTTCAGGTAATTGTATCAGTCTATCGACGTTGTTATGAAATGAAATTGACCGATCTCTGTTGGCATATGTGTTTCTTGTGTAGATTGACTCTATTCATCGGTTTATTCAAACAATATGTAATCTAGAACTTGCATTTCGTTCTGTCTGGATATATCTGCACGAATAGGGGAGAGAGATACATTCAGCCTACAAGTCCGAGATAGAATGAAACAATCGTCCTAGATTCCACTTGCTAACAGCAAATTAATTTTAATCATATTGTTAAAGTTTTGTTGAAAGTTCACTTAACTTGTGCATTAATCACAAAAGTATGGGTTTGAAAGTCATGTAATTAATCTGAAATTAGATTATACAAGCTCATTAATGAAAAGTTTCAAAGTAGACTACAAAACGCTGTTTGATTAACGATATGATCTAATTACTATTAAACTGCGAAGGAAATTATCTTAATATTAATAAATGTAAAAAGTAACCATTAGTACGTAATACTTCGTTGTAGGAAACATACTCAAGATTATATTGATAAAAGATGAAATCATCCCAGATGTTTACTTACATGTTTTTCGATTTAATTAACTAAGAATGACAGAAACGGTTAATAGGAGTCATTTTACATTGATGGCATGACCTAACATAACATTTGAGGAAACCAACGATTTTTCTAAGATATCAAACCTTGTCAACCAGCTTCACACTCTTACATGTACCATGTATGTAAAGGCGACAAATTATATCTGAGTATTACAGTCATTATGATATATATGAGTTGAGGTCAAGTGAAGTTAGGGGCAAGTAAGAACCCCGTAAGAGCTACTCAGTTCTTACAGGGTTCTTAATAGTTTATCTGTGAATATTAGAAATGAATGAAAACATCATTTAAGTATAAAAATATATGGCATGATTCTCCAATACTTTATCCTTATCATGAACATTTTCGTTACTTTTTATTTTATACTGGAATATGCATTTTTTAATTAATATAATTTTATACAAACATATACGCACTATTTAAAACAACTTCTGAATACCCACCAAGCAGTTTTTACATTGGAAAACGAAATGATACAAATTTCTGTATCATTTCTTTTATCAGGACAGTTAAAATGAATTACAATACCAATCAATTTATCTATGATTTCAATTGTAAACTGAGTCGGATATCAAGACTAATCTTCTCTACTTCTATTTTTTACTTCAATGAAGGTAAACAATAAAACATTTGAAATTTGTTTAAAACAAAACATCTTTCTTCATTCAATCATCATATTCATTCAATCATCATATTCATTCAATAGGATTCAATTCATTTATTTATTCTTCTACTGTAATGTCTACAATGTATCTTATACTTATTTGCATGTGGTTATAAAATTAACTAAATAAAAATGACCATTCATGGCGTCTTTTATAAACTAGGCGCCTAGATTAATTTCATTTAATTTTTCAATTTTTTGTTTTTTTATTCTGTTTGCCTGACTACTGATATTTCTTCTTAACCATCTATCTATACTGTTATTATTTCTCATCATAACTTTATTCATTTTAGAGTAAACTACTAACTTTTTTATATTAAAAAAAAAACAGTGTAGTAGTAATGGTAGTAGTATAGTAGTGGTATTATTATCATCTACTCATTATTTACGTTAATTTTTTGCTTATTTCTACCTCATTCATTTGTTATTTGCTACATTCAATGTACAATAATCAAGGCCATCATTATTAATGATAACAAGAATAATAATAAAGATTTGTTTTAATCATTATTTATTCTCAAATGGATAGATTTTAGAATGATATAAATTTTTATAAAAGAAAACATTTTATACAACATGAGAATTAAAAAAAAAAGCGAAAGCGATAATATAAAATAAAATTAGTTATAGTAGTTGTATTTAAGGTAAACATTTATCCTATTCCTATTCAATATTCAAGGTAAATCATAGTAACTATTATGGATTGAAAATTCATATGGCGTCAAAATGTTTAGTTTTGAGTGCATTTACACATAGTACACAATGAAAAGAAGACGACAGGGTCAATTAGATTTAATGAATTAGGGTGAGTATAAATGACTGAGATTTAGTTATGATTAATTCAACAGTAATAATAAAGATTCTTTTGTTAATATTTTGATAATGTCCTATATTCATTGTCCACTTCTTTTGCTTCATTTGAGTTATTTTTGCTAGGTTTTGTGGTTTTTCTATTGGTATCATCAACATTAATATTATGGTGAATATGAATAATAAGAGTATTAGTCTATTAATTGTTTTTTAATGGCACCAACTCAACAACAACAGAAAGATGCTTATCACGACCGTAATCTATTTTCTAAAAGAATAAAATCAAACAATATAATGAACAAAACACGTGATTTATATGGTATATTTTAAGAAATTTAAGTAGGAAAATTTGGCTAAGGTTATTCACTATGATTTTCATATTTACCGATTACGTCGTATCCAGCATTTTCAGTTATCTTCAATTAGAGAAACGTATAACAGTAGACGATGGTTAAGCTTGCTTAACACAGTTTCCAATGATCTCACTTATTAAACATTAGCAAACATTTTAATCAATGATCTAACTGTATGTTTATTAATATTGTTAATTATTAACAGCCATCTGTGATTTATCAACGTATAAAAACCCTTAACCATCAAGAACCATATTACACAGGCATGAAATAATATAGAGCAATCTAATATGTAATATGCCTTCTCTTTAATTAACAGATAAACACCAAATTAGTCAACATTTCTGATTTATCCAAGTCCTGATGCAATGCTACAACCATCAGTGTAAGTGATAACCACTAAGCTGCTTACATAGTTAACCTATATGTGTCCTAATATGTTAGTCATATAAAAGTGTTGTACTGACTGTTATACAATGAAAGTGTTCCATTTTATTTTCTATGAGTTCATAGGTTTACTCAACTAATGATTCTCTAAGCAAAAGAAGACAACTGTTTACTACAACGTGATTTTAACTGACTTCTTAATTAATGTTAGTTAATGAAAAGTTTCGTTTTTAAATTGAACTGATTTCAACAAAAATACAAGATGTAATTCTAATCCAAATATTTAATTCATTATAACACTTACAAGAAAAGATAGTAGCACTTATTAACTACATAATGTAACTCTAAGTATTACTTAACGATAGCGGACCATTCAAATCTTATATCTTATGTTTTGAAACACGCTGATAATACTCTACAGTCTTGTTGGTTAAACTAGTTAACCACTAATTCATAATCAAGAATATTTTCAACGTTTCATAAATATTTTTGGGTATTTCATAATTCAGTAATAGAACTAAACATGTAACCATGACTTCTATGAGTATGTTATTGGTGCAGATCATTGCAGAATTAGCATATGCGCAATAATATTTTTTGTATTCAAAATGACTAATATATTCTACGTAAACACCATTTATCTTAGAAAAATTCATAGGGAATATATGTTATACCGAACGACCGTGTTTACTGATAAGCATTTAATTAGTGAATTGAATATCGGCTGATTTAATACAATGATCGAAATCACTAAGCCTTCAAATTACAATACTGTGAGTAATCATAATGATTAATATAATATTCAAAGTGCACTCTCGAACGACGTGTGGAATGATAAGTGAAACGTTCCTTTAAGTTAGAATTTTGAAGAATATTTTTATGACGAGAGACTGAATGAAATACATATAGTCTTCGTCATTGACTCTATAAGTAGAATCATCCAATAAAGAATATGCAATATATGAGTTCATATATTTCATCAGCTTTGTGCTTTGTAGAATGAGTATCATTCACTATCACTGGTGACTTACTATTTTTCACTAACAATTTAGATGATTAAGTTAGGGATTTTGCAACAAAAATAAGTAACAAAAATTATCGGCTTCTCTTAAACTTCATTTCATCTTTTACTACTAAATAATAATCTCATAAGTAACTCAAGGATAAACTACTCTGACCACATAATTTGTATGCATATCATAGTTTAAACACTAGTGTATATTCATATTGTCGGGGAGAGTTATTAGTATCCAAAACTGCTGTATTTAATATTTGGGGATAAGTACTTGCAATGTTTGCATGGGATGATAATTGTGTTGCATAATGTCTTCAACGTTAATTGAATCTCAATACTAACATCAAAAATGAGATACTGTAATACTGCTAAGATTATTTGAAAAATAGGCTGCACACTTATTTTGCCACATGAATAATAAGGATATGAAGTATGTTTATGTGATAGACAGTTCAGGGGACATTATTTATTAATGAGTTATTGAAATGTCAGGATAACAATAGCAAGTTTTCACGAAAAGGTGAATGCACACAGAATCACATCAATAAAAGTACAAATAGTAAATGTATTGCCCCCCATACTACTACCTTGCTTTCACTGATAAATAACTAAGGAGTCCATAGATATCTTAGCGATGATCAAAAATTACTAGGCTAACCTGTCTACATTGATATATTATAGTAGTCCTGGTTATAAAACTTAAGTTGATAAGTGGTATTGATCCCTTTACTAGCATCAGTCAGTCAGTTACAACGTAGAACTTGGTACATGCGTACGTCAGTTCAAGTTGCCATGCCTCAATTAGTAGATGAAGATTAAATTGTCGGATCAAATCCCAGAGTAGGGGAGGTAGTAACAGAGTAATTATTAATGGAAAGGAATAGAGATCGGAGATAAGATTTAAGAAAATATGATTCAATAAAGAGAAAATAGTGATAAGTCCAAAAACTTTGAGTTTGGAGGAAGACAAGGAGTGGATGCACTTGTCCGATTGTCAATGATTTTGAACTATATCACCCAAAGTCTCTAATCATTTGTTACAGTCATCACGCAGACACCAACCAGGTAGTCTGCACCCATTAATATGGCTCAGCCCAATTGTCAATTACTTCATGGACTGGTGCCATGTTTTGGTTTGTCTGCCCCTACCTTCCTTCCAGCCTACTTCCACACCAGACAGCATTGCTCGTCGAGGTAGGCGATGGTCAGGTATAAGTAAAACGTGTCCTAACCACTTCAACTGATGGAGGTTTACTACTTCATCAATAGGCTTACCATATTTACCTGGTACTCGGTTTCTAACCCACATATTGCTTAATCGGTAGTCCCAGTGAACACGAGCACTGCATCGAAGAAATCTACGAATATCCTCTATCCTTAAAGGCCATGTTTCGCATCCATAAAGTAAAACGAATCGAACTTCTGCGTATTGAAAGCGTCCTTTAGTCAGTAGTCGGATGTCTCGCCTACGCCACAGATGACGCAAATTCCCAAAACCAAATCAGGCCTTGTGTATACGAGCCAAAATTTCAGCAGACTGTCAGGACTGATAACGCTCCCGAGATAAGTGAAACGGTCAACACGTTCAACTGCCTCACTCCCTATCACTAACTTCAGTATCGAATCAAGCAAATCCTGAAGTAACATTTTGCATTTGGGTGGAGAGAATCGCATCCCAAACACCCTTACATTCTTGTTTAAGGTAGCCAAAAGATTCTGCATTTTATCAGCATCTTCGCCTAAGAGAACTATATCATCTGCATATTCTAAGTCAGCTAGTTTATCTCCTGGAAGGAGATCAACCCCGCCGAAGTCAGACGATGAAAATGTCAACTCTAAGAGTATATCAATGATAAAATTAAATAAAAATGGGGAAAGCGGACAATCTTAACGAACACCACTGGAGGTAATCAGTTCTGATGAGAGTCCGCCATAAGCTCTGACTCGACATGTGGTGTTCAAGTAGAGAGCTTGTATAAGGTTAATGTACATCTCTGGTACGCCTTCTGATGACAGACATTGCCACATAACCTTACGATCGATAGAGTCAAATGCCGCCTTAAGGTCAAGGAATACAACTATTGTTGGGCGTCTAAAAGTGTGTCTATGTTCCAAAACCTGCCGAAGTGTGAATAGGTGGTCTATACAGCCACGTCCAGGTCTGAAACCACCCTGGTTCTCTCTAGTCTACTCTTCACGAGCTTTAGTTAGGCGTCGAAGTATGATTGAAGCTAATATTTTGGACACTATATTAGTTAAGCTAATTCCTCGGTAATTGTCACAGGAGGACTTCTGTCCTTTCTTATAGATTGGTACAATCAGTGTTTGAGACCAGTCAGATGGGATTGTGTCCAGATCCCAGATTCTAGTCATGATCCCGGTTAATCTCGCTGTCAAATCTAGACCATTACCCTTAAATATCTCAGTGGTTAATCCATCAGGTCCTGTTGCTCTCCCTCGCTTTAGATTCACTATTGCCTTCTCAACGTCACTAAGACTTGGAGGACCAATATTAATTTGCCATTCAGACTACTTGGGGATGGTGGGTAACTTGGATGAAACCGACGGCCAATCGAACTGTTTTCTAAAATGTCCTGCCCATTGGTCTAATCTTCTGGATTGACAGTGAATAATGGTCCCATCTTTTTCTGAGATAATTTCACTTACAGTGTGATTACTGATAACCTCTTCCCTGATAAGTCTGAAAATCTGAACCATCCAACACTGCTCATTATCATAGCGTAAGCTTTTAACCAGTTTCTGTTTAAGTTACCTTCGCCTCTCAGCGTGTTCAGAAGCAGATGGCCTTTATTAACATACTTCCAAATGTGTAGGAGTGGGTGATGAAACTACAAAGCTGATATAATATCTTATATACATTGTATAACCCAACAACTTCAATCCAGACCCACTCTGTTTATGGTGGCCAGGTCTACTTACCAATACAGAAGTGGATAGTCGTTAGTTATCATGAAAGATAACAATATGAAAAGTAGCAATAACCTGACACAAGTATCCGTTAGCCTATCTCGTGGTAAAAAATCGCCTGTCATTGACCGCCTTCACTTTGACTCCATGTTTTCAAACAACATAAAAATTCTCTGGTCATAATATGGAAACCTATAGTTGCGATAATATGAAGGTATTTCACTAACCTAACAACACTACTTAAAAGCCAATTTTACTAGACAACAACCACACAGTATCAACAGTTTATGGATAAACTACAAGATTTCAAAATGCTCAAATCAATGCAAATCTTTTTCTACCGCAGCACTCATATAACAGAAAACACTGGTAGTAAAACCTGTCCTAGATTTAATATTGCCGATTAGTGAATGACGCTCATAAGTAAAAAAGTAAATGTTTTAGTACTATTAGCAGAACCTAGAAGCACTAGTGTAGTTACAGCTGAAATGATGCCATACTTTTAAAACAGTGTTTCATTCTGAACAAATAAAACATAAAGTAAAATAGTTTACAAACAATTCATGGACATTTAATAATAATACAAAACAACAAGCTTCAGTGTAAAATTTTCTTGTCGAAATAATGAATGGTGAAGTGCAAAAACAACGCAGTAAAAACTACAATAATCCACTTGGCATGACATTTATTTTTAATTTGTTTTATTTGGTAAATAGTCAACTTGGTAACCACGTTAGCGTAAACCGCTGCAAACGAATATTTATTCAAATGTTAGTTCATGTTTTTGATTGTCAACGAATAGCTAAATAAACAAACCATTTTTTAAGTGCATAATCACAACCTATTTGATTTCTTTCGTTTCGTGAAGTTCCTTTGCAAGAGATCATATCACAGTCAGTTTTAGTTTCAGTTGAGGGGTTAATAGCCCAAACATCCTGCAAAGTGTAAATAAAGGCAAACAAAGTGTAAATGAATGCAAAACTTTAATGGTGAACAAAGTGTCAATAATGGTTAAGATACAATACTTTGCACCATTTTCGCCTGTCAGGTATAAATAAGTAGACATGCCTATTTATTTACACTTTGACCGCTCAAAATTTGTCTGGTTCGACTAAATGCGTCTACAAATCCACACTTTAATGAAGCATGAATAGTCTACTTTTCGCCTTTATTTACGCCATGTAGTTTCATTAACGCCTATATTTAAGTAGTATAGTCTACTTTATGCCTACTTTCACCCTGCAGCATAGGTCAAATGACTTGTGTTAATCATGACACTGTGTCTTTCAACAGAGATCCAGTTTCTTTTTGAAGGTGTTTACAGATAGTGCTGATATCATTTGCTCCATTAAGGCATTCCAAAATCACATCTTCCTACCCACATCTGATCCAATACTCCAAAATGCTATTTACTATATTCACATTTCAAACTTCTAAATAAGCAAACAGTTTACACTTAAGACATTGTCGGGTCCTAGGAAGCTGAAGATAGTCGTAGATATGACTGCTTTTGCATATTATCTTTAAATTTCTCTCACACAATTAAACTTCTAACGCTATGATGTTAGAAGATACTTGTGGGTGAGAAGAGAAGTATATCTGATCCTAGGTAAAAATTATGTAACTCACAGCGTCCGCGCCAGCCACCCAAAAAGGAAATGCTTTCTACGATGTGTTAGCCGATGATCTAAAGGTGGTATATGACCCAGCTCCTATAGGTATAAGTCCTTTAAAGCTAACGATTATAAACACAAAAGTTTATTTTGGTAACTCATTTAACTACCCGTCTACTTTTAATACCTTGGTCTGTTTGTTGTGCTATCTGTGCCAACTTCTCCTTCACATTACTTAATCCACTATCGGTTTTGTAGATAATAAGCGAAACTAGCTGGGTCATAAGTGAACCTAGCTCCTCTTTCAAGGAAAACACTGCTCTATTTTATATAATGATAGAGAACTGCTTGATGATGTTTGCTATTTGCGATTGGGTCGTACAAATTTAAATCGGTGATAGAAAAAACAGAGACGAATAACTAGGAACATCATCAGTAATAGAACCTTAGATACTTAAAAAAATAATTCTGTAATGATACTTAACATCGTTTTATTGGCTAATAATCCAGATATTTGGTGAATGTTCGTCAGAATTTTGTATATTTTTGTGTGACGCCCAGGTAGTCGTCAAAAAGATCGTGTGTAGACGTATGTGCAATTTTAGGTTATTTCCCAAAAGTTGAATGTACTGAGAATAAAAAAAGTAGATGTTTCGGGACTCTTGTGAACACGACAGCACTTAAAATCGTTGATCATAAAAAACAGGTAAATAATAAAGTGAATGAATGAAACGTCTTTATAGTATAAACAATATTTTGGGTGGATTCGTTTTCTCCTGTGGAGACCAATTTCACACATCACTTCGTAGATTCCGCTCATGATCCATGCAATCAACGAACACGTTATATCATTATCATTTTTGATTTGGTCAACTCGAATCAATTTTTAATCAACCTTTTTTGGCCTATAAAAGTTCGTATTCTCATGAGCACTAAATGAAGCATATTACTTGCATACAACGTTTGCCTTTAAGTATTATAGATAAATTGTTTGCTTTAGTATTAAAATACATCACTACACATGAACGGGTAATTGAATTAGTTTGGTTGTGATGCATTGCGCTTTTTGCAATGTTTGATTTTTAGGTTGCAAAAGTCTCTAGTCATAACTACACTTTCCAGAGGCAAAAATACAGGTATGCATATGATTGTTGTTAAATGAGGTAAAAGTAAACTGATAACGTTCAAGAAAATTTATAATTACTTAGTTCTTAACAGTAGATATTCATGTCTTAACTGACTTGCCTAAAGTGCTTTCAAGCTTGTTAATAGTTGCTATTTTTCATGTCACATTAGAAGAGGTAGTCAACAGGCAGAAATAATTTAAAGGCTAACAGACCAGTTAATTGCTCTTATTTAACTTTATTTTTACGTTTTGCATTCACAAAAGCTATCTGCTTATAAAAGTATACTATTTTTATTTTACTGCATTTTTGCTAAAAACAATACAGCCTAAAAATAATCTCATAAAAGACATCTCAATGGATTTAAAAACGGAACGTTTACAATCCTATTTACTTACAATCAGGTTGAATTAACTGAAGACAGACTCTCTTGTTTCGTCACTTGACCTTATCCTATTAATGACTGAAATGAAAAACCAAAACAGGTCTACGTAATGTTGACAAAATTATTGTAAAACATTATCGAAGACATTTATATTTTATTTGGCTGAATACATTAATGATTGGTGTTGGTAGGGTATCACTGAGGACCAAGAAGCACTAGACGGCCATTTCATTCTAGTATGGAGCCCACTAGCAGTGCGCACCACAGGGGCTTCAGGTTGGCGGACACCCAACCCTCCGCACCACTGAGTCGGCATTCAGTGGTAAGGTTCCCTGTTCCATCAATTTTTGATATATATGGCGATGATCATCCATTGTTATTGGTAATAACTGTCTTACTCCCGAAAAGTTTAAAGTCTACTAGTAGTGACTTTCCACTAAAGCTTCAGTAACATCCTGAAGTCAGTCACCAGTGATCTGGTTATTATAAATGAGTTGAAATGGTTATTTTGGTGGAGATCGGTATTTTTTATCTGAATGAATAGATCACAGATTGATATTGGCAGGGTACCACTGAAAACCAGGTAAGATTGTCTAGCCGTTTCGTCTTTTTGTGAACCTTCCCAACAGTTTTATAAAATATGTAGGATAAATGATCTTTTCAGAATCTCCAAAAGTACGATTTTACTCCAATTAAATCTTTTTAAAGCACAATAAAGTAGTGGCTTTTAACTAACCCATAGTGTCATTTGTTTAAAGACACTTTATATCAACTACTTCAATAAAAATATTTTCAGTAGTAGGATACCACTAAAAGATTCAAGTATATTCTTTAACAGTCGTTTTTCTACCTGCAGAGAATAAATAGTCATTTGGAACATATAATGTCATATGCCAACTTCGAAACCTATTGGGTAAAATTTTAGTTTACTATACGTTATATGTATGATGCAATGTATTGTTACTGAAATAAAAAATTCTCCATTGCGACAAGATAATGGTAATCTTTGATCTTAGACATAGCACTCAATCAACTCATTTTGAATTTTACTTTTAGAAAGTCATCATTATACACAAAATAGTTAGATAATTCTATTATATTCAGAAGACATTTGTTTATAATTAGATTTATTTCTTCATTTTCTTTCTAAAGATTGATCGTTATCATTGATGTTAAATTGACTGACAGTATTTTTTTAATAGAGTGCCAACAATTATGGATGATACACGCATTGAATGGATGAAACATGTTATCTATAAAGGATTGAATTTAGTTGACGATAATATATTTCTAGAGTTTCTTGAGCGTAACGATAATGAAAATGAACTGGAATTAGCAAAATTTTTAAATGATTCACCGAAAGATGAATATCAATTATTAATATTCTATAAAGTATTTTTCGAAGAAGAGATTGAAGAAATTCTACACATACCAAGAAGACAATGTAAGAAGTTAATTTTACTTTGTAAACATATCTATTATTTAGCTACAGATATAGATGATGAAGCTGAACATGAACAAGTAAATAAGGAGTTAAATAATACTGAAGAAACTGTAACTAGTCAAACTTATGTTTCAAATAAGATTTCTATTAATGATAACGTTGATAATAGTGAAACAAATGAAAAAGGTGATGATTCATTACCAGATAACACTGATACATCATTAGAGTATACAACTATTGTAAGATAATTTTAAATACTAATTCATTATTATATTAATACAATTTGTTTAGATTAATCATAAAACAATATGGCGTACACGTTTAAATATGAAAAATACAAGCGTGAATATTGAAACACTTACAGAGGAATATGTTTATTTTATACGAACTACAAAAGGATGCATTAATGCACCAAGTGATTTAAAGCAAACATTTTATTTTATGCCAAGTCAAATGGAATGGGGTTATATGCGTGGAAGTTTTTTACAAAATTTACAAAATTTATTAAAACAAATTTATGCTCCATTATTAAAAGAACAACAATCAATGCTACATGATAATAGTCAATTGTTAAAGAGAATGACAATTTATAATGACGAATCATTAAAGACTGGTGAATCTAGAACACATAAAGCAAGTGGAGAAGAAGAAGAAAAAGAAGAAGAAGAGAAAATAATTGAAACAAGAGATGAATTTTTAATAAATACAAGAAAGTTTTATCGTATTGTCGAAACAACTATACATCAATTAAATAGTGATATTGTCTTAGAAGTACCAGATATAGATGTATCTGAGAATGATTTAGAAATAGTGAAAAGTTCCAAATTTATTATAATTGAAAAGACAATTATATCGTGGAATCGACAAGTTCAGTTCAATTAACTTACTTCTTTGCAGTTTAAATAGGCTCATTAAATCATGAAACTAATTTATTCAAAGAATTCATTATCAAGCTTTACAACTGTATAGACGATTGAATAATGGCGCGAACTTGATTGGTGGTCATTCGGAATTTGTTTTGGCTACCTAGTGTTATGAATAGTTAATTAGTAATTGAAGCAAGTGATTTATGAAATATAAAATAGTATATAATCAGAATAACCAATAGAGTGGAGATACAGTAATTGTGATTATCGTTAGATTAGGACAAAGATGAAGATCGACAAAGTCTGGTTGAAGACAGTCATTGTAATAGTAGCATAATAATAGTAATTTAACATTCATGATAATTCTAGTTGTGTTTATTCGTCACAAATTGATGTGACTTGCGTAGCACTGAAAACCATGGATTATTAAACACATACTTCTGTTATATAATGGGTCTCCCCAGAAATGAGCACCCTCGAGATTTTTCAGAGAATCCAACCCAGAGGTTTTAGGTTGACGAACGCTAACCCTCTTCACCACCAGTCTGGTATCCAGTGATAGATTTCCCACTTCCATCAATAGATGATCATATCGCTATATTGCAGATTGATGAAAGTGTTATTTCTACCACTAAAAGCCAGTTGAATAAGTAGTGCTAAGGTTTAGGTTTTTATTGACCCAATGGCTCTGGATTGAATTCCGTAACAGAATCGCTTGTGTACTTTGTTGTGAAGTCTCAAACTAGGACAAGTTAGCTGGGTATTTCTCGCTAGTTTTTGATGATACTCAACCAACATCAAACTGTGTGAATGCAATCAGCTAAACTAAATGCTTCTTACCATAGAACTACATCAATTCCGTAGTGATAATTGTTATTCATTGACATGCGATTTATCGTATATATATGAAATTGCACAGCTTGATAATGGGTTTATTGAAACAGTTTCTCTTCACTGAATAATTTTATTTTACTTTCAACAAACTAATATTTTATTTTTAAAATTATTTAGGTTCGTGAAACATTAGATATTCTCTTAAAGAAAACGCCAAGTGATATTAGTCCATTAAGTTTAATTGATTATTGGCGTGATCGTAATTTAATACTTGGTACAATAATCGAACAATTGAAACGAATAAATGTTAAACGTTTTTATCATTTACATCAAATAATAGAAAATGATACATACACAGCATTATATAATGAAACAAATAGTTTATATATACAAGCAAGAGATAATGTAAAGTAAGTTTTTCATGTTATCTATTCATTTCTAATGATAGATTTCTTTCATTATTAGAAAGACACTTTAAAACATTAACATTTAGTAATAGAATTGAAGCATTAATTGATATTATTCATCCAATTATACAAACATTTCATATGATATGGGTATTATCACGTTATTATAATCATGATGAAAATATGATACAATTATTTGAACGAACTGCATTAACTATCACTAAACGTGTAATTCAAACTGTTGATTTTCCAAATTTATTTCGGTAAGTTCTAATTTACTTATTATTTCTACTTATTTAGATTAGATATTAATCAATCAATTACATTAATAAAAACTGTTATTCATTTATTAAATCATTGGAAAATTGTTTATTATACAAAACGTAATGAAATTGAAACAGTTGGTCGTGATGCACGTTGGGAATTTGATAAAAATAAATTATTTGAATCTACTGATTATACATGTTTAATATGTGAAAATTTATTAGAAATTTTAACAACAATTAAAGATTTTCAAAATATTTTCAGTATAGAATTAAAATCAGTTACATGTGATACAAAGAAAATTGATGAAGCTAGTCAACATGTAGATTTAATTATAGAAAATTTTTATAAGGTAAGATTCATTTCAATTTGTATATACATATACATATATTTCTTGTTAAATTAATTAGATCAAAATTGATCCATTCAATAAACAGAATAAAGTATGGTGGAATGAAGAATTAATAAAATTCAATGATATTGTTGAACATCTTGAATTTGAAGCTAATACATTAATTAATGATGCATTTACATTATTACGATCTAGTGAATCAGCATTTGATGTTTGGTGTAAATTTCGTCATATTAAAACACGATCAAATATACATAATTTATTAAATAAAAAATTTATAGATATTTTACATCAATATGAAAAAGAATTAATTAATATAAGTAGTATATTTAATCAATATTCAATTTTACCACCATTTCATAATAAACAACAAAATGAATTAATTATACGTGTATTAACAAAATTTACTCCACCAATATCTGGTTTAATACAATGGGAAAGATATTTATTAACTTGTATTAAGAAGCCAATAATGAATTTTTTTAAAGTTGATAATTTAATGCAAAATGATGAAGGTAAATCTATACGTAGTCATTATATTACAATTGGTAAACAAATGAAAGCTTATGAAGAACAAATTTATAAATATTGGCTAAATCAAATAGAACAAACATTTGATCAATATTTAAATCAAACTATATTAAAACAACAAGATATTACAAAGACATCAATGACAATACGATTATCTTATTTACCAACAAGTCGATTAAGTTTAACATCATCAAAAAGTGAACAAACTTCAAATAAATCAAGTAAAATAGCATTAGAATTTGGTGAGTATTTGTTAATTTTATTATTATTATTATTATTATTATTTCAGTAGGTGTTATTACTTTGATGAAGGGGATAAGAATTGTTTTTTCCCGTGAAAAGATCACTTTTCAGTAAATTCATTTCCAAAGTTTTACATCTACATATATATATGATATTCCGGGCACCTAATGAGGATTGACTATCTTCGGGAACTGTGCTTTAGAAGATTATTTCAATTACTATAACACTGTGGACAGTGTTGACATTTCACTTCTATGACTGATACGTTCCCCTTGCCCGGTTCTCTCGTTTCGTATATTTGCTCTTAGTATATAGTTTATTACTTTGAACTACGTTTACTTAATTTTGTACAAGTTCTCCCCATTCACTGCCATTAATTCTTTTGTTCTGTATCAATGTTAGATTTATGATTAGTTTACTGTGTGGTTTGATTTTATGTGTATATAAAGGCATGATTAAAATACAATACGTTCTCAGTTCTCGGTTCACAGTTCTCGCTCTCTTCGTCTTCCTGTTCTCAATTCTGGTTGCCCTATTATTGGCCTGGGGGGTTAGTGGGCTAAGGTCAATCGCACATTCTCAACTAGGCACGCATCTTATTGGTGTTCGCGTCCACTAACCAAATCTTCTCCTCCTCCTTCCTTTCTTCACGTCATAACAATATATGATATTAGAAAAAAATACTATCAACTGATGGAACATAGCAACAGAAAGGAATGAGGTGTTAGTTAAAATGATAATCATAAATGATCGAACATAGTAACGAAAATCAAAATATTTATATTGTTATTTTTATTTTAACTGTTGTAGTAATGAAACGGAACTTTAAAATTAAACTAAATAAACAATATCGGAAATTTGAGAATAGAGTAGGAGATAAGTAGACTGAAAGTAATAATATTAGAGTTTAGTTATGTAATAAGGCAAATTGGAAGATGACTGAATTGCCTCTAATATGCGAATGGTAACAAGAGCCAAAAATGCGTTTTTATCAATAAGGGAAGTGGATGTATGATATAACATGTTAGAATATAATAAGATAAACAACGTAGGAACAAAATGGAGTAAACTCGAGAGCTCACAGATAAGATGCAAGAATTTTGGGTTAAGTCTATGTTGAAATCATGGTTTGAACCAGTTTCTTCTGTACACACAGTTCTAGCTTATCTATATGTATGACAGCGGCTTCAGGAATATAATGTTGTAATCTTTTTTTCCTTCAGGTTAATGCTAATTAAAAGTAGTAGCTAAATATGAATTTAGAAGAAAACAGTAGTTTTCGTTTTGCTATCAAAAATTTTTAAGTAATGAACAACTATTTTGTTGACTTATTGGATTCCTTAGAATTTAGTATCCACTACCTTGTCCTCACTGGGTATGAGTTTCATTTTTCATGCCAAGTGCTTAATTTTTACATCAAAGGGCTAACATTTAATGGTTTACATTTTTAACTTTAGTCAATTTACATTGTTCCATGCTATTAATCATCAAATTTCATTAGTTACTGTATAAAAAGATTTGTCTGGTAGGATACTAAGCTCTAAAAATGAATAGGTTAAGCCACATCCACTAACTGGACGTCGAAAAAACCAATTTAATTGTGTTCTATATGCGTAAATTTATAATTACAGATACACTTTCGAATAAGGTCACGTAAATTAAACTATTTAAAGTTATCCCTCTCTATTTAACTTCTTTCTGTGAAATCCAATGTACTAACCTACGGACAGATAACTCTACCTAAAATATTACAAGTATACGAGATTAGAATTATTCGTAATATGAAAGATTGCAGTTAGTTTATGTGAAGTTCCATCTATGTCAGTTTTGGTTAGTTAATTAGTTAATCAATAATGGAGTTTAGCAATCTGTAAAACAACCTTAAATACTCTTCTTTCTTTTGAGTTGTAAAAACCTTTTTAAACAATTTCTATATTTTTAGCAACGACACTACGACTGTTGTAAACAGCAGATACTGATACTTCTGGTTTGATTCACAACTTTTTTTATTTTTAGGTTGTTAAGTACAGTTTACACATTTTTTGATATAAGTCAAGATTTTCTCAGAATATTCCCGAATGCATACGGCATCACAACTGAAATAGTCTAATCTATAAACATAGTTCTGTGTAGAGTTCGAACGGATCCCTTTCATCAGTTCAGTTATTTATTTATTCATTTAGGAATCGGTCTACATTAAGTCAAAAAAATATTAAAAAATTCAGTTTTAATTTCAGTATAATACTAAATGAACTGGATTTAAGTAATTTAAGTGTTATGATTAGATAATGAAACAAGATGGTTCTCTTAAGCATGCTCAATAGAGTATTCTTAACAGTAAATGATCACTCCTTTTGATGAAACTATATCTATATAATTAAATGATTCATATCCAACCATTTTTTTCATTTGACCAAGTTCAATATATGTTTATCATGTCTGTAATCAAAGTGGTTACATTTTACAAATATTTTGGCACTCTCGCCTTAACTTCACATTTGTTTCTTGTAAATTTGTACTCTTCTTTTAAAGTGTTCTCCATTGGAAATTAATGCTGTTTAATTTTCATGATTTCATGATTGCAATCACCATACTAATTAGGAAGTAATGATTTTTTAATACCTACGACATTTAATCATTTTATTCCCACTAAGTAATCATATGGTTGTGAATTGTCACCAACTGAGGTGACTGGGACAATTATTACATATGTTCTACAACCGCTTACCTCAATGCACGATTCTGACAGAATTTCATGTTTTCTAAACCAAAACGTGGCTTTGGTCCGTGCAATCATTAACTGTTAGTCTGAGCTGTGTTATTAGATGCTGGCTAATTGTTCGGGGTCCCCTTTCTGAATATCTTGACCAGTAGTTGAAACTCTGGAGCCAGTAGGCATCATTAACTGTTAGTCTGAGCTGTGTTATTAGATGCTGGCTAATTGTTCGGGGTCCCCTTTCTGAATATCTTGACCAGTAGTTGAAACTCTGGAGCAGAATCAATCACAGTGATGCGCGTTTATTTACTTTCCATCCTCACACCATTCTGCTATACTAATGTGATGTGTCAACTTGTGAGATGTAAACAAATACCAAGTTCTACTTTTTACTTGTCTAACTGACTTCATGAATTGCAATTCAATGCTTAACAATCTTTTGTTTACTCCCATACTTCTGACACCTCTAAAAGTTGAAAATGAAACGCTTTGTAAGTATTTAAACCGTAAACAATTTCAAATCCTCTGTTTTTATTGTATAAACCCTAAAGAATCCATTCATAAATTTTGTATGCATTGTTCATATTAGTGTTTGTAATTCAATATAATTATAGATTCAGAGAAGACAATAATTAAAATTGCTTGTAATCAAAACTTACATTTCAGCTAAATATGAATTGTTAGTCAATTTCAACCCAGACATTTTAGTGGCTATAACAGAAGCAAAACATTTGGAAGCGTTAGGATTTAAAATACCGGAGATTGTAATGAATGCTGTATTAAAAGTAAGAGAATGATTTGAGTTTTGTGTATTCATACGTTATGTAATCAACTAACAGCATTTATGTTTTTTATTAGGTTTCATGTTACCAATATACTAAAAACATTGCCAACTAGCACATATTCCAATCTTTTGATTTTCTGATGAAATTTTCAGTTACCTAACATCCAAGAAATTGGGTTGTATCACAATCACAGACTATTATGACTAAAAGCTGAATTTTATCCTGATCAACAGAACTTAACCATAAGAAATAAGTACACAATACGCTATATAGTAAAAAAGGAATACTGTATTTTGCAGATGTTAAATTTTAGTAGTTGTGACTTGCGATATACAGTCAGCGGATCACGAACTCAATTTACATCCATATTCAACCCTGTACATAAAATTCATCAGTAACTTTTAACTCAGATTTTGTTGGTTGTTTAACAAGAAAAGGGTAGAGATTTGAGTAATTCGCACAGTGAAATATCTTTCATCACTTTGATTATAATGCTAGATGGTTAAAGGTAGTCGTTAAACGATCTACATAACTTACAGGTTACGTCTGAAATTATGAGGTTGATTGACATGAGACCAAATTCTACAGTAAGAATTAGTTACCTTATGTCATTTTGCTGATGTTTACCAACTAGCTTAAAACATTCGTTTAGGATTTCCTAAATACTAAACTTGACATCCTGATTTCAAAACATTCTGTACCCAATGTGTAGTCATTTAAATTAAAGACTAAGTCTGCAATTTAATTTATAGAATCTGTGATATTAGATTCTGCTGGGTGAGGAATAATTATATATTAATTTGTTTCATTCAAATCTTTTGTTGCTGTCTATTTATTCTCCTTTCTTATTGTAATAAATTAGGAATCAAATTACATAGCTTGCGTGGAAAAATTGAAATTCTTAGTCAAACGATGTCATGAATTATTTTCACAACTCGATCCTGTTGAATTATCTATATTGGAATCATATATCATTAATTTGCGAACGATCATGAAGCCCGGTTGGGATATATTGAATTGGAAAAGTCTTGGTATCTGTGAATTTATTACCAAAGTAGAAGAAGAATTAAATCGATTCACTTCCATGTGTAATTTATGTAAAAAGACAGCTGTAGATATTGAGACCCGTTTAGAACTTATTGGATCAGCTGACTTATTTCCAATACCTAAATGGACAGATGAGTATCAGAAAACAGCAATGGGTGGATATTTTACATGCAAGGTAATCAATAATATTTTTATTTACTAAAATACATTTGAATATGATGTAACAGAGGTCCTTGTCGATTAAACCCTGAACGATTAGATTATCCAACAAATTGAACTTTAAATAACATCTATGAATACTGATGGCTTTCATAACATCCGTCAAAAATCTCAACTTCCAATGTTATTTATGATTTGTCTATATAAATAAAAAACACTTCTAGAAATACTCACAGAACGTCTAGACTAAAGATTTCAATTTGTCGATTTTGCTACTATCAATAAATGAACTTGTATAACAGTAATACTGGTTCAAGTAAGAGACAACATATTCGTACATTTGAGAATTTAATTTTGAATAAAGGTTGAAATTATGAAAACTGGAAACTAAACATAAATACACCTAGTCCTACATAACCCAAATTTCATACATTTCGAATCACAGTGATACATTTTATTGCAGTGATAACTTGGAAACTTACACAGTGTTTACATAACTTTATAATGAATCCTTCTATATTTCCGTAACAAGTATATTTGTATTGATAAAATTCATTATTGAAGTGAAATTACTACCTACTCAATAAATTTTCAGTAATCTGTGAATACTCCTATCACTTTTAATAAGCATTAATACAAGTGTATTATATGAATTTCATTTTCTTGAGTTTCTTGACGATCATTCATTGTCAGCGGTAATAAGTGTCGCACTCTGGACATGTGTGAACTCCACCGGTTATAACTTCGCATTTGAACTTCAGGAATACCTTAAGTTAGTCTTCATTAAGCTGATTATTTAAATTGAACTTAGGTGGTATTTTGATGATAGGTACTAGAATTATTTTTTGTTTGTATTCTTCATCGTTAAAAACTAAGGTGTACTGAACAAGTATCTCGTCCTAGCTTGTGTTATTTATTTATTTTCATGTTATTTTGGACCATAAAAACTGATGTTTATGTCAGTGGCGAATAACACTAAAGCTTACTTGCACCATTTGTACAATCATGAGTTACATACTGAATGCTGTTATATGTAAACGTTATTTACTCCTATTGTATATAGGAATATTTTGCACTGACAGTCATTGAAAGACGGAAACAATTCGAAGAACTACGTATGCAGCATGCCTCTTTAACACCTTTGATTATAAAACTTGAAGGTGCGATAACTCGACAAAATACTGGGAATAGTAAATTAATGGCGCCTTATTTCGAATATTGGGAGAAAAAGTTATTTGATCGAATTTATGCGGTAATTAATAAGTGTTTTATGATTTCGTATTTAATTATGTACTTATTATAAGTAACAGGCAAAAACAACTAATGTTATTCATGTATTGTAGTGTTTGTGACTAGATAAGCTATTAAGCGATCTGAGAATTGAGACTGAATAGCATACACTCATTGTGCTTGAAGGACAAGATTCACAGAGACTACTTGCGCTACCATATGAAAATGCATAATATGTACTATACTTTGCAGTTATTAGTTACAAGTTAATTTCATAAGATTATTGCCATGAAAATGTAATATTGAAGTTAGTGATGTAATGTTTCGTCTTGCCTATCAGTAAATCGTGGCCATCGGTAGTTACAAGTGTAAGTGAACTTATTTAAAGTGAATTACTGTGAATGATTCTTAACGTCATCTATATCAGTTACAGATATTTCACTATCTAGTAGATTTTTTCCATCTTAATATAAGTCTATGTTGAGTTAGATTACATTTTCAGATTGACATAGTAAAATACTACAGCTGAACCAAGCTTTATGAATTTCTTTCAGAATCTAGCTATAGTCATCTAGTTATGTCAGTTACAAAACTTATCAGTGCCTACAAAACCCGCTTCAATAATCACTAGCCTACAATTGTTTGATAATCTAATAGATTTAAGAGATAAAACATTAACTTTTTATCCGGTTAGAGATGTGAAAAATTAAACGATACATGCTTGGATGTTACTAACCTGTTAGTTAACATAACTCATGTTGAATGTGCTATAATAACCTGATAGATAGTATTTTATATCTTGTCATCAACACTTTAACAATGTATCTTTTGTTTAATGCTATTTGTAGATGGTAGTTAGAAATCTTCAAACATATTTAAATCGTATTTCTCGTCAACATGAACCATTGTTTGCAGTTGATTTTATGTTAGCTGGTACAGATGTAGTTGGTAATCCACAACCAGCTGAATTATATCGATTAGTGATTCAAGTATGTTATTACTGAGTTACTTCAGAAGTAGTTATTATTTAACTAATAAAAATTGTTCTTTGGTTATTTTTTAATTTTTGGTATGACCTACAGAACTTCAATTCACGAATCTAAACGGATTCAAACTAATGGTACATGGGTTAAAAAATAATAATGTTATTTAACTCCCATCCCCTAAAACTCCCTTAATCATTTATCATAGCAAATCAAATGATTTAGATAGCTGACTACGAGAAACTAATATCTAGCAATATCATCACACTTTATACACAATAACCAATGACTTAGATTTCACTTTCCATTTGATTCACTTTCTATCAATTTTCAGTTATTGTAATTACTTCAATGAACCCGATGATCAGTTTAATTAATTTCAGTTAAATCAAAGTTATTAGAAGCTACTAGGCTGTTAGATAGAGGCCACACTTAGTTAATAATCAACCCAAACAGACACTATTATTCAATATCACTTTTTGGCGATGAATAGGCTGATTCTGATATACAAGTTCTAATATGCTTTTGTTGTCTGTCAAACTAACTCCACCTGGAACACCCCTGGGTTTGCTGCCCGTCCCATGTGCGGATAAAGGAGGAAGGTTGAGCATGGGGTTAACAACCCTATCGCATAAAAAACGAACTTGCTGAAAAATCGCTTACTTGAAAAAACATTTCTAACCACATTAAGTTTGACCTAGGAGTTAGAAAGTTTTCATTTCGAAGAGTTATGATGCCTCATGGTGAAAGCTGAGTTTCTTTTAAAGTCTGTTACATTAATAATTTTATTCCCTCTCTTGTCCGCTAGGAATTACGTGATGCAATTGAATCAACACGTGTGTTCATTAGGTGGTCTCGTGGTTCATGTGTAATTGCTCCAGGTGTACAAGTTGACGGCAGCGAAGATTTACACTATTTTACTTTTTATGAAGAAATTGCAAAATCTTGTGAAATAGCTGAATTAGTCCAACAAATTGCAAAAGTTTATGCAAATACTGTTGAAAAAGTTAAACGATTTCAAGATAGTTGGCGTAAACATAAAGGAAAATTTGTTGCTAATAAGGTTAGAATTTAAATGCTTATTTTATTATCTGTATGAACATTATTAAGTAATTGGGTGTTTCGGAGATCGTTGATTGATATTTTGATATCACAAACTGGTCTGAATTGGACAACCATTGATCATCAGGATGCACTGGACAGCCGTTTCGTCATATCATGGGACTCTTCAGTAGTGCGCATCCACAACTTCACCAAGGATCAAGCCCAAGACCTTCATGCGCCGTGGCGAACGCTTTACCATTAGACCATTGAGTTGGATCCCAACAGTTGATGTTCTCGATGGGAATGAGATAAATACGTGCTTTATTATTGGCTTAGTACGGTTTGCAGTACGATCTCCTGGGCAGCCCAACAGAATGATAATTACTTTTATAAATCAGATGGAATAAAATAGCTTTAATAGGCAAACTAACTGTCATTTATCTCGTAATTACAATAAACAAGAACATAATACTTATTTACTAGGTAGAAACCAAAGATGTGAGCAACTGGATAGTTTAAATTAGGTTAAAGTTTATTGGTCATTTAAAATTATGTAATGATTTAAAAATTTTCAACATACACAGATATATATATATATATATATATATATATATATATATATGTACGCCTACACAGAACAGAAGGTAAACATGATAGGCGAATTTACAGTAAGTAATAAGTAGTATATTTCTACCCAGTCGAAAAGTCATTAAGAACCTACACACTAACGGGGTTAAACATTATAATTTTTATTCTGGAATATTAATTATTGTTCCATAACAGAAATGAACAATGTAGGTTACTAACTATGAATAAAGTGCAATGAGTACAACTTTATTTATCCTCATACATTAGGTAAGTGTTTTTTTTTCTTCAGACTACATAATAAAACTATCTCTTATGGGATTCGTAACTTGTTACTTCAGTTATTGATAAAATCACTCTCGATATACCTTTAGCTTAAACTGAATTTCATATTCAATTCACTATTCTCTCTCTATTGAACTATTCAGTAGTTTGCCTAACAAACTCATGAATTCAAAGAATGTTACTATTTCATTAAATATTCCAAATAACTTATTAACTTTCACACAATTGGCTAGAAAATTAAAGAAAACATACTTTGAATTCATTTTAAAGAAGTAGTTACTATCATTGTGTGTATAGTACCGACTGTATAAACTCATTGTATCTTTCTCTGTTTATTGAATTGTATCAAATAAATTTATTGTTTTAGTTAACTCAAGTGGAAAAATGGATGGAAAATCCACATACTGCTATTGAAATTCATGAGAAAATTTTAGAAATGAATAATAAATTAAATGATTTATGTCAAACACCTGAGCTAATGAATATTGGTTGTATACAATTAAGATTGAAAGGTTTAATTCATAATATACATGAACATAATAGAAAATGGACAGTTGCTTATGGTAAACAACTTCATGATATTGGAAAAGAGATGTTGACAAGTTTACAAGAAGAATTCAGAGTAAACTATTATTATTATTATTAATATTATTATTAGTAGTAGTAGAAGTGGTAGTGATGGTAGTAGTATCAATATTATCATCTATTAGAATGAACTTGTATATTCCGGTTGATTTGTTATAGACTGAAACTGGTCAGTCTCTGTTGCTATATGTGCATCCTGAGCGGATTGCCTTGATATAGCGGTTATTCACAAGTATTACTTAAGTTGGATTGTGACTGGCAAGTGAAATCCAGGACGCGCGTTTCATAGTATTTAGGACTCACCGGCTGGATGTATCTGCATCCCAATGCTGATGTTCACAGTAGGATTCGAGCTCATCCCGTTTCGTGTCGAACACCACCGTGTTCACCACTAGACTACTGAGTCCAGACAGCCACACTTGTGCAACGGGCACATTGATATTAGGATGAACTTGTATATTCCGGTTGATTTGTTATAGACTGAAGTTGATCAGTCTCTGTTGCTATATGTGCATCCTGAGTGGATTGCCTCGACACGAAACGGACTGAGATTGAATCCCTCTGTGAACATCAACATTGGGATGCAGGTACATCCAACCAATGAGTCCCAAATGGAACGAAATGCGCGTTCTGGATTCTACTTGCCAGTCACAATCCAACTTAAGTAATTATTATCTATATTTTCGTAATATACATAATATATCGAATAACTCAGTTCTAGTGAGTGTAAAGTGGTTTAATATTGTTAATGAAAACCTTGGTCATTAGTTTCCTACTACTAGAAACACATCAGTAATGTGTATTTGCATTCCTGGATAGGGCTGATGCTGCTACCTGAATACTATAGTCGTAACGATTACTGATTGTGAAGTTGGCTGAAATTGGTTACAATTTCACAAAGTTCATCAATTCCATCTACATTGTTAATATATATGACTTATTAATCAAACCTAGGTACAAAGTTTGCTCTTAACTACTGCAAACGAAATTGCTGAAAAAAGCATATTGAGCAAAATGGTAAATTATATACGTTTGGGTACAAGAAGGAATTGTCATTACTCGGTAGTCAATCAATAAGTGAATAACTATGACGTAAAAACAACTTATTTATTACATACCAGAAACAATAATAAAATCAAATTCATTCAATGTTTTCATTATCATTGAAGTGCAACTATCGTCTTGGCATTAACTTATTTTTCTATTTTCAGTAACTTCATCCAATCTCATTGTGCAATGTAAAACAGCTGATTTCTTAATGTTTTGTCACCATAAGACCCCTGTATACCTCTTCTAGGAATCCCATCTACATTTTAGCAAAACGAATATCAGCACATTTTTGCATATTTTTTTGGAAAATTCGCATAGTGTTGTTTAGTGTTCTCTTCTTCTGAGATTTTCTATTCTGATAAAGAAACTGGCTTAGTGCGTGATACACAAACAAATGAATTGGTGTAGCTTTCATAATAAACTAAGTTTACTAACTCGGAAAGTTTTTCATGATAGATTACACTTTCATGAATCCATTTGCTATTCATAGATTTGTAATATCTCAACTAGATAGTCTATAGGATTTATTCATGAATAAACGATAAAACAACGTGATATATTCCATAGTCTTTAACTAACCAAAGTGTCGCATAAACGATTTAAAGCTTATCTAGTAGTGAATGTACATAAATAATGTGGCACTATTACGAACGGCATCAGCGTCGATTAGTGTTTGGTTAAGATGAATCTATAGAATATTACAATCGTTAAGATACTTTCAACTATAAGAGATTTTTCTACAAGTTTAGACAAGAAATTGTAAACATTGAAGTAAATTGCCAAAAGACGGCATTCGATATATTCGTTTCCGGTTTTACAATTCAGTGAACACTTGAATGATAAAATTAGTGTATTCAACCGTACCGCATTGTGACTATGTAAACGGAAAAGGAAAGTCACATTTATTGCACCAAAGAGTCTTTAAGAACAGATTGATTAATCAATCATTTTGAATTATTTAATTACGATAAAAATTAAAAATGGAAATTTCGGTATCTTCTCCTAAATTCCTTGACTACAAAATTTTCATTGTTAATCTTTAAAACATTTGTATTTGCCTTATACAGAAGTATACATCAACATTGTCAGTTATTGATTAAATATTCTTTAGACTTCAGTGTCCATACGATGAAGCATACTTAAAAGTAACTCTTCTTTCATAAGTACTATGAAGTTTATTATAATAAACATACTTTTGGAATAACATAATCAACTGTAAATTAGTTCAACTTATTATCAAATTTGATCGGATATATCACAGATTGATGTTGGTAGGGTATCATTGAAAATCAGGGAGCACTAGACAGCTGTTTTGTTCTAGTGTGGAACTCCCCAGCAGTGAGCACCCCAGGTTCCGCACCATTGTATGCCGACCCAGTGGTGCAGATAGTTAGGCGTCATCCTGAAGCCCCTGGTACGGAATCTGGGGTGCGCACTGTTGAGGAGTTCCATACTAGAACAAAACAGATGTTCAGTTTTCTCTGGTTTTCAATTGTACCCTGCCAACATCAATCTGTGATATATTCAATCAAATAAAATAACCAATCTCCACAAAAATAATCATCCCAATTGAACTATTATCAAATTATTTTATTTATTATTCTATTTCATTTAGCATTGCTTCGAAGAATTAGATGATGTACCAACAACATTAACTGAATTAAAAAGTATTTTACGTACTATTCATGATATTCGATCAACAACATTAGAAACTGAAGAAAAATTAATCAATATAGAAGAACGTTATCGTTTATTAAATTATCATTCATTACCTGTACCAGAAAATGAAATAGATTCAGTGAGGAATTTACGATCTATATGGATAAATTTATTAAAATGTGCAAATCATAAAGAGTATACATTAAGTCGAGTGAAAAGTAAATTTGCTAAAATAACTATTGAAGATATTGAAAAGTTTAATCAATTAGTAGATGATTTTGATAAACGTTTTAAAGAAAATGGTCCTGGCACAATGACAAATGATTTAGATTCAGCAGTAACATCTGCTAAAGTAATTCATATCTGTATGGTTTTAAATTAAGTTATTTATAGTTATTATCTGTTTATTAATGTTGTTTTAATTGTTTCACTTAAATTGAGATGGCAATCTAAAATATAATAGAAATTATTATTTTATCAAATGTAATTATCCTCTAAAATCATTTGTTATAATTTAGATGATGACTGATTCATTGAAAATTGAAACTTGATTTGAAAAACGAATCACTTTTCAGCTATTATCTTTACGAGATCCCCCCACTTAAACAGCATATATATATATATCAGAAGTTTCAGTTAATTATGATAGACGGCTGGATTTCTTGTGTTATACCTTGGGATGAGAATCTCATCGGTTGATTCAACTTTTTTTGACCTATTACTACGTGTTGAGATAGAGAGTTCCACTCGTTGACTATTCTGTTGGAGGGTTAGTAACTGACTGGCAAATAATTTGTTCTCAGTATATGGGCAATTATAGAGAAAGGCTCTCCTCACAACTTAATCGAAAAACTTCCCGTGGAATTTTTAACAAACTAAAACCAGTCCTGGAAACCAGCAAAATGATCACCTTATGATGTATGAAGTATATGTCAGAAATTACAACCAAACTGCTAAGGCCATTAGGAGTGTGTGTTGCTTACAAGCTAGCAAAATAACTTCAGTCAATTCTATGGGGATCATTAGACAAAATAACGCAGGAAGACAAGCCAGCGATAATCTACAATATAAACTACTCCAATTGTTAAAATAAACATTTCATCAGGCAACACGGACAGCCTTTTCTTCGTCATCTATATGAATGGCAATTAGACGTCAAATGACACGATGTATCTTCTTTTACGTTAATGCATGCTGACATTTTTGTGAATACACGTTTGGTTGAGAAGACTTTAGACTACAGAAGAATAAGGACGACCAAGGAATTGTTAGGAACTTTTCACTCATGTCAATCGGTGGTAAATAAACGTATTGAAATGGATCTAATTTATCCACCGGTTAAACAAATATTGAACGATAACAATGCTACAATTCAGGTAAAATGGGATGTTAGTCGAAATAAATGTACTAGCAACTACCAGTCAGGTTTAGGGTTAACGGAATAAACTGTTAGTCACTTGTTGAGAGAATTTCATAGCTAACTTCTGTCATAAGTTTGTTCCAATGAAGTTGTCCAAAATCACAATGAAAGCTCTCCATTAAGTTTTTTTCAACTGATGTCGATGAATTGATATTTTCGATTAACTCACAACCAGAAATATAGGTTTCTGGAATTCTTCGTGCTAGAGGAATAATAAAATTCCTCTTTTGTTAATAAGAACTTAGCTATAGCTATCTCACTTGAATATTCTATGTGCGTTTACTGTAGATGAGTCTTTGTAGCATTCCATCAGATTGTTTTTATCATGTTAACTTCGTGAAAGTATAAATTTTATTCCTATTCTTCTTCAAGTAGGAATTCGATAGGTAAGTGAAAGTTGTTGAAGTTACATAAGACATTATTTTTCTGTTAATTAGAATAACTTTAAAGTTTTATTGACTATTGTCACAAAAAAAAACTATGATTGATCCAAATAAATTAAAGTGTTGTATGTGTTTTTTTGTGTCAGGAGACAATAAAGTGTCTGACATAGTATTGAGATGTTTATTGAAGTAATTATAAGGAGAGGATTTATATTTCTGCACGACCATTTCGTTACCATGTTTACTAAATTGTAATTGTACCGATATTATGGAACTCAATCTTCATCAGTTTTCATTCAGTCATCTATTAAATTCTATAGTTTATCATTACTTGTTGTTTGCATGGTTTTGTAAGACAATCATTACCTAAAAGATTTACTTGTTATAAAAAATTTAGAGATTTTCTTGTAACCTGTTAGAATTTACTACTAATAGTCACAATATACGCTACAGAAAATGATTTAACCACATTCGAGTCATCAAAAAGTAGATGGAAAAAATTTCCGTCACTTCATTTGAATATATATATATATATATATATATATATATATGAAAAATAGTTTGGAAGTAGTCGGCAGAAAGCGCTAATCCTCAGTTTGGTACCGTTCAGAACTCATCAGAAAGCTTCACCTGCCTCCTAGTGAATTAAATACTGTGTTACTTAGTTACACATTTTGCGATCGTTACCAATGAACTGTTTTAACAGGGAGTATTTACATATGTATATAGTAGTACATATAATTGTTTTCTAATCTGCAGTAAATTATCCCTAATTATTTCTTTGTTGTCGTTTCTGATTGAATACCTTTTTTATTTTTAACGTAAACATAAACATAAATTGGAATTTATGTAATGATTGACATTAAACTCCTGCATTTTAATTTGGATTGTTTCTTATTGTGGATGCTAGTTAAATCATTACAGGTTTTTCTTAAAAAAAAACACGAACATAATTCAGTAACTAATGGTCGTCAAGTATACGTCCAATTGTTTCTAGTTATCATACATGTTTAAATTTAGTGTGCTAGCAAAGATTAACATCATCGACCTAAAAATAGTGAAGTTGGAATATAGTTGAGAGTGAAATCAAAGGTGTTTGTCGTGTCCTATTCTAAACCCATCATTTCAATGTTTTAATTTTCACGTGAAGACTCATGCATAGTACCCTGTAACTCGGAATAATCATGACAGTTTTTTAGTTTTCTTAAATCCCCGATACTTATTTACCACTGTTACATTAGTAGACTGAACAATTTAGTCTTATAAGAGATTTTTAACATTCAAAATTGTATTTCTTTTCTTTTGTTAACATGCTTACCATCTTTATGAGAGGATCGTTAATAATAGAGTCACTGTATATCGTTTGCAAGTATGAACTTCTTTTGATTGATTATTGTTTTTCATCTCTCTTCCTTAAAACAACTTTAGGAATATCACGAAGAACTAGACCAAATTGAAGCAAAACGTAAAGAATTAACTTCAGCTGAACAACTTTTCAATTTACCAATTACTCAATATCCTCAATTAGTTAATATTCAAAAAGAACTGAATGGATTAGACCAATTATTTGATATTTATTTAAAACAAAAGGTAATCAAAAGTAACTATTTAAAAGTTTACACTATCGAGTAAATAGGAAATTTTTAAACAGTACTTGATTACCATATAAGTGGATACTATTCAATGATCTATAGTTATTAACAACGTATGTATAACACGATAACAGCATTTATATGTGTTTTTTCCCTGGCTGATATAAGTCAGACATTTCTGAGCAACGCAGAACCTGGAACATGTATGCATTGGTCCATATTATTACACCAATAACCATCCACTTTTTCAGCGAACGACAACGACAGGGATTCACATTTTGATGACGCTCTATGAGGATTTCGCCTAAACAAAGTAAGTAACTTACGACCTCCATCGGGGATGACCACGGATTGTATTCTGATGTCTCCAGTTCTGAAACTTGATAAATGGTTTCTGATTTCGATGAAAACAGGAATCCCGAATCGTGAAGTGACAAAATGTCGTTTGTTCAAATTCCTATGCTGCATTCTTAAGTACATTTACTGATAGAAATACAACTAAGAACAGCATAGTCAAAAATAAATTTCCTCGCTCGGTTACGACACTAAGCGTTGATGTCAAACCGAAGCTATCGTAAGTAAGAAAATCGTTACCAATATCGTTTAATCTCATAATGCTAGAAAATTGATCACCTAACTGAGATATCTCCATTTTATAGCACGTCATTGAACAGTCAAACCAAAGTATTTTTCTATCAGACGAAAGTGACTACAGTTAGGGTTAGAAACACTTTAAAAAATGACAAAATTTCCTAGCCCATTAATTTTACACCACAGTATTCATAAGTATGTTCCCATATAAGCACGTTAAGATGAAATAACAGAGTAAATAGCAACGTAATAGAAACTACAAATATTTGCGGTAGTTCAAGAATATTAATCATACGGAATATGATTAGAGAGCCATGAATAAAGTAATTTTGGAACTTATGTCCTAAGAGGGAAAAAGTTATTTTGACTGTTGCTTATGACCCACGATCACTTATAACAGTTATTTCATGAATCCCAAGAAGGCAGTTTTCATCTCCTAGTATTACTCTGAAAACCAATAAATAACTTCATGGTGTAGCAGCAAATTTTGGTTTGACCACCTAATTCTTTTAGCCTACTTTTGTATCAGTCAACCATTCACGTATATCATCAACACTGCTTAGTTAGTGGTGCAAACATGTTTCAGCAACGCTTCAAAGATACCTATGATCAAATGGCGATAATCCACGAATACCCTGTAGTTCTAAATGCTGCATTTTTCACTTCTAAAATAGTAAAGAATCAACTGCTGTGAAATAAGCTTCTCTTTTGGTTAGCCGATAGACATGTAGACTACTCCACAGATGGCGCAAAACTTTAATGAGCTGGTGAAGAGAATAACAGTGTAATTTCGTTTTGGAATTTTTACTATCACCAACTTCATTAACTATATACCACACATAATTTATTACCTGAGGTAGTTATTATATTAAACATGATCATTAAGAATTGTGCATTACCACTAGTCGGTTATATTTAGAACAAGCTCAGGAGTTGAACTGTTTTTCTTTTATTCAGAATACTAATTGTACACACTTTTTAAAACTTTAAATAATTAACTGTATAATCCTATCAGTTATCCAATAGTTCCCCATGTATATCATTTCATATTGATAATTAACATTAACCTAGATTTCTATTCATAATTTCAGCAAGCTCGTGAAGAATGGTCACAAATACTTTGGAGAGATCTAAATATCACACTTTTACAAAATGGTATTGAAAGATATTTAAAAGATTTAAGAAATTTACCAAAATCTATACGTACATTACCAATTGGTCGTGTTATATTTGAACAAATACGTACATTTCGTGATTCATTACCATTATTTTTAGATTTAAAAAATGAAGCATTAAGAGAAAGGTAACTTATTCTCATTAGATACTATTATTTCATGTCTTAGTGTCATACTTGATAGTCTTCTATGTTATGAAATTGGGAATAAGATTGAAGCTCATCAACAAGGAAAATTACGGTCTAATAGAAATTTTTATTCTTGAGAAAGTTCAAAGTCTTATCACTTAACACTGTAGCCAAATGTATTTCTAAGCGTTTATGTGAAATTATAATGAATTCATTCAGTATTAGGGATCAGACAACGTGATTGATTAAAGTACTAAGTATTTGAGTTCTAAGAGAAATGATATATTCAGTTTATTTTCAATGCTTCTGTGGTCTTTATTACAATTTCTAAGTGGTTAGAAGTCTTAGGTGAAACTTAGCAACGAAATTCTTCTATAAACGAAACATCTTTTTTTCTTTTTGATTGTACCCTGTTCTTATTCATATCAATTTTATTATTATTCTGTAAAATGTTCCATTGTCAGTGCTGTCTTCTTCTTATTCAGTAGTACATCACATTATACCTTGTACCTGTCATTCTATAAAGCATAAAATGTCCTTGGATCATTTATTCAAGCAGTGAAATTGTACAAGATATACCATTCATCGTGCGTAGCTGCCAAATTAGATATCTTTTTTAATGGCAAACGTAGACCTTGTCCGTTAGTTATTATTTTACTAAACACTTTTGTTGATTCCTCAAGAAGTACTTTTTACAAGTTCCATATTTCGTGTCATATATGTCCTACACTTATATGTTCCAACCCATGCAAATCTAAAACTTACTGTCCACTTACATCAACGTATGAGCTATATACGTCATCATTTTCACTAATTAGTGGTCACTGTATACCCGCTTGACAGGTAGTTAGTCGTACTTGGAATACCTTATAAACATTAAGCACATTGGTATGATTAAGAGCCAAGCACATTTCATATATTGATCATGTGCACAACTGATTTACCCTCCCAGAGGAATAAAACAATATGACAATCTAATTGTCCAATGATGTCTATTTGTTAACTTGGTTATCATACTTAAAGAATTGTTTTCTATATTTTCGGCCGACAGACATTGGAATGAATTAATGCGTAAAACAGGCCAAACATTTGATATGAATCCAGAAACATTTACACTAGCAAATATTTTCGCTATGAATCTACATCAGTTTGCAGATCAAATATCTGAAATTGTAGCATTTGCAGTTAAAGAATTAAGTATTGAAAAAGTAAGAAACATCTTATTTAATTCTATGACTGTTAAATTACTCTCTGTATAAAGAAAATCTTTTGTCTACAATGTTAAAGTATGGTTTAAGGTTAAGGTTCATGTGGTGAATGAGTGATGCTTTACTTTAAACTCTACTTTTTAACATTTATTAGAATAACTCTGATATATCAGCTTGTGACACTTAAACAGATTCATAATAAAAGTTGAAAGTAACTGTTGAAATAAATTATTTAATGAAGATTACATTCTCATACATACTACTGACTTTCTTAACGAATGAGAAAATTAACTTTACAAAACAAATAGAATGCATTAATTGAATACCATCAGCGTTACGGATAACCGTAAATATGTTTTATTACTGGTTTTAATAAATGAATTTTCAAAAAACAGTAAAATAGTTTAGTAAAATAATCAATGAAACATGCTTTTCAATAGGCTCATTCCTTCCTTGATAGAACACAATTATATTGATTGTTGCTGTAAGCAATTAAAAGTTTTAATGACACATTATCCTACATTCAACATGATTCTTATACAAATTTGAACAGAATAAGAACAAACAGATTAGCAGAATCGAATAAATTCATTTTGTTTCATGTTAACTCATTAACTACAAACGATCTAAAATTACAATTCGTATTAGTAATAAAGTTAATGTGATACATATTGCAGCCACCGAAGTTGAGGTTGAAATGAATATAATACACACACAGAAAAAACAGCAAGATGGTACTAATTAAATCTAACATATTAGTGGGTTAGTGATCTCATGAAAACAAATTGTGAAACCAATATATTAGCACTTTTTGACAAACAAGTGCTATGTAATCACTAGTGATGCCGTCCTAATTGTTAGACGTTCGCCAACCCGAATCCCCTGTGGTGGATTCTACAGTACTCACTACTAAGGAGTCCCATTTTAGGGCAGAAACAACTGTTTAGTGCTCCTTGGTTATAAATGATACCCTGTCAACATAAATTTGTGACGAAATCAATCAACTAAAATTTAATATCATTTTTCACAAACCACCCATGTTCAACAGAATTGGTTTTATCAGTTTCAAATATAAAGTTTTGGTATAATCAAGTTTATTCATTTATTTAATGTTCAAACAAGTAGTAAATAAGCTTACAATATGTACATTTTTTTAAAGGGTGTTAAAGAAGTTGAAGAAACTTGGCAAAATCTTAACTTCAATGTTATTAATTATACAAAAGCAGGTCAAAATAGAGGTTATGTTTTAGGCTCATTAGATGATATAATTCAAATACTTGAAGATAATTCAATGAATTTACAATCAATGGCATCAAGTAAATTTATTGGTCCATTTTTATCAACTGTACAATTATGGGAAAAAAATTTAAGTATAATCAGTGAAATCATTGAAGTATGGTTAATTGTTCAACGTAAATGGATGTATTTAGAAGGGATATTTATTGGTGGTGATATACGTTCACAGTTACCAGAAGAGGCTACTAAATTTGATAATATTGATAAAATGTTTAAAAAGGTAATTTGAAAATGGAAGAGTTTTTTTATTTAATTTGAATGTTTCATGTTGCTGTACATCAAAAACGAAAGTTTTTCTTATGAACCTTCAAGTGTAAATGTTTACAGTTAACACTGTCGTTTTAAAGCCATTGTCTATGTTCTTTGGCAATTACATCACTTACAAAATAATTGTATCGGTATTAAGATAATTAATTTAAGTAATATTTAGAAGGTTTTTTCTGATTAACGTTTTTTTAGTAAGGTTTATTTTACGGGATGGGGTTGCTGATCCCATGTCCAGACCTCCTGCCTTCTCCGGGCTTGGGATCGGCAACAACCCTAGGAAGATTCCAGACGGAATGTTACAGCAGCCTCTACAGCAGTTGGCCTCAACATACACAAAGGGAGAAGCAAGACCCTCAGATACAAAACAATGGGCACTAACTCAATTACACTTGATGGAAAAACTCGGGAAGATGTGGAAAAAATTTTACATACCTGGACATTATCATTGATAAACAAAGAGGATCTAATCTGTGGCAAATTGAAAGGCGCGGACTGGCAAGGCAAGTCAAGGGCTGCACTTCTACAACAGAAAAACATCTGGAACTTAAACCAGCCTTCAGCCAACATAAAAATCACAGTTTTCAATAAAAATCTAAAGACAGTTCTGTCGTATGGAGTTGAAACTTGTAAGGAAAACTACGAATAGCATTCTTCAAATGATACAAGTATTTACAAACAGCTGTCTCCGCAAGATACTTAGGGTCTGTTGACCAGATTTGATTAGTAAAACCTTTTGTGATAGAGACAAACTAACCAAAATCCAGATGAGGAAGAAATTAGGAAAAGTCGCCGAAGGTGGATAGGATACACATTGAGGTAAACACCAAACTGAGTCACAAGATACGGATTAACTTGGAATTCTGAAAGTCAAGAGAAAAGAGGAAGACCAAAAGGCACATTTCTTTGGGAATCGGAAGCAGATATGAAATAAAATAAATAACACCTGGGAAGAACTGAAAATGTAAGCTCAGGTCAAATTCGGTTGGAGAATGCTAGTCTACGGCTTATGCTTCACACGGGGTAACAGGCATTGATTGAATGTTTAGCAACAAATACAGCTAGAATTTGTTTAGGGTATAAACGTCAATAAAAATTTCACGTGATGTTACAGTAGACTCATACAAGTAGTTTATCACATTAATAATATCTGAACAACGTGTACTGTTACATAGAATACATGAGCATATCTTTTCAATAGATACTTCATTCGTGTAACAAGTCATAGCCACGGAATGTTAGAATGTTATAAGAGTTCAAATTATTTTCATATGATTAAATTAATTATTTGCTTGTCTCATATAACAACCTTTTAACTGTACTGCTGTTAACAAGTACATAGTTGTAATTGGGTGTTGTGGAGATCGTTGAATATTAATTTGATATCACGAAATGATCTGAATTAGACAACCTGGGTTCGACTCGTGATAGGGTCGTAGATGCTCACTGCTGGAAAGTTCCATACTATGACGAAACATCTATCCAGTACTTTCTGGTGATCAGTGGTTGTCTAGTTCAGACCAATCTGTGATATCAAATTAAAATACATAATTAACTATCAATGTTTTAATGATGTAAATAAATTATTGGTCTGTCGTAGCTCAGTGATTCGTCAAGTGAATATTGTTGAATTACTATGACATATTATTGTAAGTAACAGCTTGTTTACTTTTGAAACCAAGATCAGCATACCAAAACAACTTACAATAGTTACCATAACTGTCAAATCATTATAGGCTGATTAATGGATTCAACAGTATACTGTTTACTAATTCATACCATCTTGTTGATATATGTGATTCCTATGATGTGGAATATTTTTGACGACTGTGTTATTTCCTATTTCTACTAATTCTTTAATTAGTTTTATGGAATACCGTGATTTATACCGTCAACTTAATTTAGGGATAGAAACAGTAGCTTAACGAACAAAGTACACACTTAGTTTGTTCCTTAAGGCTTATTTGTTATTGTATGTCATTATTTATAAATGTCCTACTGTTACTGAACAAAAAAAATAAAGGTACAAAAATAAAGTTGTAAAACGTTATATGTAGTTTATCTTGGAAACTTCTAGTATAATTTCGGTTTGACAACTTTCAGTGATTAGTTAAGAAACGAACTAATTTGTACTCTTAAAAATGAGCTTTCACTAAGTAAGCAGTTGTCAGGACTTCATTGTCCCACTGTCTATTTACTTACTACAAAACAAAACCCATATGATGTAGTCATAATGAAAAATAAACGTTCACTTCGATGCAAATGTACACATAGATACACACAAATTTACATTACCTGTTTCACAAAGCATTTCATAAAGGCTGTTATAAATATACTGAATTTATTTATTTTTCAATTAGAAACTACTTGTAGATCTCAGAGGTAATTTTCAAATTGAAGTTTATCTTCGATATCCATCGCTTATCAGCTTAAGGTTATAATATCGAACCAACTAAATAAACTCCATAAAGTTTGTAGGCATCAAAATTCATCTATTGTTTTTGTACAAACTGAATAAGAATAAATCTTTTTAAATTATTACAAAGAAGGTGAATTATAAGTTCCAGATTATGGATTAGTTATTTTTAGAAAATGGTTTCATTCCAGTATGAGACTCCTTAGCTGTGTTCATCCATGGGTCTACAAGTGATTAGTCCCTAGACCTACAGGAGTCGAAGTGAGCGCTTAACCTACTGACCGATTGTTTGCAATTGTAACTTCGGTCAATTCTCGACGTTGTACTACGTCACCTAATGTCGCCGGTAGGTGACCACTTTACTCCGTAATTATCCTTCGGAAGAAATCAGTGTAAACTCACATGTCGTTTCCTGATGAAAACACAATTATCCAAAAATGGTCTTTGTTCCACTAGTCCCAATACAGTTAACCGGCAGCAAAATTATTTCTGCTACTACTAACATTCGATCATACACCTATTCAATATAGGTTTAAAGAAAAGAAACTAATTGCAATTAAATTATTAAATTTTAGATAATGTTTGATACAAATAAATCGCCAAATGTAAAAACATGTTGTCTTATACCTGGTCGATTAAATGAATTAAATATACTTGGTGAAGGATTAGAACGTTGTCAGAAATCATTAAATAATTACTTGGATTCTAAGAGAAATGCTTTTCCAAGATTTTTTTTCATTTCTGACGATGAATTATTGAGTATACTAGGATCAAGTGATTGTGAATGTGTTCAAGAACATATGATTAAAGTAAGTGAGTTGACCTGAATTTTTTGAAAAATGTGTATTATTTCCTTGAAAAGTATAGTTATCTACAACTTTTTCATTTAGCTACTCATTAAACCTCAACAGTAATATATACTTTATATTTGCATAAAAATTGATACTAATAAATAGTGATTGGTCGAATAATAATAATACTATTAATTATAATAATAGTAATTCGAAATAAGGATACATTGTCTCTGTCAGCTACCTCAAGAGGTATTTAACAGTTTAACTGCTTATGTGGAGCCAGTTACATTGAACATACGACTAGGGAAATCCATCATCTCGTTTCCGAGCATCATCATTCTTGGCTTGCAAAAGGATAACGAAAGATTATAAGAAGATTAATCTTAGAACACTTAGTCGATACAAGATATCAAATTGATATGAATACGGCCTTTAAATTAATATACATAATCCCAACGAACTTTCGCCTCAAGATGTAGACTCTTACAAGGAGAGGAGTCTGAGTATTTACATTAGTAAACCAAACCTTTTGCATCAAAAAGAAGTCTGTACGATTCCTATCTCTCCCTTGACCATCAAACTATATTGGTCTTTTATTCTTCATTCTAAATCTTACAGTTAACTGATCATCCCATAATTACTCCTCATTTCTGATGTCATCAACTTGATAAATGATCTGATCTCCAAATCTAAATTCACACTTTAGTATTGCTCAATCATTATAAACAATTAACTAGGTTCAATTAGGATGATTATTTTTGTGAAGATTGGTTATTTATTTGATTATATATGTCACAGCTCCAGTGAGAAGTCGTGACTGGTGGAGTTCAGACTTGTCGAGTGTTAGACAGTTATCACCAATGACAATAGATGATCGTTGCGTCATATATCACAAATTGATGGAAGTGGGAATTCTATCATTGAATGCCGACCCAGTGGTCCAGATGGTTAGGCGTTCGCCGTCATCCTGAAGCCCCTGGTGCGGAATCTGGGGTGCTCGCTGCTGAGGAGTTCCACACTAGAATGAAACAGCTGTCGATTGCTCCCTGGTTTTCAATGGTACCCTGCCAACATTAATCTGTGACACATTCAATCAAATTAACTAGGTCTTGTAATCAATACTAATTAGTATTACTTATCAACCAAACTTTACATTCCATTTTCCAAGAATTACTATTACTATTATTAATGTTTTTATTATTTTACTCACCACCATTTATTGGTACTGATTTTTATACAACTGTACTTAAAACTGTATATTAGAGTTGAACCTTGACGAAAAAGTACTATTGAAAAGAAATAATTTTTCACTCTGTTTGTTGTTCTTGATGTATACATACGATTATTTAACGAACTTTGTCAATGTTTAATAAATGTGTCTTGCTCGGTACTTTAGGATAATTTCACAGTGACACAAATTTTCTATTACAGTGTACTTTTTATGAAGATTTCATTTCAGGAGTTTGAATTTATCTACAAGTGTTTCACATGAACACTAAGTGTAGCACATCCTGGTATGACAGATGAAATCTCTGAAGAATATTATTATCTAATATGCAGCACTTATTCACTAAATGAACAAGAAATGACCTGAAACGTTTGATTCCAAAATCCTTAAAATTAATATTTGAATAATTTGAACTTAGTATCCCGCGTAAGCATTTTAAATATTACTTTAATATAAGTTATGCATGAATGTAAGTGGTCATTTAAAGCAACTGAACTACTGCATCTATTCTCTTCTAACAATTACGTTTAGTAAAACAAAGGCCTTAACTGACATATCGTATTGTTACTTCAAGTCAAACCAATCGTCATAAGTTTAGAATATGATTAATATTTTTTTGTTTAACTAAAACCAAACGGTATGGTACCTATGACACCAAATAGCACAATCTGGAATTAACTATAACTTGGATATTTAAAACATGCCTCAGTTATTTTAGTTTAATAGCTGCTCATAGCTTTATAACTTGACGTAAGCTTCTCATATATCGAATGCTAGAATTATGTTGATTGGTGTCTTAGCTACAGTCTGGTGGAAGGGATTTATTTAATCCTATTTAGCTGATTGTCCCAGTTTCAGCTTCAACAATTATCCCACTCCTAAATCAGACTCGTGAACTGCATGTACGAATAAACTAAGCTGGTTTCTGACCTGGACATGGCTGTATTCACTAATTATTCGCCGTTCGCTGTGTTTTAGGATACATGCAGATTTATCAGAGTCCATCACTGGTGTTTCTTGATCTTTATGCAGCATATGACTTAGAAGACGTTGATGTTTTGTGACGATTTCTGTCATTGAAAGGCGTATCTAAAAGGTATATAGACTTCCCAAAGTCTCTGTATTTAAATGCTGCTGACAGAGTAATAGTTTATGAAGACAAGACTTCTGAACTTACAACCACAAATAGTGTTCATCAAGGCTGTCCACTTTCACCACTTACATTTTATTAAATCGTAGACCTGTTTATAGAATTAATCCTTTCCTATTTTAACTTTTTACGGACTAGCTTCCTACGTGGTGGCCCACCTAATGACTTAGTATGCTAAGAGTACACAGTACTATTCACTGGTGACGTTGATAAAATGTGGTCTACTGATATCGTCTGGCAGTAATACGAGCATTTATAAAATTCGTTTTACTCCCTTAAAATCTAAATTGTTGCTTCAGGGCTGGTATGTGTCAACACCTTGACTAAATACAGGTAATGAAGTAATTGAATACATCGACCGTTTTAATATTTTGAGATGAATAGTCAGCCACCATGGGTTAGTGCCTGACAAAATCTCAGCAAAGCCTCAAAAAGTTTATGTGGATTTCAACAACTTACGTCTTCTATGGCGTAGGGAAGGTATCTGCCTGCCAATCACTCGACGAGAACATAATGCAGCAGCTGTAGCTGTTTAAATTTACGGATGTGAAACGTGATCATTATGCGTGGATGCCATTCATAGGTTATTGGTATTTGGTAATAGATGTCTTCGAAACACCGTTTCTTTTTGTTGGGACCACTTGGTAAGTAATAATCATGCTGGACGCAGGATACTAAAGAATGTTGATAAATAAGTTGATGAAGCGGTGAATCTCCGTCAGCTCCTGTGACTTAGACATGCATTAGGTATACCTGACCGTCCCTTACCTTGATTTACATGTCTGTTATGGTTAGCGAAGGATGAAAAAGTTACGGCAGGCTACACTAAAACATGCCGTCAGTCTATGGTGTCATTCCCATTCGTATGAGCCTTGTTAGATGTGAACTACTTGGATTGGGTTTGCTACTGTCGTAAAAACTGATCGGAATTCTGAGTGACATGTCTGAGAATCGTTCGTAGTGGCTTTGATACGTTAATTTATTGTGCTCCCTAAAATCATGAGATTAAAATCATATCGTCTCTTTCTTTGTACGAGTTATTACTTTCTTTTCATTCCATGTTCTCTGTGTTTATTCTTCTTTTTCTACTACCGATATTGTTACTACTTCTACTTTTGTGTCCATCTTGTTGTGTCTATTATGTTTAGAAACTTGGACAGATGAACAAATGTACCAAGTTCTACTTTATACATAACTAACTTACTGACTTGTAAGTGACTTAATAACAGTAGTTACTGGAAACTACATACCATTCATAAACACTAAAAACGTACTATAAACCTGTAATGTACTATCATTTAGAATCTGTAAATAATATAACATTATCTTATATCACATAAATATCATTGTTATTGATGTGCCAGCACCTAACGAACATTGATTATCTTCGAGAACTGTTCTTTGGTAGTTATATGCAAGGTGAACGTTTTATTTCGATTATTACTAAGTTCCAATTGCTCTTTTCTCCTGTTTTTCGCATTATTATATCATTTTTATTTATGAACTATGACTAATCAATTGTGTATACGTTATTCCAGCTCACAGTCACTGTTACTCTTATTTTCTATTAATGTTAGTTTGTTAATTGGTTGTCTGAGTGGTCAGGTTTTCTGTATATATAGAGGATTGTTTGAACTATGTTACATTCTGTTTGTAGGTCAGCTCAGTTGTCTTGTTCATTCCGAATTTGTGGGAGGGGGGGGGGTTAGACGACTAGAAGTCACATGGCAGACTGGTGGGCGCATACTGACTGGTCATACACACCCATCATCATAGCAGTTTTTGTGATCATAACAGTTACGGAGGCCAATTTTCATAAGCGGATGAGTTTCGTACTGTTAAGATGAGAGTACAGAGAGCTGGTCGATAAACAGACACAATGATACAGTCCATGAGACTGGATTTTTGACTTAAGTCACCGAAATAATTATTACTAAAGATAAGACTACTGACCAGATAGGTAGGTATTTTATAAGACTAAAAACTTGTGTTATATATATATATATATATATATATATTTTGTGATTAAAAAATATTGGATCCGAAATTAGGCATGATTAGAAGTCAGTTGAAAAATAAAGGAATAATTGTATTAAGACCTCACTATGAGGTTTTATTCTAGTCAAACATATTAGTAAAACAAAATACTAAGATTCAAGGAGTTGTACCATTGTGTTAACCACAGGTTTATACAATCTTCAAACTATTACACAGGTGGTGTTTTTGTTAGTTAGTTACATTTAATGTATGAAAATCATGAATTGAACACCGATATTAATTCTAGCAAGAAGCTGCCAGTTGGTTGAACATTGATTTACGGTATTGCAATGAATAATCATCAATGAAAATACTTACTACTAAATGTCTATGTGGAAATGTTTACCAAAATATTGTAAAGGTCATTAACTATGGTCTTTAATTAATTATTTACACAATATAGTCTTTCACTGACCCCAGGCTATTTGATAGATATCTATTCAAGTTTTAGTCGTCCTGATAATAGTTCCTCTCTAAATAAAACAATCGAGTTAGTTGTTTCTGAAATGAGAAATAATATGTTACCTAATCAAGATATTCAATGGACAAATACTCAACGTTTTTTTCTTTTGAAACATTCACTTACAGATGTTTGATAATATAGCCTCATTGAAATTTTCCAATCAATCCTCAAAACCTGGTTCAAATGTTATTGAAATAACTGCAATGAATTCAGCTGAAGGTGAAGTCATGGAATTTCGAAATCCTCAACCTGTTACTGGTAACGTTGAGAATTGGATGACCGCAATGGAACAAGAAATGAAACGAAGTAATCGATTGATTACAAAAGAAGCCGTTTTCTATTACCGATCAAGTAAATCAAGGTATGTACCACTCTCATCAAGCGGTCTCAGGCAGTTATAATAAATCTTAAGGTCCTTAAGAATAGACCCTAATCTAGATTATCAGTGTAGCAAAACAATAATCTTATTATTTGTTACCATGTTACTGATTTATTGATAATGATAAACATAGTTTCTCGACACTGTTTCTAGGTCTGATAAAATATTCTCATATTCACTTGGCTATTAAGTATAATGCTCAGTTATGAAAGTAAAACGTCGAATTTTATTGGCTTATCGGTAGAGTAATTAAAGACTTCCATTCCTTCCGTACTACTGTAAATTACAGAATGCTAATTTGGGAATTAGGCAATTCACTAAGTTTTAGAATTATGTCTACGCAATTTCTCGGTACGTTTAACCAATTATAATAGTGAAATGTCCTGGAATCGGATTTACCTTACCTTGTCTTGAAACTAATCGTCCTACTTGATTTGAGATCTAAACAGTAATTGATAGTGCAGCCCCTTGTCAATCAGATCACTCATTTCTTTAAACACGTGTCATAAACAAGTCTCATTGATATTTACCAAGTTTTACTTGGATAATTCCCGAATTGTGTAAACTTAGTTTTCACCTATGTTACGACAGGATGTGATGAATCTGTTGGATTGGCTGTCACAGTTTATATATATTTGTGATTAAAAAATATTGGATCCGAAATTAGGCATGATTAGAAGTCAGTTGAAAAATAAAGGAATAATTGTATTAAGACCTCACTATGAGGTTTTATTCTAGTCAAACATATTAGTAAAACAAAATACTAAGATTCAAGGAGTTGTACCATTGTGTTAACCACAGGTTTATACAATCTTCAAACTATTACACAGGTGGTGTTTTTGTTAGTTAGTTACATTTAATGTATGAAAATCATGAATTGAACACCGATATTAATTCTAGCAAGAAGCTGCCAGTTGGTTGAACATTGATTTACGGTATTGCAATGAATAATCATCAATGAAAATACTTACTACTAAATGTCTATGTGGAAATGTTTACCAAAATATTGTAAAGGTCATTAACTATGGTCTTTAATTAATTATTTACACAATATAGTCTTTCACTGACCCCAGGCTATTTGATAGATATCTATTCAAGTTTTAGTCGTCCTGATAATAGTTCCTCTCTAAATAAAACAATCGAGTTAGTTGTTTCTGAAATGAGAAATAATATGTTACCTAATCAAGATATTCAATGGACAAATACTCAACGTTTTTTTCTTTTGAAACATTCACTTACAGATGTTTGATAATATAGCCTCATTGAAATTTTCCAATCAATCCTCAAAACCTGGTTCAAATGTTATTGAAATAACTGCAATGAATTCAGCTGAAGGTGAAGTCATGGAATTTCGAAATCCTCAACCTGTTACTGGTAACGTTGAGAATTGGATGACCGCAATGGAACAAGAAATGAAACGAAGTAATCGATTGATTACAAAAGAAGCCGTTTTCTATTACCGATCAAGTAAATCAAGGTATGTACCACTCTCATCAAGCGGTCTCAGGCAGTTATAATAAATCTTAAGGTCCTTAAGAATAGACCCTAATCTAGATTATCAGTGTAGCAAAACAATAATCTTATTATTTGTTACCATGTTACTGATTTATTGATAATGATAAACATAGTTTCTCGACACTGTTTCTAGGTCTGATAAAATATTCTCATATTCACTTGGCTATTAAGTATAATGCTCAGTTATGAAAGTAAAACGTCGAATTTTATTGGCTTATCGGTAGAGTAATTAAAGACTTCCATTCCTTCCGTACTAACTGTAAATTACAGGAATGCTAATTTGGGGAATTTAGGCAATTCAACTAAGTTTATGTAAGAATATTATGTCTAACGCAATTTCTCGGTACAGTTTAACACAAGTTAATAATAGTGAAATGATCACTGGAAATCGGATATTACCTTATCCTTGTCTTGAAAACTAACATCGTCCTACTTGATTTGAGAATCTAAACAGTAAATTTGATAGTGCAGCCCCTTGTCAAAGTCAGAATCACTCATTTCTTTAAAACAACGTGTACATAAACAAGTCTCATTGATATTGTACCAAGAAATTTACTTTGATAAATCCCGTAAATTGTGTAAACTTAGTTTTCACCTCATGTTACGACATGGATTTGTTGAAATTGTTGTCAAGTTTTATTTGGCTTTTGTGGGTTTTACAGTTTATGTTTATTGATGCGAAATTGTACTTACACTCTGCATATGCATTCTTAAAGTAGTCGGTTTGAAAATTTCGATAATATTCAAAGATACAGAGGTGAATAAAGCAAATAACTAGTGATATACTTTGAAAATGTCTTCAGAACTCTACTATACTCCGTGATTATCGCTAATTTTAAGTTCAGTACTTTAAGGCATCTGAAAAACAATCTAAAAGTGAAAGCTGTCTAGTATCCTCAGCAATTTAATATTTGATTGTTATTATTTCATCACGATACCTAATGGATTTCATTTTATGAACCAAGTATTAGAATAATCGTTGAAACTGATACAAGAGATATCATAGTTGATCATCAGACGTTAACTAAAATGCTAAATTTAATGTTGTCTAGATTGGAAAAATCTGAGAATCGGGTTTAATGAACATCATAAAACTTCGAAATAGAGAAGTAGTCATATAAGTGTTAACACGTGAGAAAGAGAGAGGTGATTTGGTTGGTGGACGCGAACACCAGTGAGATGTGTGCCCAGTTGATAATGCTCGAATGACCTTAGCTCACTCACCTCCCCCAGGCCGACAATAGAATAACCGGAATTAGGAACCGGAAGACGGAGAGAGCCGAGAGAACAGAGATCATATTATATTTTAATCATGTCTATACATATATACATAAAATCAGACCACACATTGAACCAATCAAGAATCTAACATTTGTACAAAACAAAGGGAAGAGTGGCAGTGAATGGTACAACTTGTACACAATTAAGTAAGCGTAGTTCATAGTAAATAAACAATACACCAAGAGTAAATATACAAACGAAAGAACCGGGTCAGGGGAACATAACAGTCATAGAAATGAGATGTTTAAACTGTCCACAGTTATAATAATTGAAATGATGTTCTAAAGCACAGGTCTCGAAAATAGTCAATCTTTGTTAGGTGCCTGGGATATCAATAAGTTATGTAATATGTGTTAAACAATACTTGGGAATAGCTAATTTTGAAGATAAGTAAGAGAATAAAGTGCATCTGAAAGAAGCATAAGAACAGGAGTAAAAGGGTTATTATCAGTATAAGATCGATAGAAAAGGGGAATTTTTTAGTATAAAGAACATGGAATGGAAATTTAATCATAATTTAAAGGATGATATGTAAAACATTTCGGTTAAGATCTTGAGAAGGTCAAAAGTTGGGCAAGTTTCTTTTGTGCCAACAGTTTTAATTACTATTTGAGTTAATACACAGTATCTTGTTAGACTCATAGATTTTGGATTATTTAAGAGCCTTTGCTTTAATTTCTTGTCTACAAATTGTAATGTGAACGCGTTTTCAAGTTGTGTTCGTGGGAAAGTTAGTTCATCACTATTAAGATAGTGGAGAAGAACATATTCTTCGGATTCTCGAAGAAAGGGATATAATAAGATTCCCGTCCATTCTAATACCAAATATTCATTATCTTTATCCTGTTTTATGCGTGTTCTCCGTTACCTAAGTCGTTGATTAATAATTGAATTGAGGTGATTTATGGAGAATGGCATTAAGTTTTAGTTGACTGAATTCGTCAAAAATTGATGTCGACAGGGCACCACTGAAAACAAGGGAGCACTGGACAGCTGTTTACCCGTAGTATGTGACTTCATACTAGTGAGCACTCTAGATTCTATCTCAGGGGCTGCAGATTAGCGAACGCCTGACTTTCTGCACCATTAGGCCGGCATCCAGTGGTAGGATTCATACACCGCTGCTGAGTCCAATACTATGACAAAACAGCTAGCCAGTCCTACTTGATCTTCAATGGTACGTTACCAAAATCAATCTGTGTCGATTCCAATCAACTAAAATGTTAATTAACAAATTTATTTTAAGAATTTTAAACTAGAATCAAAGAAGCAGCCTATAAATTGTCTGACGGTGTGAAATGCTTGTCCATATGAAATCTTATATTGAATAACCTCAGTAGCACATCTATGACATATAAATTTTGTTACTTTATTATATCTTAGTTACTATATTAACACCTGAAGACATACTTTTATCGTTACTCATTCTGTTTATCTACACAGAGTTGAATGGATGTTCGATTATCAAGGTATGGTTGTATTAGCTACAAATCAAATATGGTGGACATGGGAAATAGAAAATGTTTTTCATAAAATAGCCAGTGGCAATAAAAATGCGATGAAAGATTATTCACAGATGCTTCAACAACAATTGGACGACATTGTTTTACGTGTGCGTAGTCCGTTGAAAAATAATGATAGAAATAAACTAACCACAGTGTTAATAGTTGATGTGCATGCAAGGGATATTGTGTCCGATTTTGTACGTGATAGTATTATGGATGCTACTGAATTTCAATGGGAATCACAACTAAGATTTTATTGGTCTAAATCTACAGATAATTTAATCATTAAACAATGTACTGGACAATTTGAATATGGCTATGAATATATGGGACTAAATGGTCGTCTTGTTATTACACCATTAACTGATCGCATATACTTAACATTAACACAAGCTCTTTCTATGTTTCTTGGAGGTGCACCTGCCGGACCTGCGGGTACTGGGAAAACTGAAACGACAAAAGACTTAGCTAAGGCGCTAGGTTTACTTTGTGTTGTAACTAATTGTGGTGAAGGTATGGATTATAAAGCTGTCGGAAAAATACTATCTGGTCTATGTCAGTGTGGTGCATGGGGATGTTTTGATGAATTTAATAGAATAGACGCTTCTGTTTTATCAGTCATATCAACACAACTAAAAGTAATACAAACTGCTCTAATAAACCACGTGAAAGATTTCTTTTTTGAAGGCATTACCATTAAATTGGATTCAAGAGTTGGTGTTTTCATTACTATGAATCCAGGTTATGCTGGACGAACAGAATTGCCAGAGTCAGTAAAGGCATTATTTAGACCAGTTGTTGTCATTGTACCAGATTTACAACAAATTTGTGAAATTATGTTATTTTCACAAGGATTTTTAACAGCTAAAGTATTAGCTAAGAAAATGACTGCATTATATCGTTTAGCACGTGAACAGTTATCAAAACAACATCATTATGATTTTGGTTTAAGGGCATTGAAATCAGTCTTAGTAATGGCAGGTGATTTAAGACGTGATGCACCAGAACTGCAAGAAGATGTCGTATTAATGCGCGCTTTAAGAGATATGAATTTACCAAAATTCATATTTGAAGATGCACCATTATTTTTAGCTTTAATTCAAGACCTTTTTCCTGGATTAAATTGTCCACGCGTGCGTTATCCTGAATTAAACGATGCAATTGAATCGTGTTTGAGTAAAAAAGGTTATACAGAAAATCCAACTCAGTCAGATAAAGTCGTACAACTTTATGAAACAATGAAAACACGTCATACAACAATGGTTGTTGGTCCAACTGGAGGTGGGAAGACAGTAGTTATTAATGCATTATGTGATGCTCAAACACAGATGGGACTACCGACAAAATTATATACATTAAATCCAAAAGATAGAAGTGTTATTGAATTATATGGAATTTTGGATCCTAATAGTCGAGATTGGACTGATGGTCTTTTATCAAATATATTTCGTGAAATTAATCGACCAACAGATAAACAAGTAAGTTTAGTTAGCGATTAATGCAAATAATAAATCAAAATTTCCGATTGTAAGGTACCAATGACAATAATTCAGAGGCTTATTCAATATATGTTGGCATCATCATCGAAGTAGCTTCTGACTATAACTCATTTTAGAATCAAACATATAGTTTTCAGTGCATGTGTTGTGTAGACAAATTCACCGACTTTTTGCTAGAAGATATATTATATCTGCTAGGTAGAGGTAATCGCAAGGATACTAAACATGAAGATATTTGGAACTCCCTAGAGAATATAGTCTGAAGCAATGCAGCTCCACAGTTTGAAACTTACCACCCAGCGATTAAGCTATTAGATAACAAACAGTATACGCATTGTACAGTAAGTTACAGTAGTAACCGTATTACAATTTGATCGATAGAATTCGGTCGTCACGTGTAGACTGAAACAGCACACTGCTCAATGAAAATATCGTTTTCGAGGCTCACAGTTACAGTGTAAGCCATAGTTTAATGTGTACGATTACGGAAAGGTATATTACAAATCTTTTGAAATTAGTTTTATTATTACTAATTTATAGTTTCTTTAAAAAGTGAACTTTATTTTTTAAGTCACGTGTCTCTAGTGAAAACTATATTGACAATTCTGTAATATCTTTAAATGCCATGACACTACTGCAAGCAGCAGTAAATATCCCGCTTCTTTCGAAATATTGACTAAATAAGATGTTGAAAAGGATTCTTTCCAAACCACATGTGATTAACAGAGATAAACTAAATTGTGCAGTAAGACTATATTTAATCATTATAAATATCATTAACTATGAAGATACTGGTTGTCACTCACTGGCTAGTAAGTGCTGCTCATAAATGTATATCTTCTGTGTATAAAAAGCAAACAAGATGGATGATAACCAACTAAGTTTAGCAACATTATGGCCATGAATATAGCTTGTAAAATTGGAAGGCATATGTATACATACAAGACTTTAAGGTATTCCTAGCGTACCGTGAAACGACGAAATAAGCGATGTTGATGTTAGTCGCATGATAGGTGGTAAATCCGTAGGTAAGCCTGTGAATCTTTATTGACCGAGGTAATTAGAACGAGTGTTATGTGACCCAACCACCATTTGTCTCGATATACAGTGATGGCTAGAGAAGGAGTAGAAAGAATGTTATGGACGAGAAGACCATGATATCATTAACTGCTTGTTCAAGCAGATTTGGTCGATGAACACTATATAGATTGGGTCAATGAGATAGTTGTGATTAGTTTTCGCAGACACATCATATCACAAAGCACAATCAGTTATATTGGAACAGATAATTCACTGTTTATCATCATTTAGATTCTGAATTACCGTATTTCTCCTAAAATTCATTTCCACTTCATCCTCTTCTCATGTTTAGTCTACCTCACTAACAATTATATTACAACCATTTTGTCGCCTTCATGCTTTTTTAATCTTTTTGTGTTGACGTGGTGTGACAACTTGCGGTAAAGCACGTTTGTGTCAGGTTCAGTGTAAGTTACGACTGCTAACTGACTGATTAATGACTAATGAAATCAATACATCCCAGTGAACGTCCTGTTGATAATTAACTTTAGGATCAAAATATAAGTAAAGGCTGTGACACATGTATGGTAAACGTACACTAAAAACCATAATAATTCCCTTTTATCCTGAAAATCTGTATTCTTTGAACACTTTAATTTTTATAAGGTTCACCAATTACTACATTTCCTTTATCTACAGGAAAGAAGATATATTCTATTTGATGGTGATGTTGATGCATTATGGGTTGAAAATATGAATTCAGTAATGGATGATAATCGACTGTTAACATTGGCTAATGGTGAACGTATTCGATTACAATCCCATTGTGCATTGTTATTTGAAGTTGGAGATTTACAATATGCATCACCAGCAACTGTATCTCGTTGTGGTATGGTGTATATTGATCCAAAATACTTAGGCTACGAACCTTATTGGAAAAAATGGTTAAGTCAACGATTAACTCAATATGAAAAAACTATACTGAATGAATTATATACTAAGTATATACCACCGATTATCGATAGGATTGTTGAAGGAATCGCAGACGGTGAACAAGTAGAACGTTTAAAACGCGTTATACCATTGACAGATTTAAATTTGTTAGTACAATTTTGTAACTTACTGGACTGTTTATTGATCAATATCAATGAACAGACAGAATATGCTCTGATTGAAAGTATTTTTCTATTCAGTATCTACTTTTGTATTGGTGGAACATTAGTTGAAGAGGAACGTGAAAAATTTGATAATTACGTAAAATATTTAGCAAGTCTACCTGGACCACCCGTTGAAGAAACAATAAATAACCCAGCTCCTGCAGGAACTACACCAAGTGCTGAATCTAGTTTGTTTGATTATTATTTTGATGTAGTAAAAAGTGCATGGATTCCATGGCGTCAACTAGTTCCTGCTTACACGCATAATAAATCAATTAAATTTTCTGAAATATTAGTACCAACTATTGAAACTGTTCGAATTAATTGGCTTATAGAAAAACTTGTTAATATTCATCGGCCATTATTACTGGTTGGTGAAACAGGAACATCAAAAACTGCAATATGTCAACGATTTCTACGAAATATTGACCAAGATAGAAATGTAAATAACTTATAGTATTATGTAACTTTATGATAAGAATCTAATTACTCATGCAATTTCCCAAATATATTTTAATGTAATCGGCTTTTAGACGCACTGTTCATGTGAAGACGGGTGATAATTCTGAGTCACTCAATATAAAATAGGTAAGAAATAATTTGAGCCTGCAACCGAAAGACTGACAGTCAGTCGATGAGATACGAAGTGTTCTGCGTATATCATGTAGGTGTTCACAACGGACATCTAGAAGCTAGAGTAGTTTTTTCTAATGACTTTATTTTATGCTTCAGATTATATTGTACTAGACTGTGTTATTTTGTAAACCTTGACAATTCATATTTATTTCATATAATATTCCAAAATTGTCATATTCCTTCATGAATCTGATAACAACGATCCATAGCAGGTTTCAGTAGATCTAAATATTGTGGTAAACTCATCGACTCTGAAATATTTCATTGATTCACTCTAGATAAATTCTTAAACCGTATCCTCACTTTCATCTATCATAGAATTGCTAGTTAGACTTTACATATCACATAGTTAAGCTATTACCTACTGTATAGAAGTTTCATTTGACTATAAACTACACGATCTGTAAATTATTAGTCATTTGGCTTACATTCAAATCACACAACATTAAATTTATCTCATTCGATTGTAATTCTCAGTGTTTTCTAATTCATACAACATATTCGCTCAACTTTGATTAGTTCGACTGATAGGTGTGTTGATACATCTGTCTTTATCACATTTCTGTAATATATCATTATAAATGGATCCAGAGATTTTATGGTCATCACTTTACACTATGTTGCCATAGTTACTGCAGTAATTTCTGTAAAAACTTTAATGTATTCGTATCACATTTCTAGGTTCTTCATGAAAAGATTATTTTCTTGAAGCCTAACAAAATGTATTAGTCACTGAACATTAGGGACTGATTATTACTAATTATGTAATATTCAATTAAATCTACATTTGTCAATTGTATTTATTATTTTATACTCTTTAATATTTTCATTTTGATAGATTGTCTTAACAATGAACTTTTCATTTCGTACTACATCCTTGGACGTACAACGTAATCTTGAAGCAAATGTAGAAAAACGTAGTAAAGATACATATGGACCAGTTTCAGGCAAACAATTAATCGTATTTATTGATGATATGAATATGCCACAAGTTGATCAGTATGGAACACAACAGCCAATTGCTTTACTAAAATTATTAATTGAACGTAAAGGTGTTTATGATCGTGGTAAAGAGTTGAATTGGAAACGTATGCAATCAATTGATTATTTAGCATCAATGGGTCGTCCAGACGGTGGTAAACATGATGTAGATCCAAGATTTATTTCTTTATTTTCTGTTATCAATATCCAATCACCATCAGAAAGTACATTGTTTAAAATTTATAGCTCAATTTTGTCTGGGCATACAAGTGAATTTGATAGTGGCATACAAAATTCAATCAATTGTATTACAAATATGACGTTGAAATTATTTCAGTAAGTGAATCACTTTAATTATGTAATCGTTTTAATTTATTTAAGGTTAAATTTCAAATAATCCAATACTTTAATAATTCTAGACAATTCAGTCAACGGCCAAAGTTTAATTGATCTGTGTAACGAATATGTTATACCTTGAGTAATCGGTCTATTACAATGTATGAAAACTAGTGTGACCACGATATTACCAATCAGTGCCCAAACACACCTGCCCCGTGACTACTAATCTCGAAGCCGGAATGAAGAACACAGGATAACTTAGCCACCCACTTGATGATCAGTCTATATTTCACCCATCTATTTATATATATACAAAACCTGACCACGCATCACATCAATAAGAAAAGTAACATCTATACAAAACAGGAACAGTGACAAAGGACTGAAGGTACAGGTACATGACTAATTGATCATATCTCCTGAATGATAAGTGATATGATAACAGTTTATGAGTCTAGTGCTAGGTTAGGGCAATGGAAACATGACAATAATAGAAAATACACTAATCTATTTACATATACTCAAAATAAATGAAATAGTCTTCAGGAAAGCAGTTCAGAAAGTTAGTTACTTTTCTTGAATCGCCCGATATGATAATATACATTAGAGTAATACATTCTAAACAATTAGGTCCAACATTAATTTGTTGAGATGTTTATCAGAAAATGGAAATAACTGCAAGGGATAAATAGGAAAAACAACCGAAGGAAATTTTAGACAACATCAATGTGAATATTAAACTTAAGATCAATGTCATCACAGTAGATTTAAATCAATTAAATACAAATTCCTCGTGAACACTAAAGAGGTTCGGTATATTCATGTAGCTAAGGATGATGATTTCTCATTACTTTCCTCTTATTTGATAATAGGAATTTATTCATTTGCACAACCATTTAAATGAGTGTTTAGCTACCCTTACATAGTAGGTCTATATAACCACTCTCTAGGTATGTATCTGCAAACATTTAAATTCCTAACTAGACAAGGCCGTTATGTAACGCATTCGCTCCCATGTTGTGGAGGGTTTCAGTGAACCATAGGTCTTAATATTCTTAACTTTGATCTACTGTGACAAATGAAATATTCTACTTGTCTTAAGTCTTTGAATATAAGGTTACTTGACTTACCTCCAAATTGTATCATACTATAAAACATTAAAAGCAAACCTAGGTCTTCAAAAATGTAATTAGATTTTCTACTACTTAATGTTTATACTTAATAAATAGCCTAAAATCACAATGTGTACACAAATCCATCAAGACAATTGCAAATTAATCCCGTTGATGTATATCACTACAATTAAATTTGTAGCATACTGAATAAAATAAAAATGTATGAACATTAAAACGTTCACTAAGCTGAATAAAGTGACTAATTTTCATGACGACAGTCATTCTCTATGAATAGACACCTGTAAGCTGAACGTCTTAGCTTTGATATAATAAAATTCACTTCTCAGACATTCATGTTTTCATTTTAGATGGAGAATAAGTTGACTCATTAACCCTAATGTCTCAGTCAGATAACTGACAGACAGCAACTAATATTAATGTTATGCATTTCTTTTGTCTCATATCAATTCAATAATTAAATTATTTTATTATACATTATCTTTGAATAATATCTTTCGCTTTACTAGATTTGTTAGTATTCAATTACCACCAACGCCATCAAGATTTCATTATGTATTCAATATGAGAGATCATAGTCGAATATTTAATGGATTATGTTTAATGACTGTAGACAAGTTTAGTCGTAGAGAACAATGTATTCGTTTATGGCTCCATGAAGTACATCGTGTTATAATGGATCGTTTAATAAGTCATGTTGATAAACAGTTAGTTGAAGTAAGTTCATTAATTGATATTTCAGAAGATTTTAGAATTCAACTTTCCCTTTACATTGGTTTTCGCTTGTGTATAACTGAAGTATAATGGACCCAAGATTACTTACGGTTAGTAGTTTGTATAAATGAAAGGATACAGAAAACCTTAATGTCTAAGAATCCACATAAACTTAGATAATTTTTTCTGGATTCGCCCCAGAAATTTTAAACTGGTTATGTACTTGAAAACAGAACAATAGAACCGAAAAACTGACCAATATAATATTCTATAATCAATGTAAATTGTTGTATAAAATTGGTAATTATATCTTCAGTTCGAACCCCACCTCACTTAATATTGCTTCGGTAATCTTATAGTTTCACCAGTACACACTAGTAGATGGCAGTTAAAATTATGTTCATCAGTTTACAGTTAAAATATGAAGGCTACACCGAATCAAGTTATTTTGTTTATTTACGAAAATTAGTCACTGAATAAACCTTTTTCAAATGAAAAATTATTCTCTAGTCTTCTTTTGTTTGAATATTTATTTCAACAGAAATATATAGATGCATTGCTGCAAGAAAACTGTAAAGAAATTAAAGAATACGTCACTAAAATGCCAATATTATTTGGTGATTATCGTACAGCAATGGATGAATCAGAGATTCGTTTATACGAAGACATGATTGATTATGACAACTGTCGAAGTATAGCTCAAGAGGTAAGTTGAACTTGAACAAAAAGCAATAGTAATATTAACTACATGCTAAAAATAGTGAGTATTCGATCAACATGTTACGTTACATCTAGTTGACCAGTCTTACATAAGATGGAGTAGATGTCTCAGTCTCAATTAGTAGCCCGTTACACCATTTAAAATACTTTGTAGAGTGCCTTTATTTACAGTGAGAATAGTCTTTTGATTAGGTGGTTAGTAGGGATCGTTGTATAATAACATTGATTTTAATCTTAATAAAAATCAATGATAATTAGTTAAATAATATTTTAGCCTATGGGCACGTGTCCATTAAGTTCGCCGGACGGCTATCTCACTACATAAACATCGGTGAGTTGAGATCCAGAGGTTTTCGCGCCAAGCTTCAACTGTTTCTTAGTAGAGTGAGGCCAATGAATCTTATAATTGTTTATGTTATCGTCTTTAATTTCTACTTAAAATGAGCTTTATTAGTATCTTAAACTTCTGCTACTTTCAGTCATGATCAATTTGCCTTATTCTTTGTCATTTTACACTATTTATTTAAACACATCATCTACACACTTAAAGGAATTCATAGATGTTCTCAATCATCTTACGACTTTCATTTTGTCTCCACTATTCTTGTTGAAGTTAATACAAAAGTGCTGCAACTAATTGGACAAATTTCATAAATACAAGTGTACCTAGTAAATTTGATATGCATTTGTAATGCAATACCTAGTGATTTGTAATGTCTATTCTACCGACTTAGACATACATGCTCTGATCACAGTTGTTCAAGGCGAAGCCTTAAATAAATTAAAGTCATCTGACGAACACGAAGTATTCAAGTAACAGTCATCGTATAGAAAAAACGAGTACATTTCTATTGCATAACAACTGGCTGAATTCTATATTTTCTCATTTTCTTTGAAATAGATTTTAGAAAGTTATAATGAAAGTGTTGGACAGTTACAAATGATTTTATTCAATGATGCGATTGAACACTTAACTCGTATTGAACGTGTAATAAGAATGGAAAATGGACATGTACTTTTAGTTGGTGTTGGAGGTTCTGGTAAACAAAGTCTTACTCGATTAGCAACTTACGCTGCTAATAGTACACTTTTTGAAATTCAACTATGTCGTGGTTATAGTGAACGTGAATTTCGTGAAGAATTAAAAGCACTTTATTTACGACTTGGAATTGAAAATAAATCAACAGTTTTTATGTTTACAGATCAACATGTTGTTGAGGAAGGTAAGTGTTTCTAGCCATGTATATGATATATGTACATAAAAGTGTGTGAAAAATAATGTATAATGTGTTGTTTTCTATTTTGGAAGAAGTGTTAATATGCATATTGTTAGAAGTTTCGTGCTTCATCATTCAATATTGTTAAAGTAGTATTATTTTAGACGGTAAATCATAGATAATGTATGATTCATAACCAAGTGAACTAATACACTTATCCACATTGTGCCATACATTTTATGCAGTAGAAACGTTTTTTTATAGTTTCAAATTTTTCTGTTCATAATTGTGGATTAGAAACTTGCTAATGATAAGTCATATTATTAGTTAGACTCTTAATTGATGCACCATTAAATCGAGATACATGAAATGAAATATTATTATTCTACTATTATGTGCTTAAACGATGTTCTTAATGAATCTTCTGGTAACGATAATATACGTTTGTCATCAATTTAAAATGTTGTTATGAACATCAAGGATTTACTCTTAACTACGTTCTTTTACGTCGAATCTCCATCATGGAGCATACTTAAAAATGCGTTGAAAGAATCTAAAAAGGCATTGTTTTGTCACTTAATAGTCTGAAGTTACTATTTTACTCGAAATCTTCAACCATATATCAAGTTTAAATACTGAAGAAGCGCCTGATATAGTCTACATGTAAATCATGACCATCCTCAAAAGAGAAAGTGAGTTATTTACTTTTATTAACTATTGCCTCGTAGATAGTCATTAAAATATGAATTTCCGCCTTTTATCATTCCTTTAAAAGATGGATAGTTAATTGACAGTAGTGCGTAGAAATTCGTGGCATATCCGTGAGTAAAATTCTTCGGCAATAGTTCTTACGACAACAATACATTAATACAACGGTTATCAGTCGCAGAGTGCTGAGCAATCAAACCTCTGCTTTTCACAAGCACTCTGGCGCTTAGCGTGATTGACTTAGCCAACAAACACAAGATGTGTTGAACATGCTTTGCAGTGTTTGTGCAGTTTATCCTTAGTTTATTTTAATGTCAGCATATGTTTAAATGAGAACTTAAATTGCATATTAATTCCGTGGGTGAACTGTGAAAATACCAGGTGAAAGAAGATACATGACTGAAATTCTTTCTTTTTGTAATAGCCAAACAGTTGATTTCAGGTAACCACTTCATTGAAGTTATAGGTTTGGATGGGTGAAAGAAAACTTGAGGTGATAATGTATCAAATCAACTGATCGCTTTATACATAAATTTAATAGTTATCTCATGTTATCAAAAGAGAAAACGACTACACTGACTACCGAGTTTATTTTCTTTATTTTCGAAGAAGCTAAAAACATAAGTTACTTCCCTATAGATAATGCAGGAACAATAACAGTGGTAATCAATTCCGTTCATCCAATAAAATTAGCATGTTTTTTCTTCATTTATAATTTTACTTCCATTAACTAATTACTACATTGCTTGTTACTAATTATTATCTATCAGTTAGCAATCTCCAAACACTTACAATTATCTGTCGATGTCTATCGTCAACACAATGCTTTTTTATTAGTTCTAGTTATCTATTACTACTCCAAATAAATGATTACTATAACATAATTCTGTCCATCTTCAGAAGCAAATATAACATCTGTCTACAGATATTAGAAAAGTGAAGCATTTATTACGGTTGACATAACCGTATACTTTTATCCTCTTGTCTATTCAAACTGTTAAATGTTTAATTTAAGCGTTTAATTAATGTTCTATAAATTTATACTTCGTCATGTGATTTCAATAATTTATCAATTCAATAATCAAACGAGTTCGTCACCAAAATAGTTTTATTTAATTCGAGTGTACGATAAAAGTACTACAATCTTTAAACATAAAGAATCCGTTCTTCGTTAATGATACAATTCGATTAACCTTCAAATGATACAATCAGTTACTTTATACACATAGTAACTATGATGATTTAAATATGGAATCATCTTGACATAATAATAAGAGTAATTTTGTTGGCTATACATATAAAGTTCATTTGAACTTTAGAATATCTCAACATTATGTTAATAAACACGTACTTTGCTTAATTATTCTGTTTGTGTTTAATTTGTTTAAATCAGTGAATACTCCTATATAGTTTAACCAGTTACATAAACCACATCATACGTTAAATTTTCTACATCCGAATGCCTTCTAACCTTCTGATATTGACATAGGTGTTTTATAGATACCGATTTTTATAACAATTTGTAGTCACTCATACACAGGGAGGAGCGAAATCACATCTAAATGTCAGAGTAGATGAATATACATTTAAATAGCTTCATTATCAAAATTTTATCACATGGACTAATTGTTTCGAACTTATAAAATGGTTAAAGAGATATAGACATGACAATGTTTAGTCAGTACGTCCTAACAGGAATAATCAGAGAGTAATATTACTAAAAGAAGAATGTATACTACGTATTTATTGTAAAACTCTTTTATTTCAACAAATAAATAGCTACTAAGAATATCTGCTTTAATTTTCTTATCGTCATACAACTTCTCATGTCATTATGTTTGAATACGATTTACGAGACTAACGGCTTATTACAATAACAATTAGAACTAATACGGATAATTGTACAGAAGATTTGTACGCCAGGATAATGGTTTTGGTTAAATTACATTCATTGTGCTGAATAGTTAAGTTGTTGAGTCTTCATCGTCATTCTGGAAGACTTCATCTGTGCTAAGGTCTGATAGAATTGAGGTATGAGATTTTCTTCACAAGCTTCTAGTCAATATTCAGCTTAGAGAAGGCAGTGTAACCAAATATTACTACCTTTACGCTATTATCAACAAAAATTCAGTAACCAGGTTCAAGCGTTTGACATTTTATATTCGTTTAGATAACTTAATATTTAAAACACATGAATAATTCCATTTTATTAATCAACCACTTAATGTTACAAATGTCCTACTATTCTGGTGTACATTTACCTCTAATAGAGTTCTCATACTGCAATAGTACCTTCTATCTGGAAAAATTTATTTACTGTTTATTATCTTGTTATGTTCATATTAGTAGTATTTAGTTCACGGTACTTAGAATTTCGTACTTTGTATTTCGGACTGCAGTCACTAAATAACTCAGTGAGAACTCATCACTATTAGTAGTAGTACTGCGTTAACCAGTAATGGAATCACAAGCAGTCGGTAATCAACATTCGCAATCAAGTGACCAGAAATCCAGGGGTTAGCAGTCAAACAATAAGGTAATCAAGGGAATATAGAATCCAACTAGGAATATATCTGTGTATAGGAATACCGATGACTTAAATATAAGATAGGCACAAAGGGGTTGGAATATGACAACCAATGACAAGTAATAAATATGAAGGTCGGAATATTACACTTAAATAATGTAACTAACTCTATGAGTAGACAGACACATGTACTCACGCATAGAGAAGGATACATGAACTATGACACACAATAACGTTTTTATAAAATCATCAAGAATAAAAGTACACATAGGTCAAATAATTATCAAGGTTCACCTGAACTTTCTATTTGAAATCACATCTTCGTTCATTATTCACTGAATTAAATTAGTATAAATACTTTATTATCCTAAGAGACTAAAGTGTCTTCGGGAAAGTTTGCTTTGAAATGATTTTTTAATGAAAATAAATAAACCCACACATTCAAATCGATATATCAATTTCAATTCAGCACATTCAATCAGTGCAAAAATATCCTCGGCACTAAACTTATTTAGAAGAGCCAATAAACTCATTACATCAGAAGATAACAAGAAATCTGAACACAAAAATATAATTAGCATCTTACAATTTAATAATTTTCCAATGAATATTGTTAAAACGTTACAAAATCGAAACGACCTATTACTAACTAATAGTAAATCAATTGAAATATCATGGGTTGGTACAGCCGTCCTACCTTACCGCCATGACACAACAGATGAATTACAAATAATTATAAAACAACGCGGAATCCAACACATTCCACAAGACTACTTACACTATTCGAGGTGCATTAGTTAAAATAAAGGACAAGATCCCTTTCAACTCTACACAGACTTATGACTACAGGCTAGATTATGTCGACTGTGATGCTTTCTATACTGGCGAGTCTTCTAGAGAAATCAAAACTCTTGCCAAGGAACATGAAAGCTACACTAAACGACCTCCTAATAATCCTGTTGAACTTGAAAACTTACAAATCAAATCAGCAATAGCAGTACATTATATCTACCACCAACCATAAAATCCATGTCATAAATATCCAAATTACTCAGAAAGGTTTTTCCAATTATAAGGAAAAACGAATAGCTGAAGCGCTTCACATTTTATTAAGTCCAACTGCACTTAACAAAAATGAAGGCCTTTCTATTCACCCAACATGGACTTTCTATCCAACCGACCACAATTAAAGTACATGAAATTTCATTCACATGAACATACAATTTTTATTCTCACTCATTCACATATTTTCCTTTCACACCACACTAACATATGCATACATGTCTCACTTCAAATCACTTTGGCCCAAATAGCTTGACAGGATACGATCAAATTTGCATTTTGATTGTGGGAACTTATTTTGTTTTTGATTTGTTCCATTGTATTATTTAATCTTGTATTAATTCAATTCAGATATTCACAACCCCAAAAAGTCAATCAGAATATTTTATTAAGAACATGTGCATCATACAAATTAACTGAAGGTGAACGTATCAGACCGAAAGAGAAAATAGACGCAGCCTCAAAATAGCTCTCAGGTGATATGAACGTGAAGTTAAATAAAAATATAAAATCAACAGAACCCATGCTTTCTCGTCATACACCAGAAATACATGTTTTCAACAATGTGGATACCAATTTATCTACCATTAAGTTGCAGGAATTATCATCTAATCCAAACTTTTTGATATTTCAAGAAATGTCAATGGACTCAATACCGAAACCTAGTTTTAGAACTTCATTCGTTAAACATGAACTTTATCCTTGTATCCGTAATAGAGTTCAAAGGACTCAAAACAACCCTAGTAAACCGCTGAAATCAACTCATGTCTACTAAACCTACAGCTGTGTAACTACTTTCAAAGGAACACAAAACACAATTACGTTATCGCCCTAACATTATTGATTTATTGTTTGGCCATTTAGACAAAGCTGCTGTCGTAATCCACGTAATTCGCCATGACTATGTCCCCGAGTTAATACCTACAGTCTTTGTCGAGTAAGCCGATGGGCTTGTATTACAAACTAAGGTCTGAAATACGTGAACGCTGGGAGGTCGGGGCAGTATCAAAGTTGCCAGGGCCATCCGAGTGATAGACAAAGAGGAAAGACATCAACGAATAAATAATCACGTTTCAGCACAGACCGAGTCATTTATTGGATAAAAACAACTGCTTTTATACATCAGGTGATAGGACAAAACACAATGGGAGATACAAATCACAGTAAATGCTAAATAAGAGGAAATGTATAGCACCAGTAAAATCACAGTGACTTAAGAACGGTAAGAGATCTATGGAATACTTGCAACTTAGGAAAAACAACCATCGGGCTTACTGGGTGTTTAGTAAACCCAGATTAGCACTAGATGATCTAATATCAAATAAAATAGATTCCAGAGACTGTATTCACTAATTATTTATCACGCTATGACACTAAGATATCTGACTAAATACTAACTGCTTACCATAACATAGTTTTAGTTTAGATCACCAAAAAAGTAAACAGACTATCTACTTCCTCATATAACTTGTTTAGTTTGTAGACTACCCTTATGAAGTTAAGCTTACTGTTTAATTTCACATCGTAAAATATTAACTTCTGTTAGACTGGTATTAATCAGATTCAAGAAAATCCCTACGTTTATTATGAATTACTGAGTAAAACTTTGAGGTATTAGCGAATGATAAATGGAATTAGTTTAGTGCAGTGTATCGTGAACTGAATAACGTGTTGCTTTATTTGTTTTATATTTCAATGGATAGAAATTGAAATTTCTGTTTTAGCACTCACACAAATTACTGCCATTCTCCTCATTCCACTCACACACTACCTTACCGCATGCTCCCTAACAGTTAATAAACACAAGCATATCACAATATAAAACACCTTGACCTATAATGACAAGTCGCCGACACTTTCAGTCTTATAATTTGATTGCATCATATATTTTCTTGATTTTGATTTGTTCGTTTGCATTACCTAAACTTAATTCAGTTATTTATTCTCGTAAGAAAATGGCTTACACTAAGTCAAGAAATGTCAACAATTTCAATTCAAATCCATTGAACTGGTGCCAATGCATAACTTTATTTTCTAAACTACTTATCCAAGGTTCAATTTATTTGAAATTGTCACGTCTGACGTTGGGATGGTGCTTATAAGATGAAGAACTTTTAAATTGATAGGATCTGGCTTACGCAAGTTGTAATTGATTAATGTAAGCGTAGGCAGATAGGTTACAGATCACATCTGTGTAGATCGATAACGGTGACTTGTCTGTATGTTTACTGTTTGTGTATGTGCAATTTTACACTTGGGACTAACTGTGATCATAATGTTGGCATCATAGTAAGAAAAGTGTACGTGAGTTTAATTTGGTTCTTTATTGATCAGTCGGATTATTAAGTCAGAGTAGAAGAATAAGGTAAGACCGGGACTAACTGTAGGTCATCGTGTCGCGCGTGTAGTCAGCAACCAAAATAAACTGGCCATCCCTTCCATATATAACACTTGTTTTTCCGATAACATTAAGTAATGCATAAGTTTGTTGAAATAAATATATTTCAACTGTTTGAATTTTCTCGTTAATTACATGTGTAATTCAACCTTAATTCCAACTAGCTAGTAGTGAATTGAATTTACATAGTTATTTCTCTTCAATGTAGATGGACACTACATATCCCCTAACTTTTACAGAACGTTTGTAACTTCAGGTTTTCTTTCACTAAACATTGATATGAGAGAATTAATATAGTTCATTCATAAACAGAACAAACTTGATACATTTCAAGAGAATGTCAAAGAGCAGTGAGGAAGTGATATCTTTCGAATTTAGTAAATATTATTCTAATACTATCAATACTGGGTTTATTATTTTAATAAACAATCTGATTAATAAAAATCAGTTACTAATAGACAATACACAAATCTATATGAAAATTTATGTGAACTATTGATCAGACAATACGGCTCTTTTCTCTTTGTTTATCTATAGGTTTTCTTGAATTGATCAACAATATGCTGACAACAGGTTCAGTTCCTGCTTTATTTGGCGATGATGAGCGAGAGTCGATAACAAGTCAGATATACGATGAAGCTGTTGCTGATGGATATACACCAACTCGTGAATCCATTTGGCAGTATTTCATACAGAAAGCAGCATCGAATTTACATATTGTTTTATGTATGAGTCCTGTAAGTAAAATATTTATGTTATTCTGAATATATCATAAATTAATAGGACCAATAGTTGCATCATTATACTGAAAAACAAAAATATTTAGTTCCTAGCTGACACATGGAATTTTGAGGAAAATGGTACTACCAATTTTGAATCGAATATGCGTCAACCAGCTTTACAGTCAAAGATATTCCAGATACCACTAATATTCACGAGTGACTACACATTCATCATTCATCATTTACTAAATGGAAGAAATAAATGCAAACCTCACTAACAGATATTCTTTTTAAAAGATTCAGCATCCTCAACAATGTCGATTTCCACCAAACGTAGATTGTAATTTTTAGTTGATTACTTCCGACTACTGATATACCGGTCTAAGAAATCGTGACTGACTTAACGAGAGCGAAGATACAGGTGATTATTATAATTATGTGTGCAAACCATCACGACCTACATATTTTCACCTCGTAAGTCCTATTTTTCCATCGGGACTGCTACTGACTGTAATGATACTATAATCTATAAATGTTGCATCTGGCTCATTAGTTTATTGATATTTCAGCAGGATTAACGTGGATCTGAAGAGACTGCTAAGGTGAGGCTGACAGTAACTGTTAATGTATTGAATCAATAGAACAAGTAGCTTTCAAAGCACAACTGTCCATCTCACGTCCGCAACAACTGCCTAGCATAAAAATATGTATATGTTAGAACTATAACTTTATAATATAAAATATTTATTGAGAAGTGTTTTGTAAGATTAACTTTCAACAGGACATTATTTTCATTTGCAGCAGTAAGGGATTCAATGACACTCCAGCAAAACTTTGAAACCTGAATGGCTTATAATACTCAAAATCTTTGTTTAATAAATATTTTTAAACATGCCAAAAATACCTAAAATGTTAGTGTTCGTTATAAAATGTACATTGACTACATAGTAGTAAAACTTTGTTATTTACCAATCTTATAAACATATCAATTAACATTAATATTACATAGACGAATTATTTAGAAAAACTAAGGACAACTGTTTGTGCAGAGTAAGATGAATTCATTTTATTTCGGTGGTTTCGTGTCAGCCCCTTACAACCTAAATTATTTTTAGAAGATTAGTAAGATACTTCGGATCTGTTGATCAGATATTATCAACAACAACCTTCTGTGGCAGAGAACAAATCATCTTCAAGACGAGGAACAAATTAGGTAAAGACACTAAAGGTGGATAGGACACACATTGAGAAAATCATCATACTGTGTCGTAAGGCAGACACTAACTTGGCATTCTAAATTCCAAAGGAAAAGAGGAAGACCCAAGAACACATTGCGTTGAGAATTGGAGACAGACATGAAGGAAGTGAGGAACGCTTTGGAAGAGCTGGGAGGGAAACCCCCGGTCAGGGTTTATAGGAGAATGCTGGTTGGCGGCTTATACTTCACATGGAGTAACAGGCATCGATTGATGATTGAGTATTCGAAACAAAGTTCAGCATGCTTATGAAGACGAATTTGATTGAGATTTCAATTACATAAATATAGTGGACAAGTAAACACAATTAAAATGTTATATATAATTTTGGGAATGTGTATATGTTATAAGTGAAAGTACCAGAAACAGCTAACGAGATAGAAGTTAATGTTGAGAAATTACATAAAAAGAAAATGAAGAAAAAAGTTCATAACTCTTAAAATTGCTGGAAAATAAACCTAGTTATTAAAAATAAAATATGAGACGGTGATGTAACTAAGTGAATCAGGCTTAACAATATAAGCAGTGACGTAACCGATTAAGTCTGATTTGAAGAAAAAAGTTAATGATGTGACAGAATGGATTGATGATTTGGTATCACGGATTAGTCTAAATTAAACAACCACTGATAACTAGGAAGAGCTAAACATCTGTTTCACACTTGTACGGGACTCTTTAGCAGTTTGCCCCCCACGACCACATCAGGGATCTAACCTAAAACCCTCTGGCCTGGCGGAAAACTCTAGGTCACTGGGTTGGCTTGCGAAAGCTGATATTTCTAATTTAGTCAGCTCACCCACTGCTGAAGAGTTCCATACTAGGACGAAACGCCTTTTCAGTGGTTCCTGATGATCACTGATTGTCTAATTCATCCCAATTTGTGATATCAAATTGACATTCAACGTTCTCCACAACATCCAATTAGAATGAATTGACTTTGAAGAAACACTAATAATAAGGAAATGATGAAATAAAAATTAATTTACCAAGGTAAAGAAAGATTGATAACTGTTTCCTTTATGACACACGTTTATTTTCAAGCGTTTAACAACAATGGCTTTACTAAACTCTAGAAGATTTGAAGTTTTCCTCCTATTGAACACTTTAATGAATTCCAAAATATGATTCTGATGTCATGTGTCACTCAGATTTTTGGTGATTGTGCTATTAAATGTTTTTTATTCCTCTAAATCGTAGATATTTTGTCACATGTTCATGAAATCGTAGGTAGGCTCTCCTTACAGTGCTATCAACGTAACTTCTTTTGCAGGTACACGTAAACGTATACAAACAGCTGGCGGTAAAATAACTTTAGATTTTCGATTGTCTCAGTGAACGTATTGTTCTTTGTAATATAACTAATTACGTAGATTAATAATTTCTCATTAGTACTATGTTAAGTCTTTTGATTATTAATGCAAAATCATCACCTTTAAAAGTCGACTTGAATAAAATCAAGCTATTTTTCGACTGTAATTTTGTTAGATATATCTGTTTTGCTTTCATTGTATTTACTAATGGATTTCTTTGGGCACCCATTTTCTCTTAGACATTGTTTGATTTTTACAAGTTTTGCATCAATTTTATGTAAAGTACAGATTTGTTTCTGCTCTGAAGAATAACTTTTTTCACTAATACTATTTTTTAATGGATTGGACAAAAGTTATTAAAATTTAAGAACAATTCATTCGATGTATTCTTAATGTATTAAGTACTTTTAACGACTTCTCGAAAACCCTTATTTTTCTCGTAAATGTCTTCCATATGCGTAACATAAACATGTGACATTATATCCTGTTAGTGTATAGCGGAAAATGTCTAGGAAAGTTGATAACTTTCATTTAGAAACAAACATACTATTTTTTGTTATTCTTATATTACAAGTTATACATTGCATAATGCTTTATAGGTTGGTGATACGCTACGGACACGTTGTCGTAATTTCCCTGGTATAGTTAATAATACTACAATTGACTGGTTTTTTCCTTGGCCTGAACAAGCTCTATATGCTGTCGTTAATGTACTTATACCGGAACAATTTCAACTTGTACCACAACAATATCGTGGAGCTGTTATCGATCATTTTGTGGCTACACATCAAAGTGTACATGGTTACACAGAAGAATTTGGGCAAACTTTACGAAGAGTAAATCATGTTACACCAAAACATTATTTGGATTTTATCCACACTTATAAAAAGTAAGTCATTAGTTATGTTGTACTTTTTTATGATAGTGAGTTTTATAAATGTTAATTGTTTGATAAAGACATCATCTTGTGATTTATCCGTCAGTTACGAACAACGTAAAACTTGATGCATATGGGTGTGGATGCAAATTGTTTGTGATTTGTAGTTTTTTACTATTTTACATAAGGTTTAAGTCTGTTACAACTTCTTGTTTACGGCAAACATGACTAACGGTTCCGACGAAAACACGTAAAATAACAACCACAAGAAAATAAACCAATCTGAGGAATTTGAAGAAAAACATCTGGTTTTCATAAGCAAACAAATTGAATTATATCACACTGTGTATTAACAAAGTAAACAAATTGCATAAATAGGTTGAAAAAGAGAAATTGTAATGGCTGTGACATTATTCCCATCCTAAGTAAACATAACCCTAACCCTTAAACATAAACTTTAATCCACCATACCTCCTAACCTTTACAGTAACCCCTGGGGATAACTATACATAAAACCTAACCGGACCTTAACCCCATAATTCTTACAAGATTAAAATTTCTCATGAAAAGGTCGAGTGTGATGACTGTAAAGTGGCAGGTTAGGTATAGTTCGCAGGTATTTGTTCAGCACCTGAATGAAGCGAACTTTGGACTGGAGGTGAACGGTCTACATAGTAGGAAAGTGAACAAAATAACCATGTACAATACCTAGTAAGATCATCTGAACCCCTCTTATGAGAAATCAAAACTGGTGTTTAAATGCGTCGTGTATGTCAAACATAACTTCACTTTGAACGTCCTCCATCCTCGACTAAATTGTGTGCTGTGACCTTGAGACCACTTACTCCATGTTGATTGGTCACAACTTTAACGTTCGTTCATCCGATCTATAAATCTTATTCACTGATTCCACTCAAAGTAGTTTCCTAAGTAGCATAATTTTTATTTCACACTGATTTATAATATCATTAAGTTCATTTCCGTTTAGTAATTTATGTACATGAGAACGAGGCGACTAGAATGTTTGTATAATCATTGTTGACTCCAATAAATAGTATTATTATTACTGATTTCTTCTATTCCTATCTCTTAGTAATTAAACATTATAATTTGCAAAGTAAAATGTAACTTCTCATTACAAATGTTTATAATCTAATACCCCAGTAAAAGAAATTACAGAGTACTGGATAATTGTGCGTCCTGGTTTGTAACTATATAACAACCTTCCTACCGATAGCCACATTGTATGAACTGCAGGGCATGTGGTTTCCGAAAAAATGTTTAGCATTGTAATCATTTACAGACATAGTCTATTACAGATATATGTTACTATTATGAATTATGTTTTAAGGCAAACATGACTTATTGTTCCGACGAACCAACGTACAAGCGTGACCTTGAGAACAAACAGCTAATCATATTAAGGCAAAGAGAAGTGCTATATATATATATATATATATATATATATATATATATATATATATATATATATATATATATATATATATATATATATATATATATATATATAGTGCCTTTTGTGATATTAATAATCTGTGAATACCAGTAAAGAAACGGAAATCGTAATCGCTGCACCATAACGCACACCTGTATTTGGGACATAATCCTAAACAACTAACGTATACCTAACCCTAATCCGTAACGTACTCCTGATCCCCAACCAAAACCAAACCATATTCCATAATCCACTCCTATAATTTAATGCATCATCAGAAAAATTAATCTTTGAAATGTTAACTTAGAACGGTAAATTAAGGTTTAAATTTGTACATCATGTGGTCAAAAAGTGACAATATAACCTACTTCTATACAACTATGCGTAATGACTTTTGGGGCCATAATTCACCGCTAATTGGTCAGAACTTTAACGTTTGTTCGCCAAAACTACAAGTCATTTTAACCATTTTAATTATAAGGTTAACTTTCAACTGGTCATAAATTATCATATCCTCTTTAGACCTTTAGATCTTTATTTCTGTTCTATTATGTAATCGAATGTAATTCCTTCGTAGGCCAAGGCTGCTTCGTATTGGGTGATTTTTCAGATGATATCCAGCAAAGTTTCTTTACTCTGAGTTAGTTTGGAATACATTACTTTTATAATATGTATATACCTTAGGTTAATATCCCTGTAATACGTAGTACACTCATACGACTTATTACGTAATATTCACTTAACATTTCTGTGTTCACAAAGATTACTTACAGAAAAGGATAGTGATAATGAGAAACAAATTATTCGTTTACAAAGTGGTTTACAAAAATTAGCTGAAGCTTCAGTACAGCTAGAGGAGTTAAATGCTAAATTAGCCGTACAGCGTATTGCTGTAACGGAGAAAACTCAAGCTTGTGAAAATTTATTAAATGAAATTACTAATAGTAGTCAGCTGGCAACAGAAAAGAAAGAATTAGCCGTTTTGAAAAGTAAAGAAATTCAAATGCAATCAGTGGAAATACAACAGGAAAAAGTAGGTTTATTCTTTAAACGGATTTTAGTGATAATTCTTCTTCTCATCAGATTGTTCCTACTTTACTAATTCCATTCCACTAGACTCTCTGTCAGATTAACAGCATAAAATCAAGATTAAATAATGGTGTTTATTGAATATCAGTAGATGATATTAGCATATTTAAACGGTGAATGTTAAGTAAGCTATTCGGACGGGTCTGATTTGTCACCATAGTAAGCCTTCAAAATAATAGATATTTATATCACAGAAACTATTGTGATTATAGGCTTATATTATCCAACCAACTAAAATACTTGATAATACAACGCTTACAACAGCCACACAAGTTCACTGGCCTTAAAATGACATAAACAAGATTGAAGTAATAAGTTAACAAACAATATTCCTTACTTCTGAGCGCAAGTTAGTTGCCATCTCATTCCGCAAGCGTCACTACTAATTCTAATCAGGCATCCAACAGTGGATGACAAATTTGACCAAACAATATTCAATACTGTCAACACACACCCCAGTAACCTTGAGAATCAGTAACAAGTGTTAATACTTTCTGTAGGCTGTTTCGGCTACTGAAGAACACCTAGATTTATTCAGCTACCTAGAGTGACATGATCATAACCATGTGTAAATTTGTATTACTGAAGCAGAAGTCTGTTTATGATTCACGCATATATATATATATATATATATATATATATATATATATATATATATATATATATATATATATACAATGTTTCGGTTAACCTAGCAGAAGAATATATAGGATAACGTCATCTTGCTGCCTCACGCTTATATTTAATCTATCAGATGGGCTTGAATCATTTTATGGTCCGTCCAGCATTTTTTAACAAACTTATTTAAGTAGCTGAAGTAACATGATGTCCTATTAGCATAAATATACATGATGACACTGAATATTCACAGTTATTGCTTGAACTTGAAATATTGGCATCATTATCTTATTACTTTTGAACGTCTGGGTAATGTACGTTTTAGACAAAGTGCACAATTAATTAGCAAGACAGAAAACATTTTTTAATTGTGTCATTGAGTTCCATTATAAACCAATTTGAATATGAAAGTCACACTTTTCGTACATTTAAATAATAGACTTCTACCATGAAAATGTAAGTTTATTTATATACCCTGTGAATTTCTTTTGTTCTTGATTTAATACTATCTCATGAAGAATGAATCAGCAGTGCTTTAAAAATTAGGTATTCTGAAAACTTTTCAAGATGTGACGTGCTTAGAAGGAAAACAAGATTTTGAAGTTATAGTTCTTGTTGATGTTTCCAAGTAGGATGTGTTGAAGTTTATCCATGTCAGAAATGAAACAATTTTCACGGACATATTAAATAATTGTTAGGTTATACTGAAAATTGACTGAAGTTGGAATTAGAAATTGCTTTACTCTGACTGACTGACTTAAATTAACTTGCTGCCTATGGTGACTGACTGACTTTAGTTCAATTTTTTACTGATGGTATTAATAACCACCTCTAAGTATTTCTTAAGCAGAATGAAGCAAATATTCAGCTGACATCACTTCATGTCCTAAACTATCTTACAACTTAACTTAGCTTTTAAGAGCCGTTAGCTGAATATAGTTATTGAGTTGAAAAGGTTATACATTCATAACACTGTTTAATCATTTCAAATAAATCCCAATGTAGTTCTGAGACTTCGTATTTAAGTACTTGGCAAAAGATTTCTTAATAGATTTATATTCACTAAAATACAATATTTCTCCTAATCCGGACATAAAACAGAATGGTGGGTAAAGAAGATGCTTTACTTATTGAGTTAGATTACGTATAAGAAACAAGGATACTTATAAGATTATATCCTGACTCAAGTTTCCAGAAGCCTCTATAAATCATTTTAAAATTGGTGAGAAATTCTGTGATTATCCAAAGAGGATATTGAAAGCGTAATCTGTCATATTCTAGGATTCACTTGAAGGTTTAGAAAAACGCTTATCGGGTGAATTATATACGACGCTTTTCTAGTTTCTAAATAACTTTACACCAAATTATGAAGTGCTTCTAAAAACATTCAGACTACACTAAAAGATGTAAATTCATCAGTTTCGAAGTAAAATTTTTGAAAACCAGTCAAATATTTGCATATTTAACCTCTTTTAGTAATATTTAAGTTGGATTGTGATTGGCTAGCGCAATCCAGGATGCGCGTTTCGTCCCATTTAAGACTCATCGGATGCATGTACCTTAATCCCAATGTTGATGTTCACATTGGAATTCGAACTCAGTCCGCTTCGTGCCAAACGCCACTGCGTTCACCACTAGACTACTGTGTCCAGACAGTTACACTTGTGCGACGAGTATATATGTAATTAGAAAATCAAATGGAAAATACAAGCTTATCCTAATTACTCTATTAGGAAATTTATAGATAAATTGTTTCATTACACTACTTATATGCTTACAATATGATTCATTTAATCAAAATTTAGCAACTTTCTTTAGTCATTCTTGGTGAACTATAACTATTATTTTCTTTATGCATAGACTGAAGCTGAAACCGCCTTAGCTGATGCTTTACCAGTCTTAGAACAAGCTCGTTTAGCACTGGATGATTTGGATAAATCTGATGTCACTGAAATTAGATCATTTGCTAAACCACCGAAAGCTGTACAAGTTGTCTCAGAATGTATTTGTGTTTTTAAAGGCTATAAAGAGATTAGTTGGAAAACAGCTAAAGGAATGATGTCTGATACAAATTTTCTGCAGTCTTTACAAACAATGGATGTTGACAATATAACCTCTAAGCAATCGTCAACTGTTAAAGGTATAATTGGAAAGTAATTGCTCTTATCAATTATTTCATTAAAATTGCTGTTTCTTTTAAAATACGATGAAGTCTCAGTCGTTTAACAAACAATTTTTCTTGAATGTATGAAATTCCTTTGGTAAAACCTGATATAATGAATTCTCCGTGTGCATTCTTAAAAATTTCCAGGAGTAATCTAATGTAGATAATACAGAGAGTATTGAATGCAAACAGTATTTAGGTTTATTTTCAAGCCATCAATTCCATTCAAATACTTTTTCTTTAAATTCATTGTCAAACAATATTCACCATCATGTTGTATTGGTATGACTTATCGACAACATGACTAACTTAATTCATACCTCCAAGTTAATACTAAGGACTGATTATTTTAATTATTTTATTTCTACATGTGACTGACCGCATAATATGTGGAGCATTTCCTATAGCCCTCAGTGTGGTAAAAAAAATATATATGAAAGTAGTTTGATACTCTTTGGATGAAGTAAAACTGTTGAGAACTTTATTCATTTTAGAGATAGACTTCAAAAAGCATCATTAGGAGAAGGTAGGCGGTAAACATCTATTCCGATCTAATGAGAATTTATTTACAAGAATATAACTTCTCGATCACTTATCAAACCATGCTTGCACATTTTAAGTTCAATGACAAGCTCTGTACTATTTAACTCTCAACTTCTGCTTCTAGTTTGTTTTTTTGACTGATGATGTTTAGAAAATTTTCAGTTTTCGCGAAGTATATCATACACGGAACTTTTGACCATTTTCTTGCTCATTTAATAAAACTGTTGCGTACTAGAGTGTTGTTCTCATTAAAGATTTTACTTCAGGTATCTTAAGTTACCTATGACTGCCTGTTATAAACATGTTAGCGTAGCATAAATCTACTCGCTGGACGAAAAAAATGCAAATATAGTAGCCCCCACAACGACTTGAAAATTAAACTCTTATATACAATACTTATTCAACAAATAAATTGCAAAAATGTCTGGAAGTTCAGCATACTTAATGAACAGTGAAGTTGCTATTAGTAATCATTGACTATACTATGCTCATACTTATTAAAATGCCAATATGTTATGCTTATCTATGTTATTGTATCCTTGTTTAGATTATTTAGAAAAATCAAAAGTTACAATGGATGAAATGAAGAGCGTTAGTAAAGCTGGTACTGGTTTATTAAAGTTTGTTGTTGCTGTACTTGGTTACAGTGAAGTTGCACGTGATATTAAGCCTAAACGAGATAAAGTTGCAAAATTAGAGAAGACATTTATGCAAGTCAGTAATAATTTTAATGCATTAATTGCTTGCAATTAAAAATTCACTTATTATGACAATGCAATAAGAAGACGAAGTTTATCAGAGCTATATGATATATTTGGGCAATACATTTTGAACAATCTGATCACACATACACTTATTAAGGCATTTATATATGAAAAATAAAGGTCACTAGACAATTAAGAGTATAAGCTAAGTAAACGAAGATAATAAAGAGAACAATGTAAGTCACACTCGACCAAGGTAGGTTGAGGGAAAGTATAAATTGTGTTTGAACACACAAGGCTGGTTTGAACTTTCGTATAGCTAAGGCTTCAACAAACCTAAGTATACGTCCAAAAGCACTTTTATACAACACCACAAAAGATGATTTGATATCAATTATGTAACCTGTCTCAACGAAGTGTTTAGTGATAGACGATGAAGGTTGTTTATCCTATACTTTTATTTTTCACTTCGAGTCCATTTGTTTTTGGAGCCATTTAGGTATGGGTTCAGCTACTCTTACGTGCATATTACGATTGCTCCTCCCTATGTATGTGTGTCCACACATACACGTAAACTGATAGATATAGTGGGGTGTGATGCATTGGTTTACGTGCTGTTTAGCTTTGTTGTGAATTAATGTCTTATACTTTTCCATTACAACCACCTTAGCTGCATAAAATGTTTTGTTGACAAACGACTTAAGCCTTTGCTTTAACACAAGGCTATTTGAATCGTCTTTGAAGGGTAACGTGATATAGACTGATTTTTTAGGTGCTAGAAATACAGTAGGTTTCACCATACTGTAACATTTCCATCGATTTATGAACTTCTTCCGATATCCGTTCAGCATTAACGTTTCTGTCAGCAGATTTTCATTTTCTTCAAAAGTGTCATAAGTACGAATACAATTAATCCTATTAAATAAAACTTTTACTAGATTCTTTTTATACTGCACCGGACAATAACTATGGAAGTTCATATACTGCCTAGTCCATGTAGATTTTCTGTAAACAGAACGTTTGATCAAGCCATCATCCCTCCGATTGATTAATATATCTAGGAAAGGAAGTTCGTTATTACTCTCCTCTTCATAGGATAAACTAATATGATTTTGGATGGTATTTAGTTCACTCAGTAGCCTATTTGCATCATCGATTTTCGTACAAATTATAAGGATTTCGTCAACTTAACGCTCATAAAGGTGCATCTCTTCTCTTGAATCTCTGACTAGGTTTTTGGGTAATCCATATAAATGTTGATATTTACAACCACATATAGGTATACTAAAGTTTGTTGAAGCCTTAGCTATACGGAAGTTCAAACTCACATTGTGTGTTCGAACACAATTTATACTTTCCCTCAACCTACCTTGGTAGACTGTGAGTGTATATGAGTAGAGTGTGATCAGATTGTTCAAAATGTATTGTGCAAATATATTACATAGCTCTAATAAACTTCGTCTTTTTATTGCATTATCAAAATTTAACATAGGGACAGTGTTTTAAAATTCACTTATTAACCTAAAAGTTTCACAGCGGAAAGCTCAATTTTATTCTATTACAATCGAAGATACGTAGTATTCAGTGGTTGGTAGATAACTGGTATTAAGGAAAGATGCAGAAGTTCTTCAGTCATATTCACCGGGGAACTAGAAGTAAATATGTGTTAGCTTAATTTGCTATATCACATGAATACGGTAAGATAAAATGATACAAGTGTAGTGATAATCGAATAGCAATCATAAATAGATTGACTGAATATTTAGAATATAGTTTGGGAAGATGGAGTGAAGACATATGTGTTAAGAAATAATGGAACTAAAAATTCAAATAAAGTCAAAGTGTGACTTATTCTGAACAGTGTTACTAAATATCACCAACCCCAAGTTACAGTTGTTTTGTGAAAGCATTAAAAACACAATTTATTCCTACAAACAATCCTGTGATATAGTGTATACTTTTGGCAGTGGCATTCCACTCAGGTGGCATCAAAATCCGAAGAAATCTAGGCAATAACAAATTGAAACAGGTGACAATAAGCTGTAATCTACATCGTTGATCTTTTGTATGCTTTACAGAATTGAAATAGTGATAATAGCAATCAAAAGTCATTTAAATCGATACTACCTAAAAGTGGCACAATATCAAGGATCATCTATTCTATTCCACACTATTTGCATTAATTACTGACAACATAAGTCAAATTATTTTAGTATTAATATAACACCATTTAGTTTATTATTGCTTGTTACTAGTTTTAAAAAAAATAAATTTACAACTCTTTTCTTAGGCTAAAAAAGATTTAGCTCGAATCAATACAGAATTATCTAATCTAGAATCTGAGCTAATCACTTTGAATCGTCGTTATGAAGAAGCAATGAGTGAAAGACTCAAACTACAAGAAGAAACTGATATAATGGAGCGTCGTTTAATTGCTGCAGATAAACTAATTAGTGGTTTAAGTTCAGAAGAAATTAGATGGCTTAAAGATTTAGATGAATTGAAAATTAAACGTGTTAAACTGTTGGGTGATTGTTTAATTAGTGCTGCCTTCCTCAGTTATGTTGGTGCATTCTCGTCAGAATTTCGTACACGTATGATATATGATGACTGGCAAACATGGTTACAAGAAAAGCAAATTCCACTAAGTGAACAATTTCGATTAGAGGATATTCTGACCAATGATGTAGAAGTATCAAGATGGAATTCAGAAGGTCTACCACCAGATGAACTTAGCATACAAAACGGTATATTAACAGTACAATCTTCTAGATTTCCTTTATGTATTGATCCACAAGAACAAGCTCTTCATTGGATATGTCATAAAGAAGAGGGGAATAACTTAAAAATTGCTACATTCAATGATTCAGACTTTCTTAAACAGCTTGAATTAGCAATACGTTATGGTATTCCATTCTTATTTAAAGATGTTGATGAATATATTGATCCCGTTATCAATAATGTATTGGAGAAAAATATTAAAGGTGATCAGGTACGTAAATATTGTATACTTTGATCATACTTCATTAATAAGATTAATTAGTATTCTTTCATAACTTGAGTTAACGGGAATAAAACTGTGACACATTAGTATACTTATTCTTATTCCGGCATCATGAAAACCCGTACCACTGAAATACAAGTAAAACAAGTATTTGTAAAAAAGGCTATGACAATAAGAAGATAACCTTTTGTTAACAGGATTAATACAAACATTGTAAGTTTAATTGTTTGTATTTGTCACAATTAATATCGGTTGGGTACCAGTGAAAACTAAAAAAGTACTAGACAGTACTTTCATCTTAGCATGGGATTTCTCAGCAGTGTCCACCATTGATTCCACCAGGAGTTCGAAACAGCGATATTCACATTTCACAGCCAACACTTAACCATCCACACCATCGTACCTACATCCAGTGGTAGATTTCTCATGTCCATCAGTTTGTGATATAGTGAAACAAGCTACCCCCTAATTCAACTGTAATGAGTAGCTCACTAGTGACCACATTAAAAATGTTCCAGTGGTTTTAGTTAGAGGTCGTAACTGATGAAGTTCAGAGATGCCGGACATGAGATAGTAATCACTTATGATAATGGATGATCTTTGCACCATACAATAAAATGATAAAAGTGGCATTTCACGATTGGATGTCGACTTAATAGTACTGATAGTTAAGCGCTCACTGTGGTACCTGTGGGTCAAGGGTTCAATTTCCCAATGGAATCGAAGGTGTGTACTGCTGAGGAGTTTGGTACTTGAACAAAACAGTTGTCCAGTGTTCTTTATTTTCCACTAACACTCAGCGGGAATTAGTTTATCACACACGCAAGCAACAAAACTTAATACTTATCTCATCAGAACTGCCTTAATTTATCAAACATTATAAGTTAGTTTTTTAGCCATTTCTCATGATTGTGAGCTGCGATGACTATGACATTCTTTCCCTTTTCAATTAATAATACTATTTTATTTATTAACTCAACAAATTGATGAGAAACATACTTAGAGATCTCATTAGTACATTCCATGTCTGCTTTCGTTCTTTTAAGGTGATTTCGTAGCAAATAAGCCTTGTCCTGAATTCTGTCGGCTTTGCACAGACAACTTCCTTTAATAAACAAGTAACATTAATTATCCCATAGAATTCGAATGGGATTAAAAGATCATAAGCCTTATGTGTTTAGACCTACTGAGATTTAAAGCTAGCACTGATCTCCTGAATTATTTACTCCGTCCACAGTGTTTTTACTGATGTTCCTTCACATAGCTACTACACCACTTCTTAACAAATATCTTTGATCGTATTTCAATAGTATTATTTTGCCTACTCAATATATATATATATATATATATATATATATAAATTCATTATTTTCTTTCTGAAGAATCGTGCTTATGTTATTCTTGGTGATAAAGAAGTAGACTATGATCCTAACTTTCGTCTTTATCTCAATACAAAGTTATCCAATCCTCAATATGGACCAGATGTATTTAGTAAAGCAACTGTTATTAATTATACTGTCACTATGAAAGGTTTAGAAGATCAATTATTAAGTGTAATTGTCAAGTCAGAACGATGCGAGTTAGAAGAACAACGTGAATCTTTGATTAGAGAAACAAGGTAAGAGTTTTGTTTCATATATGATTCACGTACCTCCATTACTTTTGAATAGTGTCGATTAATTGAAAAAATAGCATTTTATTTGGATGTCGTGAAAACTGTTAAATGTTATTATTATGTCATCGTGAATTCCTGAAGCTCTAGTGAGATATAGCTAGTGGAGCTCAATCATTTCGAGTTACTTCAACGAGGTCTATTCGTGATATCATATTTAAGGAACATTTTACTCTGATTCGCGAATTTTTGATAGCACTATAAGATATAACAAAATAAAATATTCTGTTATTAATTTACGAGTTTATTATTTGAATTCGTAAGAGCTGTTTTTTTTGGGGGGGGGTAGGGGGTTGCAATCTAAACGTCTTCTTTACGTCTTCACAAACGACAGTGTGAGGTAGCTTATTTAGTACTTCGTTGTAACCAGTAAGGAAACATTGTGAAGAAAAATGATGAACGAGTCTTATGGAAGAAAGAACAAATACCAACGTTTCACTTAGTAAGTGGTTGATAAAAATCAGTAGATAACAAACTCCAAGTATTTAAATGAGTGAAAAAAGTTCCAACTGTGTCAGAGTAGCCGTTTAATCTCTTGATTATTAGGTTGCTGAAAATCAATACAACTTCTTTCGCTTGATTAAATCAACCATTGTGTTTTTGGGGATTATGAATCCCTAACACTAACTACGGCATTTTGACAGGACTAAAGAATGGGCACAAGTGAGAGACTCCTGAAATGACTTGGGAGTACCTTAAAGTAATTCAGCCAGCCAAAAAATAGATTATGAGGAAAACTGATTCTTGATTATCTACTTTTGATGGTATGTTCCAATTTAGACTACATTACATCGATTTTATTTCTACGAATCTCTGTAGTAGGATCCATAAATGGATGCCTGTGACCAGACAATAAATGTATTCATTATGCGTAATTACTTCAGCTTCAATTGTATCACCTATCGGATTACAGTCTTATTAGTCAACACGGTTCTACTCATTTACCAGATGAGTATAGGACACTAAACGATAACATGATCTCGCTTTGTGCACAGATATCTAACTGAGTTTATTCATTTCAGTGACAACAAGAGGATTTGTTAAGTAACCTTTTCTATTGGAAGTAGCTAATTATCTTTTCTCCATTTAAATTAATTAGATTGTAATAAATAATCAACTTATAAAATCAAACTATGCTTAGTGAACTTGAAGCTATAATTTGTTTTCTGGTAGTCTCGTACCTATTCATTAGTCGTATCATTATTTCGTTTGAAATGTAGGAAAAGTAATGTGGCTTTGTCTTTAAAAGCGTAAACAGAGTCATCATTATTACTGGTGTTTATTATACTTTTTGAGAGTAGTATAAATGTATTATAATGAAAATATGTTACTCAGTACAATCTAAATGGAACTAGTTTTTAAATAAAATGATCATGATTATAAATAATGAAAGAATATTTTGTTAAGGTTACTTGGTACTATTTAAGATGATTAAGTCCTAAAACATTGTAACCTGAAATTAAGCATGAACTCAGATAAAAAAGTCACATTCCACCTTCATTTGTTCATGTTACTTTTAATCATGGTGTCATACGTTTTGTAATTTATCATGATCAAGTAGCTAAATATATTACATAAACTTTATTAATAGTGCAAATTTGAAACTGTCTTTAAAATAATAAAAAATAATCAACCACAAGCTGATGAGGTTTGAGTATTATATTGAATTACTAACTTACTTACTTACTTACTTACTTACTTATGCCCGTTACTCCTCACTGAGGAGCATAGGCTGCTCACCAGGATTCTCCATTTAACTCTGTCCTGAGCAATACTTTCCCGCTGTTTCCAGTTTCTATTTACCTTTTTAATGTCTGCTTCCAATTCTCGGCGCAGCGTGTTCTTTGGCCTTCCTATTTTCCGTTTCCCAACAGGATTCCATGTTCTTGCTTGTCTCGTAATGCACTCTGATTGTTTCCGTAATGTATGTCCTATCCATTTCCAACGTCTTTTCTTAATTTCCTCTTTGGCTGGAAGTCACTTTGTTCTCTCCCATAGTAAGCTGTTGATGATGGTTTCCGATTATATTGAATACTGCAGCATAAAGACGCAATTTCGAAAAGATTTATAACAGATTAATGCTTAGTAGACCAATTGGCAACTATACTAGACAATAATGAACCCTTGTAGACAGTCGGCATGAAACCCTAAATCTAAGATTCATATAATTAACATCTTTGGTAACACTTAGATTTGTAACACTGTAAGGTATGTGTTGAAATCTCTCTAAGAGCATTAGTCTCTTAAAGACTGTTAATATGTTTATTGAGTAGTACCCTATAGTAAGAAATCTAGTCTCATGACAAATTGTTCTGGTTAAGGACGTATATTTCGTATGGACAATGAAATTTATCAAATCAATTGCAAGATCATAAATCAATCTTTGGAAGATATTCTAGCTACTGATTTCTCTATACAACTATTGGATTCACTTATCCGAAAGACATAAGTGCCTACAACAGGCAAGAAGCATGAAAAGGTCGGGAACAATTATCAGTTTCAACTTGTTTTTTATATTTTTCTAATGAAAATACACATTTTATTGAGTGTTTTCATATATGATACTGATAGCACGTTTTTTTAACTTCACTGTTTCATTACCTATTTCATCTACTATTCTCTAGTCAAAATAAAAAACTACTTAAAGACTTAGAAGATAGTCTACTACGTGAATTGGCTACAAGTACAGGAAATATGTTGGATAATGTAGAATTAGTGGATACACTAGAAGAGACAAAATTAAAAGCAAATGAAGTTACGGAGAAATTGGAATTGGGCTTTAAAACTGCAATTGATATTGATACACTACGTGATGGTTATCGTCCAGCTGCAAAACGTGGAGCTATTTTATTTTTTGTTTTATCTGATATGTCGTCTATTAATTCAATGTATCAATATTCACTAACTGCATACCTTGATGTCTTTCAAATGTCATTACATAAAAGTATGCCTGATGTTGTCTTAAAGAAACGTCTTCAAAATATTATCAATAAGCTTACATATAATGTATATACATATGGATGTACAGGTAAATATTGTAAATGTCTACTGTTTTATTTTAGGAATAAATTTTATATTCAAAATTATAAAATATAATTGTTATTTGGCTAAGTTCTAAGATTATTCAAAAACATCGAATGGTGAATAGTCGATATTATATCTTTATAATAACAAAATTGTGTGTTCGTCACAGACTAATGCTAGTTGGATATCAGTGAAATACTAAACAGAACGGGACAACTGTTTTCTACATTACGGTAAAAATAGCTGTCAATTGCTCCCTGGTTTTTGGTGGTACTTGACCAATATCAATGTACAACGGACACTAACAACTCAATTTAATACCTAGCTCCACGAACTAACCTCAGAAAACCAACTTGTAGACTTAAGATATACAAATGGTGTAATCCTAGTCTGTGAAGACGCCGACAATATGCAGTCTTCTGAACACCTTGAGTAACAATCCGATCATATTCGGAAAACGTTTCTCCCCTCCCCCTCCTCTAAATGTAAAATGTTACTTCACCATAAGTCTCTATCATTGCTTAGACTTGTTATAGGAAGTGAAGTATTTGAATGTGTTGACCATTGCATCAGCCCTGGTGGGTTGGCTTTCGACGAAATCTCATATCATATTCAAAAAGCTAGCCTGGCTTTCACCAACTTGCGCCACTAGTGGGATAATCAAAATATTCTTCTTTCAACGAAAGGACGCGAATACTACACAGAAATCTGCTCTGTTTTAATTTAAGGGTGCAAAGAATGGTCTATGAAGACAGGGGATATGAGTAGGCTCCAGGTCTTTAATCATAGTAATCTTAGTAGTATTACCTGTATTTCTTAAAAGTGACGGAAGTAGTAGTATTGTATTAGATACAGAGTTCTAGGAAAATACGACGAATAAGTCGAAGGGATCGAGAAACCCTATCGACTGAGATATTTGGGACGTACATTGTGTATGCTCGACCGCCAGATTAAGATTAAGATGAAAAAAGGGTAGGGGCTACCCAACCAAAGCACGGCATCAGACAATGAAGTCTTTGGCGGTTGGTCTATGCCATGTTGGTAGATACAGACTATCTGGTTTGATCAACCAATCAATCAATGCCTATTACTACATGTGGAGCATAAGCTGCCGATCAGCATTCTCCAAACAACCCTGTCCTGGGGTTTTCTTTCCAGCTCTTTCCAAGTACTCTTCATTCTCTTCATGTTTGTACCCAATTCCTGATGCAATGTGTTCTAGGGTCTTCCTCGTTTCCTTTATCCTTTAGAATGCCAAGTGAGTGTTTGTCTTGTGACACAGTTTGATGATTTCTTCGAGGTGTGTCCTGTCCACCTTTAGTGTATTTTTCTAATTTGTTCTTTGTCTAGAAGATGATTTGTTCTCTGCCACAGAAGGTTGTTGTTGATAATATCTGATCAACAGAGCCGAAGTATCTTTCGCAGACAGTTGTTGTTAAATACTTGTATTTTTTGGATAATGCTTTTCGTAGTTCTCCAAGTTTCAGCTCCATACAATAGAACTGCCTTCACTTTTGTATTGAAAATTCCGACATGATAACTGACAGCTGGTTTGAGTTCCAGATGTTTTTCAGTTGTCGAAATGCTGTCCTTGCCTTTTCAATAAGCTTCTTTATAATTACCTCCGACCAAACCCTCCTTGTTTATCGATGATGCTGCCCAGCTATGTAAAAGCTTTCACATATTCCCGAGATTCTCCATCAAATGTAATTGGGTTAGTGTTCGTTGTTTCGTATCAAAGGATCTTGCTTTTTATTTATGTATGTTGAGGCCTATTGCAGGCTACCGAGGCCTCTACTACACTGTCTGTCTTTTCCTGCGTTTGCTGCTGTGTGTGAGATAGAAGAGCTTGGTCGTCTTCAAAGTCCAAAACATCTAGTTGTGTCCCTGTTATCCACTGTATTCCGATATTGCCTTTAGATGTTATAGTTTTTATGATTCAGTCAACCATTAGCAGAAGGAGCAAGGGCGGCAGTAAGCAGCTTTTTCTGACACTGGTCTTCACTTCAAATGAATCCGTGAGCTGACCCCTATGAACGATTTTACAGTGTAGTCCGTCGTAAGAGTTCCCTATGATGTAGACTGTCTACCATCTTAAGTACACCTTAATGTCGAAGAAGACCACATAGTATTCTCCTGTCCACACTGTCGAATGCTTTTTCGTAGTCGAGGGAGTTGATATAAAGTGGGAAATTCGGTTCAGTTGATTATTCAATAAGGAACTGTTGGGTTATGATTTGGTCGGTACACGATCAGTCCTCACGGAGTCCGGCCTGCTGATCTCGACGTTTGGCGTCAACTGGGTTTTTCATTCGGTTCAATGACACTCTGTTGAAGACTTTTCGTGGCACTGAAAGTGGAGTGATACCTACCTAGTTCTTTCAATTGCTAAGATCTCCTTATTTTGTTATCTTGATGAGGTACCCTACTTTCCAGTCTGTTTACACTTGTTCTTCCCCCAAAATTTTCCTGAATGGAATGTGGAGTATCCTTGCAGTTACTCTTATATCTGACTTCAGTGTCTCCGCTGGTATGTTATCTGGCCCTGTTGATTTGCCACTCTTGATTTTTCAGATGACCATTTTGATTTCTTCCACTGTTGGTGAGTCGGTGTTTATAGAGAGATCTGTGGCTGCAACTTCGATGACTGGTGAGTCCAGTGGGGCTGATCTGTTCAAGAGTTCTTCGAAGTGTCCTATTCACCTGCTTCGATGTTCTTGAGTCTCAGTGATTGGTTTGCTAGCCTCGTTCTTGATTAGTCGTTCTGGCTTACTGAATTTCCCAGCTAGCTTCTTTGTTGTATCGTATAGCTGTCTCATATTTCCTACTCTTGCAGCTTTTTTCGCAGCCATTGCTAAGTTTTTCATATATTTCCGTTTATCCGATCTAATGTTCCTCTTCACCTGCTTGTTGACTTCTGTGTATTCGGCCTATGCCTTGGCTTTATTTGTTCTTATTCGGCTGTTAATAATATCTACCTTCTTGCTCCTCCTTTATTGGATTTTTTCCAGAGTAACAACATAAATCCATTCTTTATGGTGATGCTCTTTGCGACCATAAGCTTCTTTATAATTACCTCCGACCAAACCCTCCTTGTTTATCGATGATGCTGCCCAGCTATGTAAAAGCTTTCACATATTCCCGAGATTCTCCATCAAATGTAATTGGGTTAGTGTTCGTTGTTTCGTATCAAAGGATCTTGCTTTTTATTTATGTATGTTGAGGCCTATTGCAGGCTACCGAGGCCTCTACTACACTGTCTGTCTTTTCCTGCGTTTGCTGCTGTGTGTGAGATAGAAGAGCTTGGTCGTCTTCAAAGTCCAAAACATCTAGTTGTGTCCCTGTTATCCACTGTATTCCGATATTGCCTTTAGATGTTATAGTTTTTATGATTCAGTCAACCATTAGCAGAAGGAGCAAGGGCGGCAGTAAGCAGCTTTTTCTGACACTGGTCTTCACTTCAAATGAATCCGTGAGCTGACCCCTATGAACGATTTTACAGTGTAGTCCGTCGTAAGAGTTCCCTATGATGTAGACTGTCTACCATCTTAAGTACACCTTAATGTCGAAGAAGACCACATAGTATTCTCCTGTCCACACTGTCGAATGCTTTTTCGTAGTCGAGGGAGTTGATATAAAGTGGGAAATTCGGTTCAGTTGATTATTCAATAAGGAACTGTTGGGTTATGATTTGGTCGGTACACGATCAGTCCTCACGGAGTCCGGCCTGCTGATCTCGACGTTTGGCGTCAACTGGGTTTTTCATTCGGTTCAATGACACTCTGTTGAAGACTTTTCGTGGCACTGAAAGTGGAGTGATACCTACCTAGTTCTTTCAATTGCTAAGATCTCCTTATTTTGTTATCTTGATGAGGTACCCTACTTTCCAGTCTGTTTACACTTGTTCTTCCCCCAAAATTTTCCTGAATGGAATGTGGAGTATCCTTGCAGTTACTCTTATATCTGACTTCAGTGTCTCCGCTGGTATGTTATCTGGCCCTGTTGATTTGCCACTCTTGATTTTTCAGATGACCATTTTGATTTCTTCCACTGTTGGTGAGTCGGTGTTTATAGAGAGATCTGTGGCTGCAACTTCGATGACTGGTGAGTCCAGTGGGGCTGATCTGTTCAAGAGTTCTTCGAAGTGTCCTATTCACCTGCTTCGATGTTCTTGAGTCTCAGTGATTGGTTTGCTAGCCTCGTTCTTGATTAGTCGTTCTGGCTTACTGAATTTCCCAGCTAGCTTCTTTGTTGTATCGTATAGCTGTCTCATATTTCCTACTCTTGCAGCTTTTTTCGCAGCCATTGCTAAGTTTTTCATATATTTCCGTTTATCCGATCTAATGTTCCTCTTCACCTGCTTGTTGACTTCTGTGTATTCGGCCTATGCCTTGGCTTTATTTGTTCTTATTCGGCTGTTAATAATATCTACCTTCTTGCTCCTCCTTTATTGGATTTTTTCCAGAGTAACAACATAAATCCATTCTTTATGGTGATGCTCTTTGCGACCATAAGCTTCTTTACATGTTAAAGTTATTGTTTCCTCCAGTTGTCCTCCATATTAGTTCCACCTTTATCTAGTAGATCATAAAATGCCTGGAACTTATTGTTGAGTGTTATTTTGAATTCGTTGAGTTTGCTAGTATCTCGGAGAAGGATTGTATTAAACTTTTGTAATACTGCTGCTCCATTTGTCCAGTGCTTCTTTAGCCTCAGTTTCATTTTAGCCACTATCAGATGGTGATTTTAAGCTATGTCAGCTCCTCTCCTTGCTCTTACATCTTCCATGGTCCTTCTAAAATTCCTATTGATGCAGATGTGGTCGATTTGGTTCCCCGTAATGTGGTCCGGTAAAACATATGTAGCTTTGTATCTGCGTTTGTGGGAGAATATGGTGCCACCTATAATCATTTTGTTGAAGGCACATAAGTTTACAAACCTCTCACCGTTATTGTTCCTTTATCCCAGTCTATGTCGTCCCATTATATCTTCATATCCAGTGTGCTCATTTTAACATTGATGTTTAGATCTCCAATCAGCATGATCGAGTCATTGGCTGAGCATTATCAATGATTGACTGCAACCTCGCATAGAACTGGTCTTTGTAGTCTACGTGGCTGTTGTTGGTAGGTGCGTAGCACTGAATGACATTCATTGTAATCCCTTCCTTCGTTGTCTTGAAGGATGCGTTGGTGATCCTAGGTCCATGAGGCTCCCATCCTATAAGAGCCTTCCATGCTTTCTGGGACATCATTAGTGCTAATCCTTGTGTGTGGGGCATTTTCCCTTTCGTGGTCAGAGTATAAAGGCACTTCTCCTGAGGATAATTCTTGCTGTCAAGTTTGTAACCAATGGTTTTCGCTTATTCCAAGTATCTTCAGGTTGTATCTTTTCATTTCTACAGCTATTTGCATGCTTTTACCTGTCTCACACATCTTGCGAACATCCCATGTACCTATATTAATTGTTGCTCTAGTTATCAGAAGAGACATCGGCATCGTGGCTTCCGAAGAAACTCGGCTTTCACCATGAAGCGTCATAACTCTTCGAAATGAAGACCTTCCAACTCCCCGGGGAGAGTTAAAATGGTTAAATAGGTTTTTTCTGGTAAGCTTTTTCACGGGATGGGGTTGCTAACCCCATGCCGAACCCTCCTCATTTATCCGGATTTTGTTCCGTCAGCAACCCTAGGGGGATTCCAGGCGGAGTTACCTGGTTGGAGTTTTCATGATAATCGTGAACAGTGGATAAAGACACTGGATAGCGTGGCTCAGAATCGGTCACAGTGACGCAATTGTATTTACTGTTTGTGTTCTTCTGTATCTTAGGCTCCAGTATCCTTTCGTACTTTCTTTAGCTTTATTCTTTCCAGTCGAGTTTTATTGATATGTTAATCTTATAAATTTGATTTTGTCGTGCTAATGTGGTGTGGTTACTTGGGTCAATGCGCGTTCGCGTTGTTTATGACTGACTAATTAATTAACATGTGTACCCTGTTACTCCATTTCTCTATCCTTATTGAAGTCATTTCACACATACTATTTTTCGAATTGGTCGATTACGATGTCTGGTCTTTCGTGTATATAAAGGAATGAGTGAAATATAGGCTTCATGACTTTAGTTGGTTAACTCATCTGTTTTGTATACTTTCATTTCGGCTTGAGACTAAAGTCATCAGGGTAGGCGTAGGGGCAAAAAATAATTAGTTTTGTGTCATCGATCACTGTATTGGTTAGGGCAAGGTCATATTTACAAGAGTGAACAACCAAGATAGAACAGGTACATAACTGAACTTCTAACATTACATGTTGGAAGACTGTTCGATTGAGATTCATTTTACTTTTCCGATTATTTTAGTCTTATTACATGTAGACAGTCTTATGAAAGCACCAAAACAGCATATACATTCATCTCTTTAAACTTCTATTGGACATATCAATATGTTACAGAAGTTAGTAAGAAAATAATAATATGCTTCAGATATAATAACCATGAACCACTATATCAGAAATGATTATATTCATTGATTAGTTCTCTTTGGAAAAAATGACAAATGATTTTCTGTCTCTTCAAATCATCAATATTTGCCAAATTGAATCGGGGTAGTTTTTGGAGACTGATTGATTGAATTCGTCACAAACTGATGTTGGTACGGTACCACTGCTTATAAGTTACATACTAGGACAAAACAGACTTTAAATGATCACAGATTTCGAATGGTACTTCGATCTGTGACGAATTCAATCAACTAAAACTGAATACTAATCTCCATGAATCACCTCGATTCCAAGTTGTATGCTGACAAAATTCTTGTTTTATTTACCGTTATGACGTCAGAAAAGCTATTATAATTGATGCGTATAGCCAAGTGGTTAATGCGACTTTGTGCAAGCGAAGTTACGATAGCAACCGCTAATGACAGTTCCTAGGTGGTCACTGTACGTCTGCCCGATGACAAATCGATCCCAAGCCAGAATAGGATGGACACAAGCGGATAAATCAACCAGATAAAATAATATCATATTCTAGGAATCCATTTATATATACACAGAACTAAACCATCCAGTCAACAAATCAGGAATTTAACATTAATACTAAACCAAAACAGTAGTGGCAGTGAGTAAAGGTAACTTATACACAACTAATTAACTGTAATTTATAAAGAAAAGACAATATACTAACAGTAAATATACTTGATGAGAAGATAGGGTAAGGGGAAAGTAATAATAAAAGAAATGAAATGTCTGCGTTACCCACAACTAAGATACTTGCAGTAGTCTACTAAAACATAGTTCTGAAAGTTTGTTACTCTTCTTTAGTTGTCCAATATAGCATTTTCTTTATTACGTAATTTATTCGTTTCAATATAAATTTTAACAACGTTTTGCTTTTTTAAATTATATCCATTCAGGTATTTTTGAAAAACACAAACTTTTATTCAGTTTTCAAATAACCAGTAAACTGGAAATTAATTTGGGGAATTTAACTACAGATGAAATGGATTTCTTTATTAAAGGAAATGTATCTATTGAGAAAACAAAAGAATCCAATCCATTACCTGATTGGTTACCTGATTCTAACTGGAAAGATCTTAGTCGGTTAATTGAACTATTCCCGGTACACTATGGTTCATTACGTGATGATTTAGTGAGGATAAGTGAACAATGGAAAGATGTAAATATCATTTTATGAAATATTTTATGGTTGTCGAAAGTTTATTTTGGTTTTTTTCATCATGTTTAATACATGATGACAAATGATTTATCTAACTATTTGCGAATCATTCGAGTTGCTCGAGATAGAGTTTTAAGGAAAGTTGTTTTTGTGTTCATATAAGTCAATTGTTTCCTGAAGGTCCTTCTCTTTACAACCGATTAAAAGTTGCAGATCCCGTACTAAGTTATATCACTGTTTTGCTATTAACTAGAAGCTTGCAAAAGCGTTTAACATTCTACCACTTAGAGTTAGTTCAAAAGGGAATATTTCAAAAAGTTTCAGAAATCAAGACTTGCGAGTTCGATTAGGTTTGCATAAAGAATGTATGTCTGTTAATGATATCAAGAGATATAGCGGTTATTAAATTTGAAAGTACTAAACCTGTAGTTGTAAAGCAATGTTTTAATACTATTAAAACATCCAATATTTCAACACTAAATTTCGTTAAATTTTAAGGTTAAACTGTAACCTGAATACTTACATTGTAGATGGTAGCTGGTAAACAGGATATGAAGTAGCATTATAAGATTCTCTTTACATGTCATTTTGTTACATTTACTCTTTATGAATTTAATGCTAAGAATCGACGTGATTTAGATAACCGTCGGAGCTAAAAAGCACTTGACAATTGTTTCGTTCTAGTATGGGGCTCTCCAGCAGCGCGCACTCTCAATTGTGTTGGCGAATTAAATTCATGGTCTTAAGGATTACATTAAATACCTAGCCATCAGCAGCACTGAGTAGGTATCCCATAGTAAAATTCCCATTTGATTAAGTTTTGATAAAGTGCGATGACCAGTCAATACTATTAGTAATAATTCTCTCACCTTCGACAAGTGTGAAGTCCACCATTAGAAACATCTGGCTAGAACTCCAGGAGTATTTTGTAGTTAGTCAGTGGTGAGGTTAGAATTATAGTTGAACTAAGGTTGTCGTGTGAAGATTAGTATATAATTTTGTAGCTATTGTTAAAGTTTAGACTTGTCGAGGATGAAACACTTGTCAACATTGGTGCTAACCGATCGTCCTGCTACATCACAAGTTGATTAATGTAGGAATTCTACCATTAGACGCTGGTTTAGCGCTTCTGGTGGCTTTGTTTTCACTGCATAGATCACAGGTTTGATTTCTTAACGAAGTCGAGGGTACGCACTACTGAAAATTTCCATGCTAGAAAGAAACAACTGTTTAGTGATCCCTGTTTTCAGTAATACCTAACTATAACTAATCTTTGAAGAAAACTATCCAAACGTATTGAACCTAATGTCTAAATTCTGAATTAAGTGAATCCTAATTACATTTGAATTACTTTCGCTGATTATGATACTAGTATTATGAAGGTTCATTTCCAATTAATCTATTTTTATTCTGTTGCAAATTTCTTTCAGTGGTATGAATCAGATAGTCCAGAAAGTTTACCTATTCCAGGAAATTATGAAGAAAAATTGAGTAGATTTCAACGACTTTGCCTACTTCGATGTTTCCGTATTGATCGAATTTATCGTGCTATCACATTATATATTGTAGACAAAATGGGTGAAGATTTTGTCAGTCCGCCAATTTTAAGTTTTACAACAATTTATGAACAAAGTACATCGAGATCACCAATTGTATTTATTCTAAGTCCAGGCTCAGATCCAACAGCTGATCTAATTAAATTTGCTGAAAGACAAAATTTCGACATAAATCGTATTAAATTTCTATCTATGGGTCAAGGTCAAGAGAAAAATGCTCAAACTCTTCTAGAATTATCTATTTCTCGTGGAAATTGGTTAATGTTACAAAATTGTCATTTATTAGTAAAATGGTTAATAATTTTAGAGAAATATCTTGAAAAATTATCAAAACCACATCCAGATTTTCGTTTATGGTTAACAACTGAACCATGTAATGCATTTCCAATTGGTATATTACAACGTTCATTGAAAGTAGTCACTGAACCACCGAAATGGATTAAAATTAAATTTACGTTCAACATATCATAAAATATCACCATCATCAATTAGTGATTGTTTACATTCATCATTTCCATTATTAGTAGTATATACTTTAGCTTTTTTTCATGCTGTTATACAAGAACGTAGAAAATTTGGTAAAATTGGTTGGAATATAAGTTATGATTTTAATGAATCTGATTTTCGTGTATCTATGCAAATCTTATCAACATATTTACAAAAATCAATTAATGAAAATGATGCAAAAATTCCATGGGATAGTTTAAAATATTTAATTGGTGAAGTAATGTATGGTGGACGTGTTATTGATGAATTTGATCGACGTATTCTACGAACTTATATGAATGAATATTTTGGTGATTTCATTTTTGATACATATCAACCATTTCATTTTTATTCATGTGAACATTTTCAATATTCTATACCAAATGGAAATACACGAGATGATTTTAGTCGTAAGTGTCTTCTTTTTTTTTCTTAATTTTTGATTATATTGAAAAAGTGTGCTTATTGTATCTGATTGAATACGTCACAGATTGATGTTGACAGGATACCATTGAAAACCAGGGAGCACTGGACAATTACTTCGTTATTGGACAGCCGTTTCGTTCTAGTGTGGAAGTCATTAACAGTGCACACCCCAGACCACTCCATGCGCTCCAGGTTGGCGAACACCTAACCCTTTGCACCACTGCCTTGACCCTTACAAAAGTCACATAGAATTATCAACCAAAATGTTTAATTTTTATTTAATCAATTCATATTCATTATATACAGCGAAATCTACGCTTCTTTTTGTGGAATATCTGTTGTTGTTTGAGTTCACATTAATTAGTGGCATAATTAGTTATATTTGTCAGTTTATTGTATTCACTTACTTACCTACTTACCTAGGCCCGTCACCCCTCACATAGAAGCATAGACCGCTCACCAGGATTCTCCACTGAACTCTGTCCTGAGCAATCCTTTCCAATCGTTTCCAGTTGCTGTTCATCCTTTTAATATATATTTCCAATTCTCGACGCAGTGTGTTCTTCGGCCTTCCTCTTTTCCGTTTCCCAACAGGATTTCATGTTAATGCTTGTCTCGTGATGCAGTCTGATGGTTTCCGAAATGTATGTCCTATCCATTTCCAACGTCTTTTTCTAATTTCCTCTTCGGCTGGAAGTTGGTTTGTCCTCTCCCATAGTAAGCTGTTGCTGATGGTTTCCGGCCAACGGACATTCAGTATCTTTCGTAGGCAGTTGTTTATAAATACTTGTACCCTTCTGATGATGTTTGCACTTATTCTCCAAGTTTCAGCCCCATACAGCAGAACTGTCTTGACGTTCGAATTGAAGAGTCTGACTTTGAGATTGGCTGACGGTTGTTTTGAGTCCCATGTGTTCTTCAGCTGTAAGAATGTTGCCTTTGCTTTGCCAATCCTTGCCTTTACATCTGCATCGGACCCTCCTCGTTCATCGATGATGCTTCCTAGGTACTTGAAAGTATCTACTTCTTTCAGAGTTCATCCATCAAGTTGAATTGGGTTGGTGTTCCCTGTGTTGAATTTGGGGATCTTGTTCTTTCCCCTATATATGTTCAAGCCTACTGATGCTGAGGTTGCTGTTACGATAGCTGTCTTCATCTGCATTTGTTGGTGTGTATATGATAGAAGAGGTAGATCATCCGCGAAGTCCAAATCATCGGGTCGCATTCTACTTGTCCATTGAATTCTGTGTTTCTCCTCAGATGTGGAGGTCTTCATGATCCAGTCAACCACTAGAAGGAAAATAAAAGGCGAGAGAAGGCAACCTTGTCTGACTCCGGTCTTCACTGGGAATGCATCTGTCAGCTGTCCTCCATGCACAATTTTGCACTGTAGTCTGTCGTAGGAGTTTCGGATGGTGTTTACGAGTTTCTCTGGTACGCCGTAGTGTCGAAGAAGTTTCTATAATGTTCTCCTATCTACACTATCAAACGCCTTCTCATAATCAATGAATTTGATGTACAATGGTGAGTTCCACTCAATTGATTGTTCAACGATGATCCGTATTGTTGCGATTTTGTCTGTGCACGACTGATTCTTACGAAAACCAGCCTGTTGATCTCGAAGTTGAGCATCCACTGAATCTTTCATTCTGTTCAACAACACTCCGTTGAAGACTTTCCCTGGTACCGATAGTAGTGTGGTCCCTCTATAGTCCTCACGTTCGCTCAAATCTCATTTCTTTAGTATCTTGATGTGGTGTCCTCCTTTCCAGTCTTCCGGTACTTGTTCTTCCTCCTTGATCCTACTGAATGAAACTTGGAGCATACTTGCTGTCACACTCATATCTGACTTGAGTGCTTCAACTGGTATATTTTCAGCTCCTGCTGCTTTTTCACTTTTGAGTTGTCTGATGGCCATCTTGATTTCAAGCATTGTTGGTAAAGTGACATCTATCGGAGGATCTGTAGGTGCCGCATCGATGTCTGGTGGGTCCAGTAGAGCTAGCCTATTCAAGAGTTCCTCAAAGTGTTCTACTCATCTGTTCCCCTGTTCTTAAATCTCGGTGATTGGCTTGTCTTCCTACACTATCCGAACATGCCATGTACCTATAAACATTTTTGCTCTGGTTGATAGAAGGGGTATTGGCCTTATGACTCCCGAAGAATTTCGGCTTTTACCGTGAGGCGTAATAATCATTCCTTCCACTCTCAGGCCAGAGTTTGAATGGTTTAGTTTGTTTAATCTGTTTTGCGTTTTCTTTAGCAAGCTTGAGTTTTCCGGGACTGGAATGCTAGCCCGATGTCCAGCCCTTTTCCTTTTCCCGGGCTTGGGACCGGCAGTAACCTTAGTAGAGCTACAGGCGAACTTAGACATTGTCAATTAGCGATTTAGATACAGCACTACACGATATACACTCAAAAGTGTAAGAGATTGTAGACTTCTTTTAAGCCGCATTATTTATGGGAAAGTATTAACATGCCAGTGTCTAAATCAAGCAACATATTCAAATAATTACTTCTAGTTATTTTTATTATACAAATGGACTAGTAGTTACACTTCGCGCATGATTAAGAACTTTTGGTTAACGTTGCACGTTTAGTAGCATCTTAATTGTTGTTAATCAGTAACTTAGTGCAAAAACTATCATTAAGTGTAATAATTGTATGCCGATCTCAAAATGAATGTAATAGTTACATTATCCATCCCCTCACATTAGTTATTAATATTTCCTCTCAACTGTTGCCTAACCAGATTGATATATGTAAAGAGAATAGTACCTTAGTCATCCATATTTATAATTACAGTTCTTACGACTAGTTAATGAATATATTCAGCTCAAACGCTGTAATAACTATGACCAGGTGGATAGTCGCCTTTTGTCCTAAAATTTATTGTTGCACACACATTTATATTAATTCATCAAACAAATATAATATCACATATAACATCTGGTAACGATAAGTTTCTTTATGAAGTACGCTTTGGCTATATGAAATGTTGCTAAGTTATTCAAATAAAATAAAACTGTAGTGTATAAGTTCTAGTTAAAGCTAATTCTCATTTGCTATACCTTACACTTGATTCTGTTAATACCGCATTCAACTTCAGTCCTCGGACACCAAGAACTCTCCAGGTGACAAACCAGTAGACAGGTGGGAAGAAAATCTTTATTCCAGTAAGTGATAAATATGATGCGAAACACTAGGACGTTAAAATTTCCACCTGTTATTACGGAAAGAACTGTTGTACCTGATGAGTATGACCAATTATTTGGTATGATCTTGTACACACGAGGTTACGACAACAAACACCACTGACCGCCTAGCTAGTCCCTGTATGCTTGCCCGATGCTCACTTAATCCCATGCCGGAAATAGAAGGAACATATGCCATTGAATCAACCAGACAAAATCGTATTATATTTCAAGCATTACTTTGTGTATACACAAACCAGACCACACAGCCAATTAGTGAATTAACATTAATGCAAAACAAGGGAGACAGTGTTGGTGAATAGAGGTAAGGAGTACATAATTTATTAACTGTAACTCATAAATGAGAGATAATATACTAACGGTAAATATGCTAAACGAGAGGATAGGGCAAGGGGAAGTGTGATAATGATAAAAATACAACGTCTATATTACACACAACTAAAGTGGTAAAAATAGTTCTCTAAAACATGATTCTAAAAGTTAATTACCTTTCTTTAATCGTCCGACATAACACTACTTCAATCACTTTGTGATATAGCAGCGCATACAGTCAGTGCCCTAAATACAATAACTACTCTTATTATTAATATTGTAATGCATCGGTGATAGTACAGAAAACGTATAAATGCAAGATTCATTAATTAAAAATAACAATTCAACTGTTTGTAAGTTTAACTTCATTAACTTACATTAAATGCATTAAATAAGAGTAAATATATTTCTTTTTATAATAATTTACTTACAATTTAGGTTATATTGAATCGCTTCCATTAACTAACACCCCTGAAGTGTATGGTCTACATGCAAATGCTGAAATTGGTTATTATACAAATGCAACAAAAGAAATTTGGTCACATTTACTTGAATTACAACCACAAACAAGTAATCAAACAAATTCAACAAATCGTGAAGAATTCATTTCACAAATAACGCATGGTTTATTAAATAGTCTACCACAATTATTTGATAGAGAAGCTTTAAGAAAAAAATTAGGTGTAAATATACCGCCAATTACAGTTGTTTTATTACAGGTGAAACATATATGCAAAAAAAGAAAAAGATGAATTCATTCAGTTATATGTTGTATTTTTTATTTTGTTTTAGAAACACTCTTATGAAACGTATATGTAAAATGTGATCTGATAGTCTAGATAATTCGGTGTCAGTATACAATTCACAGACTGCAAATAACAAAGTGATCTTATTGTCAACAATTTCATTTTGTAATCTTATACAATCTCATTTATATAATATGACTTTATGAACATAATTACAATTGGTTAAACATACTAACAATAGAAACTATACAGAAATTATTAGTAGTCTTTAAAGTTTTTATCAAACTCGACAAAAGTGTACATCATAGATAGTAGATAGAAAATATGCAATTTACGTGGATTACATAATATGATGAATATTGTAAAAGATGAAATATATTCAATGTGTTAAAATGAATTATGAAAATGAACTAATTTCACGAAGGATATAGAAACATAAATAAATCATTTTAAGTTAATAAAAATAACAGGTGGATGTGATGCGTATAAGCATAGTAGTTATATAAGAATTTAACATAGAAACTAACTTCAGTTAGGTGCATGGAAATAATAATTTACTTTTGGACACAGTTTTGTTTACTCTGTGTATGACAACAATTTCAATGATACATGAAAGACATAAGTGTCATAATACACCTGGTAAGTTTATGTTCACTTTGTAAACTACTTAGAAGGATGCATTTATTCTGATCTGATGGTTGGTGGTGTGGAAATATTTTATTGCTGCGCCTTAAATGTAACAGTCATTGCTATTTCTTATGTAGGTAAGACAAGGCTTATAGACCCTATTAGATATAAGACGCACTGAACGATCAATAAACCTTGCCCAACGGAAACAAGTAAGTTGATTGATAACAAAGTGACGAGATCAAGTGAGATAATTTATTCTATGAGTTGTCTATTAATAGAGGTTAACTAGAGAGAACAATTCGCAGGTGTGCTGATAAGATGGATCACCTGATAGTGATGAGGAATCTTTTCTTCAGGATGTCGGCCAGTGTATCACTTTCGAAGTCAACATGTGGAAGAGTCTCTCTCTCTTCGATACGGAGATAAGTGATTCGTATAAGGGTTTAGGCTTGATATTCTTATGGATAAGACTAGAATGCGAACCATTTCTAGTTAGCGTTTACTGAGAAAAGTTAACCATTTTTCTAAAAAATCGGATTCTTGGAATTCTTGAAAAAAGAGACATAATCAATTATTTTCCTCGCTAATCGAGGAATCGGGGGGGGGAGGAGTGGGCAGATACAGAAAAACCAAAGCTAAATGTGCAGAAGAATTTATTCTGCTATAGATCTAAATGATACAAGTCTCTACATTAAATTATCATGTTACTGTCATTCAAATACTCTTGTTGATTTTACAAATTTCCACTATTCAATACCCTCTACACCCTGCCCTCCTCACGTTACCCAACATTATTCATCTAAATGAATTCATCTTTATCCTTCGTGAAATTAGTTCATTTTCATAATTCATTTTAACACATTGAATATATTTCATCTTTTACAATATTCATCATATTATGTAATCCACGTAAATTGCATATTTTCTATCTACTATCTATGATGTACATTTTTGTCGAGTTTGATAAAAGCTTTAAAGACTACTAATAATTTCTGTATAGTTTCTATTGTTAGTATGTTTAACCAATTGTAATTATGTTCATAAAGTCATATTATATAAATGAGATTGTATAAGATTACAAAATGAAATCGTTGACAATGAGATCACTTCGAAGAAACAAACTATCGCTTTCTTAGTTACAATGAACATTTTCATTCTGTTATAATATGATGTAGATATTTGTCAATAGTTTTCTTATCAGCTGGGTGTTTATTTATTATTAGACTTGAGTAGCTTAATACTGTTTAATACTGAGTAAGATACAATTGACACAAGATCTTGAAGCTCTACAGTATTTCAAGTGAAAGAATATGTGATCTGTAGTGAATGAATTATTCATTTAACCAAGTTCACGGTCTATGTACCATTGTCAAGATAAATAAATACCATCCCTAAATGTAGACATAAGTTGTAAGCACTATATTGCTACTCGCTTTTTACCTGTTATTTTTACCCAGTTACTCGGATTATGAGTTAGTAGTTTAATGGGATTTCAAAGCCTAATTGGTATTCAAAAGACAGTTTAAATGATGAGAAATGAGTAATTTCACTAACAAATTTCCTGTTAACATTAAAAACGTCAAGATGGTTGATGTAAGTGACATTTGTATAAATCACAACTAAATTTATTGTCATAGAATTTCCTAAGACCTAGCCTGCTTAAGTAAAGATCGACTATGGCAAGTAAACAGCTCTGTACTTGCACATTTGGTTGATATAGAACATCATGTAGACGTCAAGAGGGCTTTTAAAATCATCTATCTAGTCCCATCCAATCTGCCGCAAGGTTTACGCATACGTATTTTACATATAGCGGAAGCCATCGGTGTCCACATTCTCAAACCAGACTTGTATGTACATAAGTAATTTGTACAGCCTTTTTCTTTGTCTTGGCCGTCATAATAGACAATGCTCGGATGGTTTACAAATGACTTATTACACTCACTTCTCTCATTATTATTATTACCACGATACACAAATCTTTTCATAACTTCAAAAAATGTACCACCACTCAATTGAATTTTAACTCATACGTAACTGTCTTGACCATTAGATATCTTATAATTACTTTATCAGTTTCTTCCCAATAGATATTATGTAATCAACAGTATGCCAACCCATTCACTTATCATGTGCACTCTTTCACAATCATAATTACCTTCTTCACCTTCATGTCGTAATTGCTTTGTTAATTAGTTGTAATTATTTTACTAACACCATTGAACCTGTAAAATTATTATGTAACACCAATTATGTAGTAATTCTATAAACTAACAAATTTATCATACATTTTTTAATTTTAGGAACTAGAAAGGTTTAACTTACTCATTAAACGAATGAATCAAACTCTTACAACATTAAAACGTGCATTGAATGGAGAAGTTGGTATGTCAGCTGAACTTGACAATGTTGCACGTTCATTATTTAACGGACAAGTACCAACTATATGGCAACGTTTAGCACCAGCAACTAAAAAGTCTTTAGGCAATTGGATGATACACTTTCATGATCGTCATAAACAATATATTACTTGGGTAAATTAATATCTAACTTGTTCTTTGACTTTTCAGAATAAATTTTTCATAGTGTTACATAAAAAACTTTTTAAAAGGGTGTAGAATATATATAGCTCAGTTTAATGATTTTGATCATGCTGTGTTGAACTGGATGACTAAACTGTGAACCTTTGATTGTTTCATTTGAGCAGCATCATTAACCTTACTTCGCATAGATGTAAGTTGTGTAATTAATTTGGAGGCGTCTCTGTACAGTGGTACGACTTTGCTCTCGGACCTTAGTCTTACCGCTTTTCAACCGACCTGTCTGGCATGGTAGGACCTAGAGGAACGATTGTTCCAGCCAGTATGGCCCGATTGAGTCATCACGATGGGCAAGCCCGATCACCACGTCAAGGTAGCAGCACGGTCGGGTCTGTTGTTCAAAGCTACCTATATACTTATTGCGAAGCTAACATTTGTATATTAGTCAGTCCAACTATAATAAACATGTTATCTTAACAATCGCAAATTCATTTGCTGTAATTTTGGATGCAGTTCCTTAATTGGTAGTTATACATAGAAGCCATTAATTTGAACTTATTACTGTAGAACTATGTGGAAATTTACTTAAATTTATATTATTCATACATATATCCATATTCTAATGTAACAGAGAATGCCAAACAGTTGAGATGATCTTCACAGGAATATTTAATTAGCGTAAACTGTGAAGATAAGCTTGAACGATTCTTAAAATATCTGTAATACATAACTATTTTATTCAGTCATCATAGATTTTAGAATTTTAAATGTACACATGATCCAATCAACCTCAAGAATTCTTAATTGGCTTTATCTAATCTTCATTCGCTTATCCAAGATTTTTGCCTGAAATACGAAAACTAACGACATTTTTACTCTTCCAAATAACATACCTGAGCTGACTGATACAGATGTGTTACCGTTTTGTAAAAGTTCATTAACATTACTCTTGTAGTAGCTTTTTATGAATACTCTAGTAATGCATATCATGTCGATATTGTTCCAATGTATCATTAATTCTGTTGTACTTAATCTAAATGAGTTGACTAGTGCTCTGGTGATGTTCAAATAAGATGCATCTGTATCAATCTTCGTTATGAATCTCATCTCCTTTGAATAATTAACTAATTCCTATTATAGTATCACCGGACGGAATGCTTATACGCCTCATCTTTAATGCAAACAGTTGCTCAATTGGCCAGCCTTTCAGAATAAACGAGAAGATGCCAATATGACAGATAGCTATCATCTTGATAACGAATCCATGGGCAGCTAGTAGCCTGAATAAATACGGTTATATTTCTATCTCAAACTAAGGTATTAAACACGTGGACAGTGCTTTAAATCTCAAGGGGTTATGTAAGGAATTTCAATTCGTTTTTTATTTCCACTTAAGATTATCAAGTTGTCACTGTTTCACTCTTGTGTTATATGTCATCTCAATCTATCACTTGTCAATGTAAGTGTATCCGATGTGCTTACAGAGTAGTCATTTGACCCTTTTCTATTGCTTTTCTCCCTTCCTGATTTTCTTACTTAAGTGACCCTTCACTCCTTAAAATGCAAAGTACCTTCTGATGCAAACCTTTTATAGAAACTCGATTAGTTTTGTGTACATTATAAAATGAATTTTGTCCAGTAATACAGTTAAATAAGATTTTAGGTTTAGCATTAGTTTAGGTTAATGGTTTTAATCTAGGCATAGTGTTAAATTGTTTTACATGTCGTTTATTTAGCAACAACTTAGTATTTGGTAAGTTTAACACAATAATTTTTTAGATTCATACCCACCCACCTTCCTTCCATTATGAATTATGATAAATAATTCACAGGAGAAAATTTTTCTTCCCTATGATTTCATTTTCACTATCGTCATTTATATGAAATAATGAATTTGATAATTAGATTTTGTTTGTTTGTACATATGCATATAATAAGTAGATATCATAGAGTGTATAATGGTAATAATAAGGGGTATGACAGTACAATAATGCATAATTGAATCATCAAACAGACTGAAAATGGCATGAATGAATAGCAGACAAGAGAAATAACTATATGATAAGAGATTTTATTGATCTTCTTCGTCACACGTACCTTAATAAAGACCATTATGAAGAATAATCAAGGTGACGAATGTAACAATAATAACAATAATAATCTGGATGAAATGTGAATGAATTCTAAGTAGGACATACTCAAATGTAGAAATTATAGAGCAGAATAACGTGATAAAAACAAACAAAACAAGATTACTGTAGTGAGGGAGGTTACAAAAGAACCTAGGATTATAATAACGACAACGATCTGACGAATTGTTCATGTACACATAAATCTGGCTTCATATTGCGTACCGTTAATTCCCCTACATTACAATAACGTTTTACTCTATGATGTCAAAAATGGGTTCCCATTACTAATTTCTTACTGTTTAGGTGTTAAATATAAAGTGATTTCTGCTTGGCATTGAAGTTGTTTTAAACTGTCAATGACTAGCAACAGTGGTTATTCCTAGTTCAAGCACACCCTTATTCACTTCACTGTAGTCGATAATTTTAATTGTATGATTAACTATAAAAGAAATGTTTCGTTTACATGATAGAATATAATTCTGATTTATATGATAACTATGAATGAAGTGTTATACAATTAAACAATGCTAATCATTATCATTGAATTGTAAATTCAGAAATCATGAAAAGAATTTTAATTGATCAGTTAAGTTTTTGCCATCTGAAACTCGTTGAAATTCAAGCATGTTTCTCATTTTCTTTACTTCATTTAAATATGTTACCACAGATTATTTATGTTATTATTTAATTGTTTCATCTTTTCCATAGATTGAAAATGGTGACCCGGGTGTTATTTGGCTATCGGGTTTACATATTCCTGAATCATTTTTGATGGCATTAACTCAAACAACATGTCGTCGTAATGGATGGCCATTAGATAAAAGTGCATTATTTACAACAGTAACCCAGTACACAGATTCGTCTGAAATACAAGAACGGACACATCAAGGATGTTTTGTTCAAGGACTATACCTAGAAGGTGCAAGTTGGGATTTAGCGAAAAATTGTCTAAAACGTCAAAAATCAAGACAGTTAATTCAACCTATGCCCATTCTTAGAGTCAGTGCCATTGAAGCACATCGTTTAAAGTTACAAAACACATTTTGTACACCAGTTTATGTCACTTCAGAAAGACGTAATGCAATGGGAGTTGGATTAGTTTTTGAAGCTTATTTAAGAACAGAAATTCATCCTAGTCATTGGATACTACAGGGCGTATGTCTCACTTTAAATACTGATTAGTTATAATGATTCTGTTTTGGAGAGGATTTCTTATTAATTTTTTGACATGATGTTTTTGCATTTTTTATGACAAACAACTATTTTACTGATTTCAACAGTAAATAAATTAGTTACTGATTTGCTATATCACTGACAATGATTTGAGTAAAATGCTATTTAAACATGTTTTAAATGCATTACTAACCATCTGCTAGTGTTTTTAAATTGTCTTTAATCATGCAGTTTGATTTAAACATTTAAAATATGTAGTACTAAAATGTTATGCAATAAATCATCTTTATGTTTCCCTTGAAAATGATGTAATAAAACTACAAGGCTCCATTCACAAACTACTTATCAAAACTATGAATAATTGCATCGTCTTGGTAAATTTTTACACCTTGTAGATCGTAAACAGCAGTATTGATCACTTCTTGGAAAACGACTCAGGAACAAGCAAGACTAAATGAAAGATAGCTGCACTTGAATAGACTAAACTAACTATTAATTGTTGGCAAATTTATGAAATATAATCTAGGGGAATTTAAAGGTGAGCACCTTCAAAATCCACTTCAGAGTATGAAAGCGTGATTTACTGAAGTTATTGCAGTGATGAACTAAGGTATGATTCTGATAGATCTATTGATACAATACACCACGTTATCCATTTGACTGACACTGTGTGAACATAGAAAACAATCATTATGTACTAGAAGTTAAAACGAGGAGAATATTGAGTGTTGATTAATATGGTAACCTATGGTGTGAATTCGAAGGTTGGACGATTATAAGTTAGGGATATTTTTTCTCCCTAAATTCTTGAATGTCATATGCTGTAATGTTTAATTATTTTGCTCAAATGTCTACTTGAAATTACCATCCAAATACTTAAATGTATCGCTGCATTATCATACATTTGTAGCAGTAAGTAGTCCCCAAAATAAATAGTTGCGTTGGCTCTCGCCATTGATGCTGACCATGTTGGTTATGGAAAACACGACTAGTTGGAGGAGCTCAGTCACGCATCATCACCGGATCACGACACTTTACAACGTGGGAAGCATCTCTCTTTAGTTGGCCAGTCTAGACGTTGATATCCCATCGACGCTCCACTTACGATCAAATATAACTTATCCCCCCCCATTCCTTAATTGCCTTCTGATTTACCATCATTCGTAAGAGTGGGTTCAATCGTTAGGAGTTGCTCTGGTTAAACAATAAATGGAACTTGGTTATACACCGGATGCACTTCACATTATAGCTCCAGCATAATTATCTCTCTACGTCAGATGCATTTATTTATTAGTATAATCAGGCGATGATCTGTCGTGATATGCAGATCATATTTAAAAAATGACTTACACCTGATAAGTGATTTCTCTTTCAGTGCGACTGGACCTTCAACACTTGGTTTAAAAAATTTTGAACAACGAAAACTAGAAGTATGCTTATTAGATTTCAAAGACACTTTTGACGAATTAATTAACGGTCTGATTGCTGAATATTCTAAATCTAAAGGCATCATGGAAGTTTAGCCTACACTGCTGCAAGTGCATTTTAATCCTACTTTCCTAAAAGTCAAATAATTCCCAATTATTTAGGAAGATAAATTCATAAAACGTTACACTGACTAATTAGTTTGAGCTTTTGTTTAAGATATTCCTGTTACTACACTTTAGAAATCCGATAGTAAGACCCCTAGAATATTTAGTGTCTAATGATTTAAACTAGACCCATGTTTGTTAAATAAATGTATACTACTAACGAAGTTGAATATATATCTTTAGTCGACTTAATCTTTTTAAAGTATTCTCTTGTTGCCTCAACTTTTATTTTTATAAAGAAATAACGATTCCCAAAGTAATTATATTTTATATATAACCACCGAATTCTCTATAAAACATCAAAAGTTTAATCACTGCACTCTCTAACTTATGACCGTTTAACCTTGGAATTCACATCTGTCGGTTATCACGTTAATAAACAATCTATATACTCTTTGTTTTAATTTTTAATATGTTTGGTGGATTAAACTTAAAATTGGGGATCTATGGTATGTTGCGTTAACTCATCACCTTCATATACGCCATAGACGAAGTAACTTCAGTTAAACTAAAGAATATACTGAAATGCTCAAAAGTTTAGCAAATAATGTTTAATACTAACTGATGGAGCGAGAACTAGGATAGATGCCATGATTAATGGTAGTGTATAGTTTCTCTTTAGTAAGCAATTTATTTAGGCTTGCAGCGCCAACGTCTCCATGTTTTATTGCCGAATAAATTGTTTTTAAAATACAAATATCACATTTTCGTTTGAACATTAGACGTTGTTGTTGTCATCGCATGGAATGAACATACACACTTGCAACCATTCAATCATCAAACTCACATTCGCTTATTGTTGTTGCATAAATAGGCTTTCTATCCATTCTTCGTTTTGACTTCAAACAAACACTAATTGTGTGTACTCTGTTAGTGCTAGTCAACTGTATTGGTCAACAAGTGCTATATGTAAAATAAATCAGCTGGAAAAACAACTAAGTCTTTAAGAATCTATCCGCTCTCTCAATAAATTTACAGAAGTTTGAATGCGGACGTTCTAGATAATCACGTTGAGAAAATTGTGCAAATAGAATTGTGGGCAAGACTTACAGTGGAAGCTAACCAGTGTGGACCATATCAAAGTCTTAAATGTTGTACCTTATTTATGACTAACACAAGGAGCCATATATGATGTTCTGCCTCTCATAAATATGGGTGGATTAAGACTATTATTTTCACCAGGAGGTAGGCTGACCAGCAATATAATAATTACAGAGGAATTTTTCTAGGAAGAATTTTGGTAATACAACAAAGACAAGCATATCTACAGAACAAAACACTTAAGAAACCATGTATCCCTTAACAGATTTTAGAAGAACTTATTGTATTAGATTTAACAAAGCCAGTGGTGATGATCACTATTCCTGAAGTCATGAATTGGTATGCCTAAACATAAGCTATCTAGTTGCATCATGCCACTCACTGTGTAATAAGAATTAGGTAGGTAAACATCCTTGTAAATAAGTAAATTTCGCTGATAGTAGAAACCATTAGGCCAAATGTGAAAGGTTTCTTATTTATCACGACTTTCTTGTTTTTGATTCGCAAACATTAATTAGCTAACTGGACCCTAAATGTTGACTGGTTTTACTAGTTGGTTTATCTTAAATACTTTATAACTTTCGAATTTACATTAGCATGTTATATTTATAAAAATAAATGCTTCCATTAATTTTTTCTGAACTGTAACATACATTGATTGATTCCAGTACTATATGGGCGAAAGTTAGATACATTGGCCTAGTGCACCTAGTGAACTGCATTAACCGAACACGCAGCCTTGTTTCTCAGCTATAAACATCTAAAATTATTAACCTATTAAAATGTCTTAATTTTTTTATTAAGGTATATTCCATTTAGTCAAATGTAGTATCGACTAGATATCTTAGTGGGAAAGTCACTTTGAGAATAATGAGGAAAATGCTTAGTTCACCCAGTGTACTGGTAACTTAAAACGAGACTCACTTCATAGATTGAGGCTCTAACAGTTGAATTAGCAATTTTAACTGTCGTCGTTTATTTGCTTCACTGTGCCTCCTCCAATATCCAATATCATTTTAATCGTCAGCTGTCAGTTGAATGAGCTCGTAGTATTTTCGACCTGTATTTTTAGTCTAGTTTTGATCTATTGATTCCCAAGAATGGTACTTTCCAGAACCTTCTGAACGTCGATATCCATGCAACAATGAATTGCACGAGCAGACAGAATAAACAAAGAGTAAGGTGAAACACCTTATCATACCACCATATCACGATTTAAGAATTTGCCCATAAGACTAAACATATGAAAACCTGCAGAGTAATTGTTAGTATGTAGGTGCCTTCAAAGGTGAAGTTCACCCGGTATATGACCAAGTTACGTTTGTCGTACTACCAAAGCAACATCAAACGATTGAATCCACCCTTACGAATGCGAATAAATCAGAAGGCAATGAAGGATAAAAGAGAAGTTATACTTGATCGTTAGTAGGGCGTCAATGGGATAGCAACGTCTTGGCTGGGTAACTAGAGAGAGAGATATTTCCCACGGTGTTGCGTGACGTGATCTGGTGATGATGCGTGACTGGGCGCTTTCAGCTAGTCGTGTCCCCTAAAACAAACATGGCCAGCTTCATTGTCAAATACCTTTGTAACTAATTATTTCGGAAATTACTAGAATGATTTTACACTAATTGTGAATACACCAGAAGGTGGGTTCATAAAATGCATAGTCGATGAAGTTGGTACACTTAAAAAAATTATCGATCGGCCTAATTGTTAGCAATTGATGCATGACATTGTGTCCATGTAGATTGGTCATGATGCTTGTGGGACGAACAAATAACCAATGTACGTTCAGAAACTAGATTACATGTTGCCAACATCATAGGATTAGCCTCTGTATAATCACTAGTCGTCTTAAATATATATATATATATATATATATATATATATTATATTAACTGTAACATACATTGATTGATTCCAGTACTATATGGGCGAAAGTTAGATACATTGGCCTAGTGCACCTAGTGAACTGCATTAACCGAACACGCAGCCTTGTTTCTCAGCTATAAACATCTAAATTATTAACCTATTAAAATGTCTTAATTTTTTTATTAAGGTATATTCCATTTAGTCAAATGTAGTATCGACTAGATATCTTAGTGGGAAAGTCACTTTGAGAATAATGAGGAAAATGCTTAGTTCACCCAGTGTACTGGTAACTTAAAACGAGACTCACTTCATAGATTGAGGCTCTAACAGTTGAATTAGCAATTTTAACTGTCGTCGTTTATTTGCTTCACTGTGCCTCCTCCAATATCCAATATCATTTTAATCGTCAGCTGTCAGTTGAATGAGCTCGTAGTATTTTCGACCTGTATTTTTAGTCTAGTTTTGATCTATTGATTCCCAAGAATGGTACTTTCCAGAACCTTCTGAACGTCGATATCCATGCATCTAAGTGGACTATTAAACCATAACTGATGTAAACTGCTGTTTTGTGTAAACGGTTATCTACTAAATGTGACCAGTACAGTACATCTTGTCCTACAACCAGAATAACTACCGCTGTCGGATTTTAGGTAACTTGATTTCAATAACAATTCCTTCGCATTTCTATCAATTTTTGTTTTTCCGTCAAAAATCCGAAGTGCACCTGGCATATGACCAAGTTCCATTTGTTGTTTAACCAGAGCAACTCCTAACAATTGAACCCACTCTTACGAATGATGGTAAATCAGAAGGCAATTAAGGAATGGGGGGGGGGATAAATTATATTTGATCGTAAGTGGAGCGTCGATGGGATATCAACGTCTAGACTAGCCAACTAAAGAGAGATGCTTCCCACGTTGTAAAGTGTCGTGATCCGGTGATGATGCGTGACTGAGCTCCTCCAACTAGTCGTGTTCTCCATAACCAACATGGTCGGCATCAGTGTCGAGAGACTGTGCAACTATTTAATTTAGGGATTATTTACCACTACAAATCTATCAGTTTCAATTGGAGTACGAGTAAGCACGTATAAAAATCAGTAATTTAATGTTGCCAGACACGACAGCCTGATAGATGTAAAAGTTTTCTACATCGTTTGCAACAAATTTAAATAGTCAATAACATTTTTTTGCTGAATATATTGTAAAGAAAGTAGAATACATTTTTAATGTATGATACACGTCAACGGAAATGTTATTATGGACATCACGAAGGCAGTCGGGAATTGTTATCGGAATATTTCCCAAAACCACATATTGTTATTTAATTCAGAAATAACCATGTATTTAAAACTAGTACGTTTATTGGATATTAGACATTGTAGTTCGTTTAAATCAACTAACTGGAGTAACTATAGTGATAACCTAAGCCGATTAAGATGTTAAATGGCCCTCTTCGTTATTGCAGGTGATCTGTATTTAATCTCCATTTTGTAAATAAATTGCATGCATCAAAACTCTATCGGTGTAAAGTTTTTGATAGTGAGATATTCTTATTTATTATACAGTGTATACGCCAGTTGTGAAACTACCCGGTCTGTTAACAGGTATATACAATTGAATATATGGCAGTAAATGATATCCTAAATAAATAGTTACGTAGTCTCTTATCAGTGTTTTAGAGGACACAATTAATTAAAGGCGATCAGTCAAGAAACCATCATATCACGATACGATACAACGTGGGAAGAATCTCGCTGTCTACTTAGCCAGCCTATCCCAGCTATCCCATAACATTCCACTCACGATCAGATATGACTTATCCTATATTCTTCATTGCCTTCTGACTCACTCTTATTTGCACGCGCATTTAATCGTTATGAGTTGTTATAGCTATGTATGGTTATACATTAAACCTACCTGATGTATTTATATGTGAATCATTATGTACGCCGGTTTTTATATAAATTTATGTCAAAATCATGAGCCCAGCAATTATGGACAAAATTATATAATGCCACTATGGATGTTGACCAAAAAAGAGAAACACCTACTGTTTATCTGTGATCGGTTTGCTCTTCATAATACGTGATTATGAAATTACAGCTTTATGCTTCGTAGTGCATACATATGCATATATTACCAAGCATCAATACAAAAAGTGTACTTTTAAGTGAATGTACATCAATCCTGGTTTCTAAACTTTACAAATACACTCATGTAACCAGTTGCTGCAGAATCTTTATGAGTTTAGTCACTTATCAACAAATTGTTCGTAATGTAACAGATGCTATCACTCAGGTAAGGTTACACTTCTATTGGCGTGCTCCATTTGGGATGCTATATACAGTGTGGTAACTTTAAGCAGTTCATTAAGTACTTTCAAGAGCAGACTGGACTAACATAGATCCCAAAGTATTCTACCAAGGAGTGTTGAACCACTAGGCACAGAATCCCTCCTTCTGTCTGGACCAACAGCTGAAAACTTACCATGAGCACTCCTTACACTGCACACCCATCACCATCATTAAAACCACTTTGTGCTCCTTCAACTTATTTACTTATTCTTATTTTTGTCTTTACCCAACTGATTACTTTTGTATCTATATCCATGGTTTCACAACTCTTGTCTCAACCATCTGTTCAGTAACGTGATGGCTGCTGGCTCTCCCAAACTCACTGCTCGGAGTCACACACTTTCTCTCAAGTTACATCAACCTACAAATCAACTCTTACGTTCAAACAGTCATACGCAGTCGAGAACCTAAACTTTCCATATAGGATACCACTAAGGACCTGGGATCTATGACATCCATGGATTATATTAACCGTTTGACATTCACAACAATCTTCATCTAAAAATACAAAAAATGATCACTAAATCTGGTAGTCTTAACATTTAGAAGGCTTCTTCGTAACAGTGTATTCATAGTATTTGAACCTCAGAGGAATAGGTCGTTTCTGATTATTCATGATACATATCTCACATAAAATCATTATCCTGCCATGAATCCCAGTATCATTCACCTGGTAACTTCTCGAAGTGAAAAAGAAAAATCAACTAAGACTGGCATAAAAATATCTGTTTTACTCAATAGTTAGCGAGTTATTTTTTCGTGACTACATTGTTACTTCTATGGACGTTAAATTATAGCAATGAACGATTAATTGCCCTTATGCTATATACCTAATTCGTTTGTTATAGTTACGAAGTGAGCTGTGTTCTAGACAGTGGATAGCGTGTGTTAAGTAGCTCAAACAAACTTCAAAAAACCAGATATGTGAATAAACAAGTGTGCCGTACATACCACTTTTATACCTTTAGGAGTGGTTTTAAACATAAAAGTAGCATTTCGTAAGTACTAAAGTATGGCTGCGTTCAAGTTCTGGTAGAATCTAAACGACTTTCAATATTACATATTAAGCACATTACGTAAATGAGAAGTTGTAACTATTCTAATTGAGATCATCCATAGAATAAAACTCATTGTCGATAGCCTATGATTTTCGAATCAAAGCCTACTTCCCTGTAAAACAAGCCAACTAGTTTAGTCTGGCTCAGTGATTGATATAGAAATGGTTACGGTGAATAGCCGAATTGGAGGTAATTACTATGTGAAGTAAATATTTTATTTTATCATTTAACTATATTTACAGGGAAATCTGACTGTCCATTCTATGCACGAATTGAACTTATAGCTGACAAGTTATCACTAAATCTGCCCGATTTCAGAGTTACAAAAGTAGTTAAACAGCCGGAAAATTGGAAAGTAAGTGAATTGCCCCTTATATGTTTACAAAAATATAAGAACTTCGTCGTATGGGTTAAAAAAAATCACGGTTGGTCTGTGAAAGAATCACCTGTTATATGGAGAGAGTTAGTGGATCAAGGAGGGAAGGGAATCTTAATTGGAGGTGCAAACGAATTTCAAGAGTTACTTTCTGCTTATTACGGTGAACTAAGCCTTATGTGTACGAATGAAGTCCTAAGAATCGTGGAAGACAATATACACTACAAAAACCAGGAGGCTCAAGAGAAACGAATGGAAATTATTAACACAATACCTCCATCCAATCTTATAGTTATTGGTGCAGGAGGATTACCTACTGGCGATTTTTTGGCAAATATATTGAACGGAGAGATTTTCGGTGATGAAATGATTAATTTGTACTTAAACGATGAAGTTGATAACAAACAAAGATTATTTGCGCTACGAGATGTACTTGAGGAATCAGCTCTTCCTAAACTTAGTGAGGTATACATTATTGATGATGTTGATGAATGTCTCACAAATGCTAAGCAAGTAATTATTCTGGATGTCGTCACAAGGAAGGGTCCTAATAGGCCAAACAGCAGTGTACAGACTGAATGGGAGCCAAGAAATCAATGGTTAATGCGAAGATTCTCATATTTTAGCAAACTTGGACAAAAAATGAAGGAAAAGTGTCCAAAATCAGTCAGGGTTTTAATAGCTGGGAATCCAAGACCAGACATATTTTCCTTGCAGATGACCACAGCAACATGTTTCGATGTGACAACACTTCATAGGGCAACTAAAGGAAAAATACCGTCATCGCAAATATTTGGTCTAGTGAAGCCAGTTGAACTGAGGATCAGAGCTGCTATGGCCAAGCATCTAAGAGTTCGTACATACGATGTCACTGATGTTGTGGTTTGGGGAGACTTAGGGGGCTCGATATTTCTAGACTTATCACATTCCTGCGTATCATACAGAAGACATTTCGATGCAGGTGTCGTTGGCGGATGCCATTTCCGGCTCCCAGCATTGAGTGTAGCTGAGAACCCAGTATGGTTACGTCAAGACCTATTAAATAACTCACTTCAAGAAAACAGTATGAGACAATCAGAGTTTGTGGGAGTATGCTATGAAAATTCAATAACTGAGTGTTTGAAGGAATGCTGGAGCAGCGATCAAAAATCAATCCAACCAAATAACTTCACTTGTATTGATTTCAAGAGGTAAGAAGAAAACCCTCCCTTTACTTTTTTCATCCAATTCCTAGCTACCTTGAGATTATTAAACTGTTGACACTAGAAAATTAAAACATCCTAATACAAGGAACCAACCTGAACAATATATAGGAACAAGGTAAAATGAACACGGTGGATTGACTAACTATTTCACTGTGGTAAACTGGCAGCAAATACAATGCTGCTTCGAAATAGCCGCTTAAAGTACCCCGCTGCGTATACTATATCATTAGTTTGTTTAGGATAGTGTACTAAAGATGAAAAGATATATGGAGTGTAACATGGATGTAAATCACTGATGAATCAATGCACGTTATCGATGAATAACGAACTGATTAGTTATCTTTTTATAGTGAACGAAAACATGACTTCTAAAACCCAGAAAGCAATTATATATAAAGCTGTACTGAAACTTTGTGTAGGAAAATACTGATGAGTCATTAAAACTAGTAGAAACAGTGATCAGTGCCAGTTACCGTACTTCAAAATACTGTACCTCCCTTCAAACCGCAGGTTCTTCTAGGTGATTTTTTCGTCCTCTCTATCCACTTAATGGCACAAGTACATGTAAATTCACAAACCACTCAATCATATACAACACAAAACCTCGTACATATATTCATCGGTTTGAGTTACCATTAGCAAAGCAAGATCAACATCGCGATAGTAGGAGTAATACTATCACTAATGGTGAAAAAAACAAAAGTGGATACAGAGGAGGAATTAATTCGTGGGAAGACAATATAATAATCCTACGTTCGAGGTTTAAGATTAAGTAAGGAGTGTATACAGCTGCATCATTGTGACCAGACCGAAGTAATAGCATCCAGAATCCCCAACCATTTGTTTCGATAGTTGTGTGGATTCCAAACAAGTAGGCTGCCTCTACCAACACAGCTCAAACAAACAGTTATTGACTTCATGGACTGATGCCATGTTTTGGTTTGGTCGTCACTAGCATCTTTATGCAGTGTCAGTTAGCTTTATTAATCATTGGGAGGTGGTTAGGCACATGTAAAGCATATCTAAACCACATCAACCGATGAAGATTTACAACCTAGTTAACTGATTTACCATCTTTCTTTAATACCCTGTTTAACTTCATCATTACCAACCCGGTGGTCCAAACAAACGGGAGCAATATTTAGAAGGTACGGATAGCCGAATACCAATAATCAACGGACGTCATCTCCTCTTAATACAAAGTTTCACATTTATACAGTAAGTTAGAGCGGACTTCTTGGAAGTATACTCGTCCTTTGGTTGGCAGATGGATGTCTCGTCTACACCATAAGTGACATTAGTTGGTAAAAGACAAACAGGATTTTCGAACCCGTACTGAGACTACATCAGGCACCGGCTCATGATGAATGACCAGACTTCCAAAATACGTGAACTGGTTGATGCGCTCAACTCCACTCTCTATCTTTAGTTCGGATGTTGACGCAGATCGCCCTGAAGTGAAAACTTCCACTTAATTGGGAAGAAATTCACACCTAAAAGGCTTACATTATTGCTAAATGCAATCAAAAGACTGCATATTATTAGTGTCTACACCAAATAGGACAATGTCGTCTGCCCATTCTAGACTAAGTGGAAGGTCTAGTAGTGGAACAATCCCTGAACATCCAGAAGAAAAAAGCATTATTTCTAGCGGTAATTTTATGACGAAGCTAAAAATGGGATAATGAGCAGCCTCATTGAAAATCTATAAATACTTTTGGTGTAGTGAGCCGCTTTTATCAGTTTAGAGGACATTTGGCACTATGTGCAGAGCAAGTAAGCTGTAGAAAACCTTCTTTTCGGAGCTGCTTTGATTCTGCCATCAATTCTACTGGTTGTTCAAGCGACCTAATTCTAACTGATACTATCTCAGGGTGCTCTAACTGACTGACTGAATAATTTCAGACTACGATGTAAACACATAACTTACTTTTCACTTCCTTAAAGTGCTGCAAAGTTGTTGTAATAGATATCTATTTGCTTTCAGACTGGTACGGAGTACCCGAAGGGGTTGCATTTTCGTTTCCAGTTAGATGCACCCACAGTGGTTCTTGGTCGATTGTCGAAGACATACTACTTACTCCAGAAATCGAAGCTAAGTTAAAAGCATCTATCAGAGTGAGTATTAACGTTATCACATGAAGTCTCAGCTACATTTTTTCTAATAATGATGAAAAACAGGATTTGAATACAGTTCGTGAATACATTTTTAAAATTGTTCTTTAATGAACACTATGATTTAGACTATATCGCTGCCTGCATAATTAAAAGCATCGAGAGTCTTTTAGATTAAAATCTAATCCACAAATTAAGGCATCATCTAAACTTTAACTCGTTTCAAATTTGCTGACAATGAGTGTGATCATTTATCTCAGAACAACAAGATCTCAATGAAAATAGATTTATGTAAAAGTAAAGTTAACCACGCAATTTACATGGCAGCACTTTGTAAAAACGATTTGACATGCAACTGGGAATATAAATCCTCACTTCTAAAATTTATTGTAAATTTAAATAAATCATAGATATTTCATCATCATCAGCAGCAGCAACGTAGAATCGGGCACAAACGCCTGTAGGTTCAAGTTGCCATACCACACTAGCACTACGAGATTATTGAGGTAACGTATAGACAGAATACAATAGGGAAGAGTAAAGTAAAGATGTCTAGAAAATAACAATAGAATTTAAGATTTAGATGAGGTTAAAGAGTGAATACACTTGCGCCATTGTGACCGATTCTGAGCCATATCGCCTAGTGTCTCCAGTCATTTGTTGCGATCATCACGCGGACCCCAACTAGGTAGTCTACATCTACCTACATGGCTTAGACCAGTAGTCAAGGACTTCATGGACTGATGCCATGTTTTGGGTTGGCCGACCCTAACCTTCTTCCATCCTACTTCAGCCCTATCTAACATGGCGCGACGGGGTAGCCGGTGGTCGGGCATATGCAATACATGTCCCAGCCATCTCAGTCGATGAAGGTTAATGACTTCTTTGACTGATTTACTGTGTTTCCCAAGAACTTTTTGTCTAACCTCACTATTACTAATCCGGTTATTCCATGGTATACGAGCGATGTTCCGAAGATTCATATGGTCAAATATCTGGAGACGACGCATATCTTGAGTTTTCATGACCCACGTTTCGCAGCCATATGTTAAGATGGCGCGGATTGCTGCGCAGTACACCCGGCCTTTCGTTGAGACACGGATATCTCGTCTGCGCCACAAGTGCCGTAAATCGGCAAATGCCAATCAGGCTTTCTGAATCCGCGCTGAGATGAGACTTCCGAGATAAGTGAAGCGATCAACGCATTCAATTACTTCACTCCCTATAACTAATTTAGGGGAAGAAGCAGGCCAGTCCTGGAGTAACATTTTGCATTTAGGAGGGGAGAAGCGCATCCCAAATATGCCCGGATTGTTACTCAAGGTGTTCAAGATACCCTGAATGCTGGGCGCGTCTTCACCAAATATGACTATATCATCTGCATATTCTAAGTCGGCAAGAGAACCTCCTGGGAAGAGATTAATTCCTGAGGACTTAAAAGAAGTGAGTGAGATTTCTAAGAGTACATCTATGATGAAATTAAATAAAAAAGGGGATAAGGGGCAACCCTGACGGACTCCACTTGAGGATGAAGTTTCTCGTGACAATCCCCCATATGCTCTGACTCGACCAGTGGTGACCGAGTAGAGAGCCTTTATAAGGTTAATGTACTTTTGAGGTACGCCTTTTAATGACAAACATTGCCACAAGACTTCACGGTCAACAGAGTCGAACGCTGCTTTCAAATCAAGAAATATAACTATAGTTGGGCGTTGGTACATATGTCTGTGTTCGAGGAACTGGCGCAGGGTGAATATGTGATCAATGCAACCCCGGCCAGGTCTGAAACCAGCCTGGTTTTCTCGAGTCTGTTGCTCCCTAGTGTTAGTTAAACGTCGGATGATTATAGTGGCTAATATTGTAGATACTACGTTAGTGAAACTGATTCCTCTGTGGTTATCACAAGAAGATTTCTGTCCCTTTTTGTAGACTGGAACGATCAGCGATCGAGACCAGTCCGATGGGATGGTGTTTAGTTCCCAGACTTTGGCTAGTATATCAGTCAACCTGCACGCTAAAACTAGACCACCATCCTTAAAGATATCGGTAGACAACATATCAGGCCCTGCTGCTTTCCCTCGTTTCAATTTACTTATGACGTTTTCAACTTCACTGAGAGTTGGGTGACCTGTGTCAGTTTTCCATTCGGGTAGCTTGGAGATTGTGGGTAAGCTAAGAGTGGCTGGGGGCCAGTTGAACTGTTCCTGAAAGTGTTCTCCCCATCGTTCTAATCTTTTAGATTGAGAGTAGATCATCGACCCATCTTTTTCAGAGATGATTTCACTAACTGCCGATTTCTTGATACCGGTGTCCTTAATAAATCGAAACAGCTGTCTACTATTGCCTGTCGCTGCCGATGATTCTATCGCTTTTGCTTTTGTTGCCCACCACTGTTCACGATCCTTACACAGACTCCTTATCAGTCTACGTTTCAGTTGTCGTCGTTCTTCGTCATACTCCGAGCCTGCTGGAACGCGTTTTCGAGCCTCCATCAGTTCACTAGAAGTTCTAGAGATCCAATCGTCTTTCATAACCATTGGATTGGAGTAAGAGCTCGATCTATTTGATACTGGACAATGCAGAAGCAAAACACAACCTAGTGAAATGCATCAACTAGCTGACAAATATTTCCCACTTGGTCTAGTTTGTAGACTTACAGACTGTCACCAAAGTTTATCTGATTTTATAATTCAATTGTAAACAACCGTAGTGATCGCCGAGTGCTACTTCCATTTACATTCAATTAACCGAAGAATATACACGATGAGATGATAACGAAATCAGAACCCTTTTTGGTGTAAAAACTAACTACAACAATTATAGGAGTGAGGGCAGAGATTTAAGATTCCTTATCAAAGGACAGATACTAAAATTAACAAAGACTTCATAGTCAAGTAAAATGTACGCGTTAATAATAAGTACTCACCTGGGAAATTTACATCACAACTATTATGAAACAATTATTTCCAAGTAGGGTACTTGATATTAACACTGGGGTAAGACAAGCTAATAATTAGTCGAAATTTGGCAGTAAAGTATAGTATAGAGGTTACAAGCAATAGGAATCCGAAGTTAGCGACTAGATTTTGCTAAGAGACACGGATTAGATCCTGTTTTATATAGTTTCGCTATTCCTTATAATAACTAGAAGTTAAAGGATTGGGACAGAAAAGTAATGCGACAGCCGAGGAGCAGAACTAATCCATAAGATGACTTTTCATGTAACAGCTATAGGAAACTGTAGACCACTTTCTTGATGTATGTATGTATGTATGTACAATCAACATAGAACCTGGCACATGTGTGCATCGGTTTAAGTTGCCATACCACCATGGCACCGCAAGATTAACACTGCCACCATTAGTAGAAGTTACTTCAATAAAATAAAATAAAAATAGTAACAAGGAGTGTGAACATATAGAATATGGTTCAGGAAGCGTAGAAAGAAAGCTATGGAATAATTTAAATCTCATGATTTAAGGGAGAACAATGAGTGAATACATCTGCGCCATTGTGACCGATTCTGGGCCATGTCACTCAGTGTTTCTAGCCACTGGTTATGGTAATCGCGAGGACCCCATCCAGATAGTCTGCAGCTACCGACACGACTTAAACCGGCAGCCAGTGACTTCATGGACTGATGCCATGTTTTAGTTTGGCCACCTCTAACTCTCTTCCATCCTATTCCTATATCAGCCAGCATTACGCGTCGAGGAAGACGGTGGTTGGGCATACGCAATACATGTCCCAACCACCTCAGTCGATGAAGATTCACAACCTCATCGACCGATTTACCACACTTGCCTAACACCCGTCGTCTAACCTCGTTATCACTTACTCGGTGATCTCAGCTAACGCGAGCGATGTTTCGCAGACATCGATGGTCAAAAACTAATAACCTTCGAGTGTCATCAACCCTTAATGGCCACGTCTCACACTCATACAGTAAGACAGAGCGAACTGTTGCGCATTACACTCTCCCTTCGTTGAGAGGCGAATATCTCGTCTACGACATAGGCGACGTAGGTTGGCAAAAGCCAAACGAGCTTTTTGAATTCGTACTGAGATTTCGTCAAAGACCAACCTATTAAGGCTAATCAGACTTCCAAGATAAGTGGAGTGGTTGACGTGTTCAACTACTTTACTCCCTATCTTTAGCTCAGGTGTTGACGAAAACCAGTCCTGGATCAATATTTTGCATTTATAGGGGGAGTAACGCATTCCGAACATGCTTGTATTTGAGCTTATTGCTGTTAAAAGATTCTGCATCTTATCAGCGTCTTCGCCAAACAGGTCTATATCGTCAGCATATTCTAAGTCAATAAGTGGATCTCTTGGTAGAAGATCAATTCCTGAAAAGTCGGACGATGAAAGTGTAATTTCCAACAGTATGTCAACTATGAAATTAAACAAAAATGGGGAAAGTGGGCAGCCTTGACGGACACCACTTGAGGTTACGAGTTCAGATGACAGTTCGCCATATGCTCTGACACGACTAATAGTGTTTGAGTAAAGAGCCTTAACAAGTTTTATGTACTTTTGTGGCATGCCTTTCAATGAAGGACACTGCCATAGAACTTCACGGTATACAGAATCAAATGCCGATTCCAAGTCAAGGAAAACCACTATTGTCGGCCGCAGAAAGGTATGTCTGTGTTCTAGGATCTGACAAACGGTGAATATCTAGTTTATGCAACCGCGACCACGTCTAAAACCAGCCTGATTTTCTCGTATTTGTAGATCACGAGTTGCATTTAGGCGTCTGATAATTACAGAAGCTAGTATTTTAGACACTATATTTGTCAAACTAATTCCTCTATGGTTATTGCAGGACGATTTTGACCCTTTCTCATATACTGGGACGATTAACGATCAACACCAGTCAGACGGAATTATGTCAAGTTCCCAAATCTTAGTCAAAATATCAGTCAGTCTGGTTATCAATGTGGGACCACCTTCCTTAAACACCACTGGGGATAATCCATCTGGACCTGCTGCTTTGCCTCGCTTTAGATTGGCTATAGCTTTTTCGACTTGGACAAGAGTCGAGGGACCTAAGTCGACTTTCCATTTTGGCTGTCTCGGAATAGTGGGAAGTTTTAGAGTAGCTGAAGGCCAACTGAACTGTTCCTTGAAGTGTTCAGCCCATCGTTCTAAACGTCTAGCGTTCTATCTTTTTCAAAGATCGTCTCACTAACGCTGGATTTTCTAACCCCGGTTTCTTTTATCAACTTGAAAAGTTGTCTAGTGTTACCTACTGCCGCTGCCTTTTCCATTTCCTTTGCTTTCGTCACCCACCACTGCTCACGGTCGTTTCGCAGACTTTTCGTCAGTTTATGCCTGATTACACGTCGCTCATCATCGTGTTCGGAGCCCGATGGGATAAGTCTTCGGGAGTCTATTAAATCAACAGAAGCCATTGAGATCCATTGATTTTTCTTGACATGTTGATTTAAGTCCTTGATAGATATCATTGTAGATGCCATAGCTGCTTGGACATCTTGCCACGCATCTTTATAATTGCCTAAGTGATTCCTCAGTTGTTCCTGGAATTTAATCTTGGTTGTTTCATTACTAAACTGAATTCTAAAAGGTTTTCCTGTGGTAGTTTTTCTTCGCCCAATAAGACGTAAGCAAACGCGTGCTCACACTAGAGAGTGGTCGGAATCCAAACATGTACTCCAGAAAGATCGGCAATCTTCTACCGAGCCTCTCCAACGGTGACTAATAGCAATATGGTCTATTTGAGTCCACCGTTGAGTAGGGCGAGGAAGTCTCCATGTTAAACGATGTCGCTCCTTATGCTTAAAGTTCGTGTTGGCTAGAAATAACCGATTATCTGAGCAAAGCTGCAGCAGACGGTAGCCTTTATCCGTTCTCTGAGCTGGAACACTGAAGCATCCACCTAAATGTCTTTCAGATTGGTTCAAGCTACCTATTTGAGCGTTAAAATCACCAGCCAAGATTACCAAATCTGAGTGTTTGGCCCTATGAAGTAGCTCAGAAAGTTTTCTGTAAAATTCATCTTTCACTTCATCCAGGCTGCAGTCGGTGGGAGCGTAGGCAGAGACAACGAAAAGACAACGGCGTGTGTCCCTATTTTTCCGAGTTCTTACTGAACCATTTAGTCGAACGGCACATAGGCGACTGTCGACAGGAATCCATTCAAGAAGCGCCTGTTCTGCTTTCATACTTAACGCAATACCTACACCGGCGAGCCCACGAGAAGTTGCTGTTGAGTCACCAGATAAACGAAGAGTGTATCGCGAAGGTTGTTCATTCTGACTAGGTGAGGTCAAGTGAATGACCACGCCAGGATCCTGTATGCGTGTTTCGGAGAAACAACATACATCAATGGCGCGGGATTCTAATGTCCTAGCTAGGGAGGTTTGTCGCCCAATTTGACATAGGGTTCGTACATTAAATGCACCAATGTGGAGTTCGGAGCATGGTCTTAGTATGCTCGGGACGTTATTTCGTGGGCCGGAATCGTTAGCACTAATGACACAGGAGGAAGTTGAAGATAAGGATTTAGGCTTAAAGGTGGGGGCATGATAAACATTAAGAATAGGAGTTTGATTAAAATGGCGGTGATCTTGCGTGTTGTTAGCAGTATGAGGGCGGTTATCTCTTCCCAGTTGCCCATGCTGTGAAAGGGTTCTTCTTGATGTACCTGAAAAGCAAAATGTATTAGGGTTGGTCTGAAAGACCTGGGAGCGTGACCGCAGTACCCAAGGAAAAACTACTTGAGGCCGGTCACACACGGCTTTTTGAGAGAGGTTTTCGTTGTTGTTGTAGCTCCGTACTTGTTGAGGCCTTACTGCCGGAGACGGAAATCCGTGTAGGGTGAGGTGTGCATTTTTAGGGTCGACCTTTTTTAACCCCGCCCTTCCTTTGTGGAAAGGCAGCATCGCTGCTATGCTGGTTGTCCGAAGAAAACACCTTACTTCTGTCACACCTCTGTATAGCCGGCAGTACGACTTCGTCCTCGGACCTTATATTTGCTGCTTTTGGTCTCACCGCTCTACAACCGACCTGCCTGGCGTGGTAGGACCTAGAGGAACGATTGTTCCAGCCAGTATAGCCCGATTGAGTCATCACGATAGGCAAGCCCGACCACCACGTCAAGGTAGCAGCACGGTCGGGACTTTCTTGAGATGAGTTATCATCAATATTTATCAACTTCATTTCTTTCCTACTGGCGATGATTCGTCTAAAACCGTTGCATAACGAAGTCACGCTCATTTGACATTTTCCGTAGGTCTTTGTATTATGCGTTTTTAATTATTCACCTGATCTTACTACTTATTATATAAAGTCATAATTTAATGTACAATATTTATTTTACTTTAGAGTACACTTGAAGATTTAGCAGTTGTCGATCCCTTACCATTAGAAAAGTTTTTACGAGAAGGTAACTTTGCCATTTCACCGTAAATACTATTACTAATTTCTTATAGGACAGAAACCGAAAGAAGACAAAGATGATGAATATCAAACGCAAGATGTGGAGGAGAATTAAAAAAAGAAAATAGATAAAGCATTGGTAGACATTGAGTTATGCAAATTAATCAGAGCATAAAAACATTCTCCACATACAAAAATCCATTAAATCAGAAAATAGAACAAATAAGAGCTGTGTCATAAAGAAGCAATTTATTATAAATAAATAAAGCATTTTTAAAAGTAAAAGCCTAATTACCTTGTTGTATGAAGTCGTTTTTTGGATATTATATTTTTCTAGAAAGTTTATTCACCAATAAGAAGCAATTGAACTATAAAAGGACAAACTTATATTAAGCAATTCATACGTATTCATTTGCATTTATTAGAAATATAAGTAATATGATTAAAATAATTTGCAGAGTGAGCCGATCCATCCATTCAGACACCAGGAAACAAGACCAATGCCTCATTGAACTTTGCGACTGATCTTTTTAGACTTATCAGATATCGGTCTTGGTTTATTATCAGCTGCTATATGTCGTTGATATAAGCTAAGGTAAAACACAAACATGTTCAGGTTAGTTGATTTGACTTAGTAATATATATATATATATATATATATATATATATATATATATATATATAATGTTAATTTCACCAGTAAATTAAAGCAGAATGGATCTAATATCTAAGCTAAAACAAAATTCACAGGGAAAAGTACTTTTCCGTAAGAACGAATGTGCAATTTATGAACACTAACAAAGTGCATTGAAGAATTTTGTTGACCTTGGTCATCTGATCTACAATCCCCACGGTTGCCGCCACCTAGGCGTGATGATCAGAGTTGCTTATGAGGTGATCTAATTAAGTAGTACTGGTTGAAACAGTCGTTGCATAAAGTCTTACCATATCTGAAAGGTTACTCAAGGCGTAGCGAACCTAAGGTTTGACGGCGAAGTCGTATTGCCAACTGTAGAGAGGTGTGACGGAAGTATGGTGTTTCATTGAGATAAGTAGTATAATGAAGGAAGAGCAGAGTTAAAAAAAGGCTAGCCCTAAAAATCAGCACCTGAACTTACTCCATCTTTGGTGGTAGGGCCATAACAAGTAAGAAGCTATCACAACAAAAACTACTGACAAAAAGGCTGTGTAACCGAACTCAAGCATATGTTCTCTGGGAGCTGCTGTCGTATTCTTGGGTCATTAGGACTAACCTTAACTCTATTTGATTTTCAGGTACCTCAAGAACCCTTCCATGGCGTGGGTATCCGATCTCATACTTTTGACAGCATTCGAGATCGCTCTAATCACAAACAAGTCTCCAATCCCCCACTTTCATTCGCGACTCTTATTTGTCTTACACACGTAAAAATAGTGCTAATGGTTCGGGTTCACGAAGTTATATCCCAAGCTCTCTATACTCTAACTTCATGTTGGTGCTCTCGACGTGCAAACCCTATGTCAAATCAGTTATGAAGCCTTGCTGACTAAAGCCTCAGAATCTCTTGCCACTGTCTCCAAAGTACGCATACATAATGGCGGCGTGGTCATTCACTTGACTTAATTTAATGAACATAGAAAAACAAAGCGATATACGCTTTGTTTATCTGGGTACCCAATAAAAAGTTCTTGTGTCCCTGGGAGTGTAAGTATAGCAGTAAGTTTGAAAGTGCAACGAACTTCTTGATTGAATTAGCTAGGAACCTTATCGATAATAGACAGGAAGTTTATTTCGAACAAGCTTAGAATGTCTCTAAAGCAGCCATTAATGCAGTCGCGATATCTGTATCCAAAGTATATTAAAATATTAGGATTTCGAAAACTCTTACTGAGCTGATGGAGACTCGGAAACTTATTCTGGCAGGTTCGGAAAACGAGCGAAGATAATACAAATCCGGACTGACAAAACGCATGCAAAAGGATCGTGAGCAGTGATGAGCGATAAAAATCAAAGCGGCGGAAACGGTTGCGGCGACAGGTCATTTTGGATAGCCGACCAGACTCGTCAAGGAAGCCGGCATCAGAAAGATGGCTGTTAATGAGACTAATCCTAAAAACGAACTAATGATCCAGTTTTTGCTCAAGGGATCTAATCGATGGGTGGAGTGCTTTTGGAACAATTCAAATGGACTTCAGTTACCGTTTGGTTATCGATTGTTCCTAAACTATCATAGTGGAAAATTGACCGAAGTCTCCACAATGCTTACAGAAGTGGAAACGACTGTAGGTGAAGTGATGGTAAGTAGAATCATGCGACAAATTGAGTACAGGTACCTTTAAGGATGATGGTCCAGTTTTAGCACGTAAATTAACTGATACATTAGCTAATGTCTGAGATTTAGACGCAACTCCAACTGATTGGTCTCGATTACTGGTCGTCCCTATATTATAAAAAAGGATAGAAATCCTTTTGCGGTAACCAACAGAGAAATCACACTGGAAAATATAGTGTCTATAACACTAGCTTCTATCATCATTTACTGTTACCTGAAGCTGGGAGGGGTCAAACTCAAGAAGCCAGGCTGGAAACAAATATTGGGGAGGATATATTGACTAGATATTCACCTTCTGTCGGATTCTAGGACATAAGCATATTTATTAGTGTTCAACAATGGTAGTATTCATTGATTTGGGAGCAGCCTTCGACTTCATGTATCATGAGGTTCTGTAGCAGACCATATCATTAAGAGGCGTACTTAAGACACATAAACCTTATGAAAGTTCGAAGTGAACAAAACTGGTGGGGTCAGGGCTTATGGAGGACTGTCATCAAAATTGTCAAACTCGAATAGTATTTGTTGATGCCTTTCATTTATCTCCCCCCCCTGTTTGTTGAATTTCATCAATGAACCCTACCTTGGAAACTACACTTTCTTGACTTAACTACTCAATAAACGACCTCCTACCAGGAAGTTCTCTTGCCGACTTACGATATACGGATGATAGCCCTCAGCGGTAAAAATGTGCCAATGTTTTGAATCTCCCGAACAAACTTCAGCAACAGTCCAAGTATGATTGGGGTGAGTTTCTTTTCGAAAACGTTACTTCACAATTGGTAACCTTTATCTCGAAGATTGGTAATAGCAAGTGACGTAGTTGAGTGTGTAAACTGATTCACTTGTCGCGGAAGTATCATTAATCTTGATGAGTCCGAGGATTCAGAAAGCTCGTCTGGCTTTTACCGACTTGCGACACTTGCGGAGTGGGGGAGATATCCGTCGCAGATGTCCGATTTGTTTATAACCCATGGATGAGAAACATTAGCTATGAAATGAAAAGACACGCGCAAACTGCAGATCCTTGATTATAGGTGTCATCGAAATATCGCCCATGTATCATCAAAAGATATAATAATAAAAAAAAGTATATCAATTGATGAGGTTGTGAATCAACATCGAATGAAATAGTTGAGACATACATTGCAGATGACCAGTCACTGCCTGCCTCGTCGGACGATATTAATCGATGTAAGAGTAGGGTGGAGGAAAAGTAGAAGAGGCTAAATCAAGACGTGGAATCAGTTGATGTAGTCTCTGGTTGTTGATATAAGTCATGATGGTAGGTGCGTACAATCAGGTTAGGGTCTGCATGATAACCACAATAAGTGACTAGAGACACTGAGTAACATGGCTTAGAAGTGGTCAAAGTAACTAAAGTGTATTCACTCCTTATCTTCTCATAAATTTCATGTTCCAAGATTTATTCGCATTTACCTACACTGGGTTTTATGCTAATGAATTAGATGCTGGATTTAATTGTAATTGCCATACTACTCATGAGTAGCTGAATGTTTATGTAATTTTGCAGCCTGTATTTCATCGGTTAGTTGTGACTGAACTTTCAAGATGTTATTTTCTATTGATTGGAACATTGTCTGACTGGCTAGCCATTTTGTTTTGGCATTTTTACACTAGTGTATACAAGGTACAGATTGCTGTAACTGTTTTGTTGTTGTTGCTTCATCATCTTGAATGCAAGTGACAAGTAAATTAATAATTATTTATTGTAGAACCACATAAGATATTTATCCCTTTGCCAATATATAAATATTCCAAAAACTCAAGACAGTCTTTTGACTTTATCGACTTCGGTAGCACTATTCCAGTGAATCTAAAACGATGTCAAGTGAACCTAACAATGTTAATGTTGTGAATTTGACATCATCCTATGGTAACTTGGACCTATGGGCACATGTTAGGTTCTACGCTCCCACGACTGACTGATGTAAAATATCCCGTAGGCTATACATTTCTCTTTTTTATAAACTTGCTACAAATGTTAGGACTACTGCTAAGTCTCATGAAAAATGATATCTTATTTTTATGCAAGAATACTGCCTTCAAATTTATTAAACTATTAACTCATATACTAGGTAAACATTTGTGTGCATAGTTTTAAGCTGTTTTCTCAGTAAAAGTGGTGGCTAGTGATGCTACCCAGTTCTTAAAACTGCAGTAGTTGAGAGACGGTAGGCCTGTGACCTGGTTGCTGAGGGTCAAACAATTTGACCACTGCTAAGTTACTGCTCTAGAAAAATATAGTTGATAAACTCCATTAGAACCTCTTGTTGGTAGTGAGAGCTCGATTATGAGGTTGTGTATATGAGTGGGGAATCAAATAACTCTACAATAATCATAAGGATGACAACAAAACATTAACGCGCAATAACCTGTCTGTTTAAAGTATATGTTTGTTTTACATTAAAGTCATTTTCACTCTCATTACGCTAAAAGCTAGCAAGACTAATTGAAGCGATTTTGTAAAAGCGGTACTCTTACTGGAAAGCTCACAAAATACGTCATAAGAACTTTCAACACCATGATCATAAAGCATGTCAAATACGATGAATACGTAGACGATAGAAAGTCTAGCACAAAAATATATCGCAACAATCCAAAACTTACAATTTGTAGGTCTCTGACCGAATGTAATCAAATACGTGAGAAAGACCAACTTGCAATTGGTCCTCAATCGGTGAAACCCAATCATTGCCTGACAGTTTAGCCACTTGTTTAGGGCCGCAAAGATCGAGGACACCTTGAAAATAAAAACAGCAGATCAAGAGAAGCCCCTTTCTTACTTTGATTGAATAACTAAGTAATAATGTGAAGTAGTGGAGAATCGAAAAATATGCCACAGAAGTGCTATTTCACTTACACAGAACACTGAAACAATAGGTTTGCATATAGACTAATCACTTATCAAGTAAAAATTCATGTACTTCGCTAAGAGCCGCAATGTTTATGTGCAGTTTAGTAGTGCTATGCAAAGTGCCCAAACCGATGGAGATGAGTTTCAGAAGTATAATTTATTGGTTAGAAGTGTAGTACCGTATCACTGAGATTTACACCAACAGAAAAAGTGGGGGGATTTTTATGTTAGCAAATAGAACATTAGATTTTATCGATTGTCTAACGGTGAAGTTTCCTCCTTAACGTCTAAAAGTAAGGTCATATTTATGTTATCTAGAAGTACATACTTCTGATTACACTTCACCTACAACTTTCTTTTGCTAACGAGCTCAATGAAATTCGTGTTAGTGCCCTTCAGTAGACCTTTTGGATAGTATGTAATGATTTCAATCCGTATGATTTGGTTATCAAAACTCAAACATTTTTTACTCATCCTGATTTCCTTCCAAACACAGTTTTGTCGATGACGTGGAAATGGGACTTGTAGTTGAATTCTCAATTAGTTCTTTCCATAGCACATTAACAAGCTAAAGAATAATCTTTTATCAAACGAGATTTGCGTATTGGAACTACTCAGAGGAGAACAGCCAGGAATATAATTAGTTGGCTTGTAACAGAGGGGGGAAAAGTTCAAATGTATTTGCGAGTATGCATAACTATACGAAAGCATATTCCATACAAATGTAATAGACGTAAAAGCACCACTGACGTTATGTTTAGCAAATGGGTTTTGCATTTTCTGTGGATTATATCCCAACCCCCTTAATGTACTGAACACTTCTTATCAATACAAATGGAATGAGCCACTGGGAGAGTAATGCTTCTGTCAAAACCGATGCGACTATATATGTAGTATGCAGAAGCACAAAAGATAATAATAAGAGTAATGGCGAATTAGCTTACCTAATTCAGGAGGTAGTACAGCAAGGCGATTATTCTGAAGATGTAGCTCCTTTAATCTAGTAAGTAAACATATTTCTGCTGGTAAAGACACAAGATCATTGTCACGAAGAGCTAACTGATTTAACTTTATTAAAATATTAAATCCTTACTATTTCTAAGTTTACGAGTTTGCCAATACCCGATGGGATATGCTCAAAATCGTTGTCTGACAAATACAGTGCTCTCAGTGTTACCAGATTGAAAAAATTATCAGGCAAACTAGTTTCTTTTAAGTTATTATATGTTAAATCGAGAATTTCGAGGGACGGAAAAGCACCAAAGCCGCGAGGTAAAACAGACAGTTTATTCATTCTTGTGACTGTAAAGAGAGCTATATAGAACTGTACCTACCCAAGATTTAATGATCGTAAGTAAGTTAACTCCACAATTTTTGGAGAGATATTCTTTAAAACATCTTTAATGGGAAAAAATATTACCAACCATAATACAATTGTTGAAAAGGTTTAAGTGTTCCAAAGTTTGTAGTGTTGATATTTCTTGAGGTACTTCTAAAGCAAAAATTGTAGGCAAATAACTTTCAACACACCTGTTATTTTATTGTGAGATAGAGTTAGGGAACGTAAATGATCCAGCCTAGCTAGTGAGATTATTATTAAACACAAAAAATGAGGTACCAAGCTCTGGGATGTACGGAATTGAAGTTAGATCCTTACGGATAGCCTCTAATGCATGCTCTTTTCCATCGCGCACATCCTCTATCGCTTTGCGAAAGTTCTTTAATTTGCTAGATATCATATTATCAGCAAAACACTATAACAAGAGCATAACCAATACCCTGAAGACAAAACAAAAATAGGAGAAACACTTGTTATTATGGTCATATAATAGGATAGGATTTCGTTTTTAAATAGGCATGAAGAATGAATCAGAGCAAGAAAATCGAGGAGACAGAAAGGTGAGTACAGTAACATTTTTATCTACTGTTACACACTTAATAGCATGCAATATAATAATGGTGAAAAGAATCAATTGAAGCAGTGAAAATTACAGAATCTTAAAAATGTGACATGATACTAAATAAATATATATATATATATATGGTGATAAGACAAATAAGTATGAGCCACCAATAGATGATTAGCACTCTGCCTAACTCGACTCTTCCGCGTAGCACATCTGTAGACTTGATGACCCTGAGTAGTGTATGAGTATCTTATGAAAAAATCATTTCCTGAATGATACAAGTACAACGGACAACTGATGGATACTATGACAAAAGCTATCAGCGTAAAACCTCGTACTTGCTAGTCGTAAAGGATGGATTAAAACCCTACTGGAAAAAGTATATTGAGATATAACCAAAATTCTAGGTATTTCAGTTTCATCAGCTGTAAGCTAATATCGACCAATGTCTCAAGCACCTGTTGTGCACACGAATTACATCAATCCCAAAAAATTCTACATAGCGGAAAATCCGAGACTAGTAGACTTATTACACTTCTTGTAAACTCCTGAGAACTATCAACAATAAAATTTTGGGAGGTGACGGGAAACTACAGACAAAATACTGAGACGCCCAAGAACGAGAACATGTTAGATGGCTTCTAACAAGTCAACAAATCTAATAAATACTTTCACTTGGTTACTGTGAGCCAATAGCAACCAGGTGATAGATTAAACTGAAGCATTTAGTGAGTCACTGTAACCAATCACCTCGCTGATATGCATAAACTTATGTTATTCATAGGAAGGCAGCTTCAGAGAATAAGCAGATAACATTGCTCGTTTTCTCGGAGATATTCCCAAGACTTATAAAGCATCTCACGTCCGGATTCAATAACTTTGCAACAACACAGCATAAACCAGTTTATTTCTTTGTGCTCCCATCTTGATCGTGACAAAAAGAACATGTTTACATGGGGAAAAAGTAGTGAGTTGACTACAAAACCACGATGAAACATCCAGGCTCTGGCTTTTTGTGTCTAACCTAAAAGTACGTTAACTACTGGAGGAAACGTGCAGATGTATCTGCACACATGTACATACTCGAGTACCGTGCAAGAATGTGAAAAAGAAAAAAGGTAGGCTGACGACTCGGTAAGAGTTTCAGATGCAACGTCACTTAATAATCGAAGTGACTTATCAATGTGCTGAGTTATATAAGCGTGAAATATCAATAACCCGGCAGGTGCAAGCCAATTACAGCGCAAACCTTAATTTGGGCGGAAATTGGTGATATTCAATATTCGATCTAACGTGGTAAACAAAATTAAACTAAATTATTTCTTTTCGCCTACATCTTGATTCCAAGGTCCTGTCACAAATCCTTGGTAGTGTCTGATACGAAAATTCTGGTAGTTCGAGTATACTTTACCCTTGATGACGGATTGGGATTATATTCAACTGACATTTAATTTCTATCTTGGCAACTAATCAGAAGCATACCGTAATAGCGAGCTCTACCAGCTCTGTTGTATCATCTGTAGCAGTACATAATCCCCAAAATAAATAGTTACATAGGTCCTCGACATTGATGCCGACCATGTTTGTTTTAGTGGACACGACTAGCTGAAAGCGCTCGGTTACGCATCATCACCAGATCACGTCACACAACACCGTGGGAAATATCTCCCTCTCTAGTAAGCCAGCCTAGACGTTTCTATCCCATTGACGCCCTACTACTGATCAAATATAGCTTCTCTTTCATCCTTCATTGCCTTCTGATTTATTCGCATTCGTAAGGGTGGATTCAATCGTTTGATGTTGCTCTGGTAATACGACAAACGTAACTTGATCATATATCGGGTGCACTTCACATCAAACATTTTAAAGCGTATGTTTCGTTATTTACATGTCCTTGTTGGCGTTTTAGTGTTTCCTCAATGTTTGATGTTTCAGTGTTAAGAAATTTCATTATTTGTCCAATGTATTTTCTGCTTCTGGGAAAACTTTATCCCGTTGTCGTTTTACTATGCTTTAAGTCATAAGGGCCATGGTATTTGTCTGGAATAAGTTTCTTCGATTTTAAAGAGCCGTTTAGAGTTTTCTCCGTTAAAAGCGTCAACTTGTATGTGATAATTATGTCACTACTGGCTTAGAGTTTCTGTATGTCTACATAAAGACGAAATTGTCCTGAAGAGCTTTCCTGAGCTCACTGCCTATAGATTTATAAAAGACGTAAAGAAATTAGTATACTTTGTTATTGTCTACTGTATTATGGAGGATCTTTCTCTGTCTCTAAGTCCTTGAACACGATTAACAGTTAACACAAGGGATGATATTGATGAATTTATGTAGAATTAACATTTCACAACATAGAAAGACGTTTGTGAGGTTAGATCTACTACAAAAGGTTCTTTGTGTTTAGCTTTTGTTTGTTTAATACTATGTAAAACTGGGGTACACTCATTATGTCGTAAGGTGAGCAAGTCGAATAAACATAGCCCGAAATTGTACTACCATTATGTTGTATATATTTACTGCTTCAGCCATGAAATGAAGGGCATGAGACATAGTTAAAAACTAAATAGGTAACTTACTGTTATTATTGATTTAAATCTTTCAGATCTAGTTTCACTGGTTACGAAGCTCTTTTAAATTCAATATGAGTACAGCCGATTCGTGATAACAGTGTACGATGCTCTACATAGCTCTCTATGTGACAAAAATATTTAACAAACTATCCTTAGTACGAAAGGCGTATAGAAGACCAATTGAAAGTTGTAGTCCCAACAACTCAAGTTCGCCTGACTGTAGAAATCATTAACTATGTCAATGAGTACAAAACTATAATCTTAAGCAACTACAAAATTCTGTGCATCGAGTAGCCAAAAGTAAATTGTCTGCGTACAAGCTTACCGTTTGGTTGTGGTATAATGAATGACGTTTAAGAAGTGCATGAAGATTATGGTGGTGTCAAGTAACTCGTGTTGCGTTTAGTGCCCACTGTCATATACGAACATATGAACGTTTTCCGGAAGTAGGGTGTATTTGTTCTATATATAACACTAACAGAAGGGCATAAAGAGGCAAGTTTAGTTATTTGATGCCGCTTGTCACACGTTATTTCAGTTAATATTAACAGATAATTGCGATCGTGGATGTTTAGTAATATTCGCTTGGTCTAAGTAAAACCGGAAGGATAATTTAGTATGAATTTTAGATATGTTTAAGTGGTCATGCATGATACAAGTGAAACGGAGACTTTTATGATAAATTTTCCTATATTAGACAATTCAGCATCCGATAGACAATCTAGTTTACTCTATTCGTGATTTAAGCGTTTACACATGAATGAATAATAGTTTTTATTTTCCAATTAAGCCGAAAATTATGTTGCCGAGTCACGTGGTGTAAATATACATTAATTACCACAATATTAACATTGGTACATCCGTTAAATACATATTGTTTATTCGTATCAAGCTTGCTATATTATGCCATGCAGGCGGCTACGGATTTGCAATATGTACAGTCAACCTGTAATTTACGATTTTAAACCAAGTGATTTCATTCCACTCGCCTCTTGAGTATCGCGGTCGCGGTTTCAGGACTTTGGATTCTTCCGGTAGTCGGATTGCTACACGGCCGCTCTTGCCATGGTAATTTAAGCTGGTTTTCATGCTTTTCTTTTTATAAGTTTATTTCCTTATGCTCGCTTCTCTTCTTCTTCCCATCGACCTCTCTTTTTTTCTTTAATTTTCTTTTTTTTCTATTTTTTAAAACCCTCGTAATGCATCAGTCTCTGCTCTTCGTTCCACTATAGGTAGTCTCGTCCGTGAGTAAGGCTTAAAAGAATACCCCGGAATGAATAAAGGTAGGGAGCGATAAAGTTCAAGGTTTAAAACTAATATCAAGTTTTTCAACCCCTGTTTCAGGAGGCTCTAGGTACACCACAGTGAAACACATAGTCATCTGGTTGTCCTTTGAAACGAACCAAGTTGGAGGCTGCGGTTGCTTCCTCTGGCTGAGTGTTTCTGATGAAGCAAACTCTTAGTGACAAGATATTCGCCTTCAACCGTGGTCGTGCCTCCTGATGGCCAATATTTCATGGGTTTCTTGAAAATGTATGAGCATGTGGAGCGGCTAGTATTCTTTTATTTGGATGTTCAGGCATACTTATTATACTACAAACAGTGATTAGGTCTTCCTTCAACAATCTGTAGCTCTAGGTAAACAGCCTCAGCTGTCGTAGTTGGTCAGATTAATATTTATTCCGAAGTTCATTTGCGTAATTTGATGCTTGTTACAGAACTCTATCCAGGTCGGCATCCATTATAGGGGTTTCGGGGGGTGCGACAATGTTATAGCATTCTAAAATACTGTTTCACGTATGTCCTAAATACTACGAGGAGCTGATCCTGTACTAGCATGTTCAGCTGCCTACGGACTCGGTGTAATGTGGCATCTACTTCATGACATTCACTTGGTTGATTCTCTACACTCCAACCTGTCGGTGTAAGTTAAGCTTAGGTCTCAGCCTTTGAAGATGCTATTTAATATAATTAATCGTTGCCCGCCTAGGGAATAGTCTGATTGAGTAACGTCTGGAGTGCGGCACTGAATTACATGGCATTTATGTAGGTTAAGAGTCAGGAAGTTGTCTCCTGTAAAAAGTTCTCTATCCTAGCCAGGTCCTGTTGTGGGAGATTCGTGTACCCCCATTCTTTCTCATAACTCACCACAGTTTTGCGTCGTCCGCATATATAAGAATGGACGTGGTCGCAGCAACTTAGGTCACAAAATCGGGAAGTACCTAGGCTCTATAAGGTCATTAGTGAAATTTAAGAACAAAATTGGTGGCCTATGATTTGCATAGGGTAACTGGCATCGACTTGCTGATTGAGTGGCCAGAAAACCAAGCTCTGTGGTACTCCAAAAGTGGCCGGCTTCCAATCTGAATACGCCATATTTACCTTAATATAATGCTTTCGCCCCAGCAAGTAATCCTATTCATAAAAAACTCCTAAAGAAATTCATTTTCCCATCTATCTATTAATCTAACCTCTGTTGCATCTAGAGTAGTGGAAAAGATAATCAAGGAGGAATTACTCCAATAATTTCACAATATTTTTATGAGTGGTTCTGAAGGTGTTAGTTCCACATTTATTAAACACCCAACAGCTAGAGACGGAAATCTATGAAGTAAGGTGAGGCGTGCATCAACTGACCGAACCTTTTCTAACCCCCCTTACGCCTTTGTGAAAAGGTAGAATTGCTAATATCGCTACCATTCTTTTGTCTCAGCCTTAATACATCTGGAAATACGCAAGCAAAGCAAAAAGCAGGACAAAATATTTATTCCGAATTCACTTAACGTGCGGGGATTTAGAACGCAAACTTTAAATACTTACCGATAGGACGTCAACAATAAATATTTGATTGCAAATTAGATACTTATCCATAACGTAAAGGATTTGTTAAAGCTTACTGTTGTTCGCTTCGTAACATACTATTATCAGTGGTTTGGCAAAAGATCATCTTGAAGATTACAAACAAATGAGAAAAATATTGGAAGTTTCGTGAAAACTTACCAATTTGATCAATCGGTCTAGTAATAAGGGATATCTTATTAATCTGGTTTTAGGACATTCTGTAGAAAAGAAATGTGGAAGTAGATTTAAAACAGAAACTAATTGGAATGACTAGATTGTATAATAATCTAAAAGTTGACGTACAAATTCCTGTATACGCACACAAAATGAATGCATACATGACTAACAAAGTATAAACTCTGAGAAAACAATCATGATTGGTTTATTCGTGTGAACTTTAAAAACACACGCGCGCTACGAATCTGACGGAGCTTAATCCCAAGATCCTTAGGATTTCCTTATTACATACATACACTAAACAGCACTCGAAAGTATACATGGCCAACAAACCTTTACGGACTATCTGGTAGATTACTTGAAGCACACATCACCTCTTAGATTTATTAAATACAATCTCAAATATGCTGCATACACCCACTAACCACATAATCATTGTCGCACATATAGTGACTGATTCCATTTACTAAAATTACAAAACGAAACATTATCCGTCATTCCAATAAATCACACACATTATCTCTTTCTTGGGTTTATTGATTCAATTCGGTGAGTTACTGTGCTTAACTCGTATATTTGCCTATTATTTATTTTCTGTTCCACATTTGCCATAGAATAAAAGTATATTTACTCATATTATTATCTAATCGCATCCCTTGTAAAACCTGACTGGTTATAATGTCTACGGAAATCTTCCCAACATCTAGTTCCAAGCGTCCGGCAAAACGCAGAACAAGGCTTCGGTCCTACACCCCCACCGATCCACAACTAAAAAAATCCAGCGTCCCACACGATGTAAGTCAAATAGAACCTAACGAACATGTTCCCGTCGTCATCGTCGAAGACGTGATGAAGTCTTTCCTAACTAGACAAGATGCAGGTCATTGAAAGCATAGTGACGACTTGAAAGGCCTTTATGATAACCTTAAGATTCTCAGCCCTCTCAAATGCCTCATCAATCCAGATAATACTGAAACATCATATCATTTTAATGTAATGAACAATATCATCGACTATGTAGCTTCCGAAGTATTTGAATGCATTAAACGCTCTAACAATGTTATAATGTTAAATGCTTCCGATGCCTGTCCTCTAGAAACTATGAAATGTAACCTTCTTAAAGCTAGCAATATGACTAACGCCCCATGCTCATGTACAAGACTGAATAAAGGCCCCCATGGCCTAAGTACACCGGTACTATTCAGATTCAACACACCAACGGAAGCAAAAGAATTTCTAGATTCATCCAGTATGATTCGACTAGACCCTGTGTTCAAAAACATAAAGTTAGTACCAGATAGGACTCCCTGTCAACGTATGTCGGGCAAGTCCAGCAAGAAAGATCTATTGTTTAAGCGTCACGATAAATCTAACATCGATAGCTTAAAAAGTTTACTTGACAAGAAGATTATAAAACCACATCCCTCAAAAGCATCGGTTGTACCCATTAAAAGTCGAAATACTGTAAAAGCTATTGAGGAAGATATCAACAATACGCCTAGTACCCACGTTATTGACTTGGATTTACCAGTTCCAAAAAGCAGCACTCTGCGTAATAATGTTGGCAGGAAACTCAAGATGAGCTCAGTAACACCAGTTTTACGCTCATCAGATAAAACTACTAATAGCTGGGATGCTGCAACAAACATTAAAAATAATAATAGTAGCTACACACTAAACACCCAAGCAGTTGACTTGGATTCATTGGAAACAATAAGCAATGAGTTGGCCCCTACCGTTAGCTACAACACTTATACTAAGCCACAAACCCAGACATCTGACGACGATTTCAGTATCGAACACTTTATTCAGCCTGAAGGGCAAACAATAAATGGTAAGCCACAGGCTTCCCAAATATCATCACAACATCCATGGACAAGTAAAGAAAACGCACCCTCCAGAAAAACCTCTATAACACAAAATATACATAAATTCGACTATACAACATTGATAAACTGTCCTCGCAGGTGTGAGGGCATTCTTGGGCCTGCCCCACACATACCTGAACTCTGCTCGGCCGGCCAAAGAAACCGTATGAGACAGAACCATTTTTTTGCAATCACGCCGGTTCCCCAACCGGCAACCTCATTCACACTAGGATTCACTACAAATATTATAAAACTGCTTCCACTGCTTGCAGCTACCCTACTACTCCAGACGCAACTTTGATAGACGAAACAACCCAAGATACACCATCAAAGATCCACTCGGAGACACAAACATCAGCCAACCTATCAATAAACCGACTGACCGTATCGATTAAAACATCAGGTACCCAACCCGATGACAGTTCAAAGTCATTCATCTCAATTAATGCTATGACACCCAACTCGTTCAAAACACGTGTTCTGTTGCAGGACCTTACACATCACGAAAGGTCACAGTTGCTCGTCGTCTCAATTAATGCTAGGTCACTTATAAACAAAATCAATTACCTCAAATCTATTATGATCATTACTAAACCCAGTGTGGTATTGATTACCGAAACTTGGTGTAAACCAACTATATTAGACGACACAATTAATGTTGATAATTATACCCTCTTCCGAACTGACAGGCAAAACACTAGTGGAGGTGGCACCATAATCTACACGCGTTCCGATCTGAAGACCTGTAGGTTCAATAACGAACAACTAGGTGACACAGGGGATTCAACATAGGTAAGTATAGCCATTAGCTATCAAAAGTACCTACTTGTAGGATGTATATACAGACCACCCAACGCAGACAGCATCTATGACAAAAATCTAAGCACTCTGTTCTTCCTGGCCTCACAGCAACCACACGTATCCAAACTAATCGGTGGAGACTTTAATTTGCCGAACATCGACTGGATGTCGCCACACACTTCACAACGATTCTCAAAATTGATAGAGATGATAGAATTCAGTGGATGGACACAACAGGTTCAAATCCCAACTAGGGGCAACAATACCCTTGACCTCCTTTTTACTATTAACTTTAACCCAACCTCAGTTAATGTCAGCTCGGAATTTCACAATAGCGACCATAAAGTAGTAATAAGCACGTTTAATTACCAACCCACAAATAATCTCAACCCGAATGGACTTAAAAAATACAAATATCGAAGGTACACCAATAAAACGTAGAAGCATATCGAGGCACTCATTCGATGCATAAGATGGGACTCTTATCTCACTACTGGAAACATCGACACAGCCATCTCAGTCTTCTACAGCAATCTGATCAGTTGCTTAGACTGCATAGCCCCATACGTAGAACGAGTGTCTGATATTAACAATGCACGCTCACATATCTTGAAATGTCTTAGGAGAAAATTGAGGCACCTGAGGCTTCGATACTATAAGCATCATGACATAACCGCATTATATAATGTATTCAAAATAGTCGAAAATCTCGACAGTGCCCAGCACAAATACTTACTCAATATGGAAACAACAGCACTGAATAGTATCAACCCAATTTCATCAGTGATCAAGCTATTTAAATCTCGCCTTGATTCAAAATCTAATAAACCTCCCACACTATTCATCACAAAAGACGGTATCGACGACGACCCAGCTTCCATTAGCGAACAATTTAGTAGCTACTTCTCCTCATGCTGTTCCACAGAACCTGGAGCCACCGCAAACCCCGTATCCATGATGACATCTAAGTGTCTCTCTACAGTTGAATTTACCAGCACAAATATAAAGAGAGCCATAGCCACGCTAAAAAAATCTAATGACAATGGGCCTGATGGCATTCCTGCTTCCCTCATGAAATATGGTGGAAAAGATTTACCACTTCTCTGCCTGAAACTTTTTACTTTATCTATGGACAAAGGGCATTATCCAGCCATGTGGAAAACATCGTTCACAACTCCGCGATTCAAAAATGGATCACGCAACGTTATAGAAAATTACAGGCCAATTAATACGACATCCGTGCTGTCCAGAATCATGGAGAAAGTCATTCATAAACAGTTGTCATCATTCTTACTTTCGGAAAATCTGATCAATCCATCTCAACATGGGTTCATGGAAAAACGCTCTTGTGCTATATGCCACTTGAAAACTTTTGATAATATAACACTTGGAAGAGACAAAGGTTTCTCAATTATTGTACTTTATTTTGACTTCAGTAAAGCATTTGATTGTGTCCCCCACAACCTTCTCCTCTCAAAACTACACTCCTATGGCATACGAAATCCACTATTAAGTTGATTTAAATCATTCCTCACAGGGCGCCGCCAAATTGTAAGAATCGGCTCAAGCTACTCAAAGCCAGTAAATGTATCTAGCGGAGTTGTACAAGGAAGCGTAATTGGACCATTGCTCTTTCTTCTCTTCATCAACGATGTGTGCCAGCAATTTGTGCATGGTAAAATCTTCCTCTTTGCAGATGATCTAAAGGTTGCCTATTTATTCCCACCCACTACAAATGAAAACACCATTACTAAAATAATACAAAAGGAAATTGATAACTTATCACAATGGACCAAAATATGGCATTTCCCCCTAAACGTGCACAAAAGTGGATATATTTCCACTGGTCGCAGATGGAACCTCAGTCTCCACCTATGCGAAGTGCAAATAAAACCTCTAAGCGTCGTTCAAGATTTGGGGCTAAGATATACTGATAGCATTAACTTCTCGGAGCATGTTGCATTTCAAGCTTCCAAAGCGAGGAAGTTAACTGGGTTTATAAGAAAAAATTTTCTCAATTTACACTCGAAAATATTACTATACACAAAGTGTGTTCGTCCAATATTAGACTACGGTTGTCTACTCTACAGCAACTGTAGACGCTTAGATTTGATGAAAATCGAGCGAATTCAACGAACATTTATTAAGAGCTTATTATTTGACTACAGTACACAAACTTATCGCCAACGATGCGATAAACTAAAGCTACAACCCCTTTGGCTCCGACGCTTAAAACTAAACCTTACTCTCATGTACCGCCTTATTAGTGGCGCAACTTACGCGTCGACATCACAGCCCATCCTCTACGCCTCCACACATAACCTACGTAATAAGGAAAATACTATTACTATCCAGCGATGTCGCACTCAGCTACGCCAGAGCTTTATCACAGTGAGATATGCGACTCTATGGAATAAACTTCCCAAGCATATTCGCTGCAGCAAGTCGTTAGCCGCGTTCAAAACATTACTCCAAGGATACCTCTCAGGTGAAGGTCTATGCAGCCTCCTCAACTACCCTAAAATAACTGATCATATATATAAACATGGTCCCAGCTCCGTATAAACAGTTTTAAAATTTATCAAATATATTCATAATACACCATATGCCTAAGGACTCATAATTAATAATGCATATTTTCATATTGTTCCAATCTACACGCATACACCTTAATTCACTTATGCGAAAACTGATAATTTGATTACACCGACAATTAATCTTATCCATCTTTATATCATCAATTATACACCAATTCACTACTTCGATGACAATCTGATCTTTTAATTATGTTGGGTTCATTAGTTGTCTAATAATCCTATTCAACAGTGAATCCTACTGTAATTATCCATTGATTTTCAACACCATATACTTATTCATGTACACACACACAAGCACACTTCTTATTCAGAAATTTCACCCCTTTAATATCACTTGAGTGAAAATTCACAATTTCATCACACTCTTAATTGCACTGTATGACCTCTCCATTAATATAACTCTCTATGTATTTTATATGGTAACAGTGTATATTTCCATTCTGTTCCAATTCAATTTATTATTATTATATTGCTATAAGTGTTACTACTATTATTATCTGTCATCACTTATAAACTAATTCACTATTTCGATTACAATTTGACCTTTTAATTATGTTGGGTTCATTAATTGTTTAATAATCCTATTCACATTGAATCCATACTGTAATTATCCATTGATTTTCAACACCATATACCTATTCATGTACACACACACACACAAGCACACTTCTTTATTCAGAAACTTCATCCCTTTAATATCACTTGAGTGAAAATTCACAATTTCATCACACTCTTAATTGCACTGTATGACCTCTCCATTAATATAACTCTCTATGTATTTTATATGGTTAATAGTGCATACTTTCACTCCGCTGGATCTCTCCATTACTATAATTCTCTATATATTTTACATAGTTATTAGTGCATATTTTCACTCTGTTCCAATGTACTTTATTATTATTAGTATTATTATTATTATTATTATTATTATTATTATTATTATTATTATTATTATTATTATTATTATTATTATTATTATTATTATTATTATTATTATTATTATTATTATTATTATTATTATTATTATTATTATTATTATTATTATTATTATTATTATTATTATTATTATTATTATTATTATTATTATTATTATTATTATTATTATTATTATTATTATTATTATTATTATTATTATTATTATTATTATTATTATTATTATTATTATTATTATTATTATTATTATTATTATTATTATTATTATTATTATTATTATTATTATTATTATTATTATTATTATTATTATTATTATTATTATTATTATTATTATTATTATTATTATTATTATTATTATTATTATTATTATTATTATTATTATTATTATTATTATTATTATTATTATTATTATTATTATTATTATTATTATTATTATTATTATTATTATTATTATTATTATTATTATTATTATTATTATTATTATTATTATTATTATTATTATTATTATTATTATTATTATTATTATTATTATTATTATTATTATTATTATTATTATTATTATTATTATTATTATTATTATTATTATTATTATTATTATTATTATTATTATTATTATTATTATTATTATTATTATTATTATTATTATTATTATTATTATTATTATTATTATTATTATTATTATTATTATTATTATTATTATTATTATTATTATTATTATTATTATTATTATTATTATTATTATTATTATTATTATTATTATTATTATTATTATTATTATTATTATTATTATTATTATTATTATTATTATTATTATTATTATTATTATTATTATTATTATTATTATTATTATTATTATTATTATTATTATTATTATTATTATTATTATTATTATTATTATTATTATTATTATTATTATTATTATTATTATTATTATTATTATTATTATTATTATTATTATTATTATTATTATTATTATTATTATTATTATTATTATTATTATTATTATTATTATTATTATTATTATTATTATTATTATTATTATTATTATTATTATTATTATTATTATTATTATTATTATTATTATTATTATTATTATTATTATTATTATTATTATTATTATTATTATTATTATTATTATTATTATTATTATTATTATTATTATTATTATTATTATTATTATTATTATTATTATTATTATTATTATTATTATTATTATTATTATTATTATTATTATTATTATTATTATTATTATTATTATTATTATTATTATTATTATTATTATTATTATTATTATTATTATTATTATTATTATTATTATTATTATTATTATTATTATTATTATTATTATTATTATTATTATTATTATTATTATTATTATTATTATTATTATTATTATTATTATTATTATTATTATTATTATTATTATTATTATTATTATTATTATTATTATTATTATTATTATTATTAGTATTACCTGTCTTCTGTCATCACTTATAAACCGATTCTAAATTTTTATTACAACTTGACCATGTAATTATATTGGGTTTATTAGTTGGCTAACAAACCTATTTATGCAAAGTCTAAGCTACGACTACGCATTGAACTCTTTAAAATTATTCTTTCTTTTTTTCTTTTTCTTCTTTTTTCATTTTCGCTTTTTTCGTTTTTTTCTATTTTTATTTACACGTCCTACATTACGTTCGCGTTTATACTCTTAATACTACTTCGCTAATTTGATTTATTGAATTATTATACTCAACTGATGAAGCCCAAAATGGTATCTTCACAACGCTTATTTCAAATGAGTAGTATGTGATTAAAATAAATAAATAAAATCTCTCATTTTACATTGTAAAGTAAAAATTGAAGCTTGTAAACAAAACAGAACCACAATACTAGGTAGGGAAAATTGTGCTTATCAGCATTATTTTGCACAGTATATGTTATACAATTTTTAAAAATGATCAAAAGTAGGAAGCAACTTCATAGGAGGCATAATTACCATAAATACAGAACACTTTCTTAGAGGTAGGACGACTTCCGGAAGTTTTCCCCCCGATATACTACGAAAAAAAGATAAAAGCCTTCGCAAACAGTTGGTGTGTTCGAAATAGGTATGACAATATACCTACCACTGTCCGATAAAGACTCCAAAGGAGACTAATAAGTATGAACATTTATAGCCGACAATTTGTATGTTCCTCATTTAAAAAATAACTAGTGTATTCCACAATTACTCAGAAATCGATCACGCAACTAAACATTTGAACACAACCCTCTCCTGGATTATATCAATAATTATTATCATATAATTCAGTAATCAATTATTATTTATTGACATGTACTAGGTGCAGACATTCTGAGCAGAATTCACTTATAAAAGGTAGTTTACTACCTTGGAAATGCAAACTCTAGACCATTACGTCGTGATACATGAATTGCGTATTTGTGGATACATGATGTTACTGAAACCCTATAGTTTACATAAACTCATTCCCTAAACCATTATGTAAGAGCATACACTAACAATATATATATATATATATATATATATATATATATATATATATATATATATATATATATATATATATATATATATATATATATATATATATATATATATATATATATATATATATATATATATATATATATATATATATATATATATATATATATATATATATATATATATATATATATATATATATATATATATATATATATATATATATATATATATATATATATATATATATATATATATATATATATATATATATATATATATATATATATATATATATATATATATATATATATATATATATATATATATATATATATATATATATATATATATATATATATATATATATATATATATATATATATATATATATATATATATATATATATATATATATATATATATATATATATATATATATATATATATATATATATATATATATATATATATATATATATATATATATATATATATATATATATATATATATATATATATATATATATATATATATATATATATATATATATATATATATATATATATATATATATATATATATATATATATATATATATATATATATATATATATATATATATATATATATATATATATATATATATATATATATATATATATATATATATATATATATATATATATATATATATATATATATATATATATATATATATATATATATATATATATATATATATATATATATATATATATATATATATATATATATATATATATATATATATATATATATATATATATATATATATATATATATATATATATATATATATATATATATATATATATATATATATATATATATATATATATATATATATATATATATATATATATATATATATATATATATATATATATATATATATATATATATATATATATATATATATATATATATATATATATATATATATATATATATATATATATATATATATATATATATATACATATTCTGAATCCGAAACAGAACCTAAGTCAATCGGTTAAAAATGTCAGAAATGTCGATATGGCAACTGGAAATTATTTTAGGTACACATACACAAGGCACTGCAAGACATCTGTAAAAGTCTTTTAAAAAATAATGTAAAGGTGAATTACCCAGAAAGTGCCATAGATCCAAACGCTTACTGAAATTCGCATGCGAACAACGAGAAAGAAAATCAGTGAAACTAGGCTTCTGTTCACGCAATGCTTCAAAATGTTTACGCGCTTCATATAAATGAGCTGAATAATCCAAAAGGAGTTTGATAGATGAAGGCATTTTCTTAACGTAGTCCCCACAAATCGATTGAACATATTTTGATGCTGAATATGGATAACGGTTCAGTCCATAATCAAGGTAATCAGGTAGTGGCTTTGCTACTACTTCAAGACCTAACTAGTAAATGAACATATTTTGTAGAGATAATATTATTGGTTGTAATATACAACACAGTTCAAAGACATAAATGAGCCTGTACATCGTTTACTTTACTGTTTTTTAATCCAGTTTAAAATCAATTTAACGAAAGAATAAGAAGAGCCAATAACATTGTATAAATGTGCCGTACAAAACTGCCACAACGAAAACAACTTATCATGAAGTCTAAACAAAGCACGCAGAAAGTAGTTTAACCGGACAATCTGGGATACACCAAAAGGATTTTAGTCAATTAATCTCCTTACATACATGTAGACCGACCATTCAGCCTCTTGTCAAGTGTTTCTAAGAAAACAGATGATCATGCTTTATTTAAACAGGAATTATAAGATGAGCGTACTATTGAAGACATCAGACATATTTCACTCTAGTAACAATCACGCAAATCCCATTCTTATAAGTTCAGAAAGGTATGTAAATAAAATGCAATCGACTATATTTATTCATAAAAAACTCCTAATGAAATTCATTTTCCCATCTATCTTAAATGAATTTCAGACCTAGTATTTAATCACTCATTTGAAAATCCCTACGGACAGTTGTACTAATTTGTTCAAACTTCAGAGTAAATTGTGGTTTAACTAATAAACGAAACTTATATTATAGCATATAATGATAATAATAATTTATTCTCAAGTAACAATTTGTACTTGAGAGCATACCAGTTTACAGACATGATCAGAATGATATGGCATAATTGTATCAGAGTTTTAGCAGAATTACCGTTATGAAATTGACGATATACAAAGATATTAATTAATTAGGAAGCCAACGGTAGCTAGCTTCACAGTTTACAGTACTGCAGTACTAGAGGTATATTTTGTATTTCAGAACACTTCCAGTAAACAACCGCGCGCTTTTTGTCCCTGGTACTGTAATCTCAGGGAATAGATGCGAGAAAGCATGACGAACCATAGGGGCTATCCAGAAACAGGATAAGGCTGGTACTTTGAAGTTTGGTTAAGGCAGCCAGTTTGTGTGGGCTGGTCTTGAACGGTGAGTTGTTGGTGCATTGATTACGTTCCAGGCCAGCGTTTGGAGTAAGTTGCTTAAAGATCAGTTCTTTGCTAGTCCAGACCATAAACTCGGGAAGACAGTGACATAGATTATGCGATAGAAAGAAAAAAATAAATTTAATTAGTGGTATCAAAATAATCAGTTTCAAACTAGAATCTTCCGTTTTTATATTTTTTTACTACAACGTACATGATTTTAGTGTTAGCAGTCTTAGTACCCTAATAAGCCATTGTTTATTGATTCGAGGTTTAGTGGTAAGTCGTCGACGATTTGGTACAAGTCTTTTGATTCTAGATATGGGGAGATCAGGCGTTTGAATATTAGGATAGATTTAGTAGTGCGGGTATTTTGTGGTAGTTTACTCCAGATTTTGCTGTAGAATATGATAAAGAACTTACCGCGATGTTGTGTTTGGTATTTGTCGATAAGTAATGTTGCTTCGTAGTTCCGAAGATCGTATCTAGGCGTTTGGTTTCACATGGGAGAGAAAGCCGAGAATGATATTCCGTTGATTATTTTATAGAAGAATATTAAGTTATGTTGTAGTCGGCGACGACACAGGGGTTCTGAAGAGAGTGTTTCACATCTAGTCGTGTAGTCCATGTTTCCGTTAGTTGGCAGAATTCGACGTGTGAAACCTCTTTATACACTTTCGACGCGTTTTCTATCTATGCTATTCATACCCGAAAAGATAAATGAGCAGTACTCGAGTATAGGTCTTACACATATCTTAAACAGAGTAAGTTTAGCCTCCGTTGTATGGAAGTTTTTAAGAAGGAAGCCTGTTAAACTTCTAGTTTTAGAGATAATAGAGGAGGCATGATCCGTGAACTTTAAGTTGCCGGAATATTTAATACCCAAGTCGCTTGTTGATTGGAGTATTTGGACCTTTAACCCATTTAAATAAAACGTGGACTGTGGGTTATAGTTGCCTATGTGCATGATTCCACATTTACTGTAGTTAAGTGGTAGTTGCCATTTTTGGCTCCAGGAAGTTAGGTTATCGAGGTCCTTTTGAATTAGAGTCATGCCTTCTTCTAAAGAGTCCGGTTTAAAGCTATAAACAATCTTGAGATCGTCCGCATATAAACACGGTCGGCCATGTTTCATAACGTTATTTATGTCATTTATGTAAATAACGAACAATAAAGGACCCAGTACACCTCCCTGTATAACCCCGCTGGTAATTGGTTTAGGCGATGATAGACTATTGTTGAACCTTACTGTTTGCTGTCTTCCTTCCAGGAAAGACGTAAACCATGAATGAAGTGGGTCTTTGACCCCATATGACTTAAGTTTAATGAGCAGTCGCTTATGAGGGACTTTGTCAAAAGCTTTACTGAAGTCGAGAAATAAACTGGACACCAGAAACCCTTTGTCCTGTTGTGTAGTTATGTCATCTAGGTAGTCTAACAAGCATGTGTCACACGACCTATTCTTTAAGAATCCATGTTGGGAAGGGAAGAGTAGTTCGTTTTTAAGTAAATATTGGAGTAATTCCTCCTTGATTATCTTTTCCACTACTCTAGATGCAACAGAGGTTAGATTAATAGATAGATGGGAAAATGAATTTCTTTAGGAGTTTTTTATGAATAGGATTACTTGCTGGGGCGAAAGCATTATATTAAGGTAAATATGGCGTATTCAGATTGGAAGCCGGCCACTTTTGGAGTACCACAGAGCTTGGTTTTCTGGCCACTCAATCAGCAAGTCGATGCCAGTTACCCTATGCAAATCATAGGCCACCAATTTTGTTCTTAAATTTCACTAATGACCTTATAGAGCCTAGGTACTTCCCGATTTTGTGACCTAAGTTGCTGCGACCACGTCCATTCTTATATATGCGGACGACGCAAAACTGTGGTGAGTTATGAGAAAGAATGGGGGTACACGAATCTCCCACAACAGGACCTGGCTAGGATAGAGAACTTTTTACAGGAGACAACTTCCTGACTCTTAACCTACATAAATGCCATGTAATTCAGTGCCGCACTCCAGATAGCGGAGTTGTCTAAGTATAGGTTTATTGCCAATGTAAACTGTGACAAGGAGCTAGAATTTCGTATGCTTTCTGGTAACCGGTTTCAGAGGTTAGCATAACGTGCAACAAAGAAGGGGATTTCATCTTACTAGTGGCTCTCTGTACTGTAACCAGGGAGTTTTGGTTCCGCAAGTAATGCTTACGTTTTCGAGCATATGTCAAGGCAATACAATCTGCTATAATTTCTTAATGAAGGATTTTATAGAGTATAGTAAGATTAAGTTTAATCCTTCTGACTCATAAAGGGTCTAATTTTCAAGCACAGAATCTAGCATTATGGGGTCGACCAAGGGTTAGTAGTCTAGTAAGATGCCGCTGAACCTTCTCTATTTTTTGCCGATCTAGTGAACGCATGCAACTATATATAATTGGGCGGTACTCAAGCAGAGGTCTAACACAGGTTTTATAAAAAATAACTTTAGATCCGTTAAGACAATAGTTACGATGAATAAAACCAATAAGCCTACTAGCTTTATAGACCTGTGATGAAGCATGCTCGGTAAAAGATAGACTTTTTGAATACCTTACTCTTAAATCGCAGACGCTATTTAGATGACGAAATTCATGTTCGTTAAGGTGAAGGTCGATCTAGGGGTTAGATTCTCCGAAATACAGGTACCCTGACTTTTGTGTGTTAAGAAGAAACCATTTATTACACCATTCGCTTAGTTCATTAAGATCTCTCTGTATTATGTCGTTAACATTTTGACCTTCATCTGGGTTGAATGTATAGACAACTTTGAGGTCGTCCGCAAACACAAAGGTCTTGAAAACAGTGGCATATGTCATTAACATACATAATAAATAATAATGGTCCAATGACTGAATCCTGGAAGGCACCACTGGTGATATTTTGAGGACGTGAGAGATATCGTCCTAGTTTCACTAATTGAATGCGATCTTTCAAAAACCAAGCTAACCAATCATGCAATTTACCCATTATCCCGAAAGCTTGTAATTTATATACGAGAGATGAGTGATGTACTTTGTCAAACACTTTAGTGAAGTGAAAGTATAGGGTAACAATTAATTTTCCGTCATCTCTATTGTTTATTATATAGTCGAAGTATTCTAGGTGGCAAGTTATGCAGGGTTTCTTAGATATGAAGCCATGCTGGGAAGATGTAATTAGCTTGTGCTTAACTATGTGAGTGTAAATCTCCTCTTATATAACTTTCTCCATGACTAGATAAAACGGAAGGGTGATTAATTGGACGGTAGTTTTCAATGCTAAGCCTAGTGCCTTTTTTGAAGTGAGGGATTATATATGTGGTTTTCCATGAACCATGGAATGTTCCATCTTCTAAGAAAAGATTAAATATTTTTGTGAGCAGTATTGGGAAGGCTGAGTTACCATATTCAATCAAATTAGCCGGTATTTCATCCTCTCCACTATTAAATGAAGGTTTTAGTGATCTTATAGCATTTCTAACATTAGTAACTGTAAACTTCAAGCCAGTTAATTTATGCTGGTTGAAGTTGCTGATCATCCCTATAAATGGACTGTTTCTAGTAAAGGAGTGTGCAAAGCTTTCGTTAAACGCTTCGCCGATCTCCACAGGGTTACTAGTTATTTTATTTTTGATATTGAGAATAGTGGGAAGACTCGACTGGGCATAAAGTTTCTTTCTGAGGGTGGCTGCTAAATAGGCTGTTTTGTTAGGTAATTTAAGATGAATTTTTTCGGCTGCTGGCTCTCTCGTTTTCCTGTAGTTTGCTATATTTGTGAATACTGAATGGATACTGGAAATTACAGAAAACTCATGCTGAACGAATAATCTCTTTCGTAACTTCCGTAGTTTGATTTTAAATCTAACAGGGATGTATTCACTATTTGGGATATGTGGTTTAATCACTTTAAAAGGTGCAACACTGTCAAGACAAATTTATATTATGGTTAAAAGCATCTAGTTAAATATTAACTTCGTAAGAGTGGAAAATAAGTCCCAATTAAGATCGTGTAGCAATTTTCCGGTATTAGACCAAGTAATCTGAGCATAGTTTCTCTGAGAATGAAGAGGATCGTTTGTTTTACTCTTAGTACATGAACATTCATTGACAATTAACTGGCAAATGAAAATTCTGTGGTCGCCGCCAGGAAATTCAAGGCTAGTATTTACTGAGTAGTTGGGGGCATCTTGTAAAAAGATTAAGTCTAATAAATTGGATCTGCGTGTGGCTTTACGTACTACTTGAGTCCACGCATTACTTTCAAGTATTTCAAAGAATTTATCAAGGTGTGGAGGTCCATACAAGGGGTTCCAAGTAACAGAAGGCATATTGAAGTCTCCTCCTATCAACTTGGTCATAGGAATCAATGATAATGATGCGAATAAATGACCTGATTGTTGGGTAAAAGTGTGAGTGGCATTAGGCGGTCTATAAATGCAACCTATCAGTAACTGATGATGGGGACAGTTGTTAATGCTGACATATATAGCGTCATCTAAAGGTTCACAAACTTTCGGGGAGATAGGGGATGATGAAAAATCGGATCGAACATATATTATACATCCTCCGCCTTTTCCTGAATTCCTATCTTTGCAATATATGACATAGTTATCAACTTGAAGTGTAAGGTCTGAGATATCAGGAGTACACCAAGTCTCAGTTATTATTACACAGCATGGGTTAACTGAGCACATTGTGGATTTAAGATGAATGATTTTATTGCAGAGAAAACGGGAGTTAAATAGAATAGTAGAGAACTGGATGGGACTATTCAAATTAGATAGGTCACGAGTTACTTGAGTTAGTGGAGAATCCCTATGAACTCTGTTTGAACTGGAAAAAGAAAATGTAGTATAGAAGAGTGATAGCAGCGAGACATTAGTCACTAGGGGGTTGGAAGCGTGTACTTTGTCACTTGGCAGGGTACCATCTATATGACTATGTGGAATAAGTGAAGACTGAACAGGGGAAGAAGTGAGGTGAGTATGACGGGCTAGTGAGAAAGTAGACTTAAGAGATTCGTTGTTCGTAAAAGGTGCTAAGTTACGAGTCAAGGTTCCATTTGAGTCTATTAGGGAAGAGAATACTGTGGATAGCGGTTCATGTGAAAAAAATCTGATGGATTGTATGTGGGCAGTCAGCAATTATACATTGACACATTGTTATTGTATGCCATAGAAGCATCATCAAGCAACCTGTGGTTATGATTCTCTGAAGTTTGAGGAGGATTTACTAGTGATTTGTACGAACTCGATGTGACCATTAGGCTGCCAAACGGAAGTGCTGGACTATTGGTGTAGGTGTAATAAATTCGATGAGAAAGGTTTGTAAGTATCTTGTAGGCGGATCCCACCCGGTTCTTATGCTGGTTTTTGTTGTTTAGAGGTATGAAGTCTGAGTACATTTGGTTGGGATTCAAGGAATATGCGAACTGTACGTTTTTAGGCACATGAGGCATGTCCTGATGCATTGTCATAACATTGAAAGTGCGTCCTGCCCTACTCAAGATATAGTACTTAGATTTACCACGGCTGTCTGTGGTAGTACTCCACCGCATAGGGGGTCGGTTTGCAACGAAATACGTCTCCACTGTATTTGATATGTAGTGCAAGAAGTTTACTTTCCTGGAATACCTCTGCTGCTCTGTCGTCCGGCTTGATCTTGTAGGTATTTTCAAAGAGCTCTGGTTGGTCTTAAGTGAAATATTATTTATAATGGATGGTGCGGTATCCTGTAACTTAATGGAAGCCTTGCTCTTTCTCTGCTCTGATGTTATGGGCGAAATCTTCATACTTTTATGGGCTTGGGTTTTGGAGTGCGTTGATACTTTAGGGTAGCATTGAGACATGCAGTCAGGTTCTTCTGGCTCACTATGCATTGTCGTATGTTGGCTGGATAAATTTGGTTAGCTTCTGATAGTTGTTCACTATCTAGTAGATCTAGACTGAGGTTCTTAGAATAAGGGCAATCTTGAAGGGTACTACTGGTATTTCTATACTATCTAGTACCAGTGGGGGTGTGCGGATTATCTGTTGACGCCTGAGTTGTCAACGTGTCCAAATCGACACATTTACCACTCATAGGTTTGGTAATCTTTCTGTAGATTGGAGAGTATTTATCCGAGTGAGTACAGTTGATACTAGGACACGGTGAAGGGTGTGGTATGGTTGGATAAGATCGGAAGCTTGAGTCATGTTTTTGTTCAAGCTTATTTACATCGTTATACAGAGTAGTGTGATTAGCCGTTCTTCGCTGCAAAGTCATTTTGTCTGCAACTACCTTGATATGCTTCAGGCCCGTAATAGATCTAATGTTACCTGCGGAGTCGATAAAGCACCTAGCGTCAGAGGTTGATGTGAAGTGGAATAAGACTGTAGCTCCTAGGGTTGCTGCCGGTCCCGAGCCCGGATAAAGGAGGAGGGTTGGGCATGGGGCTAGCAACCCCATCCCGTAAAACAGCAAACGTGCTAAAAAAACGCTAACCAGTAAAAACCTTTATAACCATTTTTACTCTGCCCTGGGAGTTGGAAGGTATGTTATGACGCCTCATGGTGAAAGCCGAGTTTCTTCGGAAGCCACGAGGCCGATGTCTCTTCTGACAACCAGAGCAACAATTAATATAGGTACGTGGAATGTCCGCACGCTGTGGGAAACAGGGAGGACCATGCAAATAGCCGAAGAAATGAAAAGATACAACCTGAAGATACTTGGAATAAGCGAAACGCATTGGGTGCAAGCTGGACAGCAACGGTTATCCTCGGGAAATGTGCTTTTATACTCCGGCCACGAAGAAGAAAACGCCCCCCACACACTAGGAGTAGCATTGGTGTTATCCCAAGATGCATGGAAGTCTCTTATAAGATGGGAACCTCATGGACCTAGGATCATCACAGCATCCTTCAAGACGAAGAAGGAAGGGATTGCAATGAATGTCATCCAGTGCTACGCACCCACCAATGACAGCCACGAAGATGACAAAGACCAGTTCTATGCGAGGCTGCAGTCAATCATCGAGAAATGTTCAGCCAAGGACCTGACCATTCTAATAGGCGACTTCAACGCCAAGGTCGGAGTGGATAACACTGGGTATGAGGACATCATGGGACAACATGGACTGGGAGAAAGGAATGATAACGGTGAGAGGTTTGTGAACTTATGTGCCTTCAACAAAATGATTATAGGTGGCACCATTTTCTCCCACAAACGTATACACAAAACTACATGGGTTTCACCGGACCACATTGCGGAGAACCAAATCGACCACATTTGCATCAATAAGAAGTTTAGAAGAACCATGGAAGACGTAAGAGCAAGGAGAGGAGCCGACATAGCTTCAGATCACCATTTGGTGGCGACTAAAATGAAACTGAAGCTGAGGAAGCACTGGACAACTGGAGCAGCAGTATTACACAAGTTTAATACAGCCCTTCTCCGGGATACTAACAAACGCAACGAATTCAAATTAATTCTCAGCAACAAGTTCCAGGCATTTCAGGATCTACTAGAAAAAGGTGGAACTAATATGGAAGACAACTGGAAAGAGATTAAGGGAACAATAACCTCAACATGTCAGGAGATTTTGGGTCTCAAGAAACAACACCAAAAAGAGTGGATTTCTGTTAGTACTCTGGACAAGATCCAAGAAAGGAGGAACAGAAAGACAGCTATTAATAACAGTCGGACAAGAGCAGAGAAAGCCAAGGCACAGACCGAATACACCGAAGTCAACAAGCAAGTGAAGAGGAGCATCAGGTTGGATAAACGAAAATTTGTTGGGGACCTAGCAATGACAGAGGAAAAAGCTGCAAGAGAAGGAAATATGAGGCTCTTATACGATACAACGAAGAAGTTAGCTGAGAAATTCAATAAGCCAGAACGGCTAATCAAGAACAAGGTTGGCAAACCAATCACTGAAGTGCATGAACAACGGAACAGGTGGGTAGAACACTTCCAAGAACTCTTGAATAGACCAGCCCCACTGAACCCACCAGTCATCGAAGCAGCAGCCACGGATCTCCCTATAAGCACAGACCCACCAACAGTCGAAGAAATCAAAATGGCCATCAGACAGATCAAGAATGGTAAGTCAGCAGAACCAGACAACATACCAGCGGAGACACTGAAGACAGATATAGAAACAACTCAAAGATACTCCACATTCTCTTCAGGAAGATTTAGGAGGATGAACAAGTTCCAGCAGACTGGAAAGAAGGGTACCTCATCAAGATACCGAAGAAAGGCGATCTCAGCAATTGTGAGAACTACAGAGGCATTACTCTACTTTCAGTACCAGGAAAGGTCTTCAACAAAGTGTTATTGAACAGATTAAAGGACCCAGTCGACGGCCAACTCCGAGATCAACAGGCCGGATTCCGTAAAGATCGATCATGTACCGATCAAATCGCTACTCTACGGTTCATTGTTGAACAATCAATTGAATGGAATTCACCACTTTACATCAACTTCATCGACTATGAAAAGGCATTCGACAGCGTGGATAGGAGAATATTATGGAGCCTTCTACGACATTACGGCGTACCCGAGAAAATAGTCAACATCATACGAAATTCTTACGACGGACTACATTGTAAAATCGTGCATGGAGGTCAGCTCACAGATTCATTCGAAGTGAAGACCGGTGTCAGACAAGGCTGCTTACTCTCGCCCTTCCTATTCCTACTGGTCATCGACTGGATCATGAAGACTGCAACATGTGAAGGCACTCTCGGAATACAATGGACAACATCGACGAAACTAGATGACTTGGACTTTGCAGATGACCTAGCTCTTCTTTCTCACACACATCATCAAATGCAGAAGAAGACCAACAATATAGCAGCAGCCTCAGCAGCAGTAGGCCTCAACATACACAAAGGGAAAAGCAAGATCCTCCGATACAAAACAGCAAACACTAACCCAACTACACTTGACGGAGAAATTCTGGAAGACGTTGAAACCTTTACATATTTGGGCAGCATCATCGACAAACAAGGAGGGTCTGATTCGGATGTGAAGGCGCGGATTGGTAAGGCAAGGGCAGCATTTCTACAACTGAAAAACATCTGGAACTCAAACCAACTGTCAGTCAAAATTAAAGTGAAGACTGTCCTGTTGTATGGAGCTGAAACTTGGAGAACTACGAAAAGTATCCTACAGAAGATACAAGTATTTATAAACAACTGTCTGCGTAGGATTCTTCGGATCTGTTGGCCAGATACCATCAACAACAACTTGTTGTGGCAGAGAACTAATCAACTTCCAGTTGAGGAAGAAATTAGGAAAAGACGCTGGAGATGGATTGGACACACACTGAGGAAACCATCAAACTGTGTCACAAGACAAGCACTGACTTGGAATCCTGAAGGCCACAGAAACAGAGGAAGACCCAAGAACACATTCCGTCGGGAATTGGAAACAGACATGAAGAGAATGAACAGCACTTGGGAAGAGCTAGAACGGAAAGCCCAGGACAGAGTTGGTTGGAGAATGCTGGTGGGCGGTCTATGCTCCACTTGGAGTAACAGGCATTGATTGATTGATTGAACTGGTTTGCCAGTCCTTCTTTCTCAATCTTTTACAATCGCACGGGACATGCTACAGATTACAGGCTTACAGAATGATCTCCTTTGCTTTACGTAGAGGGGATTTATCAGGTATATTATAAACAATAGCTTTATGGTGGGATTTCAGCCTATTCACAACTTCGTCAGCTATAAAGTGAATAAAGGCCTCTACCTGCTTAAGTTTTTCAACGTCTAAATCATCATTTTTACGCAGTAAATGGGATATGGGTTCTAAGTCTGACAAAATACTGTTGACTCGGTTGAGAGTAGACTTCATTTATCCTAGTTCGGTCACATAATTTATGTCACTATTTAAGTCCTTCATAAAGTCTACAGCTCTAACAAGTGGTGATAGCTGCTGAGTTACAGCAGAATCACGAAGATAGTCACTGACGCAGGACATATCACTTGGTTTTGGTGAACTCCTACTAAGTTTAGAGTGCTTAGCCCTATTGCGTACCATTTCAGTATTAGAACACTCAATGTAGTTGCTAGTAAAGAGCGATGATAGTGTTACAAGTTGAGATATGAGCAGAACTCAGTTAAATACAAATATGATAGACCACGTGAAAAAGTTACAACCTTCAAACCCAGCGCCGTCCGATACTATACTTCTTCTTCTACTACTACTGTGACATCTATTACATTTGAGTTTTCACTGTGTTACTGTGTGAATGAAATTTATAATTCTAAGTGCTGACTGAAGCATCATAGAGTACTTTGGGCAAATTCATTGAGAATTAATTTCAGGCCGGACAATCTCATAGAGAGGAATATGACCTATTTTTTATGGCCTCTCTATTCGGTGACTTCATCATGTGTTACCTCCTTATCGTCATATACCGCGCTTAGCAAATCAGGGAATTGCTATAGTAGGGCCGGATATGGACAAGCTGTCGTTTGTTGTACCACAACTAGGGATAAATATGAGAAATCAGTGACTATTAAATCGATAAAAGCGTTATGATCGACACTGAGTATCTTACGTCGTTTCATATCAACTAGTAAATTGTAATGCTGTAAGAAATCAATACCGACTATTAGAGCCATGACTTCTGCTATGATAAAATCCCATTTGAAAGCAATATTTAACTCAAGGTTGAGTCCTAGATGTCGATTCCCATATGTTCTGGGTGCTGATGTGTTAGCGTCACGTAAAACAACGTTAGGGTTTATGTTTTTCTTTTCCGAGTCCGTAAAATGTATCACTCTATTTTCCGCCCCAGTATCCACCAAAAATAATGCACCCGTATTTTTGTGTCACGTAGAATAAACGGCTGTCGAGTAAAAAATTACCGGTGGTAGCACCCGGCACAGACCACCGACTCTGCCGTTTGCCGAGCTGCATGGTATGGTGCACTATCTGGTACTGTCACCGAATCCGCAATGATAGCAGGAAAATACTAGCCACATCTGCTCTAACCGGGGGATATTGGCGTCTACCTGCGAAGTTGCTTCGCCGCTGTCGCGATGATACTTGTCGCGCCCCTCCTCCATAAAGCCTATCTCCCTACATTATGCATCGATTTTTCTTCACAATATGTCACACCTGCCCATCATAGGTGGCCTGTCGTCAGTTGATACTGCTTAGCGATCTGTGCGTTCATATATACGATCTGCTATCGTTGCGAGCCCATCCATGCTAGCAGTACTATCTCCGACAGCGAAAATATCTTTTATGTCCGGTGGTAGCATGCGTAGCCATAGGTGGTAAGTAATCTTTTGCTAATATTTCTATCACCTAACATCGTCCGCATGCAATTTTTCAGCTGCAACGGGATTTTGTTTCACAAATGCACGCTGCTAAACAGGTGTTTGATAGTTTGATGACCTGAGAGTGATATTACTTTAATTACCGCTTGTTTCAAGTGATCAACAACACTGGGAGGTGGCAGTAGTATTTCACGTACTTGATCTGCTACTTCTTCTGGGAGACTAGTACTAGAACAACCAAACACTCGTTTTCGCGATGTTATTTTGTTTGCCGCAAAGTAATTTTCTTAACGTCCAAACCATAACACCGGGTCAGTAGATTTAAAGGGCAGAACCGAAAGGTTGATATTAGAAACAGGACGGTTATCAAAATATGTGGAAATGTTGTTGTTGGAAGACCCACTAATGCATGAAGTTTGTAAACAATGAAAGTGTGTCAGAAATAACCGGTTAGAAAGAAAAAACAATACTCAAGTAATGTGACACTTGGTTAAAGAATAATCGAAACAGATTCAATTTGCCAGGATTGAGCAGGTTGAAAGAATGAAATATATATCCACATAAAATTGTTTACTATGCATATATATAATTAGATCCACGAATATGAGTGTCGGTGTAGTCAGCAAATGTGAAATAAATAATTTCAAATATGATTCAGTAGGGGGTTCGACTACATATGGACAAGTTGAAAATAGCGTGGTGTATTTTGCGGTAAAAACAATAATAATGCGGCTAGTCGGCATGCACAGTTAAATATATCCACGAAAGTTGCAATGTCTGTATGAGCTCACCAGTTTCGTGGAATGGACGGACTAGAGTCTTTGAATGTCACTATTAAAAAAATTCTATGATTCGATTGCAATATTCTAGTAACTCTATGCTTCGTTATCCCATTAACTAACATCGACGAAGCACGAACACAATCGATATATATTAGAAGTCAGAACGAAGAGTAGATGGAATATTTATTAACGTAACAACTATCGAACGTGAGGTCGAGAGTTAAAAATTATTACAGGTCAAATTAATGTGTTCAATACACGTGCAAGTGCAACAACTAAACAATATATGTTCTGACAACAGTTCGATGCTTATACACAGAAAATAGTCAGGTTGATATTTGTTATTACCACACAGAAATAAAACACGTAAACCTTGATATTACATTATCCCTCTTCAGGATTCAAGCAGGTAAAGAGAAGTATACATCCTCAACTATTTCATATTTAGCACATGTTCTATGTGATGAAAAGTTTGTAACAACCGATCTAATCAGAAATCTGTGCTCTTAAAAATACGGATTGTTATGAAATGCAAAGACTCCTATTCCTTATGTTACTGTTATTTGTTGTTGTTGTTAACAACATAAAATATGTATCTTTTTTTATCAGATGTCGACACGGTAAAAAAGTAGCTTGTTGAAACACTGTATGCTGAAAATTCATATTGTACTAAAATTACTAATGAATAAAGCTATTATTATTATTAATACGAAAATTAGGTTATTAGTGATATTTGTATTTCTACGTACCCAAGGAGTTTGGTCTTCCGTCGTAAATAGTGGCTGACCACATTTCCCTGACATCTGTAAATTGGTATAGGTGAATGAGGCGTTATTATTGATTTAGATTGGGTGTTTGCATTAATGCGATTCACGTTGGACGCTTAGCGATGGAAATCTACACACATATGGGGAATACATGAATTACAATACATAGTAACCAGCTCATAAAGACACCAGGAATAAAAGAACACAACATCACATGATTGTTTGGATTCACCTGAAGTAGGCATTAAAGATCACCACATACTCATTACTGGTTGCTTTAAAAGAAGTTCAACAGCAGTGTGAGTCACGATGGTATGTCATTGCCACTTTGAAACAGCTATTCGTACAGTGTACACTGAGTGATAATTATAATAATTTACCTATTCCTCCGGTTTATCCTACCAGACAATTAATATCGTCAATTTCCTCACCACCTATAATTGTTCGTGCCGTCCATTTTCTTAGCTACTCATCCCGACTGTCGCAGCCACTTTCCTCTTACCTCTTCTTATTGCTCGTATTTTTCTAGCAACAGTAGTGTCGTTTCTTGTCAATTCCCAACATCTTAATCCAATTTTTCCCATTCACATCACCTTTCTAACTGCCTAGAACTGTGATGGATCATGTCTAAAGACATATATAACTGTCTGGAGACAGTTCAGCATGTGAAAAGATGAATAAATAAACACACAGAAATGAAAATTTAGGGAAGTTATACATAGTTGAAACGTCCAATGAGATCCGTTATTATTAGATTGTATTACACTAATATATATCATAATATTTTTGAGTAAATGCTATTGTAGCATTAATCCGACTTTCAAACGCGACATTATTGTTTGCTACCATACTATCTTCCTCAGATATCTGGATACTCGAATCGTGTTCCACGTGTAATGCCATAGTCGAAAGTTAATTGATATGGAATAGTTGATTTTGAAGAATCGTAACCAGACATGTTGGTCACACTTATCGAACGCAGAATTATTAAATCTGTGTTCGATTATACCATAGTATTTAAGCCGTGAAACAAAAGATATACGATCATTAAATACGTATAATGTCCAGACGTATTAGTGCTTATGGCACCCCTCTAACATCACTTACGCTAGTTCATTTGGGATGAAAAATAAGCTCCCTCTAGAAAGCATTTAAGATCCAAAACCGAGCAAAAAGCAGCAAGACACAATCACCTATAAATCATTTGGTTTGTGTTAGCTCATGAAGACACCATCGGATATTAGACATCGGAGTTGTTACACACAAGCGCTAAATACTCTCAAGGGGATTGGCGATTTTTTGAAATAGTCTTTCCCTATAACTGAGAGCAGTCCGCTGTATACACATGTAAGTTCTTGTTTCTAGATGTCTGTATATTTGTAGTATTGTAAAAACAATGGATGGATCAGGGTTTAAATCATCTATATCTGGCAGACGGTAAAATGCATAGCGTATGGTAATGCGCGTTAAACGATCATGTGATCGTCCTTAGCAGTAGTAATTACATTTGGTTTACACCGCACTACCTGACAACTTTGTTGCTAGTAGTAAGAGACGATCCAATTGATGTGGATTATTAATTTGTGATGACTTTATCTATAGAAGGCTTTATCTAGGCGTACCCTTATCTAGGTTGTACCATTAAAAATATATCAGACGTGCCAATTTTATTGGTTACGAGTTCCATCTATCCGTTTATCCTCCTGTATGCATTCTCGGTTATCAGAGTTATCATACGCTTAGCTCCTTAAGCTGTTGACTTTAACTTTTCTTGGTAATTTTTTCTATCCTTTTACTAATGGTGGTGCTGTTAATCTTGCGGTGCCACAGAGGTATGGCAATTCGAACCGGTGCACACGTGTGCCAGGTTCTATGCTGATTATACATACACACATACATAAAATTAAGTATTCTTCAGTTCACTATGATTAGTAATCACTCCCATCGTATCATGTTTTGGTTACTGTATGCAAATAGTCTACTCATATTTAAGACTTAATTTAGTTCTTCTAAAATGTTAATCGGATTGTGCATTTTATCTCTTTAATAAAATAATGCGCTCTAATCTTCAAATATCTTTAGTCAATGATGGCTCAGAATGTGGCATTCTGTCACTCCTATGGATATCTCGATGTTAGTCAGGGTCATTTTAAAAGTGGCTGCGAAGAATCACAATTACATGTCTGTAAACATCGTTCCACACCAAATTTATTAACTACGTCGCAAAGTCAAATGGAAAGAATTAAAGTAATTTTTTCGCTGAGGTTACTAGTGGTTAGATTATATCTGAATTCTGTGAGGGTGAAGAAGCACTTGTAAGTGATCTGAAGATTGTTGTAAAGGTAGCGACCGTACATATTTAATTTAATCCTAGGTATACAAACATCCTTTGGAGAAATTAGGTATACTTTCTTCAACAGAAATAAATCAACTATTTTATTCAATCGAAGCTGTTATACCAGTTTTCGAAAGTTTGTTCAGCTTTTTTCGTAATTATATCCTAGCTTTGGCAAATAATATTTCATCGGAATTTAATAAGTATTTCGGTATGCCGTGTATTGGAACAGTATTATATTTGTGGGTAAGTTTATGAAGCATTTGCATTTTTAACAAAAATAAAGTGCAAATATTGTAAATTAACATTTAGATATGACTCTGATTATCTTACTCGTTAGCTCATTTTACGTGTTGGGAGATGAACGGTACCATATATCGTCTTTGGCAAATGGTATTGATATTTCTTATGAAATAGGCCGCATCCAGTCTTCATGGTCTGTTAATGATTGTCATATTGTCTAACAGTGACATGGTCTCTTTGGGTACGACTCACAGCATTCAGTTGATTCCCTTACTAGCTTCTACTCATAACTTACTAAGAATACACTGTAGCCCTCGTAGCAATACTTCATTTCCTCATATTAGCGCTTGTGCTTCTCTATCGTTGAGCTATCTGTCATTAAGATTAGCAGTCTGTATGCATGTATGTATGTATGTACAATCAACATAGAACCTGGCACATATGTGCATCGGTTAAAGTTGCCATACCACCGTGGCACTGCAAGATTAACACCACCACCACTAGTAGAAATCACTTCAATAAAATAAAATAATAATAGTAACAAGGAATGTAAACATATAGAATATGCTTCAGGAGGCGTTGGAAGAAAGTAATGGAATAATTTAAAGCTCATGATTTAAGGGAGGACAATGAGTGAATACATCTGCGCCATTGTGACCGATTCTAGGCCATGTCACTAAGTGTTTCTAGCCACTGGTTACGGTAATCGCGAGGACCCCATCCAGGTAGTCTGCAGCTACCGACACGTTAGCAGTCTGTACAAAGGGGTGTCTTACCACTAGCCGACTCCACTATTTTAAGCTACATAAAATGTATTAGGCAATTCTGTTAAACCTTTCACTTATTGGGTTGGCTGGACTAACTGGCAGGCTGCTAGTAGAACATTCAAACCGGAGCAGAGACTTCGTCCGGCACTTATCTGCCTCCATATGTGCAAGCTGTCATCCACTTACTCCTAAATCACTTACTGGTTGTGGTAAGTGGTTATGAACTATTCACTGTAAGGGTCTAACCTGTGGGGATTTTGTATATATCTTTCAAGAGCTTTAAGGATTGCTTGTGAAATCGCACGGATACTTGGGTTCGAATGTACGATTATGGACAGACTAACCTTCAGCGTCTCGTAAAAATTAATATCGTCGTGTGGGAGGAAAAAAAGGACAGACAACATTGAAGGTTTCTATTATGAGCAAGTGGCATTCAGCGTACATTATATATATATATATATATATATATATATATATATATATATATATATATATATATATATATAGCTTAAAGGTAACTATTGGCAGATACGAAACTGAATATATGCATATATACGTATTCAGTTTTTGTATCTGCTAATAGGTAACTTTAGACTCTTGTTTATTACTCACGTGTGTCATTAAAATTCCTTTAGCCACCCGATAAAGGACTTACGGCTTTGTGTAAAGTTTCTGGTATATTTGCAAGTCGAGGTTTTTACGAAAACTTGTGTAGAGGCTATGAATATTTACAGTTTAGAAATTAAAAAAAATAAAGCGGAACAAAGGTCTGGTTAATTCTTATATAAAATAAAAAAATATTTACTATTTTGCCATCATTCGAGCTTTATTGTCTCATTAGTTTTGTTATTGCAATCCATTCGTAGGATTATTTATTAATGATTTATGAACTTTGCATGGAGCATATACCTTAATTTGTAGTTTCAACATTTTAATAACTTTTTTGCGCACAGTAATTTAGTCGAATCTTCAAGAGGAATTCCATTTGTACCATTGTGGTTTCCATTAGACTTTGTTTGCAGATAGAAATTATAGAGCTTGTAATACTGAACCATACAAGTAGTCTTCCTATGTATAAGCTGTTTGGATATTTTATCTTATTACTGGGACGTTTGTTCAAAACATGCACTTGATTACATACTTTACAATATGTGTAGAGTGTGATATACGGATATATGCTATAATATAAGTTTCGTTCATTAGTTAAACCACAACTTACTCTGAAGTTTGAACAAATTAGTACAACTGTCCGTAGGGATTTTCAAATGAGTGATTAAATGCTAGGTCTGAAATTCGTTTAAGATAGATGGGAAAATGAATTTCATTAGAAGTTTTTTATGAATAAATATAATTGATTGCATTTTATTTACATACCTTTCTGAACTTATAAGAATGGGATTTGCGTGATTGTTACTAGAGTGAAATATGTCTGATGTCTTCAATAGTACGCTCATCTTATAATTCCTGTTTAAATAAAGCATGATCATCTGTTTTCTTAGAAACACTTGACAAGAGGCTGAATGGTCGGTCTACATGTATGTAAGGAGATTAATTGACTAAAATCCTTTTGGTGTATCCCAGATTGTCCGGTTAAACTACTTTCTGCGTGCTTTGTTTAGACTTCATGATAAGTTGTTTTCGTTGTGGCAGTTTTGTACGGCACATTTATACAATGTTATTGGCTCTTCTTATTCTTTCGTTAAATTGATTTTAAACTGGATTAAAAAACAGTAAAGTAAACGATGTACAGGCTCATTTATGTCTTTGAACTGTGTTGTATATTACAACCAATAATATTATCTCTACAAAATATGTTCATTTACTAGTTAGGTCTTGAAGTAGTAGCAAAGCCACTACCTGATTACCTTGATTATGGACTGAACCGTTATCCATATTCAGCATCAAAATATGTTCAATCGATTTGTGGGAACTACGTTAAGAAAATGCCTTCATCTATCAAACTCCTTTTGGATTATTCAGCTCATTTATATGAAGCGCGTAAACATTTTGAAGCATTGCGTGAACAGAAGCCTAGTTTCACTGATTTTCTTTCTCGTTGTTCGCATGCGAATTTCAGTAAGCGTTTGGATCTATGGCACTTTCTGGGTAATTCACCTTTACATTATTTTTTAAAAGACTTTTACAGATGTCTTGCAGTGCCTTGTGTATGTGTACCTAAAATAATTTCCAGTTGCCATATCGACATTTCTGACATTTTTAACCGATTGACTTAGGTTCTGTTTCGGATTCAGAATATGTATATATATATATATGCGGCTGGTTAGTGTATGCTCTTACATAATGGTTTAGGGAATGAGTTTATGTAAACTATAGGGTTTCAGTAACATCATGTATCCACAAATACGCAATTCATGTATCACGACGTAATGGTCTAGAGTTTGCATTTCCAAGGTAGTAAACTACCTTTTATAAGTGAATTCTGCTCAGAATGTCTGCACCTAGTACATGTCAATAAATAATAATTGATTACTGAATTATATGATAATAATTATTGATATAATCCAGGAGAGGGTTGTGTTCAAATGTTTAGTTGCGTGATCGATTTCTGAGTAATTGTGGAATACACTAGTTATTTTTTAAATGAGGAACATACAAATTGTCGGCTATAAATGTTCATACTTATTAGTCTCCTTTGGAGTCTTTATCGGACAGTGGTAGGTATATTGTCATACCTATTTCGAACACACCAACTGTTTGCGAAGGCTTTTATCTTTTTTTCGTAGTATATCGGGGGGAAAACTTCCGGAAGTCGTCCTACCTCTAAGAAAGTGTTCTGTATTTATGGTAATTATGCCTCCTATGAAGTTGCTTCCTACTTTTGATCATTTTTAAAAATTGTATAACATATACTGTGCAAAATAATGCTGATAAGCACAATTTTCCCTACCTAGTATTGTGGTTCTGTTTTGTTTACAAGCTTCAATTTTTACTTTACAATGTAAAATAAGAGATGTTTTTATAGTTCACACGAATAAACCAATCATGATTGTTTTCTCAGAGTTTATACTTTGTTAGTCATGTATGCATTCATTTTGTGTGCGTATACAGGAATTTGTACGTCAACTTTTAGATTATTATACAATCTAGTCATTCCAATTAGTTTCTGTTTTAAATCTACTTCCACTTTTCTTTTCTACAGAATGTCCTAAAACCAGATTAATAAGATATCCTTTATTACTAGACCGATTGATCAAATTGGTAAGTTTTCACGAAACTTCCAATATTTTTCTCATTTGTTTGTAATCTTCAAGATGATCTTTTGCCAAACCACTGATAATAGTATGTTACGAAGCGAACAACAGTAAGCTTTAACAAATCCTTTACGTTATGGATAAGTATCTAATTTGCAATCAAATATTTGTTGTTGACGTCCTATCGGTAAGTATTTAAAGTTTGCGTTCTAAATCCCCGCACGTTAAGTGAATTCGGAATAAATATTTTGTCCTGCTTTTTGCTTTGCTTGCGTATTTCCAGATGTATTAAGGCTGAGACAAAAGGATGGTAGCGTTATTAGCAATTCTACCTTTTCACAAAGGCGTAAGGGGGGTTAGAAAAGGTTCGGTCAGTTGATGCACGCCTCACCTTACTTCATAGATTTCCGTCTCTAGCTGTTGGGTGTTTAATAAATGTGGAACTAACACCTTCAGAATCACTCATAAAAATATCGTATGTGATTGGCATCATACAGCTTTCCCTTGAGCATTATGGTCACACTCCCACGTCATCAAGGTCATCCCTAATGCGACTTCTATTTTATGCACCTGGAGGAGAAGAATCCTCCACGGTATGGACAAGTTAGAGGTAACAACCACTGTCATGCCTATAAATGCACTCAGGATCATCCTGTTCACAATCGAGTATCTTCTTCTTATATCACTTACATTTCCACTTTAAATCCCTATCCTGTTTCTCTCACTTCTACACATGTTACCAGTGGTAATAATTCTAGTTCTCATAGTTGTATTCCAGACTTTCTGAAACGAGGTTGCGAACTTCATGTTACAGCTTTAAATATGTAAACCCTATGTTTAATTGGTCAACAGATGTCACTGTGTAAAAGGCTAGAACGTTATGTGATTGATGCGTATTGTATCTCCTAAACAGACATAGAGGATGGTAGCGTTATAATTCACTTAATATGATGCAACTATTACAGAGAGCGAACACAATTTTCTATTTGTTTTGTTTGGGATCGTGATAGGAGGTTGTGATGGCCTTATCGGTGTATGTATGGCAGTTATGTTGAAAGTCTTATCAACCTTGGTAAGTCAGTTTCTAATGAAATTTCAATAGGGATTCAGAAGGTGTGGTTATTTGTTGCTGACTTGCATCACTTGTGGCGTGCGCGAGCAAAGATGGAAACGTGGATCGGTTCATGAAGTTTTTGATTGCTGATGTGTGAGCCATATTGATAGATTCATACTACCTAGTTGAAGTTGGCGTGATGGTCATGAGAAGTGATTTGAGACACTAGGTGATATGACTGAGAAATGGTCATTGTGGCGTGAGAGTGTTTACTGTTTATCTTCCTTTGGATATTAAGTTCGATTGTTCCTTCATACAAATGCTTGTTTCTTTCTGTCTTTTTGAACTATATTGTAGTATTAGTCTTGTCAGTTTGATCTTTTTGTTCTAACTGTAGTATGGCAATTTAGGCTAACTCACATGTGTGTCGAGTTTTATGTCGCCCATGGCTGACTGATTATCTGATTTTGCCAATATGTAATTCATTGAGATCGTTCACCTTTTTTTGTGTTATAAGGCATTTTGAACGTTTGACTATGTTTATTTTGATATATTTGAAGCACACCTATATCTTTGTATGAGAATGTTTGCAATCGGTTGGATCCGTTTGTAATCCGTCTGTCAACATATGATTTAGTTTGATGCTAACCATCTTTGGATAACTGAAGTCATCTTGAAAACTCGGTTTTCATTGTTTAAAGTACATGTCATGCGTAGCACCACTGTCTGTGTTACATCGGTTACTGTTTATTACTACCGTAACTAATTCCAAGAATTCGAGAGATGTTCAGTGTACAATTTACCACAATAATATGGAAAATAGTTGTTTTTAGTCAACTCTTGTTCATTCCGCATATCTCCTTATTCGAATTTCTAGAGGCCACTCTGCTTTGTGGTTTGAGATTAAATATAGTTTAGTTTAGAAACAAAATCAATGGTATTCCTGTTAGTGTGTTCTTTTTTTAATCAGGCACTTTTGCTATTTCTCTTATAATCTGTTTTCCTGTTTTTTTCGTCGTTTTTCAATGTCCTCTTCTTTACACCATATATGACTAAATTGTTAATGTCTTTGTGTACCAAACTTGTATTCGAATGAATCTATTTTTCAGTTTGGTAATATTTGCATTGAAATGCTATAATAATAATTTGTTTTTTAGACACCTTCAACTGACCCAGAACTAAGTCATTTACTCGTTGTCCGGTCTACTCTCACTTGTATAGTTGAAGAATTAAATCGCAGAATTGGTGAAGCTATGCGCAATTTATATATGAAATACATTGAATTCAGTGTTAATTTAGAAGTAATTTCTGCTTTTGTTTGATTAATGCATTTTTATTGTGTTAGTTTTCCTTATCTTATCGTCGTAAATACCTGTTTCATGTAGATGCCAAAAATGATTATTTCATATTTAAGAAGTATTGGTAATCTGGGATATTCAACCATTTGATTTTTAAGTATCAGAGCACTTGTGTAATATTGTAATGAATGGTATTGACGGTACAAATTAATGGTGTTTGCTTATATGACCAGAGAATTCGGTGTATTGACAAAATTTATATATATATATATATATATATATATATATATATATATATATATCAATTAATAATAGTGATTATTAGATAAAGGAATTTTCAATTGAATTAACATTACAAGAAAGCTAAAATGAACAAGTATTACGTATTGAGTAAATTACACTGGACCAATTCTAAAATTTAATGAGAGTGACTCGCATTGAATTATGTGAATATGAAGAGACTTTAACAAGCCAAGCTTACAAATGAAGTAAAAACAAAATCTTTCTCCTTAGTTTTTTAAGTAATTGTATTTTTAAGGATTTAACATTCCCAACAATTAATCATTGATGTTTGTGTTTACCGTTTGTTGCCTTGTGATTAGACGTCTTACGTATCCGAAGATCCACGTTAATTTGAGTAGATAACTACTAGGATTAGATATGAATATATTTATCAACAAAATATGTTCTGTTTTTGTTTAAAAGTGTTCAGAGGAAATATTAGTAACGTATAAGTCCGCTTTATGACTTTACATCACTATTAATATATAATAGCTGTTGATTTAATCGTCATCAGAATTTCATTAGATCGACCACTGATTGCCATAATGTCATAGTTTATCTGTTCAGAGTCATGTAGAAACATTTGAGTTACTCGTATTTATCCCATAAAACAATAAGAGCGAGGATTGCTAACATGTAAGATTGACTAATACGATAGATTTTGTCTAGCATAATTAGATTTATATCTTTTTAGGAGAATACATAGTTTGTATTTAATGAAGCACGTCTGTTCATCAGGCTGTGACTTTCAGGTACTGGGTCTCACGTACTTCGCTTCTAGCTAGTCACACTATCCTCCTCACCTAAAGTGTGGCTCAAAGAAAAGTACCAGGATCCCTACCTTGTAAAAATAACAATTAATAAGGTCTGTGATTTCATAAATGCACTGACCTTATATGTATGTGGTATCTTATCTATGTAATTTAATTAATTGAATATAACTGTTATCAACATTAATGAAAATAATGTATTCGTTCTTATATCAATCTTTAAATATATTTCGTTAAATGTTTTCTACTAATCTATTTATATTTAATAACAATTACAGTATAAGAACATGGTATGGCATCAAAAATCACTGTTATTAAAAGGCGATCTGCTTACTGGTATTGGAGAAGTAAGTGATGTCTACATTGTAGCTATTAGATTTATCAATGAAATATTAGTAACTACTCTATTATACTAAAACTAGCAGTATATCTATTTAAACGTATGAGAAAACTAACCATCAATTTTTTTTAAATCCCAGTTAAATTTGTGTCGTATAGTTGATACTAATTAATCTTAATTCATGTATCATTGAAGATCAGAGAGCACTGAACAGTTATTTCGTCTTAATATAGGACTCTTCAGCAGCAGGCACCCACGACCCTACTAGGTTTCGAACCAGGAATCTTAGGGTTTCACAGAGAACGCTTAATCATTAGACTCACTGATTTGAGTCCCAATAGTGCACGTCTCCAACTTCAACCAATCGTGATATAGTGCGATGATCACCTAATCTGGTTGGTTACTGCTACTCTGTCCCTCTGCTTTTTTGTGTGAACTTAAATTTCTAAGTGCACACTTTTAAGAAGTTCCATGCTAGTATGAAGTAGCTGTCTATTTTTCCCTGATTCCCTATTATACTCGAAATAATGTCAAATTGTAATCCACATATTACGCTTATCCCGATAAATTCATTTATTTATGTATTTACGTTTCTGTAATTGTTATACCGTTTCCTCTTATCTTCAGCACTAGATTTATCACGCACTTTTTCATTACCTGTATTATTCTGAAAGGTTAGAGACCATAGTTTTCGTTTATTACAAATAAATAGTTTCTTCGTTTTATGTCTAAATGGATGGCCAATTAATTTGTTATAGATAAATGTGTATGTAGACTAGCGTGTTGAACGTCTTTTGGTGAGTAATAGGTAGATTTTTTACTTATTCTAGTGGCATCAAGGTGCTTAGACGTTATCAAATGTTGCGTACAAGGTGGACGTTTCTATAAAGTAATGTTTTTACATTTCATAGTGTAACTGAATTAAGTTACAGTCATTTGTGATTTCTCCTTGTACAAAGACATTACTTAGTATTTTCTTTACCTCATTTCTTTATCTCATTGTTTGAACTATTTAACGGTTGTTATAGACTGCCGATTCTTTTACGTGAAGATTAAACAGAACTGCATAGTTTGCTGTTTTAAGCATTTCATGAAACTTACAATTCAATTGTTAATGCAATCAACTGTCAATTACTGAAGGTAGCTGGTATAAAATTGGGTTTATCTATTACAATTTGGGAAATTGTTTATTTCCATTAACTTTTATTTCTAAACGCATGGTTTAAAGCTGAGTTCATAAACCTTGATAAATAAGTTACATTTATTCATGTGAAAATCCAGTTGCAAAAGTGAGAGTTAAACTAGTTTATTAAGTTGACAGTCATCTCGGGACACTAAATGTGATGACTTCAACATAAATAACATAACCCATTCAATATATTTCCAGGTTATATGCTATCCTTCATAAATGAATAGTGAAACAAACATGATTGACACAACTAGTGAATGTTTATACTCTTGTGTAATTATCTCCTTATTCATAATTCCTGTCTTATCTCTCTTTCTTTGTTGACATTAGCTTTTCGAAGTTAGAAATAGTTTTTTCTTTTCGTCATCAAGGTCTTATTTGGGATCAGTTAGAACTAAGCCCTTAGCATGCAAAGAAAATTTGTGCATAGCCTACAAACTTCATGCTATAAACTAAATATTTTATAGCATGTCCCCAATATATGATGAGCATTTTAGTGAGATGATATTAATCTGATATGTCGCTTAACGAAAAATCTATTGTCTGAAGATGCTTCAATACGGAGACTACTTGACACCAACTGTCTTTTTATAAAAAGCCATACTGAAATCATCTGTCAATCGGTATTACTTTTCTAGATTTTCTATAGTATAATTTAATGGGTGTTTGTAAAGTGTTAAGTTTCAATTTATATGTAACTTTCCGTTGTTTACATAATATTTACTACCTAGGAGTCATTTGAAATGCTGTAAATAATCCACTTAGAACTTTCCAGCTTTAAACGTTTTGTAAAGTGATCGCGTTGACAAGGTGGGATGTATTAAACCTTTGTATAATTATATGCATGATCAACATAGAAAACCTTTTTCCAGCTATTTACCGATATAAATATCAGTTTTACTTGGCATAATTGTAATTTTGATTGTATTCATCACCGAACTACTTTTTAAAATTCTATTTTATCTATGTTAATTCACTGGTATCGTTATATTTCAGGTTACAGCTTTTGTTTTTCCTCAGTTAATGGTTATCACAACAAGCACTCGACCAGATAACACTGTTCGACCAATATCACGCTTCTGTAATGGCAGATTATCACGTCGAAATGCTAAATTACGTGTTAATACTTCACCAGGAAAAGTATCAACATCAAATGAAGCTCCATCACCTAACGTATCCTCTCCAAGATCAGAAATTTACAGTCATCAATGGTCTTTACCATCCGTTTTTAAAACCCATTCACCTATTGATTTAGACAATGCTACCCCAAGAAACCGACTTTCTAAATGTTCACGACTATTTAGACGTCTTTCATCCTTTATGACATCATCGGCAAAGTCAGAAGTTTCTCCATTTAAGGCAACAACATCTTTTACACCTGCCGATGCAACTACCATTGTTGAAAAATACCATGTTTGTTTTCCGCCTTTAATACTAAAAGAATATATCTTGGAAGATGTAACTAATGATAATGTTCCTTTGGGTGTGTTAAAATTTCCTTTTTCTTTGGAAAAGACTCGTGAGTTTATCTTAATTTACTTAGTCTATTTTCTACTTTCCGGTACTCTACTACCACTGCAGTGTCAAATGAATAAAAAGTCAGAGTAGAGTTGATTAATAGTCATTCTATCGCTTCAACTATATTACCTAAGCTCATATCTATCAATTACACTGCTATGAATAGGAAGATCCTTATTTATACTTCAAATAAAATAACTTGGTGTAATAGGTATGGTTTTTGTTGATTAAGTCAGATTGTATATATTTTTTTGTGAAGTTGAACACTTGACATCATTCGCTAATAAGAGTAGGTGCTTAATAACATACTTTTTTGGAAAATGAAAGATCCTTTTATGTTAATAAGAAAGTTCACGGCTACTGTAAGGTATCGTTTTTATCAATCAATCAATCAATAAATCATTGCCTGTTACCCCACTTGGAGCATAGGCCACCGACAACCATTCTCTAACCAACCGAATCCTGGGCTGTCATTTCCAGTTCTTCCCAAGTGCTGTTTATTACTTTCATGTCTACCTTCAATCCCCGGTGCATTGTGTTCTTTAGTCTTCCTCTTTTCCCTTTACATTGAGGATTCTAAGTTAGTGCTTGTCTTCTGACGTAATTTGGTGATTTCCCCAATGTGTCCTATTCACCTCCGGCGTCGTTTCTTGATTTCTTCCTCGAATGGATGTTGGTTTGTTCTCTGCCACATAAGTTTGTTGCTTCTCGAAGTTCTCTAAGTTTCATCTCTATACAATAGAACTGTATTTACGTTTGTATTGACAACTTCGACTTTAATGTTGGCTGACAGCTGGTTTGAATTCTAGATGTTTTTCAATTGTAGAAATGTTGTCCTTGCCTTACCAATCAATGCCTTAACATCCACATCGGATCATTTTTTATAATTATCTTAAATTTATCATATATACTAAACATATATAATCATATATACTAGTAAATTCTTGAATGGTGGTAAAGTCTATATTTAACAGGATTTGTGATGAAATACTATCACTTTCTCAGCCGAATCCCGATTTGTAGCATTACACTCGTTCCATCTTTCTTTTCATTGTTTTAGTGATCCTTGGATGTCCATAGAACTCAGACTATACAGCTATCTTATCGTTTTACACTTTACTGAAATCATCTGTGTGATTGGTTTTCTCAATCTCAGTTCATCAATATCTGTTAGATTATCGAAAAACGTCTCAGCCCTCTTACATCCAGTCTTTTCATCAATACCGTTAGTCGACATCTTTCCTGACTTCAATGGCTCTCAACGAAAGACTCGACGTATTTAAGAATAGTTACTCCCTTCTATTAACAACTGTCAACATATCATACATTTTTGACAGTTTTTCTAAAATTTCACCATAAACTATAATATAGTTCTGCAATTTATCAGACATTCCATAAATATTAATATTGACATCGTAATTTTAAACCACCTTATTGCCTCTTCATTAAGTAATTTATAATACGCTTAAGTTTAATTGTGTTTATGTATCTTTCGGCTTGTAAGTTCATCATTCTGCACATTTGACACCAGTGACAGCGCTATGTCACTTCATGGTGAGAACATTTATAAGGATATACAAAAGAGTACTGGTATCCATAATCTACAGAAAGGTAATGAGTGCATTCATTTACGTCGTTGTTATTGATTTTAAGCTATATTACCCAGCATCTCAAAACACTGATTGCAGTTATCGCACAGATCTAAATGAGGTTGTTTTCATCTGCTACTGTGGCTTAAACCAATGGTCGATTACTTCACGGACTGGTGTCGTATCGTAGTTTTGTTCCTTTTAGCCTTCAGTGATATATATTTATCCTAGTTCATGAGTGTCTTTTAGCGTTTATTTTAGATTTTGTGTGTGATATTATAAATATCATGTGTACCATATATATACGTCTTTTATTTCAGATCAAAATTTGTTTCGTTTATTTCCTTGCGAGGATTATTTAAAACGAAAATCTGCACGACGTGTAAAACAATCCGATTTATTGCATTCCTATAAAAAAGTTATGTCAAAATCACCTCACGAAATAAAATGTTTCTCATCATCATCATTGAGTTATAGTAATTTGTTTTTGCGTAAATCTCCTAAAACAATATCCAGGGATTTTTTATTTCAAGCGTCTAGTTCAGGGGATAAAAAGTTTTGGATCACTACACTGATACCACTTGTACACAGTTACAATCAAAGTAAATCACACAATAATCTAGTCTTAATTTAATTAGAAGAAAAACAAACGATTATTTGCCATTGATGATGTATATGTTTTTCTTTTGGGCAGCTGTGTACAATTACAGATTGGTTATTTTAATTTTACATTCGATTTTCTATCGTAATCGTCAGCATCATCACTATCATCATGTGCCTTTATGTGATATCTTAGAGACGTTAGTCTTCATGTCACTTATGAAATAAATTTTATTTCTTAGCTTATTATTTTTTATATTTATTACTGTCATACAATTCACCACCTCATTCTCCAACACACCCATGCACACTCATTCTTCCTCTTCAAGGAACATGCCTTTTATATGCACTGAATTTCTTGGAGATCTGCAAACTGAAATTAACGTGTTATTTTCTTGTTTAAGAAAATAATTGGTGTGTCATTATTATTATTATTATCATTAATTTTTAACTTTTTGGTCTTTCATATTTATGATGCAGCTCTAATGACTTAACACTTTATCTGTCACCTCAAATAACTTTGTTTTTCTAATGTACTAATCTAGTTATTACTGTATATTATTGTTATTCTCAGTATTATTAATGATGACAGTAATATAAGAGTTCTTCTTATTCTCCATTGTTTTAAATTTGTGCTCAGCTTTTTGACGAAAAATAATGAACTTCGAACGATTAATTGTTGGACAAGTTGTAGACTACATGTGAGTATGCATGTGTGAATGTATACAGTAGGTTTGCGATATGCAATAATCATTAAGACTCCATAAATATCATTACCAAGGTTAACTTTGATAATTTCAAATAAATTGAGCATTCGATAGATTGTTTATAAAATAAGTGATATATATTTGTAAAATTCCCATGAGTAGAAATTAAAATTTCTGACGTTTCGCGGCTTAGTGCAAGTCGCTTAATACAAAATCTTGTATTAATTCAATTCGGTTATCCATCTCTCTAAAGAAGCTACTTGCACTAAGCCGCGAAACGTCAGAAATTTTAATTTCTACTCATGGGAATTTTACAAATATATATCACTTATTTTATTAAGACTCCATATTATATGTGCAACGTAACCCTTTCTCCAACTACTCATAGTAACAGTACAACCGAAATGCGATAGCACAAGTAAATAGTAGTAAAAATGAAACAAGAATAGTATAATTATGTACCCCAGAAGTCTTAATATAAGTATAAAGTAATATTTTAAATGGTATTTATTTACTTCAGACTCATCAGGTTTAGGTAAGTTGTGATTAGTCAGTGTGTAAAAACTAGCATACCTTTATAAGTCATACTTAATAGTTTACTTTTATATAAACTTCCCATTCCCACTATAGTAATTGTCTGTGACTGTACTTTAGTATTAATATGTTAGCTATCTGCACCTCAACCAATTATTTCGATACTCTGTTTGAAGTCACACGTATTAGCGTAATCCAATTATTGAAATTTGTTGCATTATATTGAAGTTATTAATGATGAGAGATGGGATTCGGTGTCTCAGCGGAAAACCTAAATTTGATGAAACGTCAATATATTGCGATTTGTTCCAATACGTATGCGTAGATTAAGCTAATATAACCTGACTCAGTTTTTAACTAATTGATTGAAAATCACATAATTAATATGCTTTAGTTTTTAAAATTTTACTGGTACGTTCTAATCCGTCATAAAACTACGTATTTACTAACGAGCTTTGATATAAACTGAGGAGACAAGAATATCAAAGAGTGCAAGAATTGACCTGCTCCAGGAAGTTACGTATTAGTGATAATACCGTTATAATACGGATCGCTTTGTTTATGTCTTTATTACTGACACAACAGTTTTGTATGACATCAAATGATGCGTAGCAATGAAACTGTAGTCTGTTTTAGAAATAGAAAGGTGGAGGTTAACAGGAATAATGCGTATTGAAATGACAGGTGGATTTCATACAGTTAAAAGCGATTTCTCATTTTTAAGAGAATTGTGACAAAAGCTACAGTGAGATCATCACTAATTTTCTTTTCGAGCCATGTTTCATAACCTTGAAGTCATAGGATTGCATCCCGCCGAGGAATTTCGGATAAGACGAAGCGCGCCTCCTGAATTCCACTGCTATATTGCAATCCAGCTTTACTAAAAAGACTAGTTGTCATTCACCGATCATTTAATATTACCGTTCACAATATGACCTAAAAATTGAAGGCAGGATGAACCGCTTACTAAGCACTATATTTAACTACAATATACAGTGCCATGGGAACAAATACGATTTCTTCTTGTATCTAGATTACAATTGTCAAGCGAAGTTGATAGCAAGTCAAAGTGTATATTGAGATGACGTTAACTTATTATATTTAAGACTTTTGTTTAGTAATCCTTGTCCATGTGAAATTATTGAATGGTACGTATTCAATGAGCAACTGGAGTGAGTAATCATGATGTCATACGCTAAGAGCTTATTAGATAGAAAATAAGACGAAATTACCATCACCACTAGCCTATTAAGATGATCCAGAACCACCTACGAAACTCAAACTGATGCCCTATCAAGTTGAGCAAGTGTTAACAAATATGAGTTAGGGAACTTTTCAATGAAACTAGTTGATCTTTTCTCTCGATATAGTTCATTTATGTAAAAAGCGAGAATAACATCAAATCTCACTAATTATCTGTTGGTTGTTAATATAAACTACTAACTAATTAATTAGTGTGATGAAATTATTAACCGAATTGTTGTGAAATATTGGATTGTTTGTTTTCTTACTTTCTCTTTATCCTATGCCTGGAATTCTAGTGCGATTATGTTAAGCAGATTATATTGAAATTGTATACATAAATATTTCAAATTGTCAATTATTACTTTAACATATTATTTATTACCAGGATTATCATTACTCACTTCTATAATCCAATGGATAAATGCGCATCCTTCTGATCTATTCATGTATGTATAGATAATATTAGGGTAAGATAATATTTTGATTGTTCTTCCTAATGCTTATGGTGTTAAAATTTATTTGATCTTTTGCTCATTTTCCTGATTTGCATGCTTCAATTTTTAATGGGGACGAGGGTGTAATTTTTGTTTATCATCATCACCTTTGAATAAAAGGTTGTAGGGAAATTTCTCAGATTATCATTATGACATAAATGTTGAAAATATTCATGTCAATGGTAAATACGATATGAAGATTTAAATTACGAAGTACCTGGGATGTTTGAGAGGAGTGGGGCGTTTTATATACACAAAGTAAATAAGCTAATATCATAGTTGTTGTTGCAGACAGAATTCCACTTTAGAGACCTGCATTTGTTTGAGTTGTTTTTATCATATAGTAAAATAGTAGTTACATTAAGAGAGGAGAGGAGCAACATAAATATCATAAAAGCAAATAAACTAATTGACAAGTAGGTAACAATGCAATCAGCTTTTCAAAATCATTTTTGTTTTATTTTGATTATGTAACTAGCTTTTGGCGTTTTGAGAATATTATAATAATTTTATTTAAGATGAACTCTTGTTAAATTCAGATGTCTGGTTGTCCAAATGAAGGCGAATTAATGTTTACTTTGTTGAGTTATGGTTAGGACGTTTGACTCACAACCACTAAGGCGAACGTTCGAACCCTGCTCTACTTAGTTTAAGATACCAGATAGTATCACTAACCTTAATATTTAGAGTGTGCTTTGAAGTAGGCGGTATTTTACCTAGTAAACGGGTCAATAAAATGAGTGATTAGTTAAATTATTTGCATCCGAACTTGTAACCTCTTAGTCTCTACTTTGACCATGGTTCACTTTTACTTAAAAAATCCAGTTAGTTACTATCTGTTATCATAATTTGTAAATTGTTTATTAGTAGTTTATAATCTCTCGACGTTTAGGATAATGTAGTATTTTTTTATCTTCAGATTTTTAGTTGACTGATTTTTTGTCCAGAAAACCAGGAAGCGTTGAACATTCTATTCAACTTAATATGGAGCTCCTCAGCAGTGAGCATTCACAACTTTGCAAGGTGTTGAGCACAAGATCTAGATTCACAGTGTATATTTAACCTTTATAGTAATCGGTAGAAATCTAGTGGTTTATATTTTTAACTTCAATCTGTTGTGTTTTGGTTAATTAGCAGTTTATTTAAGCTTAGGTTAGTTGATATTTTCTGAAATTCCTGTAGTGAAAAACAAGTTGCAATAGAAGGGAATAAACAAATTATAAACAGTGACGAGATCTAATAGGCTTCTTATTTTTATGCATAGGAAAATATTTTTGATAATAAGTGGTCGTGTACAGTAGAAAATAAGATTAATGCATTATGAATACAATGACTTGTAAATACCTTTTTGATAGCACTGGAATGTGCAAATCACATGAAACCAATGATATATTTTATACATTTTCATAACTTCTATACTGTTTGCAACTGTCAAATTGTGTATAGTTTCCTTCTTACCTACTGCAAGTTATAATACAATACTATTTGAGGTTTTACTTGCATCTATATTATTTAATATCAATGATGACAATTTTCAATGAATTCATTTCTATCTAGACAAGGACGCTTCTTTTCTATAAATGTTGTCTGATCCGGAATTTCGTGAACTCATCTCTTTACCATTATCACCAGCTATCATACATGGACTTACACGAGCTGGATTTAATTGTATTTCAGAAATAGTTGAATTGAGTGTCGATCGTTTAGTTTCTAGTAAGCTTGCATCATTTCATTTAGAGTTTGTCATTTGATTCTACAATACCTATGGACTTATTATGGATTATCGGTAAAACATTTAGTTAGTTTATGTGATTTATACGTTTGATCTCATTATTAACTTGTTTGATAGATTATCGAATTTCTGTGAGTCCCATCTCATTCATTAAAGATTTGCGACACAGTATCAGTATCAGGTGTTTAAGTTATGGTCTCCTTCAGTTGTTCACTTTCATTTTATGAATGTCTGAATATCATCAAAATATCATTTAATCCTAGAAATTCACCACAAATGTACGATTGTTATATCTGTTATCATTAGCATATACTAGAGTTACGGAAATAAAATTCAAATTGTGTTCACATTCAAATAAATTAAACTTGTACAAACTGAGTGATATGACCCATTCACCAAGTATTGCTTCATATACACGACTTAGATTCACCAACATAGCTTCTATTACTGTGTCGATATACTGTGCGATTGTACTTTGAAGTGATCGCTCTGCTAACAGTTGGTCGTCAATCTTGTTGTTTATACCCTAATCATTTAGTACCAAATCTAAATTTCTGAAATCTAGTTATAAAGCGAACCGAGATTATATCAATCAATCAATCAATCAAGCAATGCCTGTTACTCCAAGTGGAGCATAGACCGCCCACCAGCATTCTCCATTCTCAAAAGACTAGTTTCGTTATGATTTCCAAATATAGTCTATCTCAATAATCGTCTCGTTTGAATTATTACAGTCACTAACCTAATTAGGAACATTCTAAAGATATTCGATGGCTGTTTTGTAATGCTCCTAGATTTTTTTTCTGTTTTGAAGATAATTTATATTCAGATTATATCCAACGGTTGAAACGATCATCTTCCAGATACTGTTAATCAATATAGATTATCATATTTTATGTTTGTCATAACGGCACAATTAATTTGTAACTTGATTAACTTGTTTAAGCAGCATACTTTCAATTTAAGTTTTGCACCCATTGACTGTTTCTTTTGCATTTATTTGACCAGTCAAATAGTTAATCCATACAATAAGTATAACTCATAAACATATCCATATTTCTATACATGTTTAATAGGGCATATCAATACTACTTTACTATTCTTCGTAGCTATTACCTTAATTTAGTTGTTAGGGTTGCATATACTACTTTGGTTCAAACACTTTTCCTTTTGGTTAAATGAAGCAGACAGGTCGTTTGGAAAGCCGCAAGATAAAAAGTAACAAAATGAATGTCCGTAGGTTGGAGTCATACCGCTAAATGTAGAGGAGTGCTATAACAATATGATATTTTCCTCTGAGAACCAGAATTAAGGCGATGCTGACCCTGCACAAAGGCGGTGGTCGTGAGAAGTGGTTTGCGACACTAGGTGACATTATTGAGAAATGGTCATAGTGACGAGAGAGTGTTTACTGTTTATTTCCCTCTGGATATTAAGTTCGATTATTCCTTCATACAAATGTTTGTTTCTTTCTGTATTTTTGAACTATATTGTAGTATTAATCTTGTCAGTTTGATCTTTTTATTCTAACTGTAGTATGGCAATTTAGGCTAACTCACATGTGCTTCAATTTTGATACTGCTTATGACCGACTGACTTTGCATACGCATTCTTGCCACTATATTTGTTCTTAATGTATGCAGAGATTAACTATGTGATGATTGCTACTAATAATCTTGATCCAACTTATTGTTAAATGTAACTCTTCCTTTGTGTCTTTTTTTAACTTTGCCTTAATGCTTATCGTTTGTCTAATCCATCATTTTATTTTGTGTAAAAGTATGTGGAGTAAGCACGAAAGCCGCTCGTAATGCTTTGGATGTTATTCATCGTTATAATCATTCATCTATTGAATGTATGGATATAATGAATAATCTTGGGATATTCGGTTTGCGCACAGCATGGGATTTACTTAATGGATCACCAACAGCAGTTAATGAGAGTATTGTTGATGGAGGTAAACGATGTAGTTATATAGTGAGCATGTGTCGTAGGTGAGTACTTGATGTTAATTTTTTTTTTGTTTAAAGTAAAATGTTTTGTATAGATCCTCTTATATGTCATAGTAATAGAGTAGTTTTGAAATGGAACCGTTTTGTAATAGGAATGCAATTTCTTATTATATTCTCTGCTTACTTTGTGATTACTCTTTTGATGTAGCTTCGATGATCTTCTTGGTGGTGGTTTTCCAACTGGACGATTAACTGAGTTATGCGGTGAACCAGGCGTTGGAAAAACACAATTTTGGTCAGTTCTTTGGTATATTTAACCTTTTCATGCTTTGTCCTTCTTCTCAAGTTCTTTTTGGAAGTGAATAAAAGAAAATTGTGAAAATTATTCATGTTGTTATTGTAAGTTCTTGTCAGCAGTCACTTAATTTAGTAGCCATACGACTGTCCAATGGCTTCGGAGATTTAATATTTGATCATATAACTTTTATCGTTAAGCTTCTTAAATTTCTTTAACTTCACAAATAATTCCAATCATATATTTTCATCTAGAACTACAGATAGTGCCAACCACTAACAAGTTAGTAACTTTCAATTAGGGCTTGTTTTATATGAAAATCCTTCCAACCCAAGAGCTCCATAAGTTTACAACAAAGACGTATAAACAATTGGCTCGAAAAATAAGACCAGATAAACATACAGAGCAACAACCCTATGCAATTATAACCAAATTACCGCCTAGTTCATCCGCTTGATCACAAAACAAACTGATATAATATCAATGACTCATAAGGGGGATCTGTTAAGCGTAAGTTTAGGGTAATAATAAATATGATAAAGAACAGGACCTGTAAAATTAACATTTATTCCTTGGTTTAAGTAGTTTAGTGAGCTGGCAGTGAACATAGTCAATATATGTAGCCTCAGTTACATGACATAGAACCGACGACAGCGATACAAAAACATTACTTTGTTTCTTACATTCCCTTGCTTCACATTTACGTGATTATGCTTCGTAGTTTTCTGCACCTGTATTTTTCCTTCCTGTTACAAATATACTGATTCTTTGAACAAATCCACTTTATTTGTTCATTGGTGTTTTCTCGGCTTCACTCCTTTTCCTCTCTAATTTTGTAAAGACGTCATGCTGTTTATTTTGAGAGTCATGACATCAGAGTTTCACACTTTGATCAAGAAGTTGTGATCATATTTATTTAGTTCTTTATATTATTGATAGAATTTTATTGATCAAGCCGTAGTCCTACAGGCTTTTAGTGGTGAATACTCTGTAATAATCGTTGACTTGGTGATTCGGATTCGAACTCACCAGCGAACACCATTTTCCAAAATTGCAGGTACTCCCTGCTGATGATCGTCAAATAACACGAAATCTAGGTCCAGAGTTCATTACTTACTACAGCCTAACCACCCTCCCCAGAATTCAGCCTGCAAATTTCGATCCCAGTTATGATAGTTCCATCCTTATCACTATTTCATTTTTTCATCGACGTGACCTGTTCCAGTGACAACAATACTTAATGTTCTAAATAAATAAATAAATAAATAAATAATATATATATATATATATATATATATATATATTTGAAATGAATGGTTGTTTTTTGTATGTCTTCGAATTCTCTGTCTTGTGTTGCATATATATTAGGCTTAGGATGGAATTACCAATGTGAATCTGTATTAGTAAAAGTTGTTTTTCTTCTTAATTACTTCAAATCCATTGATAATTATCTTGAGTATTACGATTAATAGTTAGCATCAAAATCTCAAACAAATTAAGACAGTCAGTCATGGACAATATATAACCTAAAACATATGTTCATCCGTCCAATTTGTCACACCACTGCTGCACAAAATGATTAGTATTAAAGTAGTAGTAATATCAATGGTAGCAAATGAAGATCGGATCTGGTGAATATTCTTTGCGAAGAAAGGATTAATTCATGAACAGGTATGGAATAATTTTAACTTCAGGATTTAATGAAAGATAGTGAGTACAAGTGCCCTATTGCATTTGGTTCTGATACATGTCTTTCAGTATTCAACCATTCGTCACGCCAATCGCACCGACCTCGCTCAGGTAGTTCGTACCTTCCAACAGTCGGCGTTTTCATATACTACCGTCACGTTTTAGTTCGTATGTCTTTGGATGTTTCCATACTACTACGCCTTCCATCATCACGTGTTGGGAGAGGTGTTGTTTAGCACACATAATGCATGTTTCATCCATCTTAGTCGGTGATGATTCACAACCTGATAAATTGTCTACTTATATACTTCTTATGTCTTGTATCTTACTTCAATATCTCTAAATAAGCTATTCGGACTAACGCCAACATTGTTTTGAAGATGTTTGTGATGTAATCATAGTAGCCTACAAATTTTATCTACCATGTTTTAAGAGAGCAAGAACAAATATTTGTGCAGAATAAGAATGAATTCATTTCATTTCGTTGGGTTCTCATCAGCTGCATACAACCTAGAATAATATTTTACAAAATTAATATTTGAAACAAAGTTTAACGTACTCATGAGAGTGTTTGAACTTGGTTGAAACCAAACATGTTAGACATGTGAGCATAACTAAAATGTTGAAGAAAATGCTGTAAATATATATCGAATACAGAAGAAGGTACCAGAAAGCAAAATAGAGATCAGAGTTCAAATGATTACATAATAAGAGTTGGTTGAAAATATTTGATAATAATGTGAATTAAGCTCAGTTGTTGAACTTAAAGTGACCTAATTAAACACAAAAGTTGAACTCAACCATCTAATAAAAGTGGTGATGTAACGAAAAATGTGATCCAATAAAGAAGTAATAAATGAACTAGGCAATGAGAATGACGACACATAAGTCAAGTTACCAGGGTAAAGAAAGGCTAATAACACTTTCTTTTTGGACACATATGTTTAGTTTCATTCGATTAATCGCAATCGCTTCAGCATATTTTAGGAGATTTGAAGTTTTTTGTCTATTGAATACTTTGAACGATTTATTGATATCAATCTGGTGTCCTATGTCAATCAAATGTTTAGCGATTGCACTGTTAAATGTTTTCATTGCTGTGAGTGGTAAATTTTTAGGGACATGTTCATTAAAACGTAGGTAGGCCCTTCTTTCTGTTCGGCCAATGTAACTGCTACTGAAGGTACACGTAAATTTATACAGACAGTTGGCGGTAACATGAGAAGGATACCTGTCGACTTTTGATTGTTTCAGTGAACATGTTGTTATGTACGATAAAACCAGTTTTGCTGCATAATAAGTTCTCTTTAAAGCTGAGCTAAGTCTTCTGATTTTCGCAGCAATATCATCATTTTTAAAATTGAGTTGAAGGAAAACAGGCTTCTTATGGACTGTGATTTCATTTGGTTTATCAGGTTTTGTTCACTATATTTGTCAATGAATTTTTCCGGGTAGCCATTCATTTTTAGATAATGTTTGATGTTGGCGAGCTCTGAATCTATCGTATCTGGGGTACATATTTTTTGGCCCTGAGAACCAATGTTTTCACTAATCTTATTTTGTAATGGATTGGACAGAAGCTATTGAAATTCAAGAACAATCCATTCCACGTCGTTTTTCTGTAGATCGACCGTCGCACTGAACTCTGATCTCTATTTTGCTTTCTGGTACCTTCTTCTGTATTCGATATATATTTACAGCATTTTCTTCAACATTTTAGTTATGCTCACATGTCTAACATGTTTGATTTCAACCAAGTTCAAACACTCTCATGAGTACGTTAAACTTTGTTTCAAATATTAATTTTGTAAAATATTATTCTAGGTTGTATGCAGCTGATGAGAAACCAACGAAATGAAATGAATTCATCTTATTCTGCACAAATATTCGTTCTTTCTCTCTTGAAATTAATAAGGGAAACAAAGTGTATGAAAATATCATGTTTTGCATCTATACAATAAAACAGATCGGACTTCTGAGCAGTGTTCTCGTCCTTTGATTGACAGACGATTATATTACTTACGCCACAGTTGATGACCTGGCAAGGCTAAACAAGTCTCCTGAATTTTTATCAAAATTTCATCAAGTACCAACCCAGCGATGATGAGACTTTCAGCATAAATGAAGTGATCTACGCTCTCATTCTCTATCTTTAGTTCAGGCTTTAGTTCAGAGCATTGCTGATGCCAAGAAGTTCAACATTGATTGGTAGAATGTCTACCATGAAAAATTGTTACCATACGAAATATGATTGTAAAATGTCAAGTTGACTAATTAATAGAATATCAGAGATTAACCTAATGAATAATTATTTCCCAGCTTTTTCGGAAGATTAATTCAGTTTACACTTGTGAAAAATTAAATAATTACACCATTAGCACGTTCACTTTCGTTTAAAAAACTGGAGGTGTAAATTAATAATTTTCACCATGTTTTGAATATGATACCGAAAAATCGTAGATTATTTCTTCACATGTAAATTACGTTTAAACACACATGTATTTCATTCAAAAGTCTTAAAGCTATTTAGGCATTGATCTATAAATATTGTTTAAGTTACGTCTTTTGTTACTTAGTTCTAATAATGTTTTTACAAATTTCTTGAGACCTAAGTATCTACATGGTTTTGGGATGGGGGGCCAATATTTATAGTTTAGAAAAGTGATTTTGGTTAAATTGTCTAGAATTGTCTGCGTGTAGTGGCATAAAAGAAGATATACTATTGAGTTTGACAGTGAATCGACGTTTATGTGAACGGCGGCTTTTTCTGATGTCATGTTTTTCACAATTATTTTATAATTAGTATTCACCTTGTCTTGTCTTTGTTATTCTGTCTTTTGGTGTACATAGAATTTATTGAAGTGATTTTACTGGCTTGTGAGTGACTTTTACTCTTGTAATTCCCATAACAGTTGAAGGCAATTATTCAAATTAGAGGTATAGTAAGTATATAACTACTGATTATCCAGTTCTTGCTTAAATAGTGTAGTCAATGGTCTATTATGTGGTAACATTTATCATTAAGGTTATTCTTTTTGAGGTATATATCCACTAATTGAATAGGAAAATAACAAACAGGGTACTGGTTACAACACACTTAGTGAATATTGAAAACGCTGTTGATAACCGTTGCTCTGTAGACTTTGATTTTTATTTTGACATTGTGTTACGTATGCTATTAAAGCCATGTGATAGGATAAAAACAGTGAATGTTTAACTATATTAGGATTTACATTTTAGCATTTTCCAATTAAGTTGCAAAAAATGGTTTATTGAATTAATTCACTTGGTGCATATTTTGTCTCAAATTAAATATGAGTGTAAACCCTATTTGAAAGTTTACGCACCCAGTTATTTTTATTTAATACATTTAAAGGAAAATAAAATTGGCTTTCTTCTTATAAATTAAAAATATTATTTCAAATTAAACTTCAAGTCTGCTTATTGATCAAGAATTGGTTTATATTAATTTCTCTAAGTGATTAGCACTACTATTTGTTCCCACAATAATCATTCAACTATTGTTGAATGAATTTTTTGTTTACATGAATTCCATGGAGAAAAATCTTTAGGTTATTCAGTAAGTATCAATGTCTGCTTAACCGTTTGGGCTATAATTTTTTCTTTTTTTTTCTTGATTTGATTTAATTGAATAACTATGTCTGTCACTCATGTGTTCACTTATACTTTGATTGCTTACAATCTATCGCAAATCTAATTACGGAGAAACTAAGGTAATACTGCTACAATAGTTTGTAGATTTCTCTCCTTTCTGTACTTTTAAGGGATAACAGGCGATTCACGCATCATGTATATTCAACGATAAAAGCACATTGTAAATATGAATTGCAGCTAGTTACATTTTTGCACTTTTTAATATTAACGAGTTAAATGCCTATAAGACAGGAATATCGTTGTAATATTGTGTATTTTCTGAGGATTCTTTACTATATTCAAATCCAATATTATTACTGAACTTAACGACTTATGTCGGTGTCTGTACACATTTATCATACGTCTTTCTTTATATCCGTAATTTTGAAGATTTTTCATTGCCAATTTTGAAAATGTGTTTTTTTTTACCGTCTGGACTTAACACTGAATACCAAAATACTGATCTCTGATTTATTAATAGTCGTGGAGGACTCATTATCCTTCACTGAATTCACTCTTTTCAAAAACTACACAGAATAATATTGACCGTATTTAACATTTATACTGGTCTCTAAATTGAGAATAACTAGTCAGTATGGAATCAGCTAATTTGTTGAGGAATTCCAACCATGAGTGGATAGCACAATGATGATGATTTGAATGTCGACACTGGGTGATTAGCGTCAAAAAGCATTCTTAATCATTGCCTATTCGCATGATATATACCGTGTGTGTGTATTTCTGAATAATGAAAAATATCCTAATAATGGCATGCCGGATTATCAGTAGAATGACATAACATTCGTGATGTGATAATCTGTATTAGAAGACATTACTTATATTGTGGTTATAAGTGTGCAATACTTTATTCTCATCGTGTGAAATACTAGGTATTTAGTACTTGATCATTTCCAGTTATATTTTCGCTGACATCTTTAACGTTTTTATGACACCAACTGTTATGACGTGAGAAATGAAGGAGGATTTGGTTGGTTGTAGCGACCGCCAATGAAGTGTGCCTAGTTGATAATGCGCGACTGACCTAAGCCCACTAACCCCTAGGCCGACAATAGAAGAACCAGAATTGGGAATCGGAAAACAACGGAAAACCGAGAACGGAAAACGTATTGTATTTTAATCATGCCTTTACATATACATAAAATTAGACCAATCACAAATCTAACATTGATACAGAACAAAAGAAAGAGTGGCAGTGAATGGGTACAACTTGTACACAACTAAGCAACTGTGGTTCATAGTAATAAATAATATACTAAGAGTAAATATACTAAACGGGAGGACCTGGTAAGGGGAACATAACAGTCATAGAAATGAAATGATTACATTGTCCACAGTTATAATAATTGAAATAATGTTCTAAAGCACAGTCCTCGAAGATAATCAGTCTTCATTAGGTGCCCGGCATATCAAACGTAGAGAAAATATAAATTAAGAGTATTTGGAACTCATACTTTTACAGATTTATCTACATGATATCATTACGACAATATTTCATATCGAGTCCCTACTTTAATATTTTTCATTAATTAGGCGTTTCGCGCTATGCTCTCATTGAAGCGTTTTCTTCAACTGTTTTATTTTACTACTTAAAAGCAAGTTAGTAATACACTCGGATTAATTAATATAGACTTAAATATTACTCAAGGATAGTATCATTTTTAATTATTATTATTAAATTATTTTTTAAAAATTCATTTTACTCGCTTGGCGGTAGTCTTCAAGCTTGTGTCAACGTACAAATTCCCAAATGGTTCAGTGGTCTCAATGGACAAGCTTTATTTTTAGATACTGAAGGAAATTTCATACCAGAACGTGTTCGACAAATATCTATTGCTTTAGAAAACCATTGTAAACGTCATTATATTGAAGCAAGTGAGGCTGTTATGATTCATTTTGTCATTATTTTATTAATTGATCAGTATTAATAAACAACTTGGCACATATAATGTTAAGTCTCGAACTTAAGTTTCAGTTCACAAAGAGACAATATACATTATAGCTATATATTTCATGCAAAGGATTAACTAAAGCAAAAAATTGAATATTTTTCTTATCACTGGACGACATTCTGTAAAGTAATATGAGATGAGTCAATTATCTGGCAATCATTGGTTTACATACATCTTGCGTTGTTTATTCAACATCTTATTTACACACTTCAGGCTTAGTGTCATTGCTGTTGTAAGTATATTTGGTTGATGTGAACTAGCAAGGAAGAAATGCAGAACCACCCAACGTTGAACAGCATGCATTATGGGGTGGAGTTAATTTCATGCGTTAGAGAATTAAAGTTAATAAAAACAATGCATGCCATATTGATATCTATACTTTTCCACAATAATTACTATCGTGTTAAGCAATATCGCAGATAACTTTGTTTCATTCTTCATATGTTTACTATTGACATTGTTGCCTTGTAGAATGTCGCTACACATCAATAAAAGTGACCAATTTCATTTCAGCAAATCAATTATGCTAGAACCCTACTATTTTTTTTTTAATTTTTGTTACAATTCTATTTGCAGAATAACCTAGTTACCTTTAACCAACAGAAATTTTTGAAGCTTGTGAAATGAAATAATTCAATGTCTTATTTTTAACCACAAATCAATAAGTTTTTCGAGAAAAGCTCACTCAAACACCTTCGTTTAAGTAACGAAATCAACGATTAGACATACTCATAGATATGTCAAACTTTGTTTAAAAAAATTTCATACACTTCAGTTCCATATTGATATTTTTGGTAATAGGAGTCAAACTTTCTGCTTTTTTGTAATTCACACACGGACTTATTTTAGCTAGATAGCAATTGAAAACTAGAATGCACTAGACAGTTGTTTTATTTCTGTATACGACTTCTTAGCAGTGCATATTAATCGTCCAATTAGGAGTCTTCAGGCTGCATGATGAGCGTTTTAATTCAGACTCTTAAATTGGCTTATGTTTCTAACTTCAATCAGTTTGTGATGTTGCCATTTTTTTGAATCAGCATTTGGTACATGTAACTATGTTCCTTACAGAATAAGGCATTATAATGACTTGTGACATTGAATTTATTTGAAATGGAAGTGAATACATAATTTGCACCTAAATGCAAACGTTAGTTAGGTCACGTTGTTCTACAATTAGTTCGAATCTTTATTTTTAAACGTTAACGAACAGTGGTATTGATTTAGGCAGTCATTCAAATTTACATACTAAACTTTTGTTAGTTGTTCTTTCCTTATTCATATTTTTATTCTAAAACATTTTAATAGATCCAGAGAGAACGGACGAATCTTCCATTAAACAGTACTGTCCAACCGTCAAAAGTCTAATGTCTGGAATTCACTATATTCGGATTACGGATCATTTGAAGCTCCTTGCTGTCTGTCGACATTTAGAGCAGTTTTGTGATCACCATCCATTAGTAAATTGTTATTATTTCTTATATAGTCTGGTGTAATTAATTTACCAAGGATAGATTCATGTACTTAGGCATTGATACACATTTCATCTGTAAGGACTGTCTCTACTACTCAGATGCCCAAACTGAAGTAGATGGGGGTAGGACTCAAACTTGCTACTTAGTGGTTGAAAGTCAAATACTTTAACCACTAAGTTAATACTCTACGTGTATTTGAAAATTTTGTAGATTATGTATGTACAGGGTGGTGTCTTTCTATTGTCAACCATTATGTCACATGTTAGATCCCCTCACTGCTTCGATTTGGGCAACTGTGTAGGTGTTGATTTAGTCCCTAAATATATCTTAGAAGCTAACTTAATGACTGTAAATATTTTAAACTACTTACAAATCGTAAAAGATTGCTAAATCCCTAGATGCTAATGTAAAATTCAATATACAGTAGCAAATGACCGTTTTCTAATGATTATATTGTTCGGAGTTTAAAATTTCCTAAATAATGTGCGTGGAAGAAGATAGTTTTTATTATAAATTAACATCATGTAGGCTAGTTGGCCGATGAGTACAAAGTTTGTTTGACATATGGCTGTATGACTTTACGGATACAACCCTTATTTTTCTGTTATTCCTATGGTTCAGTGAAACATAAGATAAGAAGGTTTTAATGGATACATAAAGTAACATAAAGTAATTTAACAACTAGACGTTCCTAGACCAATTTATCATCTTCAACACTGTATATTGATCAGAAACATTCATTGATTTTAATTTAGATTCGACTGATCATAGTTGACAGTATCGCTCTTCCGTTTCGTTATGATTTTGATGATGTCCCTCAACGTAATCGGTTATTAGCAAGTGTAACACAAATCTTACTCTGTATCGCTGGACGCCAGCAGGCTGCTGTAAGTTAGCTTGTTGTTTACAATATGTACTTAATAAAATTGTTTTATTAGCCCAATCGCAAGCAAATGAGTATCTATGGTATTGTGTATGGTATTGTATGTAATTCTCATCTACTTCTTATATCAAAGCTTTTGGTTGTTATTTCAGTATCGCTCTAGTGCCATTATACTATGATTTGTTTAAACATTTGATATTAAGTCAGTGCGTATCATATTCAAATATTCCTGCTGCTACTAGAGTGTACTGTTATTAATAACCTCCTCAATAGCTATAAGGATTTATAACTTCTGTACAAACGTCAATATGAATGTTCGTAATCTTGTTTAGTTGAAGTTAGGAGTTATCAAATTTGATGAAGCTACTGATTCTATTGATCAGAGTTCTCCCATGTTAATTCATTCCTCTTTCTAAAAGCATGTTAGGCTCTCTTCACCAATCGTTGTGTTATAGTCCAAGCTAATTTTGTGAATTGTGTCGATTTGCGATGTCACACTTAAATTGAAATAACATGGTATGCTCCAGTACCGATGATATATATATATATATATATATATATATATATATATATATATATATATATATATATGCGCATAACATCAACCTAATCAACGGCTTTGATTGACTGCTGCTTTTGTGTGAATATTCATCATATCAACTCTTTGACAACATAACAGGCCACCGATATATTTATTTTCAATTAAAATGGCTTGCAAATTAGTAGTATTTCTACTTACTTTCTTTAATTCACTTTGATTACCTTCAGCTTATACCTTTCAGGTTATTCTTACAAATCAAATTACAACTAAATTCGATGCGAAACATTTGAATACAGCACAATTCGACTGTGTTTTTGAAGAGGATGAAGAACAAATCAGAAATGATCAAAATTCATGCTTAGTACCTGCACTTGGAGATAGTTGGGGACATATCTGTTCTGTTCGAGTTTTCTTAACACGTTTAACAACAAGTTGCCGTCAAGTCCAGCTGCTTAAACATCCTGGAAGACCGTGTGGTGTTGGATATTATCAGATTACCGTAGGTTAATTTTCTTGAGTTAATACTTATATTATTAATAAAGGTTAACAGTATCCCGTTGATATTCAGAGTTGAAATTTGGTCAGTAATTGTTGGCATTTGTACATTTTACCTTGATATAAATATTTTTTAATAATCTTAAAATAGATGGATTGTGATTATATACTACGTTTGAGTTTCAGTTTGAGCTAGTCACAACCCATTTATTATGAAAATTGTTTAAAAATGTATACATCAAGCTAATCTACTCAGAACACATACACACTAACGATAGGTAATCAATAAAGGGATAATGCAAACCACTATTAATCATATAAAACATGATTCTCTTTGAACAAGCCGGTAACTATCTGAACTCTGTAGCTCAGTGAATAATCCATTAATATTAGGTTAGATTCTCAATATAAATATCAATACTGATATAGAGGTAACTCTAAACGATTCACAATCCATTTGTTCTAACACTTGTAGCATTTCTGAACTTGTAGATTTTACAGAACATGGGTATAAACATTCTGACATAAAACGATAGACAAGTGAAAATTCATTGACTGTTGAGAAAAGAGTTTAGTCACTATGTTAATCATTTTGTGAAAAAAACTGGATACGGTGTAGAACTTTGTATTTAAAGATAGGATTTATTGACAAATGAAAGCGTAAACGTCTTTATGTAAATATTTACAAAAATACGCTACTTTTATTTTTCTAAGACATCCGGGATTATACCTTCTTGTCAATAGCAGTTTTCGTTATACAGCTACTATTTGTTTTTCAATGTTATTAAAGAAGGATAACTCGGTTATAAATATTTATAAAATGTAAGTGAGTAGCTGTCTGTTTACCTAAGAAATCCCTAATTTCACGAACAAGCTTCTTTACACAGAATAATTTGATTATTGACTTCCCTTTTCCGATGTTATATTTTTTACCGAGCATGGATCTATGTACTCAATTGTCCTTGTAGCACACTTTTCCTGTGGATCACTAATGGTATTGAGTTTCGCGGGTTTCAAACCCGTCGACTAGTGGTTGAAAACGGAATATTTTAACTGCAACTGTAGTTGTGAGAAATATGGTAAATTAAAATCAGAATATTTTACATTATTCAAGTTCTCAAGAAGTGACCCAACTAGCAACTGAAATGTAAACTCACAATCCGCTTCACGCATTTATAATTAAAACTGTATAAGGTAGTATGCGCTGAATATCTCGAATAACAAGTATATGTAAAGTTACAGACTGCGTAACATGCTGAAACGATATACCTTGTAAATTCAGGTTTATATCTTCAAGCAACAATTAGATGTCATACATCACAGTTAAAAATACTCGTTACCTCTTGTTATCATCTAAAATACTACATTATAAGTAATTTTTTGTGATAAAAATAGTAACATTGACTAGTTTTAGTTTCTATAATTACCCTTTATAAATACATCGTCCTTGTTATCTTTCTCACATTGTTTTCAGACTGGTGGTATTCGCGATCTTATTCAAGGCAGTAAATCGAATAAATAATTGCAGAAAAATTAGTTCTAAACTAAAAATAACGATGATTATTAATAGAATTTTAACCTAAACACTGTTGATAAAATGGAATTCATTTTAGGCTAAAAAGAGAGGGCAATTTATTTTGTTTACTGTGTAAATGTGTTATTGTTGAAGGAAATACATTGTAGATGAAGGAAAATACAGCATAATTTCACGACACTATACTTAGATTTTTATTTTAACATTGCGTACATTCTTAGTCTCGCATATCAAAACAAGTTTAATTAAGTAACCATTCGAAACCAGGATGCAATGAACATCTGTTTTGTTTTAGTCTGGGACTCCTCAGCAGCATACATCCATAACCACAATCGGAACCAACCCCATAAAATTCACGATTCGTGTCAAGTGTTTAACGTTTAGATCACTAAGTAAGCATCCAATGATTCCCACTTCCTAAGTACCACCTAGTGGTTAATAACTGCCCCATATTCTATTTGAGTGTACTCCGCTGGCTGTGTATGGCACCGGGATCTGTTTACGTCAGTCATCAGTAAGCCGATGAGTGGGGTCGTGCAATATCGAGGAATCACTGAAGTTTGAAATGTAAAGGACTAAGTTTTAGCAAAATTGATGTCAAACGAAGCCTGAAATTTCTGAGTTCGATACTTAGTGGAGTCATAATTGGTATACTGCTGAGTCGCATACGAGAATGAATAAACGATTCAGTACTTCTTATTTTTCAATGGTTGGTTCGTGACTTCAAGTCCAACAATTGTCACAAGAATTATTAATATGATACGTCTTTTTTTGATCCAAGTGGTGCGATATATACGTTCGGTGGTAAACTGATTCCACACATAACAAAACCTGAGCTACCAGCAAATGATATCGGAATTTCATTGCATCATCATCTAGTTTTAACATGAATACTGACTGAACCATTTTCCCATTCAATATATTACATATGATTCATTGTACTGATGGAAACTTTTATTAAATACAATATAACAAAATGGTTTTGTAATAAAAATGGAAGTAAAGGGAATATTTGGAAAGTAAGCAGGAATTTCATTGGTTGAAACTAAGGAGACACTAGTGACTTATGTCAAAGATGACATTTGAAAGAGTGGTTAATTACAGAAGCAAGAATTCTGAGATAAGCAGATAATTACATAGATAGATAAGGAACAATTGATCGTTGTCTTCACTATTTTTAATCATTAATAAAAACGAAAAGGAAATTGTCTCAGAGGAATATTTAAAAAGATACTTATTGTGTAGTATATGTGTATTACTAGATTTTATATAAAAACATCGAGTATTAAATTAATGTTAGTCCAAAGATAAGTAATAAAAGGTTGTATACAACCATGTAATTAGGTTGAAAATGAAAAGAAGCCTTCAAACAAACGCAAACATACAAATACATGAGAGTGTTGCACAACAACAGAAAGAATAACAAGAAACTCCTTAAATCATAAAAACTATTATTTATATATCAGCCTGAGTAAATTCAGTCTGGAATTTGACAATAGAAAGCTTGTCGTAAACTGTAAGTTTAATTGTAAATTTGAATCGGATAATTGAACATGTAAACACAATTTACGTAGCAAAACAAACACATTTAACAATAAAACGAAATGAAAGCAGAATACGACTAGAATATCACATTGGTCAGAATAACTACAATGGGAAATTTCAAAATATTTAAGTAAACATAAGCAGACATTTTTGTGTATAGAATTTTCAGTTTCTGTTGGAATGGAATGGAGAGGACATAAGGCATGCATGCATATGTAGTGGAATAGATCAAATTTGAAAATAAATCAATAATAACAAAAACACAGGAAGCCTACAAACAGGCACGGAAAATAATAATCAAATTTCAAACTCTCTTTGTGCCAATCTAATTCTAGCTGATTCCAAGTCGGACAGTCTTTCATTGTACGTGGTCGCTTGTAATAATGGCTTGGAGATATCTTTTGATGAAAGTGGTTGACGCCCTAATGTGACTGGTTGTTGATTAATTATTGGATTATGTATGTTAATAGGCGGTGGTGACTGGGAATCAGTAGTGAATGTGGAACGTGTTGATTGATTAAGAGGAAGTGTACCTTTAGATTTACGTCGCAATGTATTCATAACAACAGCATCATTTAAAGAACACATTGGTCCTTCATAAGTCATCGCTTCAAGACGTGGTTCTGAGATGAATGTAGTGGATTTTATGGATGTACAATTCGACAAACTAAGGTTTTGTTGTTGATTTAGTTTACTGCAAACATTTTCACTGTCAGTTTTGGCATACTTCAAATGATTAATTGGAGCTATCACTTTACTATCTTGTTGACGGATTCCATTTTTATCTAAAAAACATGTAAGAATTCAAACAACAAAATATTAATACACGAAACCAATAAACGAGAATTGGTTACAGGCTAAAGAGCATTCCAGGCTTAAGTCTGGAATGTAAGTAAGAAGTGAAGAAAAAGGACTATAGGTAAAATTAATTTACACTAATTTTATTGAAAAATTACAAACTAGGAGAATATTTATCCTTGTTTAAAAGTAAAGTGACAATTCAGGTTAGTAGCATTTACAAGCCCAACAAACAGCCCATTGTTTTAGAGCACGTTAACAACTTTGAAGAATGAATTCCTAAAACCGATCAGGTACATTAAATTGAGAAGGACAAGTAGTCAGCATAAATTGAAGAAAAATGGTAACATATTAAACGGCCTTGAGCATTATTCCTGAAAGGGAAAATTTTCAGGAAAACAACGATATATTGATTTTCACAACAGAAAACTTAATAACGAGTATTAATACAGGAATTGTGGTAGCAATCTGTGATGTGATAACAATGACTGTCTTTTAGTGCAGATCAACTGCTACCAAATTTCTTAAGCAGATTTTGCATTGTATCTTCAATGTACTGTTTAATTTGTGGTACAAGGAAGGCTAGTTCTTGAAAACATTCTAATGTATTGTCATTGTTAGACGACACAGAAACAATACTTTAGTAAAATACAGTAGTTTAATGAGAAAGGTGTTCGAATTTCAAACGCAAGATAGCAGGCTAGAGTTTTTCACTTCGGTCTGAGCAGTTAAGTAATAGTATTATTAATTTTCACATAAAAATTGAAGCTCAAAGACGAAAGTACGGGTAAAATGAGTTACATTTACAAATCTAATAGTTGATAAATTACTAAATGAATGAAATTAAGGATTACAGTTAAGTAATAACTTTCGTTTTAACGTGAATGTACTTTCTTCCTCAATTACATTTACCTGGGAACAATTAAATATCACCATCCTCTATTTGAAGATCATAGGAATCAATAACGCTTACTGTTTTTTCCTTCTCGTTTATAATCAAATATATATATATATATATATATATATATATATATATATATATATATATATATATATATGGAAACTGTTTCGTTACACTTATTGAGTCATCTGTAGGAATATTTTGCGTTATAAATAATGGAAAAGTTAGTATTAGTACCTTATTTCTCATATTCAACTGAATTTATAATCATTTTAATTAGACAACATGTTGCATGTAAATTGTCACTAGTACTCAGAATAGTGTTTTTCGTCATTTATTCGAAAAAAGGCTTACAATTTTATTACACATCATTTAGTTGAAGAAGGAAACATTCCACATTAAATTTCTCCATAGTTTAGCAAGCGTATTCACTGTAAAGTAGTGTTTTGATACACAACTTTTGAGTAACATTTTAGAAAACAATATGCGATCAAATTTACAAACCAAAGTGTGTACGAAAGAATAGTGGAACTTAAAGTCTAAGAAAAGGCAAACAGTGAACACATTTGCTTATTGAACAATGGTAACTGTGGGCGACCTCAGTGCTTATTTTGACCAATTAGAACTCGTTATTTTTTGATAAGTTTAGATTAAAAATGCCGTCATATTATTTTAGGCTCAGTAAACTAATATATATTTGCCGAATGTGATCATTTCAGTGTGAAAGTTGATTGCTCTTAGTTGAAGACTGGAAGATATATCGGACAATTTGTCATGCGAAGCTTTGAAGTTAAATAATAAGGTGAGAAACACAATGGTGAATACTATGAATTACTGATAAAGGCTGAAGTTTGTTGGCTCACGAATAATTCAATAACTTGTGGCGTCATACAGTGTAAATATAGATATACTACGCTCGTACATTGGTGTGTTGTTCGTCAATAAAAACCGCTGCTTATTTTTAAGTCTTCTCACTTCACATATCAAGTGGCTCGCAGCATAAGACAACGCTACTGGTTTACGTGTTATATCGGACTCATGGACAACAACAAACTCAAGTAGGGATTATGTTCTATTGGAAATTCAAAGACTGGTCAAATAATTATGTAATATCAGTCATTTCCAAGTGTGGATTATTTCAAAAAATAGTTTGAAATGTTTATCATAATTCTTGAAACATACCATTTCTAGAAGTTAAAGATGTAATCGCTGCCCTCGGACCTCTGCGGAGATATTTGTTTGCCTCAGTCGCTGTTGTTGCGGTTCTATTTTCTGTCGATGAATCAGTGGACACGGTGTTCTGTGCACAATATTCGCGGGTTGTTTTATTCGACAATGTTGGTTCAAAGTTGACTTTTGCGTTTGGTTTAATTGATTTATAAAAACCGTTTGGTAATTTCCCGTTGGATATGATATTGCAGTAACCATTGGTTTGATCACTGATGCACTTTCTGTTCGTTGTGAGTTGTGCATCTGCTGTGAATGCAAGTAAGGGGTAGGGTTTTTTGAGCCTATCACTACTTTGTTTTGAACAAGTTCTGGCTTTGCCATGTCTATGAATAGAAAACAAATAATAATAGTAATAACTACCATGAGTTTCGTAGAAAATTTGTATTAAATACTTCTACATGCAGTCACAATAGAATATCAATATTAAATGGATTACTAAATTAACTAAATGATTTGAAATTATCTTGTAGCAGTGAAATAAACATTTATATTTAAACTGTGGATAATGTATGACAATGAACTATGAGCAATGACAAAGTGGTTTTTCAAAATTTCAATATTTAAAGGTATTTGAAATACAGAATAGAAAAAATATTTACAACTAGGGAGCAACATCAAACACAACTTTACTTGTCTCCCTCTCTTCTAGCTGGACGTTACATATTTTTTTTTCAATACCTATGAAACAACCTTAAATCCTGATATAGTCGAAATGGGAAAATGAGCCAAACATTTAGCGAAGTTTGACAAATTTGTTTGCTTCTAAATCCAGCAGTATTTTACACTTAGTAAATCCACTTAAATCAAAATATGATGAAAAAAAACAGTAAATTAAATAAAGCGGATAACGATTAGTAACTCTTATGGCTATATTGAACATTCCTAACACGAACTGTAAAAAACTTGCCTACCAAGTATATATTCATGTTATTGAATCATATTTTAATTGAAAAGGCTGGTGAAACTATTCGACTGTGTAAAAAACAAAGTAGGAAGAACGTAGTTCAAACCTGCGACTTCATGTCCGAAATTCGAATGTATTAACTACTGAACTACCACCACACAACATTCTTCTACTCCTTTTGTCTAAATGAAATTATTCGTAAAGACAGATGATTGGAGAGTGTACGTAAACCACAAAAATTCGCTCAGCTGCAAATGTTTGGCATTCGCATTCTGATCAATGCGGATTAACGAGTGATAACAATGATTTTTAATTATTTGCATTTGTAATACAAATTCAAGTGGGCATCTGTTATTCATTCGAATACGATCACATAACGGATGCTAAGCGTTACAGATAAGTACATCTTTTGGTAATTAAAAATAAAAATAAACAACAGAAGCTACATGCACAATCAATCATTAATGAATGAATAAATGGATAGTGTAAATCAATCCATCACTGAATTACACAGCATGCAAATCATGAATGAAAAGGAGAAGATATGTGTACAGTATAAGTCATAATGTGTATTCATATTATAAATAATCATTGTTTATTATCATATCATTGCTTTTCTAATGAACCGTTTAATATCACTACAATGTAGATGATTAGATTAATAGGTGAAGTTCTACTATAATGCCAAGACAATCATGATTGAGAGACTTCAAGGTCACTTGCTCCTAAAAATAGATTGTATATGAAACCATATTTATTCACTAAGCCCACGGTATGCAAATCACAATATGTTCAACGGTGCTTGTGAAATCTATCGAAATCGCCTATAGATCATGACATCGGTACACAAAACAGCATTGAATATTAAAGACTTTAAGGCCACGTAAAGAATCCTTGAAGCTCAGCATTATAGTACAACTTAACCAGTTAATAAATAAGTGCAAATTTTATGGCGTAAAGTTAGCTATCATTACAGCTACGTATTGATTAAGAGGATTACTTGTTACGATGACTGTACTATTACTGAATACTGTAGGACTAGATCTTGTAAGTAATTCTGTATAAGATACTGGGAAACTAGATATTGTTTTTTGATATGCAAATGCAGATACAAAAAGAAACAAGTTAATAAACGACTTATTAAAAAACAGTTATTTTTAAGAATAAAAAGCAAGCAGTTTCTATATGCATTCAAATAATACTTCGTTTTAGTTATCAGGATGCATTTGTAACTGATTTAAACTCACTGTCTAATTCAAGCATTGGTGTGGTTAAACTTGCCACACCCCCACCCCCTACCCCACATCCGTTATGTAATGTTCATGTTAATAATATGACAACTTTATCATGCATATCCATCCCGTACAAAAATACCATAGACTGTAGTTATCATATTTCGTTATATATTTAAGTTGGATTGTGACTGGCAAGCGGAATCCAGGACGCGCGTTTCGTCCTATTTGGGACTCATCGGCTGGATGTACCTGCATCCCAATGTTGATGTTCACACTGGCAACAGAGACTGACCAGTTTCAGTCCATTACAAATCAACGGGAAGATACAAGCTTATCCTAATTATATATATTTCGTTATAGTTTACCGTACAGACAAACTGCATTCAGAGAACCACTGAAAACAAAGAAGCGATGGAAACGTTTTCCTTTATAGTAAAGAATTTACCAGTACTCACGACGTCAGTGCGGTTCAACCATGTGGAAAGTAAGACAGGTACCATCAATGGCAATGGATGATGATTCCGTAATAAAACAGGTTAGTTGGAATTGAGAATGTAGAACATTGTAGACGAACTTGGTGGCGTATGGTATATTACTTATATCGCACTAATGAATACAAAACCAATTATTATCATTATTTACCATTTAACATGACGTTAGTTGGTTGAAAGTAGTGGATAAGAAAACTTGGTGAAAGTAGGTTTCGTGCTGGCTGACACGCGTCAAAAACGTATGCCTGACGTCTTGAGCGAATTGATGCTCCTAATGGAATTGGATTCTACGCCATCTAGTTTCACAATCTAAGACATTATCACTGACTTATTCGTCATGTGATTTACATTATGTAGGACGCGATATCGAGTCACTAATTGCAACTTAGTCGATAGACGTTGATTAGCACATAAAACTGGACAAACATGACATTAGTCACAACTCAGTAACTTGAAGGTTGTGCATTCGATCATTGGTAGGGTTGTGAGTGTACATTACTGAGAATTTCTATGCTAAAATATAGTAGCTTCCAACGTTTTCTGATTTCCAGTGGCTATCTATTCGAGATCACTCCATAGTGCAAACTATTCTATTTGTTTTAAGACCAATAAGCATTTTTTTCATTTATGATGCAACGATTTCCAAATATATCAAGTCGGTTGATGAAACTTTGTAATTATAATGAATAAGTTGGATAAGATATGTGTTACACATGCAACGTTGGCTGTAAATAAGAATGAGTCACATGAAAATTAGAGGAGAACAGACTAAGATTTGGTACCGATCTATGGAATCGCTGAATACCGAACCGAGAAGCGTTAATAAATCAGACAACCTGGTTAGAGTCCGCACAATCAGTTGTTAGAGACGTTAGATGACGACTCAGAATCAGTTGTAGTGGCATAGATGTACTCGCTCTTCACCTACACCTAAATCTTGAGCTCAAACGCTATATCAAACTTTTCTTTTTAAAAATTCGTATTTCTCTAACCGTAATATACGACGATAAATATTTTTCACTACAAATTTCAATCCACTTACTATTCCTTATACCAAATTCATTACGCCGTTCTGATGTGGTATGATGATATGAATTAAAGCATCTTTGAATCAAGCTCTACGTTGATTACGATATACTTGATAACTTTAAGTACAACAACAGTAATATATAAATAAACAGAAATAACTTACCTGAAAAGTTGACAGAAACATTCTGTACAATTCTCATCACATGGTTTGCGTAAACCACTACTTGTGTAAATGAATTCTTTCGATGTGCTTAATAAACATCTCCCAGAACGTATAAACACATAGTATATACCAAATCCCATTAGAGGCAGAATCACAAAGAACAACATACAGATTACAATAAGTAATGTGTTATCCTTGATATCTTGAAAATAGAAAAAAACAATGTAAAATGAGTCTAGGCATCAACACATATGCCTATGACTCCATAGAAGTGTTACATAATTATTTCTCCTGTTAATCAGTAGTAAATGAAAATGAGTGAATGATAAATGTATCAAATAAAGTAAGAAAATAAAGTCATTTAATCTATCCAAAGCACTTCAGCTAATATTTATCGTACAAGTAAACAAAAACTACTCGTTTCCCAAATACAGATCTACATAATCATCTGTGAGTGATAATTGTACTAATCAGGTGGCCAAACAGATATATATCAGGTTGGATTAAGAAAAGAAGTAGTATGCAATGCAGACAATGACAACTTATAATTGACGTAGGAAACGTTTTGGCTACTTACATAATGTGAAGTAGTTAGACAGAACGAAGCTAAATATATATGTGAAGCCTAATAACAAGACTAAACTATCGTGATAAGTAAAGCTCCAGAGTTATAATTATTTATTTTAACTTTTACGGTTTCATTAATTAGCTGTTGGAACCTTGTTAGCAGCTTTCTACAGAGTAATCAAACTTCACCATATTTAAGCTAATAGCTAGTAGGTCAGGTATGCTTTTCAGTCTTAACATCAATTAAAAAATTACTGCGACTGTGTTGAAAGCATGCAAACTTGTGTATTACAGAAATATTATAATCTTTATTTCTACGATGTAACAGAATGAAAAGAGAATCCATCGAACTGAATAAATTCATGCTACTCACACTTTGATTTGTGTTGAAATTTTCCATGGTATTTATTCTTCCATGATGCGCTGGTAATAATATTCTAAAACGTGTGATATGGCTGTACTGAGGAAATCCACTCGGGATGAACATATGACAACAGAGACTGATTAATTACAGTGATAAATAACGATGACAGAAAATTATAAGTCCTTAGTAGTTCAACTTTTATATTTATGTCATTTTAACATATTGTCAATAAACTTACCGGTTTTTGGAGGTGGCCCACTGTCTATACTCCCTCCATTTCCAGCCTCGTCGCAGTACGGTGGTTTATAACCAGGTAAACAATGACAGTGTCCTAGGTTATTACAAGTCTGTAATCAAAGCAGTTCGAACAGAAGCAATTAAATCCAATCGAAAGAGTTTATAAATATAAACTATGCAGTGGGAAATAAATTCATCATGAAAGTTAATAGGGAAGTTAAAGGGAATTTGTGATTAATGGAGTTCAGACAAATCTGGGACAAAATAGTTATCACCAATCGTAGTCGTGCAAGTCATAAACGTTTACAATTGATCATCAACCTAGTAGTTATAACGAGACCTGAAAGTATAGAATTCGATCTTCACTGTGTCCGTTGTCTAATTCTCACCAGGTGTGGATGGTGCTGTAACTGAGATTAGTCTTTAACCAATATCACTAACAACACTAGAGCAGTAGACATAATAAATGTGGATTCAATTCGTTAACGAAGTATAAAGTCATCACTAATGTTTTTGGGGTAATATAGACCAGTTGAAAACCGGAGATACCACTCAAGTGATTAAATTATATGTTAGACAAGGAGAGTAGCAAGCGAACATGTAGGCCTGCTTAAAAAACTGCGCCATCATTTATTTAATGGCGTATTTATTACGATAGATCTCCTTGTTTTAAATTTGTTTCAATTAAACAATTGTGTCTGCTATCTAAATTCTATATGTTCACTCTTCTTTATTTTTATTATTGTTGAGGTGACTTCTACTAAAATGGTGTTAATCAGGCTGTGCTTTTGAAGTATGGTAACTTGGACCAATGAACACGTGCCAGATTTTATGTTGATCATACATACATACATCTGCACATCGACCACTCCATTTATCTTGGAAGTTTGATTAGCCTTATTGGGTAGGTCTCTGGCGAAATCTCAGTACGAATTCAAGCTCGTTTGGATTATGTCAACATACGTCACCTACGGCGAAGGCGACAAGCCCGTTTCTCAACGAAAGGAGGAGTGTACTGCGCAACAGTTCGCTTTGTCTTACTTTATAGATATGAGATGTGGTCATTAAGGGAAGATGACACTCGAAGGTTATCAGTTTTTAATTAACGACATTTTCGAAACACTGCTCGCGTTAGCTGGAATCACTGAGTAAATAATAACGAGGATAGACGACGGTTATTAGGCAAAGGTGGTAAATCAGTCTATGAGGTCATAATTCTTCATCAACTGAGGTAGTTGAGACTTGTGCTACGTATGTCAAACCACCGTCTATCTCGACGCGCGATGTTGGCTGATATAGGAATAGGATGGAAGAAAGTTAGGGGTGATCAAACCAAAACATACCATCAGTCCATGAAGTTGCTGACTTGCTGGTTTGAGTCATGTCGGTAGATTCAAACTACCTGGTTGGGGTCTGCGTGATTACCGTTATCAGTGGCTGGAGACGTTGGATGGAATGGCTCAGAATCGGTCACAGTGGCGCAGATGTATCCACTCACTGTCATTCCTTAAATCGTGAGCTTAAAATTACTTCATAACTTTCCACACTCCATCTCTTTCTCCCTGAACCATATTCTATATGTTGACTCTTTGTGTTTTGTTATTATCATCAGTGAAGTAACCTCAGCCAATATGATGTAGTAATTTTGCTGTGCTTTAGAGGTATGGCAATATGGAAGTCAACATACGTCACCTACGGCGAAGGCGACAAGCCCGTTTCTCAACGAAAGGAGGAGTGTACTGCGCAACAGTTCGCTTTGTCTTACTTTATAGATATGAGATGTGGTCATTAAGGGAAGATGACACTCGAAGGTTATCAGTTTTTAATTAACGACATTTTCGAAACACTGCTCGCGTTAGCTGGAATCACTGAGTAAATAATAACGAGGATAGACGACGGTTATTAGGCAAAGGTGGTAAATCAGTCTATGAGGTCATAATTCTTCATCAACTGAGGTAGTTGAGACTTGTGCTACGTATGTCAAACCACCGTCTATCTCGACGCGCGATGTTGGCTGATATAGGAATAGGATGGAAGAAAGTTAGGGGTGATCAAACCAAAACATACCATCAGTCCATGAAGTTGCTGACTTGCTGGTTTGAGTCATGTCGGTAGATTCAAACTACCTGGTTGGGGTCTGCGTGATTACCGTTATCAGTGGCTGGAGACGTTGGATGGAATGGCTCAGAATCGGTCACAGTGGCGCAGATGTATCCACTCACTGTCATTCCTTAAATCGTGAGCTTAAAATTACTTCATAACTTTCCACACTCCATCTCTTTCTCCCTGAACCATATTCTATATGTTGACTCTTTGTGTTTTGTTATTATCATCAGTGAAGTAACCTCAGCCAATATGATGTTAATTTTGCTGTGCTTTAGAGGTATGGCAATATGGACCGATGAATACATGTGCCAGATTTTATATTGATCATATAGACACATACATCTGCCATCTATGTGAACGCACATAATTTCATAAAATGTTTACAATTGATTACAAATATAATAACTGAAAAACTCAAGAAGTAACAAGGTAGTGGTTCGTATATTTATCTCGTCCTCTATGTAGTGGAGAAACGAGAGCGATAACTATTACTATATAAATCATACATGAAATATATCCAACGATAAAAAGAGATAATAAAAGCGAATATGATCTTATACAATTACGAATGAGTACGTATAACGTCTAGAAACTACTTATACAGTAATCTTGAAGAAAGGATTTACAAAACAAAATGAAGGATTTCAAAAATATACTAATTTTGCTTCATTAATGAGCTTTTCTAAAATATTTATAGGTTTGTCTTGAGCTCAAAGTTGCTTGTATGGGGTAACCTTAACCACAAATTATGACCAACCAACAATGCAACGAAATACTAACCCGTCTTATATTTATATATATTTACTAATATTTACTTCGTACCCGCGTTCAAAGAGTAATTATTTTTTAAGAAATTCAACGTCTTGTAAATATTTAATCAAGTTTTCCATGTTTCAATCAATAAACATACGTACAATACTGAAAGCTTGGTTTAATTATATGCCATGCGTATAAGGTGATATCTACATCCCTTGCATATATTTTTATAATTTGACAAAAATGACAATATAACATAATGGAGAAATTACATATTGATTTATGATTTCTTTTAGTGTTAATATTTTTCATAGTAAGCAGACTTACACCATGACGATTACAATAGCATGAATATCGAGGACGAATATCATCGACTGATTTACACGAACCGTTGTAACAGAACTAAAAAAGAATAAAATTAATAGATATTGACGAATACTAGTAATTGTGAAATGAGTATGTCAAATAATATCATGTCACAGCTATATATTGGTGTGTACATCAGAGGAGAATTTAGAAGAATCTTGTTGTGATTGACTTGAATAAATAAATGATATTGAATCTCCGTTAGCCAATGACAGACGGACTTCCATACGACCTCTCAGAATGGACACATTATTACAAATTTTCAGTCCCCCCCAATACTACAAACATACAGTAAGTTAGAATGCATGGAGTAAATAATTAGGTACTCAGGATCAGAATCCAATATTTCAAACAATCTCACAAATTATATATATATATATATATATATATATATATATATATATATATATATATATATATATATATATATGAGTTCCCCGGCTGTGTACACAAGACTGGACAGATGAAATTAGTGAAGAACCAGAGTATTTGTGATACAAAACTGAAGTATGGGGAATATAAATAGTTAGACCGAGCTTGTAAGCTGCGAATGGTGTAATAACAATTTCTGAATAAAATAAGAACTGAAGACAAGTGAAATCTGAAAATGATAAAAACAAAATATTTTGCAGGAATGGAATCAAAATACATGAAACAATCTTCAGTAAAGTAGTTCCGGACGTCCAAAGATTCCTCTAAGAGTGAACTCTATAAGAAATGGTAATTGATTTTGAGACAGACATTCAGCAAATGATATAATTTTTGTGCTGACTGTATACGATCGTAGAAAAATGACGATTTCCAATGTTATTTCATGCTATCCTGACTGGTTGATTATATCCTTTTACCAAAAATAATTAGTAATAAATAAAAATCAAATTATAAAGTATAGTAAGAAGCTCTCATCACTTTTTATGCGTTTCTAGATGCTGGCTGCTGGTTCCACAATGAAATCGATACCATTAATACATTGGCTTGATGGCAGAAAATTGTTCGTCAGTAATCAGCTTCACTATATTCGCGATATAATAAAACTATTACCGAGTGTTATCGGCAGACAATTAATTGTATTATATCCGATTTAGTTAATTTAGTAGGTTAAGGTTTTCACTAGATTTTCACAAAATCTGTATTTAAGGAAAATTAACTCTGAACATAGTATAACAATAGATTCAATTATTAGGCTAAATGAATAGAAATTACTTATAAGGTAAAGAAAATTCTTGCCTCGAAGTAAGATATAAGCATCGTTTATAGGAGATCTTTTAGAACATAGTTAGCTATATGGTTAGTAAATCTCGAGTTGAAATTAAGGGACAAATGAAGTTGTACAGTCTTCAGATGAAATATTTTATAGATTAAGGAGACAGGCATCTGATTTATCTAACTAGCTTATTAGACAAATAGACAATAACAATGAATACTTAAACTCAAGTTTGTAAGCAGCAAATAAGTGACAGATAGATTGTGGATAGCAGTGAAATCTAACAAGCGTGTTTTGTTTTACTTCACATTTGTCGTCTAGATTTCTTTTGTTATGTCGGACCACTAAAGAAGAGTAAAGAACTTCTAGGACTGTATTTTAGAGGACTAATTCATTTATTCTGGTCGTGTGTAATGTAAACATTACATTTTTATTATTGTTATGTTCCTCTTACACTGTCCTCCCGTTTAGTATATTTGCTGTTATTGTAATGTCTCTTATTATGGACTACAGTTAATTAGTTGTGTACAAGTTACCCCTATTCACTGCCACAATCTCTTCTGTTTTGTATTAATGTGAAATCCCTATTTGTTTTGCTGTGCGATCTGAATTTGTGTACATATAAAGGCATGATTAAAATACAATATGACCGGCAATTGGACTGGATTGATTGTGTCTGGTTGGCTCGTAGCTGCTATCTTCTCTATTCCGGCTTTGGGGGGGTTAATAGTCGTGGGGCTGACGTATCCGTACTCTGATTGGCAGTTACCAAGGGCACAGAGTATTTAATTTTTCAATACATAACACTTTAATCCAACTGATTTTAACACTGAGACTCGAATTCAATGATGCATCAAAAACTATCGCAAATTTACAAATTTTAGTTGGTTAATTCATAGGTTATACCCCGTAAACTATAAAAAGAAGATTATTTCTACGAGTCGGTCGACAGTGGTAAGTTAAACAGAATTCTCAAGTTTTTATACTTTCGTCACTGATAATCCTTTACATGCCCACTGTCATTCTAACAATTATTGTTGATATTCATATAAATATAATGCAATAGGATCTGAACACGTAACTCTTCTATATTGAACTTAATACTAAGAAATTAAACAATATCATTAACTTCAACAAAAGAAAATTTTACTATTTACCAAAAGCAGTATAAATCATGCTAAAGTGAATGAATCTAGGTCAATCGATAAACGTATCAAAGCCAACGTATGTGATTTATTTTGATTAATTTCTGTTTGTCATATAGATTATCTAAGCCAAATCTGAAGGTTGCTAACAAAAATAAATAACTTCTTGAACCGATCAACAAACCGTAAATGGTTGACTGTGCAAACCCATCATATATCAATAACTCAAAAGTACCACCCATTACAAAATATAATCACTTTAATACAAAACTTACACCACGAGAGCAAGGTGTTCCATCTGGTACCATACCAGCATCTTGTGTGTTTGCTGAATACAGTCCAACACCTGCACCGTTTGCATTAATCTGTAAAGATTTATTTTCATCCCATGTAGCAGGGTCTGATGCTGGCCAAACTGGATCATAAACTAGTGCGGAACACGATCGACCAGACGAATGAATAACACGTGTTTGTGACTGAATCCAACCAAGTAACATCGCTTTTTCATTTTGATGATGACACCATAAGCGTCCACAGGATGTGTCATGCCTAAATGGAAAAAAACGACATCGATTTCTTAAAAAATATATTTCACTCTGGTTCAAGAATTCAATACATAAAATTGCATCAGGAAATTTTGGGAGTAGATTCAAAATATTTTTGAATACTGATTTTAAAATCCGTTTGGACACGCGTTTTGTTCTATTTGAGATCCATCAACCAAATGTACCCAACTATCAGCGTTCATATTCACAATGAAATTGGGATCTGATGCCTTCTTCCTTACGTATAATGTTATAAAACTATGAGTTGTATTATAATTTAGATGTAACGCTTATGGTCATAAATAGGAATCCCTTCTTAAAGTATTACTACGGGAAAAAATCCACAATTATTTTCTATTTAACCTTAACAAATACAGAGTGTAATCTTTTCGACGGTTAAGTGATTCTAGCAGAAAGTTATGACATGACAACATGTAGAATTTTACAGAGAATGAAATCTACTAAGATCTATCGCATAGCCGCAGGATTTTGCTCCTAAAGAATGCATTACCACGAGCAGACGATTAAGATAAACAAATTCCGCAATATCACAAATAAACCTAAGTACACAAATGATAATGAAAGAAACACTGGTACTAAAGTTCCCTGTTAGTTGACACCCGCCAAGAAGATGTACCCACAATATTGAGGAAATGTATGCTCCCAATGGGATTCGAATTAAGATCACCCACCTTCACAGTTGACTGAGAGGGGCTATTGTGGAGTTGGTTAGCTTACTACTGACCTCACATACGACCAAAATATTTATATTGACTGATCAATAAGTAGTGACTGAAGTCGAACTTATCTATTACCACTAGTGATAGCTTAAATCATAGTCATTTGGCTAATAAATGAAGCTTTTAGTTTGTTGTTCATCGGGCTAATCAATACCTTATTTGTTTAGAAACCTTGTTTTGCAATTCTTTTGAATGAAACTAGAAAGGACTAGTATACAAGTAAAGAAGTAAAAAGTGTAAATAAAATAAGTCAATAAAAGTGTAAGATTTATCGTGACTATTATTTACTATACTTCGACCTATTAAACACAAATATCATCCACCTTTATGAATTAGTTCATTTTAATAAATAAATCATTGAATTCCAACTGAGTGATTCAATAATACATTACTGGTACATTGTTATCGTTGTTGAATAAAATATCTGTCCAATTGTTGTTTCAAAGGACTTTTAAATTTGTTGAAATTATTTCTATTTGGTCTCTAACCTACAATCAATTACTTTGAAAATTACCGCAAAACAACAATACCAGATATAGGAAAAAGATATAATCAATATAAATTACCATGTTTGACAAGGTATTCCAGTCCATGTTTTAACATCTTCCCATCGATCTCTAGGTAATGGTCGTTGAATGCCACAATTTGCTACTGAATCTACGATAGATTTTCTATCCCAAACCTCATTTTCATAAAAGCATTGTTTATCAGCACGTTTACCAGTCTTACCCCATAATACACGACACCAACCGTCGGCTTCACGACAACCTCCACGGACACAATGCGCCTTGATAATTTAATCAAAGTAAAAGGAAATTTATTAGAAAGATTGAAAATTAACTTGGTTTTATTCTTAGGTGGAGTAGAGAAATGAAAAGAAAACAAATACTATAATACTTAATCATATATATTATATGTCAAATACGATTTGTGCAATTAACATAATGATATGAAATGTTGTTTCTTACAGCAAAAGTCTAACTGAAATACAGAAAATCTTTGGCTGGAAACTTTTAATAACACAATAAGGAATCAATCGATTTAAGCAGAAACAACCTCATAGCTATGATGCTGTTCTATGGGAATATTGACAATAGTAATGCGATTTTCCGATTCAATTATTGAGAGTTTTATCAGGAAATTACTTCGATATGATAATCATTTGACCTAGCGAGTATAAAAGAAATCGAGCATTATGAAACCGGATTTGAAAAGGTAGCTGGCTACATTCACTTTTAGATAACGACTAGTAATAAGTGTATGTTTTCTATTAATTGTAACAATTAGCCGGTAAAATGTATTTGCACTCTTCAAGATGAAAATATTCCATGACATGATATGGGTAAATATCAGAGAATATCAAGTTCGTTTGCATGAACTAAGATAATGAGAGCAATAACTATCTCTTATAATGCAAGAAGTGATCTAACATAAGCACCTATCTATCTAAACGAGTGTTAATTCATTACATCTACATAGACCTATTATGCAATCTCGCCTCAGCTACATTTCTTAAAAGATTGATCTGATTTTTCTGAATAGCGAGAATTTTATTGAAACTACTCTAAGTCTGAAGTTGTCACTATCTAGTCCTTAACGACGATCAGATTTTGGGCTCACTAATCTGCGTGACTTAACAATGTGTCCACTGGGTAGTGGTTAAACTCGAAAGTTTAAACCACTGCTTCTGGAGAGCCAAAAGAACTGCAAGACAGTCTAAACCGAAGGAGACAGAGATCAGCACGAATCTGGAATTTACTAGTTAAGGGTTGAGTATTTTAATTACTAAGGAGGAAATGCTTTATTCCAATAGAATAATATCTATCATAATAAGTTAGAAGAAAATACATATGTATAACCTATAAATGACTAACCGATTACTAAGCTTAAGATAATTTTTGTTTTTTAATCAAAACGCCCAGTAAATATCAAAAATCAACTGCTACTAGTTTTTTCCTGATATAAATATTCATTATGCGTCATCACAACGACTAGTAAAGGATGCCTTCTTGCTCTTATTTAGATACACTAAGAATACAATAATATAACTGTCAATCAGAATATTAAGTTAGTAGATAATGTCAATAAAGAGAAAGAAAACGAACAAATCAATTTGTATTGTGCTATTAATACTTATAATTCTTTAAAATATTGTCATTATTATTATTATTGATATGCTATTCATTTTCTTTATTTATGCAAATAGGTGAACAAAGAAAGCAGCAACATAACAGAAATATGTAGTTTAACATCTTTGACAAACACCATCAACTGAACAGATATTTTATACTACTATTCAGATTCACAACCAAACTCTACAATACCCATTTATTACTACAATCATGTGTCTACAAGCATTTTATAAGAGTTGAATGCTGGAAATTTTAATGAAAGGTGATTAAACAATATGGTAAATTGATAGGAGTTGGGAATCTAAGTGCTTGTTGACTAGTCTCAAGGTCATAAGTTAGATCAAAGATGCGGTTGAGAAGGTGAACTGCTGAAGAGTCTAATATGAAAACGAAAATGCTGTCATATGTATTATGATTTTCAATGGTCCTCTAACTGAAAGCAGTGCATCATGAAAGATTAATTACTCAGTTGTAAAATATATTTTGTTTACAATTCACTGAAATTCATCTTATTCACCCACACAACATTCAAATCATCGATTGAAAATGAACAAATAAATAAACAATAATAATAGAACTAGTCAACAACAATAACACTGATATGACTAAGTAATATTAGTTTAGTAAACATTATTCAGAATCATATGTAAAAAAGAAGAGAAGAAAGTATCTTTCAGTACTGAAATGAAAGACTAGTAAGAAAAGGTGTAAATAAATCTAAGAAAATTATAGTCGGCTCCATTGCTACAATAGACAACTTAAATAAAATGCTACTTTATTGAAACGTTTAACTAAATTCAATGTACTAAAATATTTTGTTAACAAATGAATAGCGGAGACATCATCAATTATAAGACTAACTTTTTAGGAACAAAATGTACATTACTATACATTTGGTTAAAAGTAATTAATGAACAAGTTTAAAGAGAAAAAAAAACAAATTATTTACATAAGCAAGATTAAATGAAACGTTCCCACTACTCGCTAAATGTGCTATGTCCAACATTTTTGGTCACTTTTCCATACACTAAGTGGATGAGTGCAGCATAAGAGAGTGCGATTTTCATTAGAAACTTTATTGGAAATAGCTAAAATTATCTACAGCTGTCAAGCTTAGAGTAGCTTAGTATGACGGATGAAATTATAACGTATGCTGAAATGTACTGCTTGTAATGAAGCATTTAATGAACATTACACTCCAATATGCAGTATTTGTCCCCCAAATAAACGAAAAATAGCTAAAAATGCTCAATATAACACATAGTGGACATCAAGAATGATGCCAAAAACCTCAGGTGATATAAATAATAGAAAAGCATTAGCAAAAGGTAGCATCGCAAATAGTGAAATATACAATAAATCATTCATTTTATTTGTTACTAGTTAGTGAGAGCATATTTTTTTAATCAGGCATAAACTTATCAATACGCTAAAGTAATATACCAAGTTATGAATATAGTCATCTTTTGTTCAATTAATTACACATATTTCTTATCGTAATCCTGTTTTCATATTATGAAATGTGACTGGCCTGAAAAGAAACAAATAGAGACCTATTTACAGAGGACTTAATGTGCCCTTCAAAAAAGCACAGATGAATATCGTAACTTGGTTAGATAGAAACCCATTAACCAAGAGTAATACCGTACTTGGATTCTAATCAGTTGGCTATGAATTCAAGACCAAACTTATCTACTATAATGAGAGGACCTCAGTTGCATTTCTAAACTTTATATAATAAGCATGAATTAAAGGTTAGTACACAAATATATACATGAATTGTAAGGCTTTAGCATAATTTCTATTTTGTATTGTGACGAGTTAGTTGTACATGTCATTATTAATTAGGTAGTGATAATCAGTGTGACAAAATGACCAAAGTAGATCAATATATCTTTCAATAAATTCTGAATAAACGACAATATACAAATAAAATATATACATGATGCATCTATCAACACAACTAGATGTTCGGTAAACAATAAACAATGAATAAAATAGCAGGTAAATAAGTATAGGGAGAGACAGAGCGAGGCAAACAGAGAAACACTAATATATTTCATGTTTGTCATTATATCACACATTGTGTACAATCATATCAACAAATGTGCATGTGAAGATAATTTTACCAATTTTTTTTCATGAGTGAATTCAAACAATATCAATGTCCTAAAATGAAAACGATTCACTTATTTAAAATAAATTGAGTTGTTCGGTTGTACTTGTTAATTTCATTAGCGTAATTATAAGGTGGAAAGTTTTCAGAAATTACAATTTTATTTCAATTAAGGTGTAACTATGATCATTCAGTATTTGTTTAATACAACTGAATGTTAAAAATTTGACGAAACAAACCAATTTTTCATTGGTTATCATGATAGTTCACAATAAAAGTTATATTTAAACCAAAAAATGTTCAGAAAATCGCCCACTAGGAAAGCAATTTATATTGATTGATGTGTAAGTACTGGTTGATGGCGTACTCAACTAGTTCCTAGTGTTCATCGAATTCTATCGACCAAGTTGCAATTCTAATAAAATTTTCACCGAGTGTTTTGACGATATATGGTTTATAACATGGTGTCGTGGCATGAAAGAAAGCCATATACAGTATGTATATATCAGTTAGTCAAGAATCCTACGCTACGATTCTGTAGATGGTGGAAGTCAGTGGATTAAGATGTTATATCTAACATGACTCAGAATCAAGTCAGGTATAAAACTTGATGTAGTTCTATATTCTGTTCACATACTCTGCTCATAACTGTGAGAGGAACTCTATTTACTGTAAGAGGTCTGTTTTAACTGAATTCCAACTGTATCTCTCATTATATACTTATCCAGTTCTCTTATTAAATTTGAATAATAATAATAATAAATCTGGCAGGAAACCGTAGATCAAGATTTATGTACTACCTACAAATTTGAGGAAACAAGTTGAAAATGTGAAATAATGTGTATAAGCACAATAGTCTGATTACATCGTTATAACTTTGAGATCTGTAGCTACAACAAGTAGTTTCATCTAAGAATGTGGGCAAATAGGGTCTTAAAATTTAATAAAAAATCTGTACAGTGATTCGTGATTCAGAACACTAATAAATAATCAAAATTATCTTGAAATTATGGATCACCTGACTAAAAGTATGTTGTTAGTACCTTAGAATTTTAACTAGAAATTCATATTCCACAAATGAAATTCATCATGAAACGAAATATGATACACTAACTAATGTTTCGAAACAATCTACCAATTTTTTTTCATAATATGATATGAAGTTTATCACATGTATTAAACTGAAATAAAAGGCAAGATTGTCAAACGAATAACGCAATAATATGTCATAATGATATATTCGATCAATATTGTCAGCATTAAGATCATAGTAATCTTAGCCAAACCAGAAGTAATAGAAAAGGAGCTGGTTAGTCTTTAAGATAGGTAGATACTTTCAATCAGCCAGTATTCGCGAAACTCCCTAGATGGAAAATTGACTAAAGTCATCCAACTCTTAATGAAGTAGAAACATTAATAATTAATTTGAATTAAGAGAAAATAGCAGCAACTGATAAGTTAAGTTCACATATTTTTAAAAAATAGTGGTTTATTCTTAGCATGTAGGCTGACTGATATATTAGCTAAACTCTGGTATCTTGACGAAATTCCACTTGATTAGCCTTGGTCGACAACCGGCTGAGACAATAAGAAAGAATAGAGATCCTCTATAATTTCTCGTCACTTATTTAAAGATAGGGGGAAAAACTCCGCCTGGAGCCCCCATAGGGTTGATGCCGGTCCCAAGTCCGAATAAAGAAGGAGAGTTGAGCATGGGGTTAGCAACCCCACCCCGTAAAACAACTACCATGTTAAAAAACAGCTTACGAGTAAAAACCTCTATAACCATTCTAACTCTGCCCTGGGAATTGGAAGGACTAATATGACGCTTCATGGTGAAAGCCGAGCTCTTTCGGAAGCCATGAGGCCGATGCCCCCCCATTCTGACAACCGGAGCAACAATTAATATACTTGACCGACCCCAAACAGCTGTCCCCTGGGCACTGCGGTCACACTCTCAGGTCATCATGACCTCCCCTAATAGTCTTTGTCTTTCAGGTTCCTCAAGAATGATCCTTCCACAGTGTGGGCAACCGGGAAGTGATAACCGCCCTCATACCTCTAATAGCACTCGAGTTCACCTTGTTCATAATCAAACACGTTCTCCCTCCCTGGTCTCTACTTGTAACACTTCTTCTACTACATTTTCTATGCGTGCCACTTTTACTGGTTACCCGAGTTCCCAAAATGTCATACCAGGTCTCCTGAAGCCACGCTCTAAACTTCATGTTGGAGCTTTTAATGTGCGTACGCTATGTCAAATCGGTCAACAAGCTGCCTTAGCTAAAACATTAAAATCTCTCGCAATTGATGTATGCTGTGTCTCCGAAACACGCATACAGGATCCTAGCATGGTCATCCGTTTGACCTCACCTAGTCAATGCAACGGAACAGCACACTTCACTCTTTGTTTATCTGGAGACCCTACAGCAAGCTCACGTGGCCTTGCTGGTGTAGGCATAGCACTAAGCTCACGGGCAGAACAGGCACTTCTCGAGTGGATCCCTGTAGACAGTTGTCTATGTGCTGTCCGTCTAAATGGCACAGTACGAACTCGGAAAGATAGGGACACACGCCGATGCCTTTTTGTCGTCTCTGCTTATGCCCCCACTGATTGCAGCACAGATGAAGTGAAAGATGACTTCTATATGAAGTTCTCTAGCCTCCTTCAGAAAGCTAAGCACTCAGACATAGTAATTATAGCAGGAGATTTTAATGCTCAAGTAGGTAGACTAAATCAGGCTGAAAAGCACTTAGGTGGGTTACTCGGCATCCCAGCCCAGAGAACAGACAACGGAGATCGTCTGTTGCAGTTATGTTCAGACTACCGTTTATTCTTAGCTAGTACAAACTTTAAGCATAAGGCGAGACACTGTTTAACCTGGCGACCCCCAAAATCTACACAACAATGGACACAAATTGATCACATCGGCATCAGCTACCGCTGGAGAGGCTGTACAGAGGACTGCCGCTCTTTCTGGGGCACGTGTTTAGATTCTGACCACGCCCTAGTGAGAGCACGTATCTCTATGCGTTTTGCTGGTCGCAGAAAGGTTACATCGGGCAAACCCTTTAGATATCACTTTGAGACTGAGAATGCTAAGACTGCATTTATGAATGGCTTGGCTAAGCATTTAGTCGCCCACGACCAACAAGTTCATCCCGAAGTAGCTTGGAATGATTATAAAGCAGGTGTATACGCAGCAGCGCTATCAGCATCTAACCCCAATCCAATGAAAGACCAATGGATCTCTAGTACTTCTAGGAAACTGATGGGGGCTCAAAAACTCATTCCAGCTGGCTCGGAGTTTGATGAAAAGCGACGACAACTGAAACGTAGACTGACAAAGAGTCTGCATAAGGATCGTCAACAGTGGTGGGTAACAAAAGCAAAAGCGATAGAAGCATCGGCAACGACAAGCAATAGTAGACAGCTGTTACGACTTATTAAGGACACCGGTATCAAGAAATCGGCAGTTAGTGAAATCATCTCTGAAAAATATGGGTCGATGATTTACTCTCAATCTAGAAGGTTAGAACGATGGGCAGAACATTTTCAGGAACAGTTCGACAGGCCCCCAGCCACTCTTAGCTTACCCACAATCTCCAAGCTACCCGAATGGAAAACTGACACAGGTCCCCCAACTCTCAGTGAAGTTGAAAACGTCATAAGTAAATTGAAACGAGGGAAAGCAGCAGGGCCTGATATGTTGTCTACAGATATCCTTAAGGATGGTGGTCTAGCTTTAGCCTGCAGGTTGACTGAGATATTAGTCAAAGTCTGGGAACTAAACTCCATCCCATCTGATTGGTCTCGATCGCTGATCGTTCCAATCTACAAGAAAGGACAGAAATCCTCTTGTGATAACCACAGAGGAATCAGTTTCACTAACATAGTATCTACAACATTAGCCTCTATAATCATCCGACGTTTAACTAACACTAGGGAACAGCAGACTCGAGAAAACCAGGCTGGTTTCAGACCTGGCCGGGGTTGCATTGATCACATATTCACCCTGCGCAAGATCCTCGAGCACAGACATATGTACCAACGTCCAACTATAGCTGTATTTCTTGACTTGAAAGCAGCGTTCGACTCTGCAGACCGTGAAGTCTTGTGGTAATGTTTGTCATTAAAAGGCGTACCTCAAAAGTGCATTAACCTTATAAAGACCCTCTACTCGGCCACCACTGGTCGAGTCAGAGCATATGGCGAATTGTCACGAGAAACTTCATCCTCAAGTGGAGTCCGTCACGGTTGCCTCTTATTCCCTTTTTCATTTAATTTCATCATAGACGTACTGTTAGAAATCTCTCTCACTTCTTTTAAGTCCTCTGGGATTAGTCTCCTTCCAGGAGGCTCTCTTGTCGACTTAGAATATGCAGATGATATAGTCATATTTGGTGAAGATGCACACAGCATTCAGAGTCTCTTGAACACGTTGAGTAACAATGCAGGCATATTTGGGATGCACTTCTCCCCTCCCAAATGCAAAATGTTACTCCAGGACTGGTCTGCTTCTTCCCTCAAATTATTTATAGGGAGTGAAGTAATTGAATGCGTTGATCGCTTCACTTATCTCGGAAGCCTCATTACCCCTGGTGGGTCGGTGTCTGACGAAATCTCAGCGCGGATCCAGAAAGCTCGATTGGCATTTGCCAATTTACGGCACTTGTGGCGCAGACGAGATATCCGTGTTTCAACGAAAGGCCGGGTGTACTGCGCAGCAGTCCGCGCCATTTTAACATATGGCTGCGAAACGTGGGCCATGAAAACTCAAGATATACGTCGTCTCCAGATATTTGACTATAGGAATCATCGGAACATCGCTCGTATACCATGGAATAACCGGATTAGTAATAGTGAGGTTAGACGAAAGATTTTTGGGAAACACGGTAAATCAGTTGAAGAGGTCATTAACCTTCATCGACTAAGATGGCTGGGACATGTGTTGAGCATGCCCGACCACCATCTACCCTGTCGCGCCATGTTGGCTAGGGCTGAAGTAGGATGGAAGAAGGTTAGGGGCGGCCAAACTAAAACACGGCATCAGTCTATGAAGTCCTTGACTACTGGTCTAAGCCATGTAGGTAGATGTAAACTACCTGGTTGGGATCCGCGTGATGATCGCAATAAATGGCTGGAGACACTAGGCGATATGACTCAGAATCGGTCACAGTGGCGCAAGTGTATTCACTCTTTAACCTCATCTAGATCTTAAATTATATTGTTATTTTCTGGACATCTTTACTTACTCTTCTCTCTTGTATTCTGTCTATACGTTACCTCAATAATCTCGTAGTGCTAGTGTGGTATGGCAACTTGAACCGACGGCGTTTGTGCCCGGTTCTACGTTGCTGATGATGAGGGGAAAAAACCACGGAAAAACAAGGATGGTTTGAAAATGGGTGACCAGATACTTACTTTACTTGGCGAATTCGAGAACATAAACATATTTACCGATGTCTGACCTTAATAGTATTCAGTAGCTAGAAAGTGATCTCCGACTTCATATATCAACATGGTTTCTGCTGCGGAGTTTATTTTCAAAAGACGTATTCCAGAAGTACGTGAAGTGTAAGAAAATACTACTCAAATACTACTAGTCGAGTTAAAGTCATCTCAATTGCTAATCTCAGCGTTGTATACTATTGCTTCAGTTATCTACGCTTGTCATAGATATGCATCTAGAGGTTACACTTTAGTATTACTTTTCAAGCATAAACCTCCTACAGGAGATCTGCATTATCGTCCTGATGGGTCATAGAGAATAAAGTAGATGAATGTGTTGACCACTTCACTTATGTTGAAAGTATCTAACACAATCTCTGCTGTGATTTAGAAAGCTCATTTTAGTTTTGATAACTTGCTTCAGTTTTGGCATGGATGGAATATCCATCATCCACACCGAGGACGAGTATACTAAACTACAGTCTTCTGTGCATTCATTCTTGATTGCAAAATATCGAATATGTAAACAAAGGAAGTGTGAAGACTGCAGATTATTTGGTAACAGATGTCATGAAAGCATTGCCGGGATATCATGGAATGACTGACTAATTAATATTGGTGTTTTGTATAGAGTAGTGGAGAAAGATGACGAATTGTTTGATGATATTATGAACCTTCAACGACTGAGGTGGTTTCAACAAGTAATATGTACTTCCAACTACCATCAACCTCATCGCATGATGTTGGCTGGTATAGAAAGAGGGTGAAAGACAATGACGGGATAAACTAAAAAAAGGCACCAGTCCACATAGTCATAGTCTATTGGTCTGAACTCTTCTGGTAGATGCAGATTACCTGGTTGGGGTACACGTGACTACCGTAACCATTGGTTGGAGACTCTTGGTGACATGGTTGAGCAATGGTCATAGTGGTGAGTACATCCACTTTTCTTAACTTCCATTATTCTTCCTTAAACACTTTTGTTTCATTCCTTTATCTTGAATTATATTAATCCTTTTGGCTTGGTCTCGTTGTCGTAATGTAGTACGGTACTTGGACCAACAATCAAAAGTGCCAGGTTCTGCATGATTGACTGACTGTGACCAGATTAAGTGAAAATGATTTCGTTGTATAGAAAAATACTCAACTGTTATGTGTGAGATTGAGTGAAAAAGTAAAACACACCATTTAGTAGCATCTTACTTCAATCTAAGGAACTTCAAGACAATTTACGGGACAGAATGCTCTACCATTATGTACCTATTTTAAAATATAGTGGTATGTAGACATAGTCAGTTACTAATCACATCAGACGTTTGCAATCGGATACATACCTACATACATACATTATATAATTACTAGATTAATCGTTGATGATAAAACAACTTACACGATGACCCTCGTCAGTATAACATAACTCTCCATCAATTTTGTAGACATCAGCTGGACACCATTGACTATGACCATCACAAAATTCCGGCAAATCACAAGTACCTGATTCATTACGACAGATAGTTCCGGACGATTTTAATTTGCAATAGACAGCTGATTGATTTATATTATGCTGTAAATCTGTATTAATAATTATATCACAACACGGACCACCAGCACATTCAGAATTACCACGTAGACGGCAACGTACTGGATCACAGCAAGCTTGCCATTTTTCTGGACATGAAGTTCTAATAATATAGAGATAATTTTAGAGAAAAAACAATGGTAAAAGGGATGAAAATTGAGACTAAATGTCATAACTGAATTGTAGTAGTTTATGGAGATTAGTATTAAGTTTTTAGTTGGCGAATTCAATCAACTAAAATTAAATGTTATGCAAAAATAATGTGTATTAGCTAAAGTGATTTATCATATATATGATTTGTTTTATAAATTTCTTCATCTTAAAATGATTTAAGCAAAGAAGAAAACATATTGATTTCACTATGAACCAATAAAATAACATTTTAGTAAGTCAGTGCTTGAAAACCTAGTCTGGCATATAATATAAAGACAATTTAAATAAGTTTGTAGGTTCAGTGATACATAGTTCAACACTCCAGATGACAGTGGAGTAACGTCAAGAATTGAAATTCCATGGTAGCCAAAATATGTTCATAAGATTCTAATCACCTCAGAGTGCTGAGGTGTATATAAGCTATTTGTTTGGAACCACGGTTTCTCAGTTTCCCATGGTGGACCTTAGGTATGCATAAACCCAGTTTAAGCACTAGATATCTACATTCGTGAAAAAAGACTATAATCCCACTAGAAACAATGCTGTATAAGATACTACCCAAAGTGAACAGAATGAGTAGAAAATACAGGTTGTAAAAAATAATTAAGCAAAAATGGAACACATTTGTTCCAACTAGGTAAATTAAAAATCTATCGATTTATTTTTCTGTCTGCCTATATTCTAACTATTTCTTTCTGCAGACATCTAGAACATCATATATGCTACCACTAACTTTTAGTCGTCTCAATTAATCTAGGCTATTTGTGATTATCAGACGGATAGACAGACAGTGGATGGCCGAGGTTGAAAGTATATCGATTTTAAGATGTAGGCATTATAAGGCTTTCTCTATCCTACATGCTACTAAGATACTCGTACGAAATGACCCTGAACTCTCGTTTGTGAGGATTCTAATTACATTTAAGTCACTTGGCAACATAACGCGCGAGTAAAGCAGTTGTATAACAGTGGAGAGCAACAACATGTACGTCGAGAAAACGAAACACTCCAAGTTGTTATGGTGATAATCGTAAAAAGGTAGTATTACGGAGGCGTTAAAGGGACTTTGGATGTCTGGTATTTTGCTAAGCTATTCAAATGCATGGAGTCGACAATCTGAATTTTTGTTTAATTCAATCTCAATAGCATTTCATTTATCTAACAACATATTAGATATTCAAAGGCATGAATGGCTATAAATGGAATTCGTACTAAACAATATCACCAAAAGTGATCACGTTGCCTTCAAGTTAACCTCACTTTCCATTCATTGCGACATTCTCATTTGTGTTACTTGATTGAAATGTTGAATACAGTGACGTGAAAACCTTATACCTTTTCCTCGGACTGAATTACAGATCCCTATTTTTAGCCTTTTCAAAAAAAGATAGTCATTATCTAAATTCATCGAAGCTAAGACAAATTAAAAAGTACGAAAAAATGAAAGAGAGAGTGAGAGAAAGTTTGAAGTCTACAACGATGTTGGAATAAATTTGAAATCACGTTACTGGAGGAAGGACTGAATTTCGATTTACACAGAAAACCTCTCACCACCTTAGAAATTGCAACGATCCACAAACCTTTACAAGAAAAGCTACTAGAAAATGATTTTCACGCAATCCTCCTAATAGGTTTTTATATTTTGAAAAAACGAAAACATTTCCCTCCTAACCTATCTAAAAGAGAGTTACAAGCTCTGCATTCTTTACAAAAAAATCCATAATAATTACTAATGTAGACAAAGGTAACACTACAGTGGTTACGAATAAAACAGACTATGAAGAGAAGGCATGTGAGCATCAATCCGCAGGACTATATCAAATTATTGACTAAAGATAACGAGACGATGGTGAACTATAATGTTGTATCTTTAGGTACCATCACTCCAACTGATACATTTCTAAACTTTATTAATAATTTACTGGAAAATAATGATACATTATCTAGCCGATGCTCTGTAAGCATTACTTTAATTATGAAGTCGCTAAAACTATGCCTAAACTCAACTTTATATGCCTTCAAAGGAATTTTATACAAACTAACTAACGGAGCCCTACTGTTTCCGATTGTAAAGAAACTATTTATGTTGCATTTAGAATCCTTCATTTTGATGAACACCATCAAACCAAGGATTTGGCTCAGATATGTCGATGACAATTTCGTTATTATTAAGAAAAACGTTTCTGAGGTCTTCTTCAAAATTAATTAACACGTTTTCAACTCAAATAAAATTCATTCTAGAAACTGAAAACGAACGCAATGAGTTACAGTACTGTTTTTGTTAAAAGAAATTCAAACGGAACTCTTAATGTAACCACCTATCGAAAGCCGACGCATTCTAACCGTTACATCGACTTCAACTCAGCACATCCACTCAGTGCAAAGATTTCACTAGCTTTAAATCTTTTCAGAAGAGCTGCTGAAAATAATTACGTCAGAAGAAGACAGATAACGATAATTTAAGAATACTATCAGCATCTTACAGTTTAATAATTTTTTTATGAATATCATGGAAAATATACAAAAATGGAGCCTCCCGATTATTAACTAATAATAATAAATTAAACGGAATGTTATGGATTGGTACTGTCGTTCTACCTTATCGCCATGATACGACAGAAAAATTGCAAACAATTCTAAAGCAACATAGAATTCAATCGTTCCACAAAACAATAAACACACTTAGAGGGGCCTTGGTAAAAAAGAAAGAAAAAATCCCCTTCACCTCCACACAAAACTGCATCTACATATTAGGTTGTGTCAATTGTGATGCCTTCTAAATTAGTGAGTCTTTTGGAGAAATCATGACTTATGCCAAAGAATAAGATCGATACATAAAACGACTTTCCAATAATCCTATAGAGCTCGAAAGGCTGAAGATCAAATCGGCAATAGCAGTGTATGCTAATTATAACAACCACAAAATCGACATAAATAACATCAAAATCATCCGAAAAGGTTTCTAGAACCATGAAGAGAGGCATGTGGCTGACACATTTCATATTTTTCTAAACTCCACTGCACTTAGAAGAAAAAAAAGGTTTATCATTCAGCTAATATGGTCTATCTACCCGAACAACGACAATTATATGTGTTAAATTTCTCCTATGTTATCTCTAAAAGTTTTCTTCACCTCACATACTACATTATTCATCCACACAGACATTTAACAAACAAGCCTTCAAAAATGTACACAAACATGATCCACTATGAAATACCTTGACCCAAATTGACATGACTTCAACACTTTCAGATCGATTTGTTTCTTGTTTTTTTTAGCGTATGTTAATGTAATACAGTTATTTATTATTCTCCGAGGAAGCAGTTTATGTTAGGTGGCGAAACGTCAGTAATCTCAATTTCTACTCATTGGATTGTTACAAATATATTATTTAGTTTTATACCTTCTTAATAATGATAAACTAAGTAAAATCTTTACACTATGAAAATTATTGCTAGTTAACAAATTTTAATTTAGACCATTGACCAACACCGTAAAGTCACTTGGTTAAAGTAGATTCCTACTAGATTTTCGATTCACTCTAGAGTCGAGTTCTACGGTGTGCATGACTGACTCACTCCCATAAAACGATTACTCATCAAGAATTAATATCATTATCTGGATAATCGTAAATTTTAACTCTTCAGAATTGAAGCGGTATTTTGTTCATTCAGAGATAATAGAATACGAAAAATGTTTAGTAGGATGAAATCAAACAAATATGATAGCACCGCTAATTTTATATTGACGCATTAGCATTAAGTAATTGATATTAAGTAGCTGCAAGGAACTGCCAAGAATCCTGTTTTACCTAGACTTAATACTAGTTATCACTTGTGGGAAGGGTATGACTGAAATTTTGAAGCAGCTGACGGTTCCAGTAGGATTAGAACACGTTTCATTCAATTTTATAGTTTGAGACGTTATTAATAATTTATTCGCGTGTTTGTGTAGGACTGAGATATCTTTAATGATTGGTAGCTGAGTAGTAATCAATGTCATCCCGACCGTCGCTGCTACCTTGACGTGGTGGTCGGGCTTGCCTATCGTGATGACCCAACCGAGCTGTATTGTCTGGAAAGCATGTTTCTCCAGGTCCTACCATGCCAAGCAGGTCTGTTGGAGAGCGATAAGACTAAAGGCAGCAACCTAAGATCGGAGGGCCAAGTTGTACTGCCGACTGCAGAGGAGTGAGACAGCAGAAAGGTGTCTCCATAGGACAACGAGCATCTGCAGCGATGCTGCCTTCTCACAAAGGAAGGAAGGGGTTAGAAAAGGTCGACTCTAAAAATGTCACACCTCACCTCACTCCACGGATTTCCGTCTCCGGCAGTAAGGCCTTCTCAAGAACCGGGCTAACACTTCAAAAACATCCCATAACAAGGTCGTGCGTGATCAGCCTCAAGCAGTTGCCCCTTGGGCTCTGCGATCGGGCTTTCATATCACTATAACTAATACCAACCCAGTTTCCTTTTCACATACCTCAAGTAATATCCTTCAATGAAGTTGGCAGTCACCCTCATACCTCTAACAGCAGACGAGATCATCTTGTTCGATGTCGAATCCCACCATCAACTCGCAATAACTCTCTTATCACCACGATTAGCCCGACTAGCCTAACTTTATCACCTTACGCCTCTAATGCTAATGGTTTGAATTCACAAAACGTTATTCCTGGTCTCCTGAAACCTCGCACTAAACTACATATCGGAGCTTTTAACGTTCGAACCTTAGGCCAAATAGGACAACAAGCCTCCTTGGCTATGACCCTGGATTCTCGTTCCATCGATGTGTGCTGCGTCTCCAAAACGCGTATACAGGATCCTAGTACAATTATTCGCTTGACCCCACCTTGCCAAAATAAAAAACCAACCCAATTCACGCTTCGTGTTTCCGGGGTCCCCACCGCCACTAGTTGAGGCCTTGCTGATGTAGATATGGTACTAAGTCCGAAAGCTAGGCAAGCTCTCGCTGACTGTATTCCCGAAGACAGTCACTGATGCACTGTCCGTCTAAACGGCACAATAAGAAGTTGGAAAGATAGGGGCATACGCCGTTGCCTCTTTGTTGTCTCTGCCTACGCTCCCACTGATTGCAGCTCTGATGAAGTAAAAGATGAATTTTACAGAAAGCTTTCAGACCTCCTTCGAAAAACTAACCGCACTGATCTCGTGACTATGGCTGGCAATTCTAATGCCCAAGTAGGTAGATTAGACGAAACCGAAAGGCTCTTAGGTGGATCCTATGGTGTTGAAGCTCAACGAACAGATAATGGCGATCGTTTATTACAACTGTGTTCAGATAACCGTCTGTCCCTCGCAAGCACCAATTTTAAACATAAAGAAAGACATCAGTTGACATGGCGGCCCCCACAGTCAACTCAACGTTGGACTCAAATAGACTACATTGCTATCAGCCACCGTCGGAGAGGCTTGATAGAAAATTGCCGCTCATTTTGGGGCACACGTTTAGACTCAGACCATGCTTTAGTACGAGCGCGTACTAGTCTGCGTCTCACTGGACGTAAAAGATCCACGGCAAAGATCCCCATAAGAGTCCAACTTAATGATGAAAAAGTCAAGAATACATTTCAGGAACAACTAAAAAACCAATTAGTCGACCGTGTAAGCGATACCCATTCCGAGTCAGCTTGGAATGATATCCAAAAAGCTGTTGAAGCAGCAGTAATATCTACTAGCAAACTAAACCAAAAAGTTAGGAAAGCTCAGTGGATTTCAGCTGCGTCTAGTAAACTGATAGATGCTCGGCAACACATCCCGTCTACTTCTGAATACGATGAGGAGCGAAGGCAACTTAAACACAAACTGGTTAAAATCTTACGGAATGATCGTGAGCAGTGGTGGGTCGCGAAAGCTAAAGAGATAGAAAGGCAGTGGCAATAGGTAACAGTAGGTAACTGTTCAGACTTATCAATGAAACGGGTATAAGAAATCCAACTGTAAGTGAAACTATCTCAGAAAAAGATGGGAGCATTATTCACTGTCAATCCAGAAGGTTGGACCGATGGGCAGAACACTTAACGGAACAGTTCAATTGGCCCTCGGCCTCATCCCAGTTGCCTACCGTTCCCAGGCAATCTGAATGGCAAATTAATATTGGTCCCTCAAGTCTTAGTGAGGTTGAGAAGGTTATAGTGAATCTAAAGCAAGGGAGAGCAGCAGGATCTGATGGATTAACCCCTTAGATATTTAAGGATGGTGAGTCTATTGATGAAGTAGTAAATCTCCATCAGCTAAGGTGGATAGGACATGTGTTACGTATGCCTGAACACCGCCTACCTCGACCAGCAATGCTATCTGGTGTAGGAGTAGGCTGGAAGAAAACTAGGGGCGACCAAACCAAAACATGGCACCAGTCCATGAAGTCATTGACGGTTGGGCTGAGCCGTGTTAATAGGTGCAGACTACCTGGTTGGGGTCCGCGTGATGCTCGTAATAAATGGTTAGAGACCTTAGGTGATATGGCTCAAAATCGTTGGCAATGGCGCAGGTGTATCCATTCCTTGTCTTCCTCCAAATTCTAAGCTACTGAACTTATCGTAATTTCCTCTTTACTGAATCATATTTTCTTAAATCTGATCTCCAATCTCTATTCATTTCTACTAATATTAACTCTGTTACTACCTCCCCTACTCTGGGATTTGATCCGACAATTTAAACTTTATTTGCTAATTGAGGTATTGCAACTTGAACTGACGTACGCATGTACCAAGTTCTACGTTGTAACTAACTGACCGACTGAATCAATGTCATTTGTTCTATTCATATTTTGCTGACCGGACTTTGTCTATCGAAATGCAATGTGATCATTAGGTTGAGTAAGTTGACACTACATCAGATCCCTCAAGAGGGCCAAAGAGAATTAAAATGAGGTCAAATACGATTTCCTGACGAATACTTCCAAACAATCAACATAAAAACAGTACACTACATGCCACTAAAACTGGTGACGATATTGTAAATTAAACCGTAGAATTCGACTAATACTAAGGACTAAACAGAATGTGACATTAGTTACCGACCAATGTAAATATATACAATTGCTTTGGAATTACAACATAAACAAGAATGTATATGAATTTCAAACTCACAAGTAATGTCTAAATGCTTACCGCATCAATATCAACAATCAAAATAAGTTAAAACCTACTGTGTACCACAATCACATTCCTCGCCCGGATCCAATATTCCATTTCCACATAATCCATTAATATATTTTTCAACAGAAGATGCGGAATGACGTTGTCTTATTGTCAATAAACGACTAACTGGAATTCGTTTTGTTTCACTTTGCCAATCATAAATATGTACAACACTTGGAATGGTCACATTATTATGATTTTCTCTGCTTGTAGGAATTTTAGAATTTGATATGAAAGAAGTAATGATAACACTTCCACTAACAGGTAAATCGTGCAAACAAACACCCATTCCATGATTCAGTAAACTCGGTAAATCTCTTATAGAACAAGGTGACCACTTCATGACTGTTGTACCAAATCTTGAAATGAAAAGAAAACAGTACTAATAACTAGAAATAGAACAATACTAACTGATTTTTATGTGACTACTAGTGACTAGTTTCTAGGGGAAATTTTCATAATTTCGGTGAGATGTTTTGATCAGTGGAGCTATACTATGACTAGAGTGAGACAAATATGAATAAATACGGTGGATAATGATCATGTAATATTGAGAATTAACTGGAGTTAGGAATATAAATCAGTGAATGTGAAGCTCAATAGTATGAAAATTAAAAGCTAACTAAGCATCCTGAAGGTCCGGTGTTAGAACCCCCGTGGGGACATGGATGTGCTTACTGAGGAGTTTGACAGAATTATCAAACAGCTCTCCAATACTTTAAAGTAATCTAGTAGTTGTCTAAACAAAATCAATCGGTGACTTGGGAATTCAAATTCAACAAGCTCTATAGTATACAACAGTAAGGCTGATTGATGTTGAATGTTATCATAGAGTGAGATAAACTCATTTAGTTAGTCCAGTACATTTACAAGGATATTGGTTGATATACCATCGTATAAATCTATTTTATGGTCAAAAGAGTATACATTATAACTAAAAATAAGAGTAAAGTTTGTATAGTTTCGTATGGATAGTGACTTTATCAAGGAGAGAGAATGAATCATCAAAATTCATCAGCAGCTACAGGATCTGACAAAGATCAATTTAAGTGAAGTTTAAAATTCAGCGCAAAAATCAAAAGCTGCTGTACAGGATTTCTCTATTTTACTTTATGGTTGTGAAACGTAGATTATGAAGATATTCGATTGTTGTTACTTTTAACTAATTGTCTACATATGGTTGAACAGAGTCAAGCAGGAGTAACTGGTACTGAACTCGTGGGTAGTGTTATAGATAGAGATAAAAAGTCGGTTGATACTGAGAATTTTTATCAACTGAATTTGCTAGATAGAATTACACGTGCTACTGATTACTGATTACTCAGCTACTGATTACATTCATATTCAACACTTGTTAGTACGGAAGATTAGAAGAAAGCTAGGAGCTACTAAAACTTAAAGTGATATTAACCAATGAATCTGAATCGTGTTGTTAAGTATAGACTATACAAGTGTGATTATATCAGCGGTTTGAGACGTTGAGTGGTATGGCTCAAAACCCGTTGCAGATAAACTGATGTGTTTGTTCCTTATCTTTCGCAGCGTTTTAAGATCAAATTAGGAATCTGGTTCTTTAGACATTTCTTTTATACCAAATCACGCTACCTATAGTTATAATCCACTTAGCTGTCATTGGTACTATTATTAGTCCAGCTTCTTGATTACTTCATCTTGCTGCGATGATATGATGTAAGTAACATACGTTGATTCACGTCGTTCGCAGATTCTAAGCTAAATATATCTAATTTTATCTAAACAGGATAATTTAAAGTCATGGTGATTCAACCATGCACACATAAATCTCAGACAACATGAAGGACTTCAGTCATCTAGACTGTTATCAAAAGTTTGCAACCTTTTACATACATAATATCAAAATAATCAAAACACTTTGTGGGAATCAAATCAATCACATTACAACATAAATGCTTATCGTCATAGCTTGGTAAAGATTATAAGAATCCACAGGAAGTCTGACAAGATAGCATAGAATATAGAAAATTAAAATGTCACATATAAATAGCATTTCAGAAAATTTGAATGCAATAGTAATAGTGAACTTAAAATAAGAGGATATGAGATTTGCATAAATGAACAAATGTTGTTATTGTCCTAGTCAATTGACAAGATGTATCACTATTAAAACTCACACAAGTTTATTCATAGAAATTTATAAATTTTGGTAAAGTTAGCTAAAAAATGTCCATAAGTCAACTGTGCTGACTAACTTCATAAACATTTTAATTCTACAAACTTGTTATTTATATATTATCAAGTGTAAGCAGTTGGTGAAGACCTAATGAAACGAAACAACTTCACATGCATCCTCAAATCATTGTTCCTGTTCTCTCAGCAGATTAATAGATGGAAATATGTGTACGAAATTCCTTTGTGTAAAAGTGTTTCGCTGACACATTTATCTAAATACAGGTTAGTGAGTACCTTTAGGGTTTAATCAATCATACCGGTGTGAATTTCATTTAAAATAATCACTAGTACAAACTAAGAAGGTGCAATACAGAATCTATTTGTTAGCACGTTTAAATAATTTTATTTTAACAATAAACAATACACAGTCGACAGAACTAGTAATTTGAACTTAAGCTACTGACTTGCGGTCTGAGTACTATTTCCCGAGATGGAAGAGAAAAATAAAACTTTGTTCCAAGTGAGTATCAAATATGTATAAAACCGCATGCCTGTTTATAGATTTAATGTAACTACAAGCCGTGATAATGGTTTATCCATTCTGAAGCAGATAAGCAACACGACCGACAAATGGGATAGATGATGCTATATCAAACCTTGTGAAAACTTTAATGAATGGCGATTGGGTGGAATATCTTCACCAACTTCAAAGCTTTCGAAGGCATCTTTAAGATACCTGCCAACCTTCCCAAAATAATGTAATTGAACGTGAGTGTACTGAAGTGTAGACAAGATGCCAGATGATTGAGATTGATGAATATTGACCTTGTGTCCGAAGAACCAATGGGATTTGAGCCATAACTATGACCTGACTATGTGGACACTGATTGGTTGGCATGATGGTAGACAGACCAAAGCTTTTCCCAAAGGTAGGGAGCGAGAGAACAACAGCAATATATAGCAGGGAAGTCTCTTAATGAGTAAGAACAATGTTCTTTATATACTGCATACTGAACTAAATATTAGCAAAAAATACAAAGTACAATAAAGACTGAACTAGTTGAGTTGTGTACAGAAATCAGGATAATAGGTCCAGAGTATGATTACAATAACTTGAGGACGAAATTAGGTATAACAAAAATTAACAAGTCTATAGAAAACTGACAATTTAAGGAATACAACTGTCGCATTTATTGAATGCTAAGTAGTTATGATTAAGTAGTACATATTCCTATATCACCGGAAATAGGAGCCAGACACTGTGCATTCTCCTTCTTTGTCCCATTAAAACAATAAAACACCTGAAATGAAGAACTATAATACATATTGGTATTGTGTTGAGTTCAATCGTTTAGTTACAAAGCTTTCGTCATCGTTCTGGACAGTAACATAAATGTGTATTTTACGTAGGAGTGAGATGCTTAATTAGTCTCATTTGATGACTCTATCTATGAATGATTGTATTTAAAAAGTTTAGTCAAAGAACCCTAAAGGATTTCACGGATCATGGAACTTAGACCATTCTTAAATTAGTACGGATATCAACACTGATTCTATTTACCAACAAATATGAAGAAAGACCACTTAATTAGAGGTAATGCAAACAATACAATAAAAAACCAACTGAAAAATCTTCCAAGGGAATCCACAGATAAGGTCACTAGAATAGACTAATTTGGTTGTTAATGAAATAATTAAATAGGTCATTTTTATTTGAAGTAAGAGCCGGAGAAGTTGCCCAGATCGATAACGACATTCTCAATCAAAACACCGAGTTCAGAGAACTCATCACAACTAAAAATATCCATTTGAGTTACAAATTTACATAATTTCATAATCAGATTACTTGTTTTTACATCAATAAATTGTAAAATACTACTATATCAACTGTCATCTACAATCACCATTTTATTTCATTAAAAACACTTAATTAATATAAAGGATTCCATAATCACTCTCCTGATTCCAATCAAATACACATTCCCGTCCAGAAACAACAACCATGAAGTCACGTGACAGTTAGATGTGACATTTTATTGAATAACAAAATTGTTATGAATTCAAAATATTGTAACAGGTAAACAATTATTACCCACCTTACTCCATCCAGACACATACAAAGTAAGGAGATGGGTGGGAAGTACATGCATTAGTAATGGTTTATAAGCAGCCCTTATCTCTCTCAGGAAAACAAAAACGAAGCGATATCTGTATAATGATATAAAGGACGGATAAACTAAACAGTCTGTTAGTATACCCGTCTATTTACACGACTTAATAAGTGAATGACCATTGTGATAAACTGACAGTAAGAAAATAAACAAACAGTGATGACAACAAGTTTGTTTGTGATCTTAATGAGAAATACTACAATGAGAACAAAGCCGAAAACAAAAAAGATGCCTTATTAATCAAACACGGAATGAAAATGTTATCTAGTCAAAACATTGGTATTTTTTCAAGACTACATCATAACCATAAAAATAAACCATAGTTTGTCAACATAACAGTATGAAAGATAGTGACAGTAATTAACGTAGAGTAGGTGGTTAAAACCAACTGAGAGTTTGCAATTTTTTTCGTAATGTTTAGGATTGCAATTAATCAATCTCCGTTGGCATATCTGCATCAGTGGATTGACTGGATATAGCAAGACTTAGTATATCTATATAGTGACTAGTAGTCGAATCTAGTACGTACATTGCATCCAGTTTGAGACTGGTCAGCTGGATGTTGTAGCATCCAAGAGTTGATCTTTACACTGTGACTTTAACACAGTGGGTATTACTTTAAAACAACACAAATTATTCACTGAGCTACTTAATTTATAAGTGTATTTACAGTCCCAAAATAAGGAAAAATTACAAATAATCTGATGTCAGTTGAACAGGTTAGTGAATATGTGAATTCAGTAGCTTAGTGAATAACATTTAGTGAATTGAAGCGAATGGAACTGGGTAGGAGTCCTTAATAGAAAGAAACAGGCATTAGGCATGTCACTACTAACTATATTCTAAATGTGCAATGATCTTCTAGATATACTTTGAACATTATAAAATTAAAATTAATACAACGTACTAATTAAATAAATAAGATTCATTAAAACATAAAGCACTTACTCTACACCAGTAGCCATTATACAACCTTGACATTCGCATTCTTCAGTATCATGTCTTAAACCGAAATTATGTCCAAGTTCATGTGCCATAGTACGAGCTGTTTCAACAATATCAAATGTTGGTGATACCTAAATAAATAAATACAATAAAGTAAAGTATTTTTATTTTGAACAGAAATATTTTGTTCGTTATCATGTGTATAATTCGAAGCAACCGTCTTCATATGTAAATTATTCATAAATGGTTAAAGCGCAAATTAACACTTCATTTTTTTTAAAGAAATAGAATTGTTCATGCTGCACACGTATAAATTCAAGTTATGTAAATTCTATTGAAAATTGTCATCTGTAAATACGTCGTACCCAGAACTTTCTGTCATTTTTTTATTCTTTTAGTGGATGATTGCTGCCTACTGCAAAGTAAATGGATACTATAGACTTCTTTCTAAGCGGTTTCAGCTACAAGTAATTGCCTACTCGAAGCATATCAGTATACAGCAGCCGATATATCGGATAAACGAAGAAAAATCAAGTATAGTAAAAGATAGGGATGTGAAATTAAATACTCATGATAAAACATAAAAATTACTCACTAAATGAACAGAAAAGGTAACCGAAAATGTTAGACAAGACATATTTGGTGAACACTGAAAACGTTGGACATTTTTTAATGAAGACATTCAACATATAAATGTGAATAGAGGATAGCATTAAATTAACAAAGATTGAATTAGTTAGCATTAAGTTAGCATTTCTAAGAGCATTAATTGGAAGATAGGATAAAAATGAAATAAAAATTAGCTCACTAGTGACTAACTCCAGGATGTTCCCGAAACTCTAGTGAGAAGTCGTGACTGGTGGAATCCAGACTTGTCGGGTGTGAGACAGTTATCACCAATGTCAATGGATGATCGTCGCGCTGTATATCACAAATTGATAGAAGTGGGGACTCAACCATTGGGTGCCGACTCAGTGGTGCAGATGGTAAGGCGTTCGCCGTCAACCTGAAGCCCCTGGTGCGGAATCTGGGGTGCACACTGCTGAGGTTTTCCACATTAGAACGAAACAGCTGTTCAGTGCTCCTTGGTTTTCAATGGCACCCTTCCAACATCAATCTGTGACATATTCAATCAAGTAAATAACCAATCGCCACAAAAATTAACCTTCCCAATCGAAATAAAAATTAGTTTATTTTCTTAACAGAATAAATACCGATCCTAAAGATCACCGAAAGACCAGACAAACACTTCCTGAGATGGTGGAGATGTATTCAGAAATCATAAAGAGACATCGAAAATCTTGAGAACAGATTAGTGACAGCATTACATTCAGTGAAACATATAACATAAAAACTGACTTCGATGGAACAGGGATCTAACATATCGTATTTATGTAACAAAGAAAGTTTGACACCAGAAGTAATACATAATCAGATGCATTCAAATAATTCGAACAGAAATGATGAAATGCAGGTAGTTGAGTAATGAGAGCCATTGATTTATGAAAATGAGATAGTCATGCAGATTGGATATTTGCATCCTGAACGGCAGTGACAACGCGCATCATTTTGGTTTCTTTAGCAACAGTCTGACGCATGCATCAATCGTTATTTATATTCGAAAAACGCACATTCTAGAAAGTATGTAGATTTATGATGACCTGAATGACTATATGACCTTGGCCATAACCTAAGACCTGACATATGACTACTGCACTAAGATGAGAATAATAAACACATCCATCCACTATATTACATGTTGCAAATACGACATAATCATATCAGATTATTTACATTCATACTAAACAAAGCCAATACATAAGTATAATTAGACAGAAATGTTTATGCAAGAATTATTTTTGATTTTGTTTACACTGAATAATTTTGATTTTGAAAACATGAATGTGGGCTTAGATGCAGAGAAAAATTATGGGGATGCATACATTGTATCGAAGTTATGCAACGATATATGAACTCTGTTAAAACAGATTTCAAAATGACTGATTATTCACATCTGAATGAATTATTTTTTCGAATTGTCTATTTTTGAAAGGTTATTACAATACTAATGATAAAATATATACGTTAATCGACTTTTAACACAAGGTTTCGTGACAACCTGACGATTTATAAAATCGCAACAACTGTACAGTAATCACTAGGTTTTAAAAAGGCACAACCGACCACTGACGTAACGAGTAAATCTGGGCTAAATAACTAATGAAAATCGAAAAAGTATCGATAACTGTTTTGTCCTAGTGTAGGGCCCTATAATAGTGGATACCTTAAGTTCCTATCAAGAGTTGACCACAGAATCTCCAGGTGTCACAGCGAACGCTTAAACATAAAACCTCTGGGCCGGGATTCAAAGATTGATATTTCTAACTCTAGGCAACTGGTGATATACTGCGCGACATTGTCCATTACGATAGGTAGGTAACTGTCACACGTCCCACATGACTAAACGCTTCTGAAAAAATAATCACCAAAACACAAAGTCATACTGAATACTTATGACGAAAATTAGGATCTAGTCGAGTAAATGAATAAGATGCTAGGCTCCACCTCTTTTGGAGTTATAGGTGAGCACACATGTGGAGTCTAATATTAGGAGAAGACAGTGATTCTTAGTTTTCAACAGTTTTATGACTGAAGTCAATCCGTGATGTAAAATTACAAATTCGACAAACTTAAGAACCTCATATACCAATAAATGTTTCGTTTAAGGACAATGAAACGACTATGAACTAGATAAACGCATTTTATGCCGAAAAATTCCAGTAAAATTAGACGGTTTGTATGTACATAATGTATTGATCATGTGTGCCTATGCAGTGTCCTCAATCTTTTATTCTTCATGGTTCAGTCAATAGAAAGCAGTAGAAGCTCACTGATTGACAAAAAAAGAATAAGGGTGAATACAAACATATTACTAGTCACAAGTCCTATGATATTATCTGACGTTGTCAACTGGCAAATAGTATCTACTAAACATTGAGATTATGATTGATCCAAACTGATTCAATGGTTTTATTCACAATAGATACACCTAAAATAGTCTTAGGTACAGGAGCTAGCAAACTTACAGAAACACACTGGTGTAACTCAAAGCATTTCACTCTCATAAACCTGAAGCCCAAACTCTAACTTGAAAATTTGCCTACAGATTCAAAGAGAATCCTCTTAATGAACATCGATGTAAAAGAAATATTCCAGCTGATCTCTGATTGGTGGATGCTTTAAGGATAAACGATTCCTTTGCACCACATCACTATGTATCTATAAATTTATTTGCTCTGGCGAGGCGGGTTAGATAGGTCACACAAAGTTATCGCAAAGCTAAGCACATCTCCGAGTACAACACTACAACCAACAGATCAAATTTGGAAGATCACGATAGTTCTGACCAAACTGTCCAACACTAATATTTTCTAAAACGAACTGCATAATTAAATGGTCTGGTTGGGAGTACAAATCGAAAATTTGTGCAATGCCAGGTGCATTAGTGAATGGGTAAAACAAGCTTAAACTCTGTGCGAAAACAGTGCGCGTCACTGCTTACCTATCATGTCCTTGTTACTTATCAGTTCTGATAGAATTCTTTAGATATTATACACGAAATTCCTAGAAGCCTGGTAAAACGCGGAAACCTGACTTGCTTAATCAAGATTCATCAAAAACATATGGAATTTCAAAGTATCATATGTTGTTTGGATATTCAGGGCTTTTTAGTATGATAAATAATTAATGATTATCCTTCCTGTACACAAGTCATAATAAGAGATGATTTTTCTTACATAACATTCTGTCCATCATATCTATCACTATCTAGTATCTGCTAGGAGTAATAAGGTAGACTTCTGAATCATTAAGAAACGATACGAATCAGGGTTAGATAATCGAGCAAAAAGCAACTCATTTCCATACTTACAAACAACCTGTTATTATCAACTGCATTTTTTAACATTTCTTCCTTAAATTCACCATACTGTCATATTTTTGTTCGCATCTTATAAGTTTTCTGAGAGGGTTTTGTGAAGATTAGCGCTTAATTTAATTTTGCTGTTTGTATTTAACACAGACTGGTCTCGTTGGGCACCACTAAAAACCAGGGAGCACTAGAAAGCTATTTCGCCCTAGCGTTTCAGCCCTCGACAGCCCTCACACAGAAAGGAAATAGACCTCAGAAACGTTGTACCTCGTGGTGAAAGTTTAACGATCAATATTACTGGGTCAGTGTCCAATAGTGGGATTACTACTTTGTTCATTTTTTTAAATATTTTAAGTAGATATGTAAATCTCTTGTGATACTGAAAATTTTAAGGCGCTAATGTGTGATCGCTTACTACTTATCAACAGACTACCTATATCTGTTAAGCGGCTCAAATAAGAGTGCACAGTTTCAGTAAATGATACTATCAAAAAGACAAATATCTTATTTACTTTTTCGTTAGAAAATTCAATCTTATAAGTCGATTAACGATACTAGTCACATGTTACATACCTGACGACTTCCAACATATCGAGGAGGATGCGTATTTCTATTGAATGTTTAAGATTTCACATAAAACTCAGAGGGCTCCTTGATTTTAAATGTGTTAAAATTTTAAAGCTACTGAAATCTATGTATAAATAGTACTATGTGGAAATTATGCATTGAGAATAATATTATAGACAAACCCAGAGACGTATACACAACAACAGTATTGTTTTGTTTGCATAAGTTTGAATTAACGAATTGTAGATAATGCATACAATCGAATAGAAATAAAAACATACCAATATGCAAATAAATGAATAATACATTTATAACACTACGCCTATGACTTGGTCAATAATCATGACTAATAAATAACAAATTAAGGAGAAAACAGTCATTGGTTTATTAATTAATTATTAAAAGGGGAAATTTCCTTATCTCTTACAAACTCACCCTACTGTAACCAACGCAACGAGAATAAATGCACATTGTCATGTGATTAGCTTTACCACGTGTTCGTGATCCTTGTTCTTTTGTGCCTCTGAATTGTTTTATTTCCATACAAGGTGATCGATTTTTAAGAAAAAAAAAAGAGAAAAAGAGAGAATGAGAGCATCTCCTACATTCTAAGTGTTCTGTATGTCGTATCCAGCACCTTCGATCAATTTTTCATTCATTTAGTGAATGATAACTGAATAGAAAGTGTACTTTACACCAAAGATTTTGTATCAAGCCCTAACTTTTAAGTATATCCAAATTTTTTATCCAGTTTGTCGAGACGCATTAAGTTGAACATGTACATAATAGTCACTGATAATTTTTGAGAAAAAAAGTGTACTGTCAAAGTATGAGCACGTAAATTAACCACTTTCATCTAGTTATTATATCTACTTGTAAATGAGGATAATGGAAAACTGACTTCATTCACCGTATTCTGTTTATATTGAAAACAAACTATTTTGAATAGGTTAGTTAGTCATAAACGATGATAAATCAATGTGGATGGTTATCAAATACACAGTAAATAAAAATTTCTTGATACGTTAAAATTGTATCCAACATATTTTTATAGCGTTACTAAAGAATATTTAATCACAACCCTACACATTAACACTGTAGTAATCTAAATTATAAATGATCTGTAATTTCGTTGACATATTTGCCTCAGCTGGTCTATTGAAGGTGAATGAAACAAGTATAAACATGTGTTACTAAAGTACAATAATCAATAAAGTGTATTACAAACTACAGTAAAGTCAAATGATTATTTGTCAGATTTGTGCTGACTGATGATGTTGGTCTTAACATCATATATTGATACCGTTCTATTATATCTAGTCACTCCGTCCCCCCCCCCGCACTCAACTATTAATGCAATAATGAATGCAACGCAAATATTCATCTACTAAACTTGTATTACGCCTTCTTAATAACTCTTGAAACAACCTAAAAAAGGTTGAGAAGATAAAAGAAAGTCAAAGGTTTATTCCTAATGAAACAGATGACAACAGAAAATGTAGGTGTTAATACACTTCCAAAGTATCATTAAGAAGATGGTATTCAAGATGACAGCTGCATACCGCATGAGTGGACGGTGGATTTCGATAAGCCATTTAGAAAATTAGTCGAGATGGTCGATGGTTAGGGATATGTAATAGATATTCCAATCACCTAAGTCGATAAAGATTCACGTCATCAACTGATTTACAATCCTTCCGCAATACTTTGCATCTAACCTCATTATTATTTACTCAGCAATCTTAAAAAAAGCGAGCAATGTTTCGAAGACATTGAATGTCATCTACTGTTAAGAGTCACGTTTTACATTAACACAGTTAGACAGAAATGCGGTGCAGCATATACTTTCTTTCGTTGAGAGATGCCATAGGTGACGTATGGTCAAACGAGCTCCTCGAACCCGAGCAGATATTTGGTTAGATATTAACTTGCCAGAGTTGATTAGATAAGTGGCAAAACAAATAAAGTGATATACGCATTCAACAAATTCACTAACTACCATTAGGTGTTGAAACAGACCAGTCGTGGGGTAACATTTTGCAATTAGAGTGGGAGAAACTCATCATAAATATGATTAACATGTTCTTCAATGCTACCAAAAAACTGCATTTTATGATTGTCTTTATCAAATGTAACAAGGTAATCTGCGTATTTTAAGTTGATAGGTGAACCTCCTGGTAAGAGCTTAATCATTGAAAATGCAGAGGACGAAAGCACTGCTAAGTTAATAATATCATATTATATAAATTCCTGAGATTAAACGTCGAACAGAAGAGTTTATTTTGTAAATAAATTCTATTTAAGGAATTTTTTTTAGAAATGTTTCAATGACATCAATTTCGACTAATAGATATACCAGGATAGAATGAATTTATTTTTGTATTCGTCATAATCTGATCACGATTGGGTATTATTAAGAACCAAGGAACACAGAGTAGTTGTTCCGCTTTGATAAAGGATATCCTGTCGATATGTACCTATGATCCAACCAGGGGTTCAACTTAGGATTCTTACCTCTCGAATCACAGCTTAACTAATAGCATCATTGGGCAGCCAGTCGATGATTAGATTGTCATTTCAATCAATTGGTTGATCAGTAAGACAAATGTCAGTCGACAACATATAATAACCCTATAATACTAACTGCATATGTTCTGCATGATTTCGAAACCTTACAAATGTTTCTCAACGATAACTAGTTCTATATGCAGATAACTTTAGAACTAAATCACGATTAAGAAAAAAATATCTATCATAGAACAATTAGATAGATAATTTTATTTTCAAGTTATCGTTTATATTAAAAAAAAGTATTCATATATACATATCAGAGTGGATTTTTAAGATAAATGTAAATAATGCGTAACAACAACAGCAGGTGTTGGTACTGCTATAGCTACTAAGATGACTCATCGATGTAGATGAAAACTTAGTAGAATAAAAATGGATATTGACACTAAGATATAGACGGATAAAGTAGTAGATAACAGTGCATGATGAATACAAGTTTTTATAAAGTTTTGTAATTAGGCGCTTCAAAAACAACATCTAGACAATTTTTTAGTCCTTCCATCCTCCAAAAAAATGTCATCAACTCTTGAGCGATAGACAGAAAACAGAAGATGGGAAGCATGTAATAAACTGTAAATGGAAGGCCAGATTTTGCAAACAAGAAATAGCCTGTATATATTATCACCAAAGTTGGATTTGAAAATCACAAATAAATTGAATGTTGGATAGGTTATTTATAAAAAATGAGTGATGTATATTTATCATATTCCAATAAGGAAAAATTAAAATTTCTGACGTTTCGCGGCTTAGTGCAAGTCATCTAAATGAATTCAATCCGGTTATTCATTTTTTCTGAAGAAGCGACTTGCACTAATACACGAAATGTTAGAAATAGTAATTCTTAGTCATTGAAATACGACAAATATATATCAATCTTTTTTTATAAAAGAAAATAGTCATTTATAGAATAAAATGGAATTTACCGGGAGTATGAGATTCTAGTAGACATGTTACGACACAGTAACAAATTAGATAACTGTTCTATCAGGCTATTGAAAGCATAATACATGGTTTTCTAAAACCCTGTAATAAATTTTGATCTAACGCCGAACGGTCGAAGTGCTTTAAGCATATCAGTAGTTTCCAAAAGCTTTCTTGAAAAATTACTGAGACCAACAATTTAGTTATCAGAGTAGATGAAGTATCAAAAGTCTCTACTAAATTAAACAATTTAACACTAAGTGTGTTTTCAATGATAAAGAGAGATAGCAAAATAGTGTAGTTTAGAAACTTTTCGTTCTAGTTTGATCACGATTTTTGAACTGGATAGTTTAATTAAGGAGTTTTCATCGTCATACTAGACGACTTTATTGACGCGAACTTATGAGCTACGTAAATTTCTTCACAAATGACTAGCAGCTTGTTCAGTCAACCATGAATTTAATTGGTTTTTATAAACACTTGTTTTGTTACCTTTTGCACATTTTTTTGATTCGCTTCTCTCTTGACCTGATCTATAGCACTGTAGTTGTTTATTAATTTTTCATTAAAGAGATCGCGATCAAACCAAACCCAACCTCCTGAGCTACAAATCTCGTTCACTTGTTTGATCTCTTATCAAAAGTCTCTGCGGATGAACTTTAAATTTACACCATAAGAATGTGCATACATTTACAGTAATTATAAAAAGATCATTGTATAAGAGAATGGCTGTACATACTATAATAAAAAAGCTATAAAATAGTGGAGTATACTAGCACTTACAATAGGGCATGTAAACAGTCATGACGTACATTAGCATACATACGTTTAAACTGAGCTAATGCAGTGAGTAGATGATGTTCTTCAACCTTTAAACTGACACGATCCTGTTCCCAAATTTCAAGACGTACAATTACTATTACAATATTGAATGGAGCAAACAACTAGAGTAAAGAAAAATAAAATAATAAAAACAAAAGAAAGTTATTAGTATAGGAGACTTAAAGGGATTGTTGAGTTTGCTACTTTAACTCAAGGACCAACAGTAACCACAAAACCAATGGGAACTAAGAAGTAATGAATAACTGTTACGTCCTAATATATGAGTGTATACACACGATAACTCCAGATATATTACTCACTATTGTCTAGTTTGGAGAAGTGATTATAAATATTAGGTAGAAAGACGTAATAAATGAAGCTGAGTAATTTTGAGTGTAAGACAGTTATATATTAATAGTACTGGATGAGAGATGAGCAATACCATGAAGTAATTAAACATCAGCATGTAAACTAATGGATACTAACTGAATGGCCTCAAGGTTAAATGCATGTCATGAAGCCTCAAAGCCCTGGTTTTGTAGCCTTGTGGGATAGAAGATTCACTAAACTAAGGAATCATAAACTAGGACGAAGCATCCATCCAGTTCTCCTTGATTTTCAATGATCGTGTAACTACTATTAGTTCATGATGTTAATAATTTTTAGTTCGAAAAATTATCAAAAGATGACAAGAGTCTAAAATAATATCAGTTGCTTGAATAACTGATCAACTTAATTTATTCAAAATAAAACATAAAAGAATGAAAAGGAATAATGATATAATGTTTCGAAAACATCAATGTCAGTAATTGTTATGATGAATTTTCTGAAAAACATTCAAAGTTCAAAACATGATAATAGAATATGAAAGCATAGTTAAGCAAAAAAAATAGTTATGCATATTGAGACTGATTCAAACCTTAAAAACAATAATTGTCACAATGAAAAATATTTTTTAAAAATAAAAATTGAAAAAAATTGAATGATGTAGTCAAAACCATAATTCATTGTTCCGAAATGTTAACTTTCAATCAAGATGAAATAGCATTCATGAATGTATAAAATATAAATTAAAAGTGATATACATTTTTGGTTAAAAAAACATTTTACTTAATTGGTTATAAAATGTAATCAAGAATTCAGGTTGTGATTAAATAATACAATATAGTTTTCAAAAAAACAACATACAATATTAAAAGGAACGCGTCTGTCAGACAAAGAATTAACCATTTGCAAACCTAAGTTGTATAAGTGCTACATACCGAGACGAAGATAACTGGAGAAACAGCTAAGGAATAGAATGAGAAATACTGTGGCACGAAATTACGAAGAAAAAACACTAGGCGGAGATTTTCTCACACATAATATAAGCTGAAGAAATACGTTAGAGCTTTCCATTATATAAAAGGTAACTTCGAACAAAATCAAAGCATATTTTCAGTGTCTAGACAATCGCTTTATCAAAAATGCATTATTCAGACTACTTTATAGTAAAGTATCGATGCTAACGACATGGATTAGAAATCCAGAAAATAGTTCCAGGAAAAAGAAATGAAAATGATAAGGAATGTAAAAAAGGAAGAGGACTAAGGAATAAGAGAAAAAGCAGAAACAAAACCAATGCACTATGGTAAACTCCAAATGATTCATATGTATGTATGTATGTATGTAGGTATAATCAACATAGAACCTGGTACAGGTGTGCATCAGTTCAAGTTGCCATAATTCTGTGGCACCGTAAGATTAACACCACCACCATTAGTAAAAGTTACTTCAATAAAATAAAATAACAATAATATCAAGGAGTGTGAACATATAGAATATGGCTCAGAAAGTGTGGAAAGAAAGTTATGGAATAATTTAAAGCTCAGGGTTTAAAGTAAGAAAATGAATGAATGCATCTGCGCCATTGTGACCGATTCAGATCCATGTCACTCAGTATTTCTAGGCAATGGCTACGGTAATCGCAAAGACCCCATCCAGGTAGTCTGCAGTTACCGACACGACTCAAACCGGCAGTCAGTGACTTCATGGACTGATGCCATATTTTAGTTTGACCGCCCCAAACTCTCATCCAACCTACTCCTATACTCATATACAACAAATTTTATCACTATATACCATAACGAAGAAATTTCAGGCATGTCCGAAATTCAAAAAGTAAGAGTTTATGAGAAAGTGTCAAGATAAGTTGCATTTATCACAGTTGTCACTCATCCCATTTATTATTTAGCTTCATCATAGATGTACTCCTACAAATTACACACTTTTTATCAACCTATGTAAAAAGTAATCACCTACGAAAAGCATAAATTATCGACATAGAAGGAAGGCGCTAATAATATGTGAATCTTATACACACCTTCAGTAGAAATGCATACATGTTGGCGATGCATTTCTCTCCCAATAAATACAACATGCTACTTAAAGATCCGTCTACTTTATCGTCTGGATTAGTCATAGTGAGTGTGAAGCAGTTGAGTGAGTTGACCACTTCATTCATTGTTAAAGTCTCATCAACCCTAGTGGTCGTTATCTGGTGAAATCTCTGCTCTCATTAAAACGATTCATTTTACTATTAACAACTTGCTTCACTTTTAGCATTGACGAAATATGAGTCATACAAATTAATGACGAGTATACTAAGCAACAGTCCCCTGTGCATTCACCTGTATTTGTGAAACATCGACTATGAAAGTAAAAGACACGTGAAGACTGGAGGTATTTGATGACATTAAATCTTCGAAGCATTACATTGTTGAGATATTATGGATTGACCGACTAATCAATATTGATGTTATGCACAGAGTAGTAGGGGAATGTGACAAATTGGTTGATGATGTTTTGAACCTTCATTGATTGAGGTGGTTTGGAAATGTATTATGTGTACCCTATCCTATCCCACTGTTTTCCTTGTCACATAATATCGACTGGTTTGGAAGTAGGATGAATGGAAACTATGAACAACGAAATCAACTGTTGGTCTGAGCCGTGCTGGTAGATGCATATCAGTACGATTATCGTAATTTTAACTTACATCATCATCTTTCATTATGAAAACCTTTGGTTCATTTTATCTGTTTGAACTGCATTAGTCCTTTTTGTTTGATGTGGCCGTGGTAATATAGTGTGGCAATTTAAGCTAACGTGCACATATAGAAAGCTCTATGTTATTTATTAATGATACTCAGTAGATGTTTTCAACCGATAATCAAAGTTGTCGCGGAGACTACAATGTGTACTGATTGTCAAAACATTTTCCATGATTTATTGTTAAATTAGTTTGAATAAACTGTTTTGCACTGTACAAAAAGGCATTCAACTAAACTTGAAGAATATTTTTTTTTAAATATTCCCTATTGAACTCACTATGTATGTGCTTAAAGTAACAGTGAGAACACTATAATCAAATAACGCTTTTCACACGTAGATTTTTATAAGAGAGAAATAACAACAAAAGCAAAATATGAAGCTGCTTTTCAACAACAAAATTATAGAAGTTTTTTGAAGTTAGCTAAGATATCCAAATTAGCGAGTGAAATTCTAGTTTTAAATACACAGTATGTTGTCATGTAACTTAATCATAAATCGAATCGATTTAAACTGAGAATTAGCATTTTCAAATTTATAAATTTGAAGGGCTTAGCAAAATACCGAGTAATTAAAACTAAATTACCTGGGAAAGAAATTTACAATGATAAAATACAGTATAAAACCAACACGAACAGCACTGAATTTCACGGTAATCACACACAAAAGGATAATTTCATTTTTATAATGATCACAGTGATACAGCCCTTAAAGTATTACACTCAATTTTGAAGACAATTTCACTTTTGAGTTTTATAAATGCAGACAACAGAAAATACTTTTTAACAGTTAGTAGATTGAAGTTTAAACCTAAAGCTAGTTGACAGTTGAACTCTTTAGTCACTAAGTTATTAATCCACCTTTTCAATTAATTTATTATTAAGACCACCTGATGATGAATTCACGTTCACTGTGAAGGTCTAAAGATAAATTAAACTAAATTGAAGAAGAACTGAGGGCTAAAAATGTTAGACAGCTGTTTAATCTCTCTACTTTCCCATAATAATACAAAAGAAGACAAAGTATCACTAGTATATCATATACTAGTATATCATATAACAAAACGATCACCAGGAATGAGATTGTCCGAGGCACTTTTAATTTCTTACCAAGCGAACTGCACCAAAGACTTGAGGTTTATTTAGTGGATAAGTCATGTCATTATTCACGCGTAATTATCATTCGATATTTTACTCTAAATGATAGAAACTATCCTCATCTGCTATGAACAAGTCAAGTGCAAGACACCCAGACGTATCAGATGAAAATCACATATCTAGTAAAAGTTTAAGTTTGAAACGAAATATTTATCGAAAAATACAACAACAAGTAGCGTTCACGTACTAAATAAACGGAAGAATGATCGGCGATCCCAAGAAAGATACATTAACTGAACACCCCAAACATTACAGATAATTTCATCTGACTAAACGTCACAATATTTTCTATTAATGAAGGTAATGAGTGTTATACAAGTACTCAGATATCGTTAAGTGGGATAAAATAAAATTTAGTTAAAGGATAACATAACCACTTACCGCAAATACTGCTTTCAATCTCTTAGTAACATTTATAATGTCAAAGCAAATACTTTGAAGTTAGGCTGTCATTATTAAATTACTCATAGTATTGGGTGATACTAAAGTAACACATAATTGAAGCATACTAAAATGGGTGTGTCCGAATTCCAATTTATACCTATTTTATCATATATAGAAAATATGAATAGCCTTATAATATAGTCGCATCTTAAGCATTTAAATAATAGTTAATTGAAACTGAATGTGTATGAGTCTAATTCTTAGGCAACACAACCCATTAAAAGTCGAAAAAATGATCATATAATTTGTATCCATAGTTTTCATTCATCTTAATTCTAAACCAGTCGACATCGTGACGAGGAAAACAGTGGGATAGGATAGGGTACACATAATACATTTCCAAACCACCTCAATCAATGAAGGTTCAAAACATCATCAACCAATTTGTCACATTCCCCTACTACTCTGTGCATAACATCAATATTCATTAGTCGGTCATTCCATAATATCTCAACAATGTAATGCTTCGAAGATTTAATGTCATCAAATACCTCCAGTCTTCACGTGTCTTTTACTTTCATAGTCGATGTTTCACAAATACAGGTGAATGCACAAGGGACTGTTGCTTAGTATACTCGCTTTGTATGGCTCATATTTCGTCTATGCCAAAAGTGAAGCAAGTATTTAATAGTAAAATGAATCGTTTTAATGAGAGCAGAGATTTCACCAGATAACGACCACTAGGGTTGATGAGACTTTAACAATGAATGAGGTGGTCAACTCACTCAACTGCTTCACACTCACTATGACTAATCCAGACGATAAAGTAGACGGATCTTTAAGTAGCATGTTGTATTTATTGGGAGAGAAATGCATCGCCAACATGTATGCATTTCTACTGAAGGTGTGTATAAGATTCACATATTATTAGCGCCTTCCTTCTATGTCGATAATTTATGCTTTTCGTAGGTGATTACTTTTTACATAGGTTGATAAAAAGTGTGTAATTTGTAGGAGTACATCTATGATGAAGCTAAATAATAAATGGGATGAGTAACAAGCATGATATCTACTACAGTAAGTCAATAATTCTGATAACATTGTTTCATACTCTACCAGAAGTCTTTGTGTAGAGTGTCTGTCTATACTTTTCGTATTTCTTAGAAACATCATTTGATGTTAAGCTTTACCATAGAACCTTTCGAAATACAGTTTTGATTTAATAAATATTTCTCCTATTGAACAAACGTAAATGAGCTTATTTTCTAAAATATGCCAAGGAAATTGGATATATGATCAATACTCGCTCGCCCATATTTCAAGCCAGCCTAGTTAACACGAGGTTGTCATTCGAATAAGCACTGGATGATTATAGAAGTCAGTATTTTTAGGGGATTTCTATTCTTTATCATAATCTCACTAGTTCATTAATAAATTCACATTCGAATATATCCTTCAATGATGAGCAAATTAGGATGAAAATAACTTTCTGTAGAATATGCACATTTTAGTAATTCACATTGTTTGTCGAATTTGTTGAAGCACTGTATAATTACAAATATAACTAAGAAATCAGATTAAATCATACTTTAGTCATATCAACAGATGATGTTATGCAATAAAGTTTTGCACTTTGAATAATAATTAATGTACATATGTTACATCCCTTATGAAGTGAGTCATCAATACTTTATATACAACATGAATTATCATTTAATATGTTGAAAACGATTATTTAACAAATCATTCATGACATATTTTGTGGATTACAATGTTCATATTATTAGACATTCCAGTGTCGTGAATACACTTTTGCACAGTTACCCATCCATACTTATTGATTATGGTCACGGTAAATCTAGTGTTTAATGCTGAAATTATGATGAGTTTGTTAACGTGGATTAACTGTAAAGATATGATGAACTAGAGGTAATCATAGCGTTGTATTTTATCTTGATCTGAGCACTCTACATAGTAGTGTACAGAATAACCCTAGTTTCACATAAGGGACACAGTTTTTATATATTCCACTAGTAGAAACAATTTATTACATGTAGCATCTGGTTTAAAGGAAATTATGTATGCTTATATCCATGAATAGAATGAAAGAACTAATGTTTAAATACACGTTCACTTAGTGTTTAACAACGAAATTTATAGACAGATAGGTGAGTCGCATAGGAATCCGATGTTAGTCGGCGTTGGAAAATGGACCAATAGATGCCAAACTAATCGTATGTGACAGTTTATTCAATAAGTAAGAACCCGGACAACATTTTTAGTAATGTTCATCCTGCGACTGAATACACTTGCTAAAAGGAACACAAGAATCGTATAAACTTCCTAAACATCTTTCGTTTTAGAAAAAAATGACGGGTCTATGTAAGAAAATGCTTTGATTACTCCTTGTTTTGATGAACACATCATTGGTGACATCCTAACATGTTGGCCGCAAAGACCTTCTGACGATGTTAATCTATATGTGCTTACACAACTAGTTAATGGAATATACCAAATATAGGCATGTCACTGTGCGTATGCCAACTACTAAAGAGCTTCTTCAGTGCTCTCTGGTAGCAAACTGAAATCAGTCGGTGATGAATACAAACAACGAATACCTGCCCCCCATTCACATAGTTTTCATACCATTGTCATAATTACCCCAACAGCAACGTTACATTAACACGACTTCAATACTTTCTCATTCCTAGTTTCTTAACTAACTCAACATGATATTTAGCCTATTGAACATTATATTTTCGTGATTTATTTATTTTATTAGTGAAAGTAACTCAATATCTTAGAATAAATTTTGCCGACCCACTTCAAATGGTCTTTCCAAAGCGATGGTAACGACAGAGGAGATAAGTAATACTAGGCAATCAAAGAAACTGATATTAGAAGGTCGGCTGTTAGTGAAACAGCTACTGAAAATGACGAGTCCATGAACCACTCACTGCCCAGAAGATTATATCAACGGGAAAAATACTATTAGAAACAGTCCAACTAACCTCCAACCACCTTCAGGCACTGATCATCTTAAACTACATTAGTGAAAAGTTGACTCAAGTTCATTATGTCTTAGCGAAGTTGAAAAATTATAAGTAGTTTGAAGCGAGGGAAAGTAACAGGATCTGATAATTTGCGTTACGATATCTTTAAGTACGGTGGTCTAGTCTTAGAAGATAGGTTAATTGGTATATTATCTAAAGTCCGATATCTGGTCACAAACCTACTTAATTGGTCTCGATCAATCATCATATAAGATTATAAGAACCGATAGAAACCCATGAAAATATTAGCTTCTCTAACTCATATATCTTCACTCTTTATCATCAAGATCCTAAGTTCAATTAGTCTCAGATACAACCCTATGTTTCACTCATTCTTGATACACTACATTCTATTATTAATCTTGCTAATCTAAAGTCGTCATTGTAAAATGGTATGGCAACTTAAGCTAACGCATATATGTGGTAGGCTATATGTTATCCATGACTAATTGATAGTTGTAAGCATAAAATATGTATTTTGAATAATTACAACTTGAATGCAGTACTTAACAGCTGATGCTTAGTATGCCTTACATAACAAGTTCTTATAATATTGAATAGAGTTATTAATATGATTACATATTGGCGACTTTATGTAACTCTACTGTGAATAAAGGAAATGCAACATCGAAATAATCTTTGAATTATAATAAAAAAAACAATAAATCTTCGTTTTGATATTATTTGCTACATATTTTATAAGAGCAGTGTGGTTATATTAAAATAACATGAAAATTGTATTCACCTTGTACTTTTGAGTGAGTTGTTTTATACACCAAATGCATACACAGAAACATCAAAGAAAACGACTCCAGCTGTTCGCTTGGGTCATTTTAGTAAAAGTACGCAAGCTATTATTGATCGGTGAGCAAAAAATTTAAATAGTTTACTGATAAAAAAGTATTGCTACACTCAATTAATAGAATTAGATTGCACAGAGATCTTAACAAGTAATTGTTATTATTATGCGTGAAAACATTAGTGATATCACTTACAGTGTAATAATACAGAATAAAAATAAGAAGGCGAAAAAACTCAAGATTGTCGCCTACATTTAAATCAGATGGGTGGCAGCTACAAAGAAACTCAGTTTCTCTTCCAACTACCTCACATCGAAACACAGCGCATACAATATCAAATCACTTAAACTAGTAGCCCAAATGCGGCCTGCCCAATAAAGTTTTATCAGTACTAAAGACTGAGTAAACATGACATTGACTACTACTTAGTGATTAATCATTGTAAGATGTATGTGAACATGTGGCATATTTCAGCAAGAATGTTGTGTAAGGTGTATAATCCATAGTGGTATAGTTTTCTTGGTCAGGTGTCACTTATATTGAATGTGGTATTTACAGAATTACTAAAGAAGAGAAAATGACTGAGGCAAGCTACATAAGAAAACCAGTCACTTTAAAATTTTAAGGACTGGAAAATAATTTCATACAACTTGCAATTTTAGCTGTATTGTTTAGTCTACTTAACGATTAAAAGTAAATTACCTGTAAAACAAACTAACATTAATCAAAAATCACTGGATAAAAATAATGCACAATTCAAATAAATCTGCAAGAGTGCGATTATTTTCAGTGCAAAGTATATCAAATTCGGTTTTATTTGTCATTTATTGATTAAATGCTGGATGTCAGAGTGTAATTTTCATCAAAGATTACATTTCAAAAAGGCTGGAGTTATTTGAAACTGTCTACTATAGACATAGCCAGTATAGCGCAGTGTAATATTTCGAATGAAATACAGGGGTATTGTAAAAATTCAGGTTTGAAATGAAATTTTCAATAAAGTCCCCATACTAACATACATCAGTCATTCAATAAACAAATGAAAATATGACTGGGAATACTGGCTACTAGACATTACAATCAGTCATTAACAACGTAGAACCTGGCGTATACACTCATATGTTCAAGTTGTCATACCATAAACACATGAATAAATCAAAATTACAGGAGTAACACAAAAAAGTGTATGTGAAAGAATAATAGAACTTAAGATATAGATAAAGAGTGAATACAATTGCTCTACTGTAATTAATTCTCATCCGTGTCATTAGTGTCTCCAGCCATTGATTGAGATTATCAGCTGGACCCTAACCACGTAATCTACATCTACTAACATGACTCAGATCAACTGTCAAAGGCTTCGTGGAGTGATTCCATGTTTTAATTTGACCTCCCATCTATTCCACGTTTATATATCTCTTGACAGACGGTGCATGTCCATTAAATTTACAATGGTATTCATATGTTATATCAATTGCAACTATTTGCATGTACATAGGTGAAAATAATGCAATGAATTTCAATGTATTCTGCCAATATGGTAAAACTAGCTTTATTAAAATTCGTGACAAGAACAAATTGCATGAAATTTCCTGGTTCACTTATGATTAGAAAACAACTTCCGCATGAACAAGCAGATGAACTGGTATGAATCCCTGATGTAAGTATATAATTCTAAAGAGCCGATCATAATGGTGACCAATTATTTTGTCTTAAAATTCAAATAAATAATGACACCCAGCATTAACTTTATGAATAACATCGTAGACAAAGGTTTATTCACAGTTTAAATGCCTTAGAATTTCGTGAGCTATCATATAATGATAGTGACACAGAGTGCAAACAAAATTACACGGAACTTCGACACCCAAAACTGATTCGATTTAAGAAATAAACTTATAAGAATTTATAATTAACTTTAAACCACAACAATTCATAAGTGATGTATCAAATAATAAGCAGGATTCAGTTGTAAAATTACTTTAAAAGATTAATATTATGTACACTATTCTCAGATTGTGGTTTCATGTTGTTATTGTGTCAAATCTCAGACAGTCTGAAAACGAATATTCTAAAAAATCTGCGAAGTATATCGTAGTATTTATGAGGAATAAATGTCATACAAAAGTATTCTACTTAGAGATCATAAGAACGGATTTTCAACCTTGGAAAACTCAAAACCTCCGACAGGTTACTATGTATGTGTAAATGACCTTTTTGGCAGTAAGGGACTCTTGATTTTGACTATTTATGAACTAATTAGCTAAGCATACAATTTCAAGGCCATATTAAGTATCGTTTGGATTTGGAAATATGATGTTTGCATGAAGTATGACCTATAATTAATATATAACATAAATACCTGACCGTTAGTACGTTATAATATTATAGCATAAGACTAAAATAAGCATTTGTTATTAATTTCAGGATAAAATAATAATCAGCCTTAATCAATGGTTTGAATATGTTTATGTCACACTGTTTAATGTAACTCTGACTGTCTGAATTAAGTAACTCAGTGAATAACGTGGTTGTGCTTGAATCGAATGAACTAGTTTCTAGTTCCAATGTAAACATCAATACTGGAATGGTAGTACATTTAGCTGAGGAGTATCAAATAGAACATAATAGACATCCTGGATTCTAGTTGCTTGTTACAAGTCAACTCTAAAGTTGATTCGCGTTAATTTTTATGTAGAAACAAAATCATTTACACTTAGTCAGTTGTAACAGCCTTTACATAAAGCAAACTGCATTGACAGTTATCATAACTTAGCAGACTTTAAAGTTTTATACTTCAAAAATATCCCACTAATTGGTGTTCCATAGTAAACAATCTGTACATTTGGCAGAACACATTTTCTATAAGATCAATGCTGGAGTTATTTAGAAGGATAATAAAAAGTGATTAATACTAAACAGGAAAAGTAACGATGGATGTCACAGAAGACTGTATTATGAGAATGAATTGATTTGATTACCAGAAATAAAATACTTTTGCTAAAACACAGACATTTATAACCAATCCAATTGCACAATATTTATACTAACATACTTTACTTCACTACAATCATCTGGCAAACATTCTTGAAAAAAGACTAATTATTTTAATTGAGATTTAGATACTTTGACTACGGTTTTCTTTCAAAATCCAATAATATTTTAAGTTAAAAAGGATCGAACTTCAGAAATCAAAATTGATTGAAACTAAATGAGTTTCACAGGCATTATAAAATAAATATAATATTCGTTTAACAATAACAAGAGAATAAACTTTCGTCGGCATAAACTGTTGTATTCAGTAAGTGAAATAAAGCGGAAACGATGACTATACAAGTTGGAGTATAAAGATTGCATAATAGTGAACGTCTTAAACTGAATCAACGACAAGTGGATAACCATATTTTAACTCCAGGTATCACAATCGACAAAGAAAATAATAGTTAGAGGGATATACAAATAGGAAGTTGTGCATTTTAGTCTTAAATAGAATTGTGATAATAAAAAATATACCAACCACTTGTTCGCAAAAGTGATGTTATAAAAATTTTATTCCAATCAAAACTGAAGTATTGAGCTGCTTATTATTATACAACATGTTTGTCATTGCCAAATATACTTTCAACGTTTTCTTCTATTTCAATGAATTAACAGTAGTAAGAGAAAAATGTATTTTAAACCATGACGAATATTTCAAATTAAGACATTCAGAATCATAAATTACGGTGATCTGGAATGCTTTCAACATTCAACAACTACTTGCGACTATTCTGGTGCTTATTTGGTGGATGTGTGTTGCATATTACAGCGTAATTTTGATTAAAGATTTTAAGCCCAAACTTTCACAATACTTATGTTTTTCATTCGGAATGTCAGCCTTCAATATGCTGGATATGTTCATAGTAAAAAAATTAGGGAAAGCTGTAGCTGTTTGGAATGAAATCATTAATGTAAGTAGCACTTTATTAGGAAGTACTTATCCATAGCATGTATAGAAAAATGGCTAAACACGACATACCAATTAAACATTAAGGATATTACGGAAAACCCCAAACAAATTGAAATAAAGAAATTAAAAATAATAAATCCTTCCTTGTATGTCGTGGTTGTAGTGAGAGGGAACTTTTAAGGACTGTCGCAACAGAACTAAACAATTAGTCAATGTTAGCTTGATTTACAAGACAATTTTTTCAATTCAGTATCAATCCATGATAAAAAGAATTTTAGCGTAAACACTCATAAAACAGTAAAAAACATTGTAAAAATAATTGATCTTTTTACTGAACAGCTAAATGTAAACAAATGAAACTCTAGATAGTAGCGATGAACATTGGCGCTGTTTTATTCTAAATAGAAAATTTTTCACAAATACAATAATAGTTCATGTTTAGAATTCCATATTTTGATGGAGTCTAATTTAATTAAAAGATATTTATAAGCAAACAAGAAAACTTAGAACACTGTAAAGTATAATGAACAAACATGTTGTTAGTATTTACAATTTAATGAGTATACAATAATTACTAAAATAAAAATGGTTTTAAAACACAAGACGTAATGTATTTTAAAACTTCATTCATTTTCTTAAACTAGCCGGTCAACAAGTGAGTTACCAAGTTATTAGCAAACGTAAGGGCCTAGAACAAATATTCATCAGTCCATATTAAGTCGCTACATCAGCAAAGTGAGATAAAATTGTCAAGGTATATACACAGACAGACACACAGACAGTTACAACGTAGAACTTGGTACATGCGTACGTCAGTTCAAGTTGCCATGCCTCAATTAGCAGATAGAGATTAATTTGTCGGATCAAATCCCAGAGTAGGGAAGGTGGCAACAGAGTTAGTATTAATGGAAAAGGAATAGAGATCGGAGATCAGATTTAAGAAAATATGATACAGTAAAGAGAAAATTATGGTAAGTTCAGAAACTTAGAATTGGGAGGAAGACAAGGGATGGATGCACCTGCGCCATTACCAACGATTTTGAACCATATCACCCAAGGTCTCTAGCTATTTATTACGAGCATCACGCGGACCCCAACCAGGTAGTCTGCACCTATTAATATGGCTCAGCCCAACTGTCAATGACTTCATGGACTGGTGCCATGTTTTGGTTTGGCCGCCCCTAGCTTTCTTCCAGGTATATACAAGAGCAGTAGTGGAAGTATAAGGATAATTTAGAAGAATACGTAGGTAGAATATAATACAGAAAAGTAATATTAAAACTCAGGTCCTAATGATAGGAAAAGAGTGAATGCATCTTCATCACAGTACCCGATCACGGACCGTTTTTGCCACAGTGACGTGAAGGTCAGGCTGACCTGTTGTGGTGAACTAATAGGAATATATTGATTGAAATAATTATTCTTTAAGGTCCTATCATGTTAAGCAGGTTGGTTGAAAGGTGATAAGACTAAAAACAGTAAACCTAAGGTACGAGAGCAAAGCCGACGTGTGGCGGCGGAAAGGTGTTTCTCACAGACAACCAGTATGACAGTCATGCTATCTTCCCACAAAGTGGCGGTGGAATTACAAAAGGTCAACTCTGAAGATGCCCACTTCACCTCACTCCGTAGACCTCCATCTACGGAGGTAAGACGTTAACGAGTATGGGGTTAACACATCAAAACCACTTACAAAAAGCTCGTGTGTGACTATCATTACCAAGGTTAGCTTTGATAATTTCAAATAAATTGAGCATTGGATCGATCGCTTATAAAATAGGTGATATATATTTGTAAAATTCCAATGAGTAGAAATTAAAATTTCTGACGTTTCACGGCTTAATGCGAGTCGCTTCTTCAGAGAATTCGGTTATTCATTTCTCTGAAGTGACTTGAACTAAGCAGCGAAATTCTAATTTCTACTCATGTGTGACTGTTCTCAGGTAGTTGTCCTTTGTGCACTGCAGCCAAGCTCCTAAGTCATCAAGACAAATATTAGCCAAATCCCTTTTTGAGGTACCTCAAGGAAAAGAATCACTCCACGGTGTGAGAAACAGTGAAGTAATAACCGCCTGTATATTTCTAACGGCGCTCAAGATCACTATGTTTGTAATGGAATTCCCGATTCAACATTTAATATTTCTGTAATTTTGTACATAAACCCTAAATTCCTCTCCTCCTCCTTATTTGTCACCAATAACGATTCTCGCTCATGAAATACTGTCATGGGCCTACTGAAATTACACTCTAAACTGCACATTAAAGGCTGGAATATGTTAACCATATATTCAATAGAGAAGCGAACCTCTTTGGCTAAGACAACAGAATCTCGTATACTTGATCTTAGCGTGGTCAGTCACTTGACATCTACTAGCCGATATGGAGAGTAAACAGATATACTCTCCATTTATCTGGGGACTTAACAACAACTCGGGAGCTGGCTAGTGTAGAAATAAAATTAAGGATGAGAGTAGAACAGGCACTTCCTGAATGGGTTCCTATTAATAGTCCCCTATGTGCTATTCTATTAAATGGTTCCTAAAGAACTCGGAAGGATAGGGACACACCACTAATTTTCATCATTTGTACCTACATTCCCGTTGACTGCAATCCTGAAGAAGTGAAGGGTGAATTTTACAGAAAGTTTTCTAAATATCTTTATACGGCTAAATATATAAAATTCGGTACGCATAGTAGGTACTTCTGTCGTTCAAATAGGTAACTTAAATAAGACTGAATGATATTAATGTGAGCACTTCAGCGTTCCAGCTTAGAAGACGGATAATATTGACTGTGTGCTGCAACTATGCTTAGACAATCGTTTATTTTTAGCAAGTGCCAACGTAAAGCATAAGGAGAGAAATTGTTTAGTATTGAGAATCCATGTACAAACCCAACTATGGACTCAAATAGGCGATATTGTTATCAATCACCATTGATGAGACTTGACAAAAGACCGCTACTCATTCTGGAGTAAATGCTTAGATTCTAGTCTTGTTCTAGTACGAGCACGCATTTATTTACATTTTACAGTGTAGAGAATCCACAATCCAGAAGACCCATTAGAACTCAGTTCAGTGATGAGGAAACAATAGCAACAACAGAAAGTTATGATTAAATAATTATGAAAAAGAAGGATATGCAGATTCATCATGACAAAATAGACAAACAACTGTTGAAATATTAGGAAAATCTATCAGCGAGATGGACCAAAGGATTGAAAAAAAATCAGTGAATTTAAGCAATGTCTGTAGAATTGATGGACTCTAGTGAACTTATCTCATCAGGCTCCAAACACTAAGAGGAGTAAAGACAAAATAGATCAAGAATGACAATAAGAATGTGGAACGGTGTTGAGAAGTGGTGAATAATGAAAGCAAAAGAGATGGAAAAGGCAGAGGTAATGGGTAACATTAGGCAAACGTTACCATTAACAATTTTGGTATAGACTTCTTTCAAGTAAAGAATATTGGATTCCAACTGTATGCATTAATGTGCCATTATGGAATATCTACGATCTACTGCAGTACTTATTACCAGAAAACTTAAAAGAAAATAACACTCAAATTGCTGGCCCACTTTTCACTTGGTCTATCCTTTGGTAAGTTGAGAGATGAACACATTGAAATCCATAAACCTTATCTTAGCTAAACTAGTCCACAACTTTCATGATTGAAAATGGGTGGATGGTACTAATTGTTAAAAGCATTATTAAAACACGTTTTTGAGTAATTACAAATTAGTGCCAAGATTTTCATTAATCATGACTAACTCCATGAAAAGTAATAACTCCATTTATTAAGTTTTGCACCACAAATATAGTTCAGTAACTCTTCTTCCCCAGCTTACAACAACAACATGAAATACGTAGGCGTCAAAATAATAATCACAACATAGCAGTTAAGCAATTGGATGAGTCAAAAGAAAACATAATAAACGATTAAATATGATAGACATACCTTATTTACATGTGCCATAATCATATTAATACGAGAAACCAGTTGAAGATATTGTCCACGAAATTCCGCAACCTGTTAGGTAATAAATAACAATAAACTCACATGATTAGTAGACTGAAATAAATAAAATCGAAATAAATTCAGTAGCAAATCAGGCAAACTAAAGACAACAGTTGAAAGATACTAGTAACAAGAGCTGAGGGTACGTTTAATTTCTGGGGACTAGTAAAAATTGCTATAATCTAGAGAATATTGTTAACCTTTCAGAAATTTGAACTAAAATCTTTCAATATCTATTAGATGCTATGAATAAAGACTGACTAGATCAAAGTTACTAGAATTTAAAGAAATCCTCCTTAGAATTTAAAACATTCTAGGTTTACGGTGGTAAATAAATCTCCAAAATTAATAGTTTTGTAATCTTCCTACATCGATTCTGATCAGATTAGACTGAATAGATACTACAAGCAGATGACTCCCAGTTAAACATAACGACCAAATCTAGATACAAACCTGCACAAGTAGATTCTCTTCCCAATCTATATAATTTGTTTAGTAATCACAATTTGATCTACACCAGATACGATTACGATTACCATTTCTGCAATCATCGGTTACAATAATTACATCTACCAGAACGACTCAAACAAACAGCTGATGACTTTAAATACGAATTGATTTCGTTGTTCATAGTTTCCATTCGACCTACTTCTAAACTAGTCGATATTATGTGACGAGGAAAACAGTGGGATAGGATAGGGTACACATAATACATTTCCAAGCCACCTCAATCAATGAAGGTTCAAAACATCATCAACCAATTTGTCACATTCCCCTACTACTCTGTGCATAACATCAATATTCATTAGTCGGTCATTCCATGATATCTCAACAATGTAATGCTTCGAAGATTTAATGTCATCAAATACCTCCAGTCTTCACGTGTCTTTTACTTTCATAGTCGATGTTTCACAAATATAGGTGAATGCACAGAGGACTGTTGCTTAGTATACTCGTCATTAATTTGTATGACTCATATTTCGTCCATGCCAAAAGTGAAGCAAGTATTTAATAGTAAAATGAATCGTTTTAATGAGAGCAGAGATTTCACCAGATAACGACCACTAGGGTTGATGAGACTTCAACAATGAATGAAGTGGTCAACTCACTCAACTGCTTCACTCTCACTATGACTAATCCAGACGATAAAGTAGGTGGATCTTGAAGTAGTATGTTGCATTTATTGGGAGAGAAATGCATCGCCAGCATGTATGCATTTCTACTCAAGATGTGCAGAAGGCTAAATAATATCGGCGCCTTCATCAAATATGATTATATTGTCAACTTATTTCCAAACGACAAGTGAGCGTCCTGTTAGAAGGAAACTAAAGAAAAAGGGAAATGAGGGACAAACCTGGTAGATACCACTGGAGGTCAACAACAATGATGACAGTTCTCCATACACTCTGACTCAACCAGTAGTCGTAAAGTAGGAAGGCTTAATAAGCTTCACATACATCAAATTACCATTGGGTAATTATAGACGCTAACATATTAGACAGCAAGTCAGTCGATTTGTCATTATTACCAAAGGATTTCTATTCTTTCTTACAATACTCGATGGTCATCAATCGAAGCCAGTTAGGTTGGTACCAGAATTTAGCTAATACATCAATCAAACTACATGATAAGACTGGACCACTTTCCTCAAGGATATCTGAACTCAGCTTATCAGGCCCTGTTTCTTTCCTTCGCATCAAATTATCTACAGCCGTTTCTACTTAGGCAAGAGATAGAGGAAATTGAGTTAAGTTTCCACCCAGGTAGTCGATAACTGGAGGCCACTTAAACTGGCTCTAAAAGATTTCCGTTCATCAGTCTAATCTCTTCGGTTGAGAGTGGATAGTAGACCAATCCAATTCTGAAATAGCATCGGTGACAGCCAACTTTATAATATCGGTTTCTTTGATAAGTTGGAATCGTTATGAAGTGTTAGCAAACATTATAACCGTCTCTATCGCATTTGCTTTCCTGCTTCACCTTTATTGACGACCGCTGCACACATAGTGAAGGAATTCTTCTTGTTGAACTCGAAGAAGAAGGCAAATTAGAGGTGACCTAGTCTTTCCGAAAGTGTGACCACACAGCCCAAGAAACAAATGCTTGAGGCCGGTCACATGTGGTGTAGTTACGTATGGTTTAAGATATGTTAGCTCAGGTTGTATAAACTGAAATAAATGAAGTGGGGTTGGTAATTGCAACCTAATGACTAGATGTTGAACAACTTAACCGAAGGACAATCAGGTAAATCTCCTAGAATACATAGATTAATCCTTGGTAGATTGCGGTTTATCACACAAATAGGAAATGACATGAGAATAAACCAAACAAAACGATAACCATTCCCTCTAGTTGCAATAATGAAATAAGTAAAGGAAATAAATAATGGTGAAACAAGACACCCAAAAAATAAAACAGAAATAGAGCAAAGTAGCGTTAATAAGAACTGATGTCACTAGCAACTTTCTTAAAGCACACTAGATGTGTCATAGCTAGCGATTCTGATTATTTTTCTGTCTATATGCAATACTGTGTAATACAGTTTAATTTTTACTAAACATTTCATCTCACGCATCAGGAGTTATCCACAACTTTTTGCTATGAACGGGTTAGTGTAGCACAGCTTATCAAGAAGGACAAATGCATAAATGTTGTGGAAGTTAAAGTTTAAAATGATATCTTTCATAAAATGGTTACACTTAGTCTGCAACATTAGCTCACTAAATGAACGGGAAATTTATTGAAAATTCTAGATACAACACAATAGATTTTAGAAATATTGTAGATAATCCTAGCCATAATTAGCAAATTAAATGAAAAAATAATATTTAAGAAACTATAAACTAATATCTGTGGAGAGACGACAATAAATTGGTGCTTTTAAATAATAGTGTAATATGCGTACTCAGTTTTAACCCAAAGTTAACATGTAAAGGTCAGTGAAAGTAGCCCATTGGCCAAACCATTCAAGCTCACAGGGATTGGAAACTGCAACCAACTTATGACACTTACCTAGTTGACTCAATAAGATTACCTAGAATCATAGAGTATAGAAAAATAGCTTCATAGTTTAAAACTAGATATTAGTCACCTAAATAGTGACTAATAGAAATTCATTTTTAACACAAACTGAAGATAGTGTTTTGTTTAATATTGTTATCTGTTCTAGAAATAGGCAAAGTATGCCGATACAAGCAAAGGTCAGTTGACAAAAACTTGCAGTTGTTGAACATAGCATGACATCAATTCTGAAGGACTGCCAACATCCAGTGAGAGCAGCACATTAGAGGTGTTGAGGTTCGGCGACGTGTGTTCTGGGAAGATAAATTAGTTAGTCATTAATTTTAGTGGGTCGGACGGGCTCGAACATCTTGATAACTTCCATATCGTGAACTATTTGCCAGTGATGAGTGCATAAAAAACAAAGTGACGGTCACTGTGCAACATAGCGCTTTGTTATAATAGATAACTGTATTGAACTAACATCTGTCGGCTCATTTCAACTTATCTGTAGAAATCGAAGAAACGACACAACTCAACTACAATTCTACAGCAGTTTACATTTTCATTTTATGTGAGTGAGAAGAACTCCATTAACTGAAAGTCTATTATAGTTGTATCTCTAACCAAACTGTATTTCCTATTTTATAGTAGTTTTATTTACCTGCTTTCTTATTATATTATACTATTAATTTTGCTACTACATATTGCTACTTTATTTTTTGATGCATAATCCATAGTGTCTAATGGCACCAGAATTTATGTATATTACATAAAGCTAAATGAATTGCAGATAGTACTTATTTATTAAAATGATTTGATAAATTATTGTACATCAGTTACTGTATTAACGAAAACAATTGGAAAGCTATATCTAAAAAAGACGGTCATTATTTGAAGAGAGTATTGGAAAGAAACCAATCGGTAATATGACTAGTGTTATTACTAAGAATATATATTATACCAACATCCGAAATAAAATATAATTGATAAATTTTATCCTTGAGCTTAGATTATTAATGTCTATTATGAACACACGTTCGTCACACATCAAATCACCAAGACGTCATGAGTCGTACAAACAGTACCTAAAAAAGGAATTTCTCATTTGTAGGACAAATATTGTCTGCATGTGGTTTGGAGCTGACTGAAAAATATCATTGTAATACATCCACTGTGGGAGTAAGAAGTTATAGAACTGACCAACAGGAGGATGACGTATCAAGGGTTTACTGAACAGTGATTGGATGACAAGGTTCCAGCTCTGAGATTTTAAAGCCATCACAAGAACAATGTAATACTACTATTAATTTCGTACGAAAAGTGTGTTTTCTGAATTCTAATGATGTAAGAACAATCGACCCAAAATAGTAGAAACAATTTTACGTCGTGGACTACGATCATTTACTTTCAATTGTATTCCAGCTGGTAGATAATGTAGCATGAGACAAGAAACAATTGTGACCAAGGATTATCAGTGTCACACAAATTATCAATTACTACCTCATCCCATTCATCTTATGTTTTCTTTCAAGTGATATATATATATATATATATATATATATATATATATATATATATCACGATCCGATTACGTGGGGATCAATCGTGTACCGATTAAATAGAGAAACTACGGATAATCAGTTGAATGGAACTCACCACTTTACATTAACTTCCATGACTAGGAGGAAGCATTTGACAGTGTTAACAAAAAAACATTAGGGGATCTTCTTCGACACCAATGTGCACTCGAAAAAATAGTCAACATCATAAATAATTCTTTCGACGGACTACGCAGTAAAATTGTGAATGGAGGGCAGCTCAGAGATTCAAGTGAAGACTGGTGTAAGACATGACTGATTACTCTCTCCCTTCCCTTGTCTTCTCGTGATTGACTGGATGATGAAAACGTCAATATCTCAGAGATGTACGAATAAAGTGAACTATTTGGTTGCAACTATACGACTTGGACTTTACAGATGACCTGGCTATTCTATCCCATACTCAACAATTAGTGCGGGTGAAGACGGCTAGTGTAGCAGCTGCCTCTGCAGCAGTAAACCTCAACATACAACAACGAAGTAAGAGTCTCAAATAAAAAAGCAACTAGCACCAACCAAATTACACTTGAAAGTGAAGCTCTGGAAGAGGTGGAAACATGGAGAATTTGACGTAGATGTGAAGGCACGCACCGGTAAAACAAGAACAGCATTTCCACAACTGAAGAACATCTGAAACTCAAAACAGCTGTCAGTCAACATCAAGGTAATAATTTTAAATACAAACGTCAACATAGTTCTGTTGTATGCAGCTGAACTTGAAAAACTAAGAGAAACGTTATTCAAAAGATGCAAGTATTTACAAACAGCTGTTCGCGCAAGATACATCAGATCGGTTGATCAGGCGCAATCAGAGACAACCCACTGTGGCAAAGAATAAACCCACCGAAATCCAGCTGAGGAAGAAGTTAGGAATAAACCCCTAAGGTGGATACGACATACATTGAAGAAATCACTAAACAACATCACAAGACAAGCTTTAGATCAGAATCTTCAATTCCAAAAGAAAAAAGAAAGACCAAAGAACGCATTAGGTCGAGGATCGGAGGCAGACATGAAAAGAATGAAAAGAACTTGGGTACAACTGGAAAGGAGATCCCAGGACAGAGTTCGTTGGAGAACGCAGGTAGGCAACCTATGCTCCATGAGGAGTAAACGGCATTGATTATTCAATATACACCACATTAATTGAAAGATATAAGAAAGATAAATGAAGTGAAGCAGTAACTATCTTGAATACGAAAATAAATAGGATGAATTGAATAATAAGTAAGGAAAATTTGTAGAGTATGAGTACATTGTAAAAGCTGAGCGAGTGAAAATTACGAAATGAACAAAAAATTCCGAATTGGATGGAATAACGAATAGCTAAATGAAGATTACACAATAAAATATGGACAATACTATTACTATTAATAATAATTAGTGAGAATTTAATAAAGAAATCTCTATTTAACTTAGTGGTAATAGATTGACAATTGCTTATATCTGAACGTACAAATTTAATTTGAGATTTTCAGTGCCTACTATTAAAGCGAAGTGCAATGGAATCGCGTTTTACCTATATGTTATTTATTTATATGGTTAAAAAACGTAGAAAATATGACAGTTTATGAATAAATGATCAAATGTGGAATCTTATAATTTCAAGTTCTTTGGAATGTTAATTGGAGAACAAACATGTACTTTTATGTCTGTTCTTCCAATGAATATGTTTTAGTACTTACATATTAGTTTATAGATGTAGATGGATGTACTGAAACAAGTTTGATACGAGTTTGATACTACTGAATAATATATTTACTAGAACAGAATACATGTAACCAGTCGAGTAAAATATATGCATATATCTTACCAAAATTTCATCGACTATCATAAATAGTTCCAACACATACGGTTGTGATTCACTTGGACGGTGAACAACACGTACTGTATCGAAAGTAGACTGGAATACATAAAGAGAAATAATACATACATAAATAAAATGTAAATGTTAATAACACAGTGACTTAAAGGATTACGAGTAATCAAATGCTCCTGTTGGCATAGAATCTTTCATGGATTTAATCTATATATGATCAAATCAGTATACGAAACATGTTCACACATATTATTAACTAAATGAAAAGCTATGCGCCATTTCCAAGCTATTCGATACAATGTATTCACCACTATTACTGTTTTCTAATGAGCATACTATCGCACAAACGTTTAAACTGTATGAAATCTCTTGAATGCGTATTTTACAAAAATCACTTCACAATTTTTTTATGGGAACTCGCATGTTTTCTTTACTAAAAATAACCTTCAGTGCACAACACATTAATCTCTTGTAAGCATCATGTAGTCGGGGGTTTACTGTCAACAAGATTTTTTAGCAAATTAAACAATTACAGTATATATATATATATATATATATATATATATATATATGCATATAGCTCTACTCATTCATTCAGGTGCTTCAATTCTAGTTACTACACTCTACCTGTACGATGGGAGGATTGTTATCGAAATGTATATATATATATATATATATATATATATATATATATATATATATATATATATATATATGATCGTCCATAGTTAAATGGATCAAGTTACTGTATGTTTTAAAACGTATCAATATGTTAAGTGTGACATTTTGGAACGTGAAAATTAATTACTTTATACAATTCACATGTGACCTAATTATGTGTAACCAAATGTTGATAGTTAATTGACAAATCTTAGGGATTTTGACAAAAACTTATAATACTACACAAATACACCAAACATATGCATATAAGAATACTTACAGATTTTTCAATTGATGCAGAAGCTGTGAGAAGAGCAAACAATGTTGAAAAATACAAACTTGATTAATCGGATGTCACTTTAAAATATTCAACTTTGACAGTAAGAAAATATTAACAATACTAACAACCATGAAAAGTTTTATAACTTTTGAATGCATAAAATAAGTTCTCCATACATTAGAAACATCCCAGCTAACTTAGCTGACGGGCGTTAGTAATCTTATCGACCAAATTACTATATTCGACTAGTATCCTGTCTCGAAACTCAATATTGACCACTCAGTGATTACACTGACAGTTAGATACCGGTAATCCTCGAGTGTTCTCTATTTTTAAAGGCCACGTTTTATAATCATAATAAAAAACAGAATAAACTGTTGTGCAGTTTGGCAGGTGACACATCATTTTTACGCTACAGGTGACGTGAATTGGCCAAGGCCAGCAGAACTTTATACTATTGTAAATACAATAATAGTTTATTTCTTTTATTTAAAAAACGAAATGTGATACTCAATCCGAATAATCCTTTTATATTTTCTGCGAAAACCAAGTTGACATAAAACATTAGTATATTTTGATTCATTATCTGTTTTCTGTGTAGACATCAAGCACTCAGAAATAGAACACTCATTTAGTCTCTTGTGAATAGTCTATTTAAATACATATGAAATACCATATTTTGAGAAAAATATTTTATCTTTATTGAAAGAGATGAAATATAAAGAAAGCCGGTTGAAATTGTCATAAGATATAACAGGAATATGATGGCAACTTGAAATGGTTATGCTCAATTGTCACCTAAATTTTCAGGAGTTTTCTCATCGTCTACATTAGTCTATATGTCTTGTTCACCCACCAGTTAACCTTATTTATTGATAACAGCCAATTTATTTTTTTCAGTGGTATATCTTTCAAATACTTGATCTGCATTCATTTATTTACATTACTCGTTAATAAGCTTAACTAATTTGGTAAATATGTGGCGCTTTGTGCCACCGATTGTTTTTATCATTTCACAAAGATTTGGAAATCCTCTACTGATAGACAATGTAAAGCACTTAAACCAACTGTGTTATTTGGACTGATTAGATTTGTATGTTGCGACTGTAATTCGTCCTGAAAGCGCTACTTAAAACTCAGAAAGTTATTCTGTTGGAAGCACTATAAGTACTCTTTTATTATTTTAATGGTATTTTAAATTAAAAATTTCCTGAGTTGTTCTGCAGGATGCCTGACAGTAGCTGCAACTTTGATTGGGTGGTCAGATCTGCCTTTCGTGATGCACCAATAAGGCTAATATAGGATGGGATACTCATTTATACCAAGGAAAGTGGTTAAAAATCGGTTATACTAAAGGCAACAAATTTAAGGTTTAAGGAAAAAATTGTGCATCGGATTGTACTAAGTTTCTTTTAAAAAACCCGCAGCTGCAATGGTGCTACTTTCACATAATAGGAGACTTACTTACTTACTTACGCCCGTTACTCCTCACTGAGGAGCATAGACCGCCCACCAGGATTCTCTATTCAACTCTGTCCTGAGCAATCCTTTCCAGCTGTTTCCAGTTGCTGTTCATCCTTTTAATATCTGCTTCCAATTCTCGACGCAGTGTGTTCTTTGGCCTCCCACTTTTCCGTTTTCCAACTGGATTCCATGTTAATGCTTGTCTCGTGATGCAGTCTGATGGTTTCTGCAATGTATGTCCTATCTATTTCCAACGTCTTTTCCTAATTTCCTCTTCGGCTGGAAGTTGGTTTGTCCTCTCCCATAGTAAGCTGTTGCTGATGATTTCCGGCCTCTTGACATTCAGTATCTTTCGTAGGCAGTTGTTTATAAATACTTGTATCCGTCTGATGATGTTTGCAGTAATTCTCCAAGTTTCAGCTCCATACAGCAGGACTATCTTCACGTTCGAATTGAAGAGTGTGACTTTGAGGTTAGTTGATATTTGTTTTGAGTCCCATATGTTTTTCAACTGTAGGAATGCTGCCCTGGCTTTGCCAATCCTTGTCTTTACATCTGCATCGGACCCTCCTTGTTCATCGATGATGCTCCCCAGATATGTGAAAGTATTCACTCCTTCCAGAGTTTCTCCATCAAGTTGAATTGGGTTGGTGCTCCCTGTGTTGTATTTAAGAATCTTGCTCTTTCCCTTATGTATGTTCAAGCCTACTGATGCTGAAGTTGCTGCTACACTGGTTGTCTTCGCTTGCATCTGTTGGTGTGCATGTGATAGAAGAAGCAGATCATCCGCGAAGTTCAAATCATCGGGTCGCATCCTAATTGTCTATTGAATTTTGTGTTTCTCCTCAGATGTGGTGGTCTTCATGATTCAATCAACTACTAGAAGGAAGAGAAACGGCGATGGTAGACAGCCTTGTCTGACTCCGGTCCTCACTGAAAATGCATCTGTCAGCTGTCCTCCATGCAGGATTTTGCACTGTAGTCTGTCGTAGGAGTTCAGGATGATGTTGACGAGTTTCTCTGATATACTGTAGTGTCGAAGAAGTTTCCATAGTGTTCTCCTATCTACACTGTCAAACGCCTTCTCATAATCAATGAAGTTGGTGTACAGTGACGAGTTCCATTCAATTGATTGTTCAACGATGATCCGTAGTGTTGCGATTTGGTCCGTGCACGACCGGTCCTTACAGAAACCAGCTTGTTGATCTCGAAGTTGAGCATCCACTGAAACTTTCATTCTGTTCAACAATACTCTGTTGAAGACTTTCCCTAGTACCGACAGTAGCGTGATCCCTCTGTATTTCTCACATTTGCTCAAATCTTCTCTTTTTGGTATCTTGATGAGATGTCCTTCTTTCCAGTCTACCAGCACTTGTTCTTCCTCCTAGATCCTTATCAATAAAACGTGGAGTATCCTTGCTGTTAGATCGATATCTAACTTGAGTGCTTCAGCTGGTATATTGTCAGGTCCTGCTGCTTTCCCATATTTGATTCGTCTGATTTCCATCTTGATTTCTTCCATCGTTGGTGAAGTGACATCAATCGGGAGATCTGTAGGTGCTGCTTCTATGATGTCCGGTGGGTTCAGTGGAGCTGACCCATTCAAGAGTTCCTCAAAGTATTCTACCCACCTATTCTTCTGTTTTTGAATCTCGGTGATTGGCTTGCCTTCTTTGTTCTTGACCGGTCGCTCTGGCTTACCATGTTTATCTTCCAGTTTCTTTGTTGTGTCGTATAGCTGTTTCATATTTCCTTCTCTTGCAGCTTTCTCCGCTATCGTTGCAATACCTTCGATGTATTTCCGTTTGTCGGCTCTAATGCTCTTCTTTACCTGTTTATTTGCTTCTGTGTATTCAGTTTGTGCCTTGATTTTCTCTGCTCATGTTCGGCTGTTGTTGATTTCTATCTTCTTGTTCCTCCTTTGTTGAATTTTACTCAATGTCTCAGTGGAGATCCATTCCTTATAATGGTGCTTCTTGCGGCCTAGAACCTCCTGACACGTTGACGTTAGTGCTTCTTTGATTTCTCTTCAGTTATCCTCCATAGTGGTTTCTTCTTCTTTCGGTAGATCATGTAGGGCTTGGAACCTGTTGTTGAGAGCTATTTTGAATTCCTTGAGTTTGTCAGTGTCTCGGAGAAAGCCTGTATTGAACCGTTATACTGCTGCTACTCCAGTTATTTACTGCCTCTTTAGCTTCAGTTTTATTTTAGAAACCACCAGGTGGTAGTCTGAAGCTATGTCAGCTCCTCTCCTGGTTCTTACATCTTCCATTGATCTTCTAAATTTTTTATTGATACATATATGATCGATTTGATTCTCTGTAGTATGATCCGGTGAGACCCATGTAGCCTTGTGTATGCGTTTGTGGGCGAATATTGTACCACCTATGACCAATTTGTTGAAGGCACATAGGTTTGTAAATCATTCACCATTGTCATTTCTGTCTCCCAGTCCCTGTCGTCCCATGATTTCTTCATATCCAGTGTTGTCCATTCCGACTTTGGCGTTGAGGTCCCCCATCAGTATTGTCAGATCCTTTCCTCGACACTTTGCTATAATTGATTGTAGTCTATCGTGAAACTGATCTTTGTCTTCGTCGTCGCCGTCGTTGGTTGGTGCATAACATTGGATAATATTCATTGTAATCCCTTTCTTCATTGTTTTGAAAGATGCTTTGATGATCCTGGGTCCATGTGGTTCCCATCCCACAAGTACATTATGTGTTTTTTGGACAGCATCCTAGCAACTCCTTGAGTGTGAGGAGCATTTTCCTCTTCGTGGCCGGAGTATAGTAGCATCTCCCCTGTAGCCAATGTTTTCTGTCCAGCTTGAGTCCAATGGGTTTCGCTGATTCCGAGTATTGTCAAGTTGTATCTCTTCATTTCTGCAGCTATTTGATTTGTCTTCCCGCTCTCCCACATTGTTCGAACATTCCATGTACCTATAAAAATATTTGCTCTGGTTGTTAGAAGTGGGGGCATCGGCCTCATGACTTCCGAAGAATTTCGGCTTTCATCATGAGGAGTCATAAACAATCCTTCTATTCCCAGGGCAGAGTTTAAATGGTTTAGCTTGTTTAATCTGGTTTATTTAGCAAGCTTGGGTTTTACGGAATGGGGATGCTAGCCCCATGTCCAACCCTTCTCCTTTACCCGGGCTTGGGACCGGTAGTAACCCTAGGAGAGCTACAGGAGAAGAGATCTAAAAAAATCGGATTTGGAAAATAAAATAAACCTTTCTCTGTGAATTCGTACTGCCAGAGGTAAAGTTTGAAAAGCAGGGCACAAACATACTACAAACTACTTACAAAATGGTGTGTGACCGGAGTCTTGGAGAGGTCTCTTGGGCTTTAAGGTTATGCTTCGAAGTTGCTAAAACCACGCCTACCAGTCACTATTCCAAGCCTCTCCAGTAGGAGTATCTTTTCGAGAAGTGAGAAACCAGGAAGTGACAACTGTTTGGATACCACCAACGGCACTAGATATCTATGCAGTTTATATTAGATAATTTAGAAGTTATGTATTGATATTCATGAAGTAACTGAATCAGTAAATTATTTGTATGTAATAAAGAATGTTTTTACTGAAACGATAAATTCGGATCATGGTGTAATTACCAATAATTTAGAAGATTGGCAAATAATCTACACTTTATTTAACTATATATTTAAAATGTATGTTTCTTGACTACTATTACTAATATTATTGTTATTAGTATTATTATTACTATGTATATATATATATATATATATATATATATATATATATATATATATATATAGTTATCTGAAAATTTATGACTATTGTAAATACTATAACCAACTAAGTATAATAAACTAATTTATTTCAGACATATTTTCACCAATCAACAATACGAACAAGTTCCAATTTGACAAACACATAATAGATAACAAATATATTTGCATCATGATTATTCTTCATCAAATATTAATTGTATCATCTATGAAATAATGAATTGCCTACATAAAAATGCAACAACCTTATGACTGTACTGCAAATACTCGAAGGTCAATATAATCGAATTTCAGCCAAAAATTTTAAGATTCAAACTGCGCTTAGTTTATAAGTAATTTGTACAAGTCGACAATATTACTGACCATCGCACTTAAAATGTAGTCCAAAGCCAAGTAAACAAATATATACTGAGTAAATAAGTTCATGAGTAGAAATAATTATGATTGTTATATAATAGTAAATGCAGGTCCATGTACCCAGGTTTGAAAGGAACCGTTTACATGAAACATAGGTGATAATATTCAGTCACCCCAACCAAAGTAGGTGGGAAGCACTTTGAAGTTGCATTCTGAATGAATGAAATCTCAGTACTTTAACTCATAAGCCATCAACATCAGTCGCTTTAATACACCATAGGTCTCCTAGATATTTCATGAAAGCAAATGAAAGCTGACTTTCATTAATCGAGTCTCAGGAAGTAAAGAATTAACAAAACCGATTCATTTTTATTAGAAATTCGATGTATAAAATACGGATTTAGAAGTACCACAAATACCTGACTTTCATATGATCGACATAATTACTGATAAATTGTTTCATCTGTAGGAGAAGAGGTATGGAAATAGTCAGGACACGCGTAACTCAACTTCTGAGAAGGTATGCTAACTTTTGCTTATTATTTAATATCTGATCAAAAAACCTTTTTAATAAATTCGTTATTTATTTATTAATGAGGTAATTTTTTATTATATTACAAATTACTGTGTTGAAGATAATAAAACTATTGTAGAGACTTAGTAAATAAAGTTATCAAACAGAAAATGTTCTCCTGTGATCTATTTTTTGTTTAACAACACACTAGGTTTCATCACGTTTTCATGTGATCTACGTTGATTCAAGTATGATAGGTTCTTTCACAAACCGACGTTAGATCAGTAACCACTTAACATTTATTTCATTAAATTTGTAAAATCCAGACAGGACAAAACTTAAGGCTCGCAGCTATTGTAGAGAGCACATGATCATCAGACTAATATGTATAGACTTCAATGATGTACTGAGATTAATAGTAGTAACCATAAGTCGACTGCATAATTCCAAGTAATCAGATGCAAAAAGAAGAGGAGATATGAAACGCAAGAAATATTTATATTTACTAAGATGAAAAGTAAATCTGAGTGTGAGTAAACGAATAGTTGAAATAAAGGCATGTAATCGGGACGATAATTATAAATTCGACGCAGAGACATTTTTGATAATAACAATAAAATAAGAAAAGTGAAACTTTACAAGCGTAAGAGTAAAATATAAATCAATGGTCATAAAGTTATCTAAAAAACTGTTTTTGCATACATAAGTGTTAGATAGATAAAGTGGACGTAAAATCTTGAAGGAAATGGTATTCCACGTGAAATCTAAATGTGGTTCAATTTATAGTCCGAAGCGGTATTAACAAGCTATTTTGGCTACGATTGACTTCCTGTAATAAATATTTACTATGATTGGTGTTGTCTTAGCCACTAAGTGTTAATACAATTATACCAATTAAATAGTCAATTTCAGCATTATAAACCAAATGAGTTAATAAACTGGGACTTAAATAATTACCTGAGACCTATAAAGTATCTAGTATAGAATACAGGATTATGAGGTTGACTGTGTTAATTATTAAATACAAACGCTAACGGACAAAGGTATGTAAGTGTTATTAATTAAAGAACTTTCGTCTGAAGATAACCAAATGAAATTTTTGGAAGCATTCAGGAAAAAAAATAAAGTTTGACATAAAATAGACTATCAGACAAGCCAATACGTTACTAATCTGTGCGAGGTGGTAGTTCAGTAGTTAAAACTTTACAATTGCAGGCATTAAGTCGTATATTCGAACATGGCTTCACCTACTTCAGTTTAAGCAGCAGAACTGTCCTTTACAAAACTAGTGTGGCTCAAAGCTGAGTACATAACTCTGTGCTTAGTATGAAGACAAATCAACAACCCAACTCAACAGCCACATACTTCATAAACAACAGTATAAGCCATTTTTGTGAGGTTAATAATCAGTACTATCATACCATCATAAATAATGGAGCGCGATTCGAACTAGTGAAAATTATTTCATGTTCAGACAGAAATAATTGAGCCATAGCTTCATGTAATAGTGTCGTACATCGAAAACTTCTCTTTGTGTCATATTTTATTTTGTAAAAAACAAAATGAATTTATATGGCTTTCGTGAATGCAGACAACAGTGTTAGTATAACATTTGCTATATATACAACCCCATCAAACCTTATTTATTTACATAAGCTAAATGAGAAAGTCCAAGTTAAGGTAGAAAAAAGCAAACACTTAGTGCTTGGCCTTAGGGTGAAAATCAGCTTGTTGAACAGTAGTAACAACAATTAGTTGTTTTAATTGATATACATATATGCTTATTAAAGTAAATCCTTAGGCTAGGAGAGAGGGAGAATTTATGTAGAAAATTAATCGGTTATTTTCACTTGTTAAGCAGTTGAAAGCAATCCGCGAGAAATATTCCTTGACCTAGGTAGCAAACACTCATGAGAATGCCCTAGTTGCAACACTGAATGGACTGACATTTTGTGCGACTCGAACCCTTGTTACGTGGTTGCATAATTTGAGATATCATCACACTGCCATTTGAGCTTTGTTTTTTCGCCCTAATATTCATCATCACTTTACTCATCTGTAGCTTTCCGGCTAAGTATGTTATATTTTAACCCTGAGTTTCGAGTGCACACTTCACGGAAAAATGTTCAGTTAGCACTGGTCCTTACGCAACGAAAGTTGCAAAAGGGTTTACTGAGTTGCAAGCTTCTTTTTATTCTTACAGCAAAACATGTAAGCCAAAAAAGCCATAACTATATAAATTCACTTCCTACAGTGAATCCTCTTTATTGCTTAGAAGTTAAATAAAAAATTTCTTAAGACTAAGACAGAGCAAGGAATGATAACTTACATCGTTTTGTTCTTCTAAATATATTATTATAGAAATCCAATGATTCAAAATTGACAGGATAATACAAAGAATTATTGGATATAACTCGATTTGCTTTTTGAACATTATAGGATATATTAGAATCGCTCTTAAAAAGTGTCGAGTTCAAAAGAAAAGTAGGTAAGCTATATGTAGCATTAAGTTGATGACAAGTGGTGGCAGAATGAAGTGGGTTATTGATACTGTGATGCACTTGTTGTTGTTTTACTGTGTCGATGAAAATCGTACAGCTTAATGGACATATTTCCGAAGATGTTATATTGACATAACCTCTAGAGTAAGGAAAAAAACAAGATGCATAGAAAAACTAAGAAACAATGAAGTTCACTTTTTCATAAACAAAACATTTAAATATTCTGGCCTCTTAAATTCTTTATTTATTATTTGATTCCCAAATCATGCCCCTAAGAGCAAAAAAATAGATGTGAAAAGTAGAAAATAAGAACCAGATTAGAATACTACACATAAATTAAGAAAAATCCAGAAATAATGATATGTAAGGAAACTTTTAATTACTAAATTACTCTGCAACTTTCTCTTTAACTTATTACTTACTGGCCTAAGACCAAGAGCTGTAGTCATTAAACCTTACTAGCCAAGACCAGACAAATGTCTGAAAATAACCTAAGCATATGGAGTCAGGGGAAAGTCTAAGAAAAACAACTAAATGTATGTAAAACTGTATACACTGGAAAATGTAGTGCATATTGTTATTCACCAGGAATATGCAGGAGTAACGGAAAGCAAACAGACATGGAAAATTAGAGGTAGAGAATGTTGTTCTATAAATTAGTTAAGACGATAATTCTTTTCGTAGGAACAAGCTAAACATTTTATTTTCTCAACATTCAGAATGAATACAAAGTAAAATCGAACTGCAATTGACACGCAGTAAAGTATAGTAATTTGTTGGTTATAGGGAACTAGAATGGAATGTACAAAGCTATGTTTGATCAGTGTCAGATACATGGTATGTATGTATAGTCAACATAGAACCTGGCACACGTGTGCATCGGTCCAAGTTGCCATACCTCTAAAGCACAACAAAATCAACACCACATTAGCAGAGGTTACTTCGATGATGATAATAACAAAAGAACAAAGAAGAGCCAATAAATGGAAAATGATTAAGTGAGAAAGAGATGGAGTGTGGAAAGTTATGAAGTAATTTTAAGCTCACGATTTAAGGAATGGCAATGAGTGGATACATCTGCGCCACTGTGAACGATTCTGAGCCATTCCACCTAACATTTCCAGCAACTGATAACGGTATTCACATAGACCCCTCAAACAGGTAGTCTGAATCTACCGACACAACTCAAACCAGCAAGTCAGCAACTTCATGGACTGATGGTATGTTTTGGTTTGACCGCCCCTAACTCTCTTCCATCCCGTTCCTATATCAGCCAACATCACGAGTCCACATAGACGGTGGTTGGGCATACGTAACGCATGTCCAACCACCTCAGTCAATCAAAATTTAAGACCTCATCGACTGGTTTACCATCTTTGCCTAATAACCGTCATCTAACCTCGTTATTACTTGTTCGGTGACCTCAGCTAACGCGAGCAATGTTTCGAAGACACTGATGGTTAAAAAATAACAAAACTACATGTGTCGTCTAGTCAGATACATAGTAGTTCGTTTTATAAACTATGACCAATTTGGAAGTACGTACAAGAAACTTTTTTTCAGGTACTGTATACATATAACAAGCATCAAACAAATAATCAAATGAGCTGTTCAGCAAGAGTCTTCACAATTATGTAAATATTTAATGAAAATACTGAATTAACTCCAAATTAAAAAATGTTTTAAAACTATGTGACGTACTTTAATTTATTTTTAGAAATAGAGAATAACCCATAGACGTAGTTTGGAGTTACGTTGACAAATTTGAGATCATCAACTTGCAATTTGCATGAAGTGACACAAAAAAGGCGCTCGGAATTCTAAAATAAAGAAATATGAGGAATTAGGGTATCTTATATTCGAAAAGTTTTGTTTTCATCCAACGTCATAATCTCGAATTCGGTTATTGCAACTGGATTTCCAAATGTGTAACTGAGTGAAAAATTTCAACCAACACACTAATTTATAGAACAGCGTTATCATGAGGAGAAGGAAACCTTAGCAACTTCTAATGTTCACATAACTAACTTCATTTGTACTAACAACTAATAAATAATGAGTTATCACCACAATCTCTTTCGTTTTGTTGAAATTTTCTTAACATGTGTTTGATTAAAAGGTGCTGCAAATTTTTTTGACAGATAGAAACTTGGCTACACTAGAGGCGTACTTTGCGTTTATTTTACATCAACCAAACTAGCTTGGTCGGATGACCGTCAGGATAAAACACAAAGTACTTCATGGAATGATGTTTAAGTTTCGAACGAAAATTGAAATCGTAAGTCGATTAGATGAGAGTAAACATTGTCCAAATAAATCTCATTTACGCTGCAAGTCAATATCAGAAGTCTGGCACTTCGACTTAAAAATATCATAATTAATATAATTCCTGGGTAGTTTTCCTTTGGAAAGATGGTGATTATAGTCACTCGACGACAGACAAAATTGAACAATCGTACATCATTAGTTGTTTTTTTGTTGATGGTGCGCATAAGTCTTATTAATTTTATAATCCCTAGTGTAACTAATACTTATTGTAAATTCATAATAAGTATACGAACAAACAAACGAATGTCATAGACGCGACATAAAATACGCAACACCAATACATACGAGTAAACCAGTATAACCTTCATCAAGTTACAAAAGACAGCTAACCTGGTCAAATATATCTTCAGTGAAAGGATTAAAACGAAGAGCATCAGTTGGCTGAGAGCACGTTTTAAGAAAAATTGTAATTATTCGTCTCAAAAACAAATTGCACGAAATTTCAATGACTACTAAGTTGCCCTTGTAATAATATGACGCGCAACTTTACACACTAGCTTACTTCATTATATTCAGTGAAACTGAAGCTATCTGAAGTTGCCAAAGTTCCCTCTGCTCCTATAAGAATACGAAAAGCTGAGACTACTAATCACAGTAGGACCCAAACATCGATTACCTATGTACCCCAAGAAAAGACATAGTCGATATATATGCATTTCAGCATCTTCTGTTATCCCACCACAAATCTAAGAGTTCGAAGTCACAGTGACTTCATATGCAACTATAATCACATCAAAAAACTGCCAGGGTGATGACCTTGATCGGCAACTGTCTGAGTCCAAAGATAAAAACAGTGGTCTAAAAGAGATTTTTTGATTCTCAGAATAAATATGCATGCATCATCAAATCTGTTATCTGAGTCACCGTTAAAAATTTGAAAAGACTGTCAAAATGACGTGGTATATTGTTAATATGGTAAGTCACTGTCATATCAACTCACATTATTTAAAACTTCAACAATTACTTGAGAGAAATGGAAGAATTTTCGTCTCATAAAGGTAGCAGCTTTTTTTATTAAAGATTTTTATAAATTATGTGAAAGTCCAATTCATATTCTGATCTTAGTAGAATTTTTAAAAATATAGCATTTGAATAGTTAAGAACATAATGTGCGATCGTAAAACAAACTGTAGTTGGTTTTACATTAACAGTAACAAGAGGTTAGATAGCCTGAATCAGTTCTAGGAATCAGACTCTCTTAGGGGATTCGACTTACTTTAAATGTGTCAGTAAATATTGCTTAAACAACATGATAATGTCAGATGCTCTGCACGCTGGTTATATAGTTGTAAGTGATAGACATTTGGCGTATAATTATTAATACGTTTAAGAACATTTATGGTCAGTTATAGTTCCAAATATTATTTTGTGGGCTTAGAAACTGAGGTATGAGGTATGGATTAAAAATTGTTATTATGTGTATAGCTCCCTGGAAACGAATCGTAATATATCGGAGATAGATAAACATACGTCTCAAATGTATATATAAAAATATGTATTAATGACTCACGAGGGCACTGATACAGGTATATTATTTTCTGCATCTAGATAGTGCACCTTACTTTGGTCACCTCCACCTTGGAAATACATATGAATTTACTAAAATCATGAGATGTGGGCATGGTGATTGGCGACTAAGGTAGGTTCTACATTTGGTAGAACTCTGTCACTTTTTCATCGACCTGGAGCCGAAGTTCGGTATCCACTATAAAGCTTTACCGTTTTCAAAAACAGATGTCGTGGCAAGTGCTTAGTGTGCCTTTGTCTAGAAGTGATGGGGAACAAAAATAGAAGGTACAAGTAATTTCATTCGAACTTCTACTAACACTTTGTAACATCAGCATTTACATGTTTTATTTGCGTGTGATAATGACGAATATCAAATTTACTGTTTTCGTGTATAAGCATTAAACTGTTGTTAAAACATTAGACATTGTTTAGTTGCTACATTTATACACACATTGAACACTGTGGTTTCACTCGTAACAATTTTACCTTTCGACTCCACGTTCGACAGATATCACATTAAAACAATTTGTCCTTTTGATTAATTTTGATAATGCAATAAGAAGACGAATTTCATCATATTTATATTATATATCTGCGCAGAATAATAATAATACATATAATATATTTTGAACAATCTGATCACATATACACGTGTTAGGTCATTTATATATGAAAAGTAAAGATCACTAGACACACAAAATATCAGTGGTCTTTTTCAGAGGAACATTAGTAAACAGCGAATTTACATCAAAAGAACACATTGTCACTTTTGTTAATAATGTCACATAAATGATTAACTAGTTCAAACGGATCCTAAAAGAATACTTACACGCATTCCATCGAATGGATTTGTTGAAGCCTTAGCTACACGAAAGTTCAAACAAATGTTACGATATCTGTTGCAATAAATATAATAGATTAATTCACAGTACGAACGCTGTTAAATATGCAGTCACCAATAGCTCACATAAGATCATTAATTCGCCTCATCTGACACTGATGTTAATTAATGCCCAATCCACAATAAATAAAATGACATATGTGAGGACCCCGGTCCTCCTATACAACCCTGCACTTGCCCCGATAACGGACAGTTGGCTGACATCCGATGTCAGATTTAGTTGTAATTGTCATACTACTTATGAGTAGTTGAGTGTTTATTGCATAATTTGTAACTCGCATTTCATTTGTAATAATAATAATAATAATTTATTCCCAAGTAATAATTTGTACATGAGAGCATACCACTTTAGTCTGTTATGTCCGAACTTTCTAGACATTATTTTCTATTGGCTGGAGCAGTGTTTATCTGGCCAGCCATTTTGTTTGGCATTACTTTTGAGTGTTTTGTGCATAAGGCAGATTGTTGTAATCGTTTGTTGTTGTTGTTGCTTAATCACCTTGAATGTAAGTGACCAGCAAATTAATAATTGTTTGTTGTAGAACCCTGTCAGATATTTATATCTGTTCCAATATAAATGTACTGAACACTCAAGACAGTCTCTTGACTCTATCGACTTCCGGTGCGTTATTCCGGTGATTTTAACGCGTTTTCAGGTGAATCCTACAGTTATTCAAGTTTTTCGCGTCAACAACAACAGCATCTATCCACGGCGCGGGGTTTGAAGGTTGTAACTTCTATACGTGGTCTATCATTTTTGTATTTGATTGAGTTCTGCTCACATTTCAACTTGTAACACTATCATCGCTCTTTACTCGTAACTACATTGAGTGTTCTAATACTGAAATGGTACGCAATAGCGCTAAGCACTCTAAACTTAGTAGGAGTTCACCAAAACCAAGTGATATGTCCTGCGTCAGTGACTATCTTGGTGATTCTGCTGTAACTCAGCAGCTATCACCACTTGTTAGAGCTGTAGACATCATGAAGGACTTAAATAGCGACATAAATTATGTGACCGAACTAGGATAAATGAAGTCTACTCTCAACCGAGTCAACATTATTTTGTCAGACTTAAAACCCATATCCCATTTACTGCGTAAAAAAGATGATTTAGACGTTGAAAAATTCAAGCAGGTAGAGATCTATATTAATTTTATAGCTGACGAAGTTGTGAATATGCTGAAAGCCCACTATAAAGCTATTGTTTACAATATACCTTGTAAATTCCCTTTACGTAAAGCAAAGGCGATCATTCTGTAAGCCTGTAATCTGTAGCATGTCCCGTTCGATTGTAAAAGATTGAGAAAGAAGGACTGGCAGACCAGTTGTCCAGTCTTATTCCACTTCACATCAACCTCTGACGCTAGGTGCTTTATCGACTCCGCAGGTAACATTAGATCTATTACGGGCCTGAAGCATATCAAGATAGTTGCAGACAAAATGACTTTGCAGCGAAGAACGGCTAATCACACTACTCTGTATAACGATGTAAATAAGCTTGAACAAAAACATGACTCAAGCTTCCGATCTTATCCAACCATACCACACCCTTCACCGTGTCCTAGTATCAACTGTACTCACTCGGATAAATACTCTCCAATCTACAGGAAGATTACCAAACCTATGAGTGGTAAATGTGTCGATTTGGACACGTTGACAACTCAGGCGTCAACAGATAATCCGCACACTCCCACTGATACTATAAACTATAGAAATACCAGTAGTACCCTTCAAGATTGCTCTCACTCTAAGAACTTCATCCTAAATCTACTAGACAGTGAACAACTATCAGAAGCTAGCCAAATTTATCCAGCCAATATACGAGAATGCATAGTGAGCCAGAGGAACCTGACTGCATGTCTCAATGCTACCCTAAAGTATCAACGCACTCCAAAACCCAAGCCCATAAAAGTATGAAGACTCCGCCCATAACATCAAAGCAGAGAAAGAGCAAGGCTCCTCGTAAGTTACAGGATATCGCACCATCCACTATAAATAATATTTCACTTAAGACCAACCAGAGCTCTTTGAAAATACCTACAAAATCAAGCCGGACGACAGAGCAGCAGAGGTATTCCAGGAATGTAGGCTTCTTGCACTTCATATCAAATACAGTGGAGACGTATTTCGTTGCAAACCGACCCCCTATGCGGTGGAGTACTACCACAGACAGCCGTGGTAAATCTAAGTACTATATCTTGAGTAGGGCAGGACGCACTTTCGATGTTATGACAATGCATCAGGACATGCCTCATGTGCCTAAAAACGTACAGTTCGCATATTCCTTGAATCCCAACCAAATGTACTTAGACTTAATATCACTAAACAACAAAAACCGGCATAAGAACCGGGTGGGATCCGCTTACAAGATACCTACAAACCTTTCTCAGCAGACTTATTACACCTACACCAATAGTCCAGCACTTCCGTTTGGCAGCCCAATGGTCACATCGAGTTCTCACAAATCACTAGTAAATCCTCCTCAAACTTCAGTGCATCATAAGGGACCACCAGTCAAGAACGACGACTCAGCAGCGTTGCCTGACGTTAGTCGAAAAATGCAAGCGTGCGTCGTGACGTTAAAACAGCTAGGTTATCCGTCAGATTTAAATGAAAGTAGAATACTAGAAGCTATCGTGGAAAGGTTGCCTTCGAATCTTCGATTTAAATGGGCGGAGATAGCTGTAGAATATATGAACCAAGACAGAGAGCCTGGCTTTGAAGACTTAGCTATGTTTGTTGAGGAACGTGTCAATATAATGTGCACGAGATATGGGGAACTTGCAATGAAGTCAGATAAACGAGTTCGGGATGTTGTTCTTCATCAAACATCAAGTACGAATAAGAACGTGTTCACATTACATTACTCACCTCGGAGCCAATGTAGTGAAAGGTATTTAGCTTGCATAGTATGTAAAGGCAACCACGTTCTCGACCGGTGTCCAACATTGTTATTGCTTGAAGTAGATAAAAGGTTAAATCTAATCAAGGAGAAAAAGTTATGCCGTTTGTGTTTAAAAGCTAATCATGTAGCAAAGGATTGTAGATTGCGTAGAGGATGTACAGTGGATGGTTGTGGTAGTAGGCACCATGCGTTGTTGTATGTTATGAATGACGTCTCACAACTAAGTACTAATGTCACTACCAATTACGTCTCTAAGTCTCGAGAGACAAACGAGGAACTTAAGGTGGCACTCGCGATAGTCCCAGTAATTCTTCGTATTTGTGACCGTACGGTAGAAATTATAGGATTCTTGCATAGTGGCTTTGATTCGACAATGGTTCTGAAGGAAATTGTCGACGATTTATATTTATATTTAATTTTATTTATATTTATTACAGAAATCACGCCAGTTTACAGGCATGGTCATTATGATCCAGAAAGGCTAACTCTTGTACAATGGAACACAAAGTTTTTGCGAAATGAATGCTTGACTTTACAAGACAAGCTGGAAGATACAATTCATTCTTGAGTTTTCAGGAATGTATTAGTAGAGAACACTTATTAATATATGTAATCAATTCAAAAAAGGAGTGTCAAAGACGCGACACAAGGAAGATTTAGATACCACACAGTTGTTTGAAATAGTCTATTGTGGCGTCAAGTACGAACATGTCCTTGTGTGGGACAGCACCTTGTAGGTGGACGATGGAGATTGGAGGTAACACATTAAAGCATCATGAGTAGATCACAAAGATGCAATTTCCTTTTTAGCGTGGATTCTGGGTGATATCTTCAACGTGACACAATAATTGGGAACTGAAAAGATAAAGAAAAGGAACAAGCAACAGGGCGAGAGGACACAGAATCAGTTAAGTACATCTGATTATAGTGAGACCTAAAGTGTACATATTGGATTAACTAGAGCTCATTTGTTATTCGACTTTTTTATTCTGGGAGACGTCGATTGATACTAGAGACAACTATGGTAAATTTTAGATCTACTTTATCCTATAAGATAAAGTATGGGGAAATAAAGACATGTTGCATCACCTCTAAGAAATGCATAGACATTACGAGATTCCAAAGCACTCTCTGCTAGGTAGGAAAACGTTCTATTGCCTGTAGGTGAATAATCAAGGAGCGTTTAAAGTCTACAGGTACGTTTTATTTTTAGTAGTGTTATAAAGAGAATTAAATGCCAGGATGTCCATTGATAAATGTGCCATAATCTATATAATGTGTTAAGTAAGTTACAGATACCGGCATTGTCTAAGTGTAGGTTTATTGCCAATGTAAACTGTGACAAGGAGCTAGATTGTCGTATGCTTTCTGGTAACCGGTTCCAAAGGTTAGCATAACGTGCAACAAAGAAGGGGGATTTCATCTTACTAGTGGCTCTCTGCACTGTTACCAGAGAGTTTTGGTTCCGCAAGTCACACTTATGTTTCCGAGTATATGTCAAGGCAATACAATCTGTTATAATTTCTTCATGAAGAATTTTATAGAGTATAGTAGGATTAAGTTTACTCCTTCTGACCCATAAAGGGTCTAATTTTCAAGCACAGAATCTAGCATTATAGGGTCGGCCAGGGGTTAGTAATCTAGTAAGATGCCGTTGAACATTCTCTATTTTTTGCCGATCTAGTGAACGCATGCAACTATACATAATTGGGCAGTATTCAAGCAGAGGTCTAACACAGGTTTTATAAAGAATAATTTTAGATTCGTTAAGACGGTAGTTACGATGAATAAAACCAATAAGCCTACGAGTTTTAGAGACCTGTGATGAAGCACGCTCAGTAAAGGGTAAACTTTTTGAATACCTTTCTCCTAAATCACAGACGCTATTTAGATGACGAAATTCATGTTCATTGACAATACCGACATAAAAACCAAAGGTGTCATCGCATGTGCTCCAACTTATGCCCAAAGCCCGATAGGTAGTGCAATTGTCGTAGCCGATCTGTACGAACTGCCTGATACAATTAAACTCAGGTAGCAACTAAGCTAGTGCTGAATCATTTAGCTAAGTTGAATCCTTCCTTCGCTAACATGCTCTTCAACTGAGTCGCTATTCGATAAGTTGTTGCAGTATTCGGAGTACTAATTAGACAATCGTCTACGTAAAAGTTGCTTGTAGTTATATTATAAACTTCCTTGTCATAACCTTTTTTGTTATATCCGATGGTGTGACTAAGAGCAAACGTAGCACAACTAGGGAAAGATGTCGTCCCAAACAGGTGAACTGCCATGCGAAATTCTTCAGGACTGCAAATAAAATCTCCATTTGTCTACCACAAGAAACACAGGGCGTCCCTACCGTGTCCGGGTACTTTGATCTGATGGAACATTGCTTTGATGTCACCCATTACGGTTGCTCTTTCTTGTCTAAACTTTAGAATAACCCCAATAGAGAATTAGTAAGATCAGGACCAGAGAGTAACTTGTCGTTAAGTGATCGTCCTTTAAAGGCGCAATCGAATACGATTCTGATTTTCCCTGGTTTCGTTGGATGAACGACAAGGTAATACGGTAAGTACCATACGTTCGAATTATCGTCTAATGGTCATGCAGTTTCTGCATATCCTCTTGTAAGGCGATCCTTCATTAAAGCAGCATAGTGTCTAGCTAAGTCTTCGGAGGTACTCAGTCGTCTGCGTAAAGCGTTCAGGCGATGTAAACAATACGACTTATTATCTGTCCATGCTAACTGTGAATCTTTCCACGGGATTGATATGAAATAATGGCAACCTCTCAGCCTAGTAGACTTTTTCGTGATTCCTAACGATATTCTATCTTTAATCGACATACTTTATCTTTAAACTGGTGTGATTACGAGCGAACGTAGCACAACAAGGGGAAGATATTACCCCAAACAGGTGAACCACCATGCGAAATTCGTCAAGACTGTAAGTGAAATATCCATTCAGATACTGCCTAAATCGAAGCTGCCTTTCATCTGGAACCACTCGCTTAATCTTAGGCAAACTAAAAACAGCATATGCCCTCTTCATACAAACTGTATTATCAGATTCGCACAACCTAATTTCTAGTTGCACTGCCATTGTCTGCATTTCACTGTGACCATCCATAGCCTCTATATGAACATGGTTATATTTCATGAACAGACTTTAAAAGCTCCTTGATTATTCACCTACAGGCAATAGAACGTTTTCCTACCTAGCAGAGAGTGCTTTGGAATCTCGTAATGTCTATGCATTTCTTAGAGGTGATGCAACATGTCTTTATTTCCCCATACTTTATCTTATAGGATAAAGTAGATCTAAAATTTACCATAGTTGTCTCTAGTATCAATCGACGTCTCCCAGAATAAAAAAGTCGAATAACAAATGAGCTCTAGTTAATCCAATATGTACACTTTAGGTCTCACTATAATCAGATGTACTTAACTGATTCTGTGTCCTCTCGCCCTGTTGCTTGTTCCTTTTCTTTATCTTTTCAGTTCCCAATTATTGTGTCACGTTGAAGATATCACCCAGAATCCACGCTGAAAATGAAATTACATCTTTGTGATCTACTCATGATAACTTAATGTGGTACCTCCAATCTCCATCGTCCACCTGCAAGGTGCTGTCCCGCACAAGGTCATGTTCGTACTTGACGCCACAATAGACTATTTCAAACAACTGTGTGGTATCTAAATCTTCCTTGTGTCGCGTTTTTGACACTCCTTTTCCTGAATTGATTACATATATTAATAAATGATAAGCCACAGGCTTTCCAAAAATCATCACAACATCCATGGACAAATAAAGAAAACGCACCCTCCAGAAAAATCTCTATAACACAAAATATATTTATTTTATTTATTTATTACAGAAATCACGCCAGTTTACAGGCATGGTCATTATGATACAGAAAGTTTAACTCTTTTACAATAGAACATAAAGTTTTTGCGAAATGAATGCTTGACTAATAATACCATTTACAAGACAAGCTGGAAGATACATTTCATTCTTGAGTTTTCAGGAATGTATTAGTAGAGAACACTTATTAATATATGTAATCAATTCAAAAAAGGAGTGTCAAAGACGCGACACAAGGAAGATTTAGATACCACACAGTTGTTTGAAATAGTCTATTGTGGCGTCAAGTACGAACATGTCCTTGTGTGGGACGGCACCTTGTAGGTGGACGATGGAGATTGGAGGTAACACATTAAAGCATCATGAGCAGATCACTAAGATGCAATTTCCTTTTTTCGACTATACAACATTGATAAACTGTCCTCGCAGGTGTGAGGGCATTCTTGGGCCTGCCCCACACATACCTGAACTCTGCTCGGCCGGCCAAAGAAACCGCATAAAACAGAACCATTTTTTTGCAATCACGCCGGTTCCCCAACCGGCGACCTCATCCACACTAGGATTCACTACAAATATTATAAAATTGCTTCCACTGCTTGCAGCTACCCTACTACTCCAGACGCAACTTTGACAGACGAGACAACCCAAGACACTTCATCAAAGATCCACTCGGAGATACGAACATCAGCCAACCTATCAATGAACCGGCTGGCCGTATCGATTGAAACATCAGGTACCCAACCCGATGATAGTTCCAAGTCATTCACCTCGATTAATGCTTTGACACCCAACTCGTTCAAAACACGTGTTCTGTTGCAGGACCTTACACATCACGAAAGGTCACAGTTGCTCGTCGTCTCAATTAATGCTAGGTCACTTATAAACAAAATCAACTATCTCAAATCTATTATGATCATTACTAAACCCAGTGTGGTATTGATTACCGAAACTTGGTGTAAACCAACTATATTAGACGACACAATTAATATCGATAATTATACCCTCTTCCGAACTGATAGGCAAAACACTAGTGGAGGTGGCACCATAATCTACACGCGTTCCGATCTGAAGGCCTGTAGGTTCAATAACGAACAACTAGGTGACACAGGGGATTCAACATGGGTAAGTATAGCCATTGGCTATCAAAAGTACCTACTTGTAGGATGTATATACAGACCACCCAACGCAGACAGCATCTATGACAAAAATCTAAGCACTCTGTTCTTCCTGGCCTCACAGCAACCACACGTATCCAAACTAATCGGTGGAGACTTTAATTTGCCGAACATCGACTGGATGTCGCCACACACTTTACAACGATTCTCAAAATTGATAGAGATGATAGAATTCAGTGGATGGACACAACAGGTTCAAATCCCAACTAGGGGCAACAATACCCTTGACCTCCTTTTTACTATTAACTTTAACCCAACCTCAGTTAATGTCAGCTCGGAATTTCACAATAGCGACCATAAAGTAGTAATAAGCACGTTTAATTGCCAACCCACAAATAATCTCAACCCGAATGGACCTAAAAAATACAAATATCGAAGGTACACCAATGAAACGTGGAAGCATATCGAGGCACTCATTCGATGCATAAGATGGGACTCTTATCTCACTACTGGAAACATCGACACAGCCATCTCAGTCTTCTACAGCAATCTGATCAGTTGCTTAGACTGCATAGCCCCATACGTAGAACGAGTGTCTGATATTAACAATGCACGCTCACATATCTTGAAATGTCTTAGGAGAAAATTGAGGCACCTGAGGCTTCGATACTATAAGCATCATGACATAACCGCATTATATAATGTATTCAAAATAGTCGAAAATCTCGACAGTGCCCAGCTCAAATACTTACTCAATATGGAAACAACAGCACTGAATAGTATCAACCCAATTTCATCAATGATCAAGCTATTTAAATCTCGCCTTGATTCAAAATCTAATAAACCTCCCACACTATTCATCACAAAAGACGGTATCGACGACGACCCAGCTTCCATTAGCGAACAATTTAGTAGCTACTTCTCCTCATGCTGTTCCACAGAACCTGGAGCCACCGCAAACCCCGTATCCATGATGACATCTAAGTGTCTCTCTACAGTTGAATTTACCAGCACAAATATAAAGAGAGCCATAGCCACGCTAAAAAAATCTAATGACAATGGGCCTGATGGCATTCCTGCTTCCCTCATGAAATATGGTGGAAAAGATTTACCACTTCTCTGCCTGAAACTTTTTACTTTATCTATGGACAGAGGGCATTATCCAGCCATGTGGAAAACATCGTTCACAACTCCGCGATTCAAAAATGGATCACGCAACGTTATAGAAAATTACAGGCCAATTAATACGACATCCGTGCTGTCCAGAATCATGGAGAAAGTCATTCATAAACAGTTGTCATCATTCTTACTTTCGGAAAATCTGATCAATCCATCTCAACATGGGTTCATGGAAAAACGCTCTTGTGCTACATGCCACTTGGAATTTTTTGATTATATAACAATTGGAAGAGACAAAGGTTTCTCAATTATTGTACTTTATTTTGACTTCAGTAAAGCATTTGATTGTGTCCCCCACAACCTTCTCCTCTCAAAACTACACTCCTATGGCATACGAAATCCACTATTAAGTTGGTTTAAATCATTCCTCACAGGGCGCCGCCAAATTGTAAGAATCGGCTCTAGCTACTCAAAGCCAGTAAATGTATCTAGCGGAGTTGTACAAGGAAGCGTAATTGGACCATTGCTCTTTCTTCTCTTCATCAACGATGTGTGCCAGCAATTTGTGCATGGTAAAATCTTCCTCTTTGCAGATGATCTAAAGGTTGCCTATTTATTCCCACCCACTACAAATGAAAACACTATTACTAAAATAATACAAAAGGAAATTGATGACTTATCAGAATGGACCAAAATATGGCATCTCCCCCTAAACGTGCACAAAAGTGGATATATTTCCACTGGTCGCAGATGGAACCTCAGTCTCCACCTATGCGAAGTGCAAATAAAACCTCTAAGCGTCGTTCAAGATTTGGGGCTAAGATATACTGATAGCATTAACTTCTCGGAGCATGTTGCATTTCAAGCTTCCAAAGCGAGAAAGTTAACTGGGTTTATAAGAAAAAATTTTCTCAATTTACACTCAAAAATATTACTATACACAAAGTGTGTTCGTCCAATATTAGACTACGGTTGTCTACTCTACAGCAACTGTAGACGCTTAGATTTGATGAAAATTGAGCGAATTCAACGAACATTTACTAAGAGCTTATTATTTGACTACAGTACACAAACTTATCGCCAACGATGCAATAAACTAAAGCTACAACCCCTTTGGCTCCGACGCTTAAAACTAAACCTTACTCTCATGTACCGCCTTATTAGTGGCGCAACTTACGCGTCGACATCACAGCCCATCCTCTACGCCTCCACACATAACCTACGTAATAAGGAAAATACTATTACTATCCAGCGATGTCGCACTCAGCTACGCCAGAGCTTTATCACAGTGAGATATGCGACTCTATGGAATAAACTTCCCAAGCATATTCGCTGCAGCAAGTCGCTAGCCGCGTTCAAAACATTACTTCATGAATACCTCTCGGGTGAAGGTCTATGTAACCTCCTCAACTACCCTAAAATAACTGATCATATATATAAACATGGTCCCAACTCCGTATAAACAGTTTTAAAATTTATCAAATATATTCATAATACACCATATGCCTAAGGACTCATAATTAATAATGCATATTTTCATATTGTTCCAATCTACACGCATACACCTTAATTCACTTATGCGAAAGCTGATAATTTGATTACACCGACATTTAATCTTATCCATCTTCTATCATCAATTATACACCAATTCACTACTTCGATGACAATTTGACCTTTTATTTATGTTGGGTTCATTAGTTACCTAATAATCCTATATACATTGATTTTTTATACTGTAATTATCCATTGATTTTCAACACCATATACTTATTCATGTACACACACACACAAGCACACTTCTTTATTCAGAAATTTCACCCCTTTAATATCACTTGAGTGAAAATTCACAATTTCATCACACTCTTAATTGCACTGTATGACCTCTCCATTAATATAACTCTCTATGTATTTTATATGGTAAACAGTGTATATTTCCATTCTGTTCCAATTCAATTTATTATTATTATTATTATTATTATTATTATTATTATTATTATTATTATTATTATTATTATTATTATTATTATTATTATTATTATTATTATTATTATTATTATTATTATTATTATTATTATTATTATTATTATTATTATTATTATTATTATTATTATTATTATTATTATTATTATTATTATTATTATTATTATTATTATTATTATTATTATTGCTATAAGTGTTACTACTATTATTATCTGTCATCACTTATAAACTATTTCACTATTTCGTTTACAATTTGACCTTTTATTTATGTTGGGTTCATTAGTTACCTAATAATCCTATATACATTGATTTTTTATACTGTAATTATCCATTGATTTTCAACACCATATACTTATTCATGTACACACACACACAAGCACACTTCTTTATTCAGAAATTTCACCCCTTTAATATCACTTGAGTGAAAATTCACAATTTCATCACACTCTTAATTGCACTGTATGACCTCTCCATTAATATAACTCTCTATGTATTTTATATGGTAAACAGTGTATATTTCCATTCTGTTCCAATTCAATTTATTATTATTATTATTATTATTATTATTATTATTATTATTATTATTATTATTATTGCTATAAGTGTTACTACTATTATTATCTGTCATCACTTATAAACTATTTCACTATTTCGTTTACAATTTGACCTTTTATTTATGTTGGGTTCATTAGTTACCTAATAATCCTATTCACATTGAATCCATACTGTAATTATCCATTGATTTTCAACACCTATATACTTTTCATGTACACACACACAAGCACACTTCTTTATTCAGAAATTTCACCCCTTTAATATCACTTGAGTGAAAATTCACATTTCATCACACTCTTAATTGCACTGTATGACCTCTCCATTAATATAACTCTCTATGTATTTTATATGGTAAACAGTGTATATTTCCATTCTGTTCCAATTCAATTTATATTAGTATAAGTATTATTATTATTATTGCTATAAGTGTTACTACTATTATTATCTGTCATCACTTATAAACTATTTCACTATTTCGTTTACATATTTGACCTTAATATCACTTGAGTGAAAATTCACAATTTCATCACACTCTTAATTGCACTGTATGACCTCTCCATTAATATAACTCTCTATGTATTTTATATGGTAAACAGTGTATATTTCCATTCTGTTCCAATTCAATTTATTATTATTATTATTATTATTATTATTATTGCTATAAGTGTTACTACTATTATTATCTGTCATCACTTATAAACTATTTCACTATTTCGTTTACAATTTGACCTTTTATTTATGTTGGGTTCATTAGTTGTCTAATAATCCTATATACATTGATTTTTTATACTGTAATTATCCATTGATTTTCAACACCATATACTCATTCATGTACACACACACACACAAGCACACTTCTTTATTCAGAAATTTCACCCCTTTAATATCACTTGAGTGAAAATTCACAATTTCATCCCACTCTTAATTGCACTGTATGACCTCTCCATTAATATAACTCTCTATGTATTTTATATGGTTAATAGTGCATATTTTCGCTCTGTTCCAATGTACTTTATTATTATTACTATTATCTGACTTCTGTCATCACATAGAAACCGATTCTAAATATTGATTACACCTTGACCTTTTAATTATATTGGGTTTATTAGTTGGCTAACAAACCTATTTATGTAAAGTCCAAGCTACGACTACGCATTGAACTCTTTAGAATTATTCTTTATTTTTTTCTTTTTCTTCTTTTTTTCATTTTCGTTTTTTTCTTTTCTTTTTTCTTTTTTTTTTATTTACACGTCCTACATCACATTAGCGTTTATACTCTTAATACTATTTCGCTAATTTGATTTATTGAATTATTATACTCAACTGATGAAGCCCAAAATGGTTTCTTCACAACGCTTATTGTAAATGAGTAGTATGTGATTTAAATAAAATAAAAATAAGTGTTCTCTACTAATGCATCCCTGAACACTCAAGAATGAAAAGTATCTTCCAGCTGTTGGTTAACGATTTTCTTGTTTACATTTAATCTTCCTGCATATGAATCTAGTGTCTTGTAAATGGTATTATTAGTCAAGCACTCATTTCGGTAAAACTTTGTGTTCCATTGTACAAGAGTTAACATTTCTGGATCATAATGACCGTGCCTGTAAACTGGCGTGAATTCTGTAGTAAATTTCAGAATAATAATAATTATTAATAATAATATGACTTAATAACTTGTTACACGATGGGGCTTGTAGTGCAATTATTAGGTGTCAATGCCTCACGTCTCTTTATGTGGGGGGTTAGGTCTTGGATGACTATTATACTTCCATAAGGGATTAATTCCTTAGCTTCTTTTTATGGCGGAATGAATAGTTTTGCATCTCCAAGGCAGTTGGATTTAAGAAATTATGGGAGATTTTCTTTACTTAAATTTTATCAAAATCTTATAACTTTGCATTGGAACTGTAGCACACCATTTACTTTTAAACATGCATCCCACATTTCTACGAGAGGTGTGTGCTCTGGAATATTATGTTTTACCACATTTTATGACAAGACAATCCATTTTACCTACTCTGTTGCTAAAAAGTTAATCAGACACCACGTATGCAAAACTTTTAATATTTTTATCGTTATTACGATTCCATATATTTGTGAGTGGTGTCAATTTGTTGAGCTTAGATGTCATTTCAACTAGAGATTTTTGTAGTGATAGTGTATCATAGCTGTTACGATCTATATGGTGGTGAGTATTATATAAGATGTCGAAAGTCCTACCCTGTGGGTTATTTATATTATCACTAAGAACATCGGTTTGGTCTTCTTAGATGGGTTGGTTAGACTGTTTCGTGGTCACGTATTCAGACACACTAGAAGTAATAGGCCCCCTTAATATCTGAAAAAGATTGGACATCAAAGACGCAACGTGACTACCTGTCTGAGTAAAATATATCAATAAACCATTAAACGTTCATCTACAATTCACTTGCTAGAAACAACGACTTACAATCATTCGGATCATGATCTGGGTCATTTTTATACCTGTGCACTACACAAAAAAATCCTTTTTCTCTTTTTTTTTCCTTTTTTTGAGATTTTACCCAAATATCAACCTTACAGACTCCAATAACTCACGATGAATGTTCGCCGAACCCGGTATCTCGCCACTGAAGTGCGTCAGTAACCAGAACCTATAGATGATTATGTACAGGACAAACATGGCACGATACTACTAGCTTTTCCTCAACACCCGAATTCCAAATATTCTTGGTTTTATCCCACATGTGATCCATTCTGCTAACTCAGCCGGTTTTCGGAATCGTAACGCACTGGTCAAGGAGCGCGCGTTTCTCTGTAGTATATGCTCCATGCCACAATACATATATTTAATGTCTTAGAACCGTAAACATTGTTGCAGTTGGTTTGGCTTTCAAATCAGCTGTTTGTGTGTTATGAATGTCTTTACAGTGACACTCTAAATATCTGTACGAACTGAAACTCATATCATTCTGATCATGCCTGTAAATTGGCATGCTCTCATGTACACAATGAGAATAAATGCTATTTATTTATTTATCCGTTACAGCTCGTACATTTATTCTTACCACCTTATAATAACGTGATATACAATACATATGTACAACAAGATATACTGTTTTAGAGCATTATGAATAATGCAGTTGGAAATTGTCACAAATATTAAAACCTACGTGAAAAGTGAGATAAGTCTGGACATTACGTTACGTTTCCATTCATGCTAACACATTTCCACACAGATAGCTGTAACGTTGGTTATAAACTTACCACCACCTAGCAAAAGAGTACCTCACACTGAAGTCTTACTCTGGTCTATAGAAGACGATTACTGAAATCACAGTATGCGCATACAACCTGGTTATTCAATAAGATCCTATTTGGACATGGCTCAAAATAAGGCTAAAAGGTACAACCTGGATAACCTTTCTCGAAAAAACCCTGAATCCTCTCCTAATGACCTATTTGTCATAGAATCGCAGATGATAAACAATCGTACACATGTCAAGGCTATCAATCTGATTGATCTAAACAATGACATTGCCGACCATGAAAACAAAGTCGAAGAAGTCCAATTAGCATTTACCAAAATATAATCTATCTAAAGTGACCTAACCGCGTTAAACTACTTGTTTGTAAAGCATGATGGCGTAGAAATAGATAAGGCAAAGCAAGCTGAAACTTTCCTTGATTTCCTTGCAGCAGAAGTTGTAAAGCGACTCACCTTGCTTCACAAAGCCATCGCCGCCTAGCTCATTCATACCCACAACCCCACCTTGTGTAGACACACATACTACAATATCTCTAACAATCAACGAAAATGTCAGCGACCTAGTCGACTTAGACACAACTCTCAAGGACAGTATAATAATCTTACAAAATAAAGAGGTGAATAGGGTCCAACCATACGACTTAATCCACCATCCTACTGGTAAAACAGAAACAGAATTCATACTTTATCTTTACAGCAGGCATAATGTTCTCCCTATCGATAAGACCCAGCATAGCCTTATCCCTAACATTCAGAGTAATAAAATAAGTAACAAATGCCAAGCCGCTGAGCACAATATTTCTGAATCACCGGGTTTGAAGACCAGGACTAAGAACAGCAACTAGCGGTTCCTCTCCTATCACCCTATATCTGTTCCCTTGCATAAATACCCACTATTTGCTTACTAGTATCTGAACAATGCGAAACTCAACAACTAATCCCAAGTCGCAATCTCATCAGGAATTCTAAACCCGACGCCTCCATCCATGACGCTTTAAATTACTTCAACTTCATTGGCCACTTGCTCGGTATGTGCCTACTTAACGCACGATCAATATGCAACAAAATGATCGACTTAGCTCCGTTCGCATCAATCTGCCAACCATCAGTTATTATGGTGACTGAGGCATAGACTACTCCTAACGTCTCTAATCTAAGTATATCCCTTAATAATTATAATCTGTATCGTAGTGGCAGGCTATATGGACGTGGATGGGGATGCCTTATATATGTTAACACAAAGTTAAACTCACTTCTGATTGATTCAACAGGTTTAAATAAGTTGCAAGACTCAGTGTAGATTGTTGTGCTACCTACTGTTCTACAATCTTACCCATTCAGCTGCATATACCATTAGCCGAGCCCATCAGTAGAGAATATAACCTTACTGTCAGACATTTTTACACTGGCCTCTTCCCTACCCTTTACATGTAAGGTCATTTGTGGTGACTTTAACACGCCTGAAATCTCAGGGTTCCCCACCAAAGCACCGAAACGTTATGACTTGCTTATGGAAAGTTTAGAGCTTGGTGCCTGGTTACAGTATGTCCGTAGCCCTACCAGATATAAAAATATTTTGGATTTAGTTTTTACAAATGAACTCTTCCCATGTACCTTACGCACAGGCAAACAATTCCCAGGTAGTGACCACAATTTTGTTGTGTGCAGTTTTGACTTACAGACTACAACGTATAAATGTCCGATTACAATACCTAGCAGATCCTTCCATAAGATAGGTTGGAAAAGCTTTAAGACTTACTTCAAATGTCTTGACTGGAACAACTACTTTGGGGAAGACAATGCTGGTAAGTTGACTGGTATATTTTTCTCCAATACTTATAATGTGCTAGATATCGTTGCACCTTTAGGATATACTAAACCTAGAATCCCGAAATGTATGCTTACCGCCACTACTACAAGAAGAAGCCTACTTAAACATGTAAGTAAATTTTATAAACTTAAAGATTTTTGCTTCCTCATAACTGTGAAAGAAGTATGTATTAAGGCCAAGGCAGAACGTATACAAATGGAAGTTGCACTAGAAAAACAAGCTACTGCACAGAATAACTCTATAGGACTTCCCAAGACCTTCCGAAACAAAATCAGTAGCTCTAAGATAAAGAGTGGAAACCTCTTTATCTGTGGCAATGAAGAATATGATGACCCCTACCGCATAGCTGATTTATTCAGTGAGTACTTTGCAACCTCATTTATTATTGAAAACTATATGGATGGGATCGAACCCACCAAGCCATTATCATGCGAAATCAGGGATATAACATCACCATAAAAAATATCACCAAGGCCATCACTACACTAAGACATTCACACACCTTAGGCCCTGATGGTATACCAGCTAACGTACTTAAAATGGTGGCAATGACTTCCACTTGGCACTTCTTAAACTATTTGCGATGTCACTCCACTCCATGCCACCCTACCATAAGGAAAATTATATACGTCGTTTTTAAATTTAAATCCGGACCTGTAGGAAATATAGAGAACTGCCGCCCCATTAATCTAACCTCTGTCGCATCAAGAGTAATGGAAAAAATAATCATGGATGAATTACTCCAATATTTACTTAAAAACAAACTACTCTCCCCTTCCCAACATGGATTCTTAAAGAACAGGTCGTGTGACACTTGCTTGCTAGACTACCTAGATGACATAACTACACAACGGGACAAGGGGCTTCTAGTGTCCAGTTTATTTCTCGAATTCAGTAAAGCTTTTGGCAATGTCCTTCATAAGCGGCTGCTCATTAAACTTAAGTCATATGGGGTAAAGACTAACTTCATTCATGGTTTGCATCTTTCCCGGAAGGAAGGAAGGCAGCAAAGAGTAAGGTTCAACAATAGTCTATCACCACCCAAACCAATTACCAGCGGTGTTATACAGGAAAGTATACTGGGTCCCTTGTTATTCATTATTTACATGGATGACATAAATAACATTATTAAACGTGGCCAACCGTATATATATCGAAGCGAACTTTGAAAACGGCAACGTTTTTCCACGCGGTCTGCCTGTTTGATTTTCTTTCCAGTTATCTTGCACGTTTCCTAATTCTTAATACCAAATGTAGTACCCCCCGCAGTACTACCTAACTTTACTTACAACCTTGTAGCATCTTAGTAACTTCGTATAACAAAATGGCACGAGTTAAGGCAAAACGTCCAAAGCTTAATACTAGTTCTCCTAAACCAAGCGACATTCCTTCTAACAGGTTTTCTCTTCTTAATCCGTCATACACAAAAACAAATTGTAGCAAACCTACAAAGCCAATATTTAATAGCCCTTCCCCCGCACACTCTGAAGCACCTGTTAGCGAGGCGGTTAACACCAATCAGCAACTAGCTGACAGTTGCATACCATTTGTCAAGGTTGTCAACATTGTCGATCAGAATACTGATATTGCTTCTTATAAAATGGAAGTGGACGACATTAAGTCAACACTAACCAAGATGCAGAATGTCCTACAAGATCTAGTCCTAATATCATACCTATTTGGTAAACATAACAACATTGACATAGAAAAAGTTGAGCAAGCCGAAATTTTCCTAGATTTCATTTCGACCGAAGTTATGAAGCGCATCATTTCGCTCCATAAGGCAATAGTTTACAACATTCCCGAGAATTCCCCTCTAAATAAGGTAAAGATCACTCTTTTAAAGGCTTCAGGCATGTCCCAAGTGCTTTGTGAATGCAAACGACTAAGAAAAAAAGACTGGCAAAGTAGCTGCTTAATCCTTTTTAATTTTAAATATACACAGGATTCTGTGAAATTTATCAAGTCAGTGATTCGTATTAGAACCGACAGTGAGTACAAGAACGTACTGGTAGTTGCTGACAAAACACAACTGCAACGCAGAGCTCGTAGCAAGCACAACGCCACAGCTCCTAATCTAAGCGGACCCAAACATGAACTAGTAAATCGGAACAATTCCGGCAAAGCCAGTCCTATAGTAGCCTGTGGTGAACGCAACATGCCATCAGAGCACTCAGCCACGCCGACTAAACTTAAAACTGGAGAGCCATATGATTTAAATGAACTGACCACTTCACCTGGTGTAAACCAGCATACTATGGTATTAGAAACGGAAATGGCTGCCGACCTTATAGATTAAGACATAACTTCCCTGTAGATTACGACCGATTCTCATACTAAAGTGATGCATGAGGAAAAGTTATGCACCGTAAAACATCTCTGCACAGCAGACTAAAAAGGAACTCAAACATTGGTATAACAATAGCTATAAGTACCTACACACCAGGGATAGACTCTCTCCCTCAAGATCAGTCAACGAACCTCAAACCAACAGCACTAACAAGACCAAACACAGTCGGGACCTTAATAGGTTAGATAATAAAAGTAACGACAACCCCCAAAATGCTAGGCAAACTAAGTCCCTGCCAACTAAACTAAAAATTAATACTCAGTGCGGTAATAGACGATTTCTCTCCTCCCATCCTCACGTTAACCTACATAAGTACTTTGAAAAAAACGGAGTGGCACACTCTACCGTGCCAGAGTACCAAATACTATCGACCAAGGACAATGCTGCACAAAGAAGCCACCCATTACCACTTATACCATCACAGTACCAAATGAACGGTAACATGACTCACTACAACCATGGAAACTATTCGTACCACCAATATAAGTGGCCATCGAGACATGAAAATCTACCGAGACAATACCCCATAGCAAACGTTTCTGCTCATGACTATATGCCTAGGACTCATATCATACTGTTCAACCATTGTGCACCAAATGCTACATATGCTCACTTATATCCTTTTTTCGAGTATCCTCACGTGACACCTCATAACCCTTTTCACTCTTGTCCGCTACCTATACCACCCTACTTGAACCAACAACTCATGTCAATCGTAAATGCTCCAAACCCCTATCACCACCAAGGAAAAACGTAGCTACCATTTTATATCCGGTTAAGAAAGGCGTCTAATGCGATTACCACAGAGATAACAGAGATTTTTGGAACACTGATCTCATGGAACAAACACCGGATATGCATTCACTAACATCTCAGCTAAGTAAATGCCAGAGACCCCGGATATCCAGTCCAAGTTATATCCATAACTATAATCTCAACCCCTTTAGCAATGATACCTTAACTTACATTAACACAGACCTCTTTACGATTGTGCTCATCAATGCCCGTTCGGGACTTAATAAAATGTCAGACATTAGAACAACAGTTCTTATCACTAGGCCATCAGCCATATTTGTAACAGAAACATGGTGTTCGTCTTCAGTACTGGAAGCTAATATAAACATAGATGGATATTCCTTGCATCGCACTAGCCAAAATAATCAAAGGGGCGGGGAGGATGTATGATAAACGCTCATAGTCACGCCCTTGTGACAAAAGTAGAAGAACTAACACTAAGTACAATCCCTGACTCACTTTGCCTCATGGTATGTGGCACTAATTATAAGATGCTTGTAGGCTGTGTACAGAGCACCCAGCTCACGACCAGAAACAGACGCAGCACTGTGCAGCCTATTTGCACGGGCCTCAACCTTAGATGTTGATTACAATGTGATTGGGGAGGAGATTCTAATCTGCCACACATCAACTGGAAGACAAGCAGTATCCAACAACGACACGACGGCATAATTACCGCTATAGATTTGTATGGATGGGAGCAGCATGTCGCACAACCTACACGCGGTAACAACATCCTAGATCCGATATTTTGCCATAGTACCATACCCATCACGACGCAAGTCAATAAGGAATGGTCTACTAGCAACCACAGAGTGATTCTTGTTCTTTGCCGATTCTCTCACTGAAAACAGCAGACAAACAGTACCGATGTGACACAGACACCCGGTGCTCTAGGAATACAGACTGGGAGCTTTTGGAGAGACCCATAAAATACTCTGACTGGAACGGCTTCTTTGCAACTGACTCACTTCAAGACTCTTTAACAGTTTTTTACACGACAATTCTATCATGCTTAGATACCATAGCCCCCCAAAACAACATGCATGCCCTCTAAGAATAAGTCATCATTTCTCCCACGTAAACACCGAGCGAAACTCAAAGCTTTCAAATTGTTATTTCTCTTCGTGTGATTTTTCATGTCTATACTCAATATGGGAAACCCTAGAATCTGTTAGGATGTCACTTGAACGAGGCAAAAAGAATGAGTGGTTTATTGCGCTTAAAAGCGGTACTAAAACGAATAATCTGACAGCACTCCTTAATAAACGTACACGCACCCCAACAGACATCCCATTTTTGATCCAAGACGCCAAGGTATACAACAACCCCAGAGCAATATGCGAAATTTTTAATAACTTGTTTAGCAACTTTAGGCCATACTACCTGCAAATTATATACGCATGGAACTTGTAGACAGTACTTTGTCCAATATACCTATCAGCGCTAAATGCATAGCTAAAGCTATCGGAAACCTTAGATTTGCAAAAGGTTCAGGAACTAATGGCCTCCCATCAGTCTACCTCAAAGGATATGGCGAGGATATGTCACTTCTACTCCTTAAATTATTTACCTTGTCGCTAGACACGGGTGAATACCCAAACATTTGGAAAACTAGCTACATTATCCCCAAATATAAGGCCGGTGATAGAGCTTGTGCAAGTAATTGTAAGCCTATAAATACTACTTCTGTTCTTTCACGAATCATGGAGAAAATAATAAAAAATAGCACTTCAGAATACTTACTAGCACAAAACCAAATATCTAAATCACAACATAGTTTTATAAGGAATCGATCGTGTTCAACCTGTCACTTAGACTTCTTTAATTACATTACATCTTGCCGCGACTTACGCAAAATAGTCTTAGTCCTATACTTCGATATATCACAGGATTTTGACAAAGTATCACACAGCATACTCTGAGAAATTATACTCCATAGGGATTCGAAACCCTTTGCTGAGCTGGCTTAAATCATTCTTAACTAGTCGATTTCAGATAACAAAAGTAAAGTCAGTGTTGCGGTGAACTGGAGAATTACATAATTTGTGAATTATTTTGTTGAACTCTAAATTAACTTATTTGTTATGTCCAACTTTGTGTTTGCTTGTTTATCTTGACTTCCGCCATTTGTTGAGCGATTGCTTTGGATTGTTTGATTATCTGTTCTAGACTGGGTGCCTACAATATTGAAGGTTTGTAATGGTACATTTATAGTTTATTTCGCAGAACAATCTTTGTTTGACAGGTCAATAAACACTTTGTTTGGACTTCATTTCTTTTGGTTTTGGTTTAATTTGGACCTTTTGGGAACCTGTCCTGTTGTATCTTCAGCACCCTTCGTCTGAACGTTTGGCTTACCGTAACACTCAGCACAATCATCTCCTAAGAGAGTAACCAGTGGGGTTATACAGGGAAGCGCACTAGAGCCACTCTTGTTTACAATATATATCAACAGTATAAGTAGCTGCTTTAACACTGGTAAAACCTTCTTATACGCAGATTACTTTAAAGTTGTCTACTCATGCGACATAAATGAGCTACTCAACACTGTTAAGATCGTACAGCAAGAGCTAGACATGGTCACTGTCTGGTGTAGAGAACACCAACTTCACTTTAACACTAAGAAATGTGACTGGATCAGCATTGGGTGTCGCAACCACAACCTACACCTTGTAGTAGATAAGGAGCGAATTTTCGAATGTAAGACGATTCTAGACCTAGGCTTAAGATACACTACGGATCTCACATTCAAGGAACAAACAATATCTGTCACCTCAAAGGCGCGCAGACTTATGGGTTGTATTATCCACAATTTCTACCAACGTGAGTCTGGATTGGTATTATACAAGGTCTGTGTACGCCCGCTACTTGAATACTGCCCACTCATAATCATCAGCCTCCGAATAAGTGATAAGCTAAAGATAGAAGGGATACGGAGATACATCACGAAAAAAACACTGAGGATGGATTGTGGACTAAATTACACTACACGGTGCGATACATTGGGCTTAGAACCACTTTGGAAAAGACGAGCTAAGCTCAATCCGACATTCTATTTCAATGTTTTACACCGTCTAGCATACTCCTCTGACCCTATATAAAGTTTTATCGACGTTATTAATTATAGCCTTAGAATCAAAAAAGCGCAAAGGTAACTATCTCTACACATCATCGGAGATAGAAATCGAAGATGTGCAGTCGGATTGCATTCCACCAAATTATCCGAACGTTAACGTCTTTGCTAGTAGTCCATTATCACCTATTGCTTGGTTTGTACACTTCAGCTGTATTTACTTACTTTTCAGCTCATCTAAAGAAACAACAGTGGTTTCATCCCGACCAATAACAAGTACGGAACAAGGATTGCAGTCAGATATGAAGACTTTAATAAAAATGCTTGGCTACATAAATCGTAAGAAGTCATATGCTTTTAAACTCATCTCTAGATGCAATAATTGAGATTACAAAAATTGTTTCTCAAGTTTTATCATTATTGCAAATGCCCAAATGTAGTTATCAGTCGAAGACCATCTCGGCTGACAACTAACAATCTGAATTTCCTCTGGAGACTGAGGATAAGTTAACGATATTTGATGAAGCCTTAAAAGACGAACATTTCAGGGATGTAGTCGTAAGTGCATATACTGCCGTACAACTTGTAGTGCGCTAAAACTTACGGTACTAAAACGAATAATCTGACAGCACTCCTTAATAAACGTACACGCACCCCAACAACATCCCATTTTTTGATCCAAGACGCCAAGGTATACAACAACCCCAGAGCAATATGCGAAATTTTTAATAACTTGTTTAGCAACTTTAGGCCATACTACCTGCAAATTATATCGCATGGAACTTGTAGACAGTACTTTGTCCAATATACCTATCAGCGCTAAATGCATAGCTAAAGCTATCGGAAACCTTAGATTTGCAAAAGGTTCAGGAACTAATGGCCTCCCATCAGTCTACCTCAAAGGATATGGCGAGGATATGTCACTTCTACTCCTTAAATTATTTACCTTGTCGCTAGACACGGGTGAATACCCAAACATTTGGAAAACTAGCTACATTATCCCCAAATATAAGGCCGGTGATAGAGCTTGTGCAAGTAATTGTAAGCCTATAAATACTACTTCTGTTCTTTCACGAATCATGGAGAAAATAATAAAAAATAGCACTTCAGAATACTTACTAGCACAAAACCAAATATCTAAATCACAACATAGTTTTATAAGGAATCGATCGTGTTCAACCTGTCACTTAGACTTCTTTAATTACATTACATCTTGCCGCGACTTACGCAAAATAGTCTTAGTCCTATACTTCGATATATCACAGGATTTTGACAAAGTATCACACAGCATACTCTGAGAAATTATACTCCATAGGGATTCGAAACCCTTTGCTGAGCTGGCTTAAATCATTCTTAACTAGTCGATTTCAGATAACAAAAGTAAAGTCAGTGTTGCGGTGAACTGGAGAATTACATAATTTGTGAATTATTTTGTTGAACTCTAAATTAACTTATTTGTTATGTCCAACTTTGTGTTTGCTTGTTTATCTTGACTTCCGCCATTTGTTGAGCGATTGCTTTGGATTGTTTGATTATCTGTTCTAGACTGATAGAAATCGAGATGTGCAGTCGGATTGCATTCCACCAAATTATCCGAACGTTAACGTCTTTGCTAGTAGTCCATTATCACCTATTGCTTGGTTTGTACACTTCAGCTGTATTTACTTACTTTTCAGCTCATCTAAAGAAACAACAGTGGTTTCATCCCGACCAATAACAAGTACGGAACAAGGATTGCAGTCAGATATGAAGACTTTAATAAAAATGCTTGGCTACATAAATCGTAAGAAGTCATATGCTTTTAAACTCATCTCTAGATGCAATAATTGAGATTACAAAAATTGTTTCTCAAGTTTTATCATTATTGCAAATGCCCAAATGTAGTTATCAGTCGAAGACCATCTCGGCTGACAACTAACAATCTGAATTTCCTCTGGAGACTGAGGATAAGTTAACGATATTTGATGAAGCCTTAAAAGACGAACATTTCAGGGATGTAGTCGTAAGTGCATATTACTGCCTTACACCTTGTAGTGCTCTAAACTTATGACGAGAATTTCACACGACGTTAAATCTACATTGAAGTTGATGATGCACTACGTTATAACACCTGAACTGGTAGTGTTGTACACTACTCTCGGAACAACAAAGAAGAGTGCAATTACCAACTTCGGGTTTTACAAATTAATTAAATGTAAGTGTTCTATTGATTAATTATCTACTACCAAGCGACCATCATATAGCACTTCGTTGGCCCTACCAAGAAAGAGAATGAAGTAGTCGATGAATTTTTTTATCTACGAAATCTTACTTTCACAATCTTCGTGACAAAATACACAAACGAAAACATAGGAATAAAGCCATTGTAAGTTCTCTGTCACAGTTTTAAATAAATCTACATTTGTATTATCGTGATTAACTGTTTAATAATTAAATATACTCCTAATGTTGACTGTAGACAAACAAAGTTTAGTTTTCATAGATGTACTTCATGAATACTTTTACCTATTTAACTATGCCCATATAACCAGCAATTTATCTTTTTCAGATTTCACAACACCAAAAAGACCAACCTGAAGACAGTTAGCACAAAGTTAATTCATCCCATCATCGTGTACTTGTACTTTCATAAACTTCTGTGATAGTAAACTTTCTCTGAATACATTGTTTTCTGAATATTACGTTATTGAAGTCGAATAATGATTGAAGTTAGTATATCCTTGCTGTTAAAGTGTTAGCGAGATAATACGTTCATAGAATTGTAATAAATTATTACGAAGATGCTTAACTACATTAATTTGTCTGAAATAATGCGGGATTCTGTTTAAAATAAAGGGGAAGAAAGGGGAAATTCGTCTGGAATAAGGGGGAAGAGGGGGGAAGTTCGTCTGGAATAAGGGGGAAAATCCGCTGAGGGGGAAAAATCCGTTTAACTGTCGCGATTTTCCTTTTATTTCCCCTTTGATAACCATTGACATCTCCTCTTTTTGTCGTCCTTCTTCCCCTTTCTTTTTAGATTGGGGTATAGTGATAGTAGGACATTGTAAGACTAAAATACGATCAGATTCTTTCGTGCATAAATTCACTGACATTTGAAATAGATTACCGGCAAAAATGCGTACGCTATATAGCATAGATCACTTTATCCGAGCGATAAACCAATTATTTACTGACTCCAAGGCACTGAATAAACTACCGATTTGTCCAAAATCTAGTATAACGTGTGAAGTACTCGGTCCGCTCAATGTGTGACACGAGAATGCAGACTAGATAAAACGACTAGATAACGACTGATCTCCCCATATCTAGAATCGAAAGACTTGTACCGAATCTTCGACGACTTACCACTAAACCTGGAATCAATAAGCAAAAAATAAAAAAAAATACAAAAAAGAAGATTACTCGTAGAAACTGATTATTTTGATACCACTAATTAAATTCGTTTTTTCTTTCTATCTCATAATCTATGTCACCGTCTTTTCGAGTTCATGGTCTGGACTTGCAAGGAATTGATCTCCTTTACGCAATTTACTCCAAACGCTGGCTTGGAACGTAATCAACGCACCGACAACTCATCGCTCAAGACCAGCCCACACAAATTTACTACCTTGACCAACTTTCAAACTACCAGCATTATCCTGTCTCTGGATAGTCTCCATGGTTTATCCTGCTCACTCGCAGCCGTTTCCTGAGATTACAACACTAAGGACAGAAAGCGCGCGGTTGTTTATTGAAAGTGTTCTATAATACAAAATATACCTCTAGTACTTTAGTACTGTAAACTGAGAAGTTTGCTACCGTTGGCTTCTTAATTAAATGATATCGTCATATATCGTCAATTCCAAAACAGTAACTCTACTAAAACCCTGTTACAAACAAGCCATAACATTCTGATCATGCCTGTAAACTGGTATGCTCTTATGAACAAACTGCTATTTGAGAATTAACTAATATTATCATTATAAACAATGCTTCCCTGAGATTTCCTAAATTTGTGCTAACAGGTTAGCTTACAAACATAAACAAACAAGACCGTCAGACTGGTGTTATGTTAGCTCTAAACTCAACCCAGCAGATTTGCTTTCCCGGTGAGTCATGGCAAACCAAGTGCGGAAAATGAAACGATGGCTTAGCAGTTCAACCTTTCTAATGCAAGGAGATGTCCAGCAGGAACATCAATGCACCAGAGTATGCTCTTACGTGAATTATATGTTGGCAGATAAAGGCTCGTATCCAACTGATAATCAGCCTACGTTTTCGAGCCGACTGGAAGCTGTAAATTCATGGATGAAATAACAACGAATGATTGTTTGGCTTACGCGCTATAAACATTTCTTAATGAACAAACCGACTACTGGACAACATCTTGCAGTGGCAGAGCTAAGAGCAGCGGAGTTCAACATTATTGGATTAGTGCAGAAGGAATGTTTCAGTGATGCACTTAAGCTGTTGGATCCTGGTATTCCAACTTTTCAAAAATCGATTTCATCAGTGCATAACGCCACGTCTCTCGTTCTCCAGCCGATATTGCGAAGACAGCAAGCACGACGCCTTTTAGTCTATATTAATTCTTTTACATGCCTTTCGAGCAAACTAATGCTACATAAACCCCTCAGAGATTTGTAAATACAGTAATTCGCAGTTTACCGTTTTTCTACACAAACATTGACGATTTCCTGGTAGCCAGTACGAAACCAAAACACCAAATGGAACACCTACAATGACTTTTCCAACGACTAAAGGAATACGGTGTAGCAACCAACCCCGATAAATGCAAGTTCATCAAACGACCACTTCTGCTTTTGGGTCATGTTGTGGACTCCCAGGGATTTAAGTCCATTTCTGAAGCTGAGTAAGCTATCGAAAATTACCCTTTACCAAAAAGCCCTGCTGACTCTTCGGGTTATAAGCTTTTATCGAAGACTCCTACCACACTGCTCTCAAATTACTCAGCCTTTTAATAGGGCACACCCGTAGCTTAAACATGACTGACCCTATATACTGAGACTTATAAGACGTTATATTTTTGACATTCTGCACAATATGTCTTACCTCGGAATCAATAAACGTGTTGTGTGACCTCACATATGTCAAGACGTGCTCCGCTGGACACAATCATGTAATGCTTGCCAAACAGTTAAAATTCAAATAAGTAAATAAATAAATAGTTTTTATTCGCAAGTATCATTGTGTACATGAGAGTATGTCAGTTTACAGGCATGATCTGAATGATATAAGTTTTCATACATACAAATATTTCAACGATGTGTTACTGTCAGGACTTGAATAACAGTGACTGAACTATGGTTTCGACAGGAATACGAACCACCACAAAGTAGGATATTCTGTGTTACACATCAGAGTTAGTTTATGACACTACATTACGATTGCCGGATGAATTCACTATTCGAAACTATACGGTTGAGTTTGAATAAACTGACCACGCGAGACGTGTTTGGCAACATATGAAAGATATAAAAGCCTCTTTATCCAGATAACAACAACGGCAAGTATATGTTCCAATAGAGCTACGTTAATCTACATATGTATTTGTCAAGAGGGAAGGATTACAGCGACCCCTACAACCCGCTTATGAAGGCTAGTATCAGTTTTTAAAGGAAGATGATAAAGTTATCACGATCGACAGGCACGAGAAAACAAATACTCTTAGTATTGATTGTGTAAAACTGGCATTTTTGACAATGACAACATTCGAGTCACACGTATTGCACCAACCACACATTCTGATACGGCATCCGAGCCTCTTACCTCATAGCATTCTTCAATGCTACAGTAACATTCTTTGGCAACACGTATCTCGCGTTCTGCATACATGTTCATTGGCTTAAACACCTTGTTGACATTATCATTTGTCAAATCATTTTCCCCATATTCTGTTGTGTATATTACTTACGTGATTTTCATTTTATATTGATCTATACTAAAGCGGTATAGTTCGCACTTACATAAATTTTTCAAATATAAGCATATTTGGCATACGCTAATTTTGATTTACATAACCACTTTTTTCGTTCTTTATTTTCCTCTCTATATGCATGTTTTATCACAGACTAAATCAAGAATGTCACATAAAATACTTTTGGGCTGTGCACTTGGCGGTACGTTCAACTTTTGTGGTAACTATTTGTGTTTTCCATAGAAGGCTAATTATCATTACACTTGTCTGTTTTGGTCAAAGCTAATACCTCTACTAGCTAATATTGACTATAATTATTTAATTATGGGTCGTATCTCTAAAAAACGAGCTCGTCAAAGCCCGCAGTGCTCAGTTGATAACAACTCCACTATCGAGCAACCTTCTAGTCTTGTGACCCCGGGTTTGACAGACCCAGTAATGCTAGATTTCACACCAGTGATTCAATTGCCGAAAATATCTGATATGGATTACACATCTATGCTACAGAACAGTAGCCTCGAGAAGGCTAGATGCGAACTACAACATCTTACTCAGCAGCTAGCAGAAATGCGTTCTCAGGTGGAGTCATTCTCAGCATTAGTTTGTGGCGTTAAGCAAGAACTTGACACCTTGTCGCCTCTTAAGCTGCTACTGACGAGGGACGCAAATCCACCTGTACTTGAAGACGTTCCTAAAGTATCAACACTTATAGACTTCATTGCTACAGAGGTAACTAAACGTATGATATCCCGTCAGAATGTGATTGTCTACAATATACCGGATAAGGCACCGCTGAGAACCGTTAGGCATTCTATACTTAAAGCAGCTAGTCTCTCAGATTATTCTTGTCAATGCCTTCGCCTTAACAAAAAACACCAGAAGTACTCATGCCCCATTCTCTTCCGCTTTGATTCTCAGTCGGCAGCAGATAAGTTAAAACGGGCTGAACAGCTAATAACCGCAACTACCAAGTATAAAAATGCTCGTGTAGTTGAGGATAAGACTGTAATCCAGAGACATAAGAGACTAGATACTTCGCACTTAGGTAAAGTTGAGCAGAACACCACTGATGTAAAATGCCTGACTACACCACTTAGCACGGCTACGGAATCCCATGATGATAATACTTATCAACATACAGCCGAAGAAATTACAGGTCAAACCTCTGACAACCACCTCTCGGATGATATAGATTTAGACCACACGACCTCCAGTAATATTAGGATCTCTAGTGCTTCATTAGGTGACAAAATGCAAACTCCCAAAGTACAAGTAAAGGCCACGATTAGCCCACTAAACAACTTAGGTATAATGCAAAACGAGACAAAGAGATCATCGAAACGAAAGATAAGCTCCAAGGAAGGTTCTATGATCTCATCTACACAAAGAGAGCACAACGCTACTATGCCTACCACATCATTATATGGCAAGGCGGGTTATAAGGCCTCATTGCCTAATAGTAATCGACTCAGTAGTACTGAAGGTCGTAAGCGCCCACAGGTTGTACGTAACCAATTAAAACACAGCGCATTTAAATACCAGCGTAAACCAAGCGGCGAACAAGTACATGACACATTTTATTACCCTGTCGCAAATAGCTTTGTAAGAAATTCTAGGGCGCCAAATACACACCAGTATGCTCTAAGCCTTAATAACCCCTCACCATACGCCTATTCAGATCGTGTAAGTGGTTCTTCTCTTCCTCCTCACTATTTTGATTATAATTATGCTCATGGTGGGTTGCTAGGACATCCTCCAATTTATGCACATCATCAACGAGCTGCCATGTTGCCTAACTCAAACTGATCTGAACATCCTAATATCTCTGAATACTATAATAATTTTTTTGGGATCAGGCAGTCATTAGTCCCCTTAGCAATACAGCTTGCCCAGACATTAGCTCAAACAGTCAGACTGCCTTTTCAAGCCAACATCTAGTTATACGAAACACGAACGACTTAGATAAAGATCTTATTCGATTCTTCACAATTCACTCTTCAGTTCTAAACTTTTTAGTAATTAACGCCCGCTCACTTCTTAATAAAATATCAACCCTAAGAACTATAGCCTTATTAGCTAAACCTTCTTTAATATTTATCACAGAAACATGGTGTTCCTCCTCAATTACTGACTCAGAATTAGCCATTCAGGACTATATCTTATATCGCGGCAATAGAGAATATAAACGGGGTGGTGGTTGTCTAATATACATAAATGTTTGTTTGCCATCCAACAAAATCGATGACGAAATACTCGGTAAGGTACCAGAGTCGGTCTGGATATCAGTCAATACCCCGGACTATAGTTTACTCTTTGGTTGTATATACAGAACTCCTAACACCTCGACTACTGTAGATAATAACATTATTAATGCTTTTATACATACCTCTGCTCTCACTTATAATGCGAAAGTCATTGCAGGAGACTTTAACCTTCCTAGGATAGACTGGAATGTTGGCAGAGGACTGTCATACGATGAAGAAAACCTTCTTGCTACATTAGACATGCACTGCTGGACACAGTGTGTACACACTCCCACTAGACATCATAACATTCTTGACCTAGTTTTCTGTCATGATGTCACTCCTCTGTCACTTCAAGTCAGCAAAGAGCTCGAAAGCAGTGACCACAAAATGGTTCTATGCGCTCTTCCTTTTGATTTCAGACACTCTAGTATTCATAAATTACAAAAAACCAGACAATATCGAAATTATAAAAATGTTGACTGGAATCTTCTGCACACCCTTCTAAGTTGTTCTGACTGGGAAAATTTTTTCTTGTCTAGTAGTCTTACAGATGCACTAGATATTTTTTATCAAATTAATAACTCATGTTTAGATACGATTGCACCTATCAAACTAAGCAATATAATTAAATCAAATGATTTGTATATACCACTTCATTACCGTAAGAAGCTAAGACGTTTACAGAAGAGTTATCATAAGTCAAATGACTTCTCAGCACTTATGGAAATTACCATGACCTTCAACCAAGTAAAAGAAGTCCACAGGTTAAAGGCGATTAACGAAGAATTATCAGCAATGCACAGTAGCTCCAAGGTACAAAACTTGGTACGGCTGTTCAATAAACGTCTCAAACCTTCTCGGAATAGTGATACCCCCTGCATTTTACGAGATGGATTAATGATTACCAACCATAATATCATAACCAACCTGTTCAGCGATTTCTTCGCTAATAGAGGTATACCCCAGGATGACAATGAGGTAGACATTATTAACTCAGCTACAAACCATATGGAGTCCGTTACCTTCACTTATGATAATATTTGTAAATCCATAAACTCACTTAGGACGTCAAGTAGCTATGGAGTAGATGGCATAGCATCCATTTACTTCAAACTCGGAGGACCTAATTTACCATTAATCCTATTAAAACTGTTTGACCTTTCATTAACAACAGGATCTTACCCTAATCAATGGAAAACCTCATACGTATGCCCTCGATATAAATCAGGTGACAGGACAAACCTGCATAACTATAGGCCTATAAATATCACCCCGGTTATCTCTAGAATAATGGAAAAAATAGTGTGCGATCAAATGTCTGATTATTTACTCTCCGAAAAACTCATATTTAATTCCCAACATGGTTTCCTCAAAACTAGGTCCTGTATGACTTGTCACTTTGAATTCTTTAATTTAGTTTTCACCAAACGAAGCCTTGGGCACTTGGTATTAGTATTATACTTAGACATATCTAAAGCCTTTGATATGGTTAACCACAAGCTTCTTGTAGGCAAACTCTCCTCTTATGGGATTAGGAATCCATTACTTGCATGGTTAAACTCTTTCCTCAGTAATAGACATCAAATAGTTAAAATTAATTCCACTCTTTCGAAGGCCGAACCGGTTACAGTTGGTGTTATACAAGGAAGTGTCTTAGGCCCATTGCTCTTTATAGCTTACATAAATGATATATGCAAATGCTTTAGCATGGGTAGACCCTTTTTATACGCAGATGATCTCAAAATAGTGTACTCATTCCCCCCTCAAGAATTTGCACACACATTCAGTGGAGTCACTACCGAGCTTAACAAGGTCGCAGTATGGTGCTCAAAATGGAAGTTGGATCTTAATGCTTCTAAGTGTGGTTGGATATGTTTTGGGGATAAGCGCCTCAATTTTGATCTCTCCATAAACGGCAGTAAGTTATCTAGGCTTCAGTCAGTAGTTGACTTAGGACTAAGGTACTCTTATAACCTGTCTTTTACAGAACAGGTCAAAATGCAGACATCTAAGTCACATCGACTACTAGGTTGTATACTACGTAACTTTTATAGCAACGATTCTCGTATTCTGCTATATAAAGTTTGTGTCAGACCTTTGCTAGAATACTGCACCTTTATTCTCAGTAATGTTTCCATTAGGGATAAACTCAGACTGGAGTCTGTGCAACGTCGCTTTACTCTTCGTATTCTTGAGGCTGATCGTACTCTAGACTATAAAACTAGATGCACTAAGTTAGGACTAGATACCTTATGGAGGCGACGGCTAAAATTAAACCTAATCTTCTTTTATAAAATATTAAACAAATTAGCGTTTTCATCGCCTAATACAATCCAGCTCGAGGAACCCTCTTGCTATAACTTACGCAATTCAGCCTCGAAAATAAAAATATCGCAATCTAAATCTGCTCTTTATATGAATTATTTTACAAATAAATTCTCGAGAATCTGGAACCATTTGCCTCAAGCCATTCGGGAAACAGATTCACTTCCCTTATTTGTACGGCATGTTAGTAACTTCATCTCTTCTGAAATCTCGTTAAAAATGTTCACACCAACTATTGTTTCTTACTCCACTAGCGAAATAATAGGGACTCTGAACGTGTGAGCACCACTCACCTGTCTTGGTCATATGATAGTATTCTTCCATTTTAATCAGCCTATAAGCATAAGTGGCATGTTGGAAGTATAATTACTAATCCTGCCCATTAGTTTTGTTAACCCCGGAATACCAGTGCTGTTGTTTTGTGTTCTTCCTTCTTTTGTCTTTCCTCTAGTTGCAGAAAATTATGTGCAAGATAAATATGGAACTTACTGGCACAAAACTATTGCCTTCTCCTCAACACCCAAGTTTCAAGTACCCTTGCTCCTATCTCGCGTCTGAACATGCACAGTGATCCAATCTGCTAACCCTTAGCCGGTTTTTGGAACTGTAACGCATGGGTCAAGGGGCGCGCGGGACTTTGTCATATATGCACCATGCTACAATACATATAAATGGTGTCCTAATACTGTGAAATTTGTTGCAATTGGTTTGTTTCTCAATGCATATCTTTATACCTAGAAAATTCCTGACACTAAAACTTCGTCGAAATACTTGTATGTATGTAAACTTATATCATTCAGATCATGCCTGTAAACTGGCATGCTCTCATGTACAAATTGTTACTTGAGAATAAATTATTACTATTACTATTACTATGTTTGTCAGTTTATTCATAAACCAGTACTTGTAGTGTACTATTGCTGTTTCACCGAGTATGAGTTTTGTCTATGTTCCATTTTTATTATTATTTCCTTTAAGCTTGTGGCGTGTTCGTTATCATAGATATTTTGATGACTATCAACAGTTTATTTTACACCCTTCACACAAACACACATTTGTAGCAACTTAGCCTGACTAGTTAAAAGATCACTTCAAACCTTAAGCATACGACAAAACAATTAAGCTCCAGTATTCATTTGCTTCTTTATTCTGCATAGGGACTATATTTCCTATTAGCTTATATTGAACGTTCAAAAGCACTTTGTGTGTTTGAATGAGTGGAAGCGCGCTTCACTGTCTCCTGCCGACGCTACTGAATAAAGACCTATTCCCAAAATAGCTTGGTTTCTTCTGCCACTAGATCGGGATATACCTAGGCGCTAAACTTGTGCACCTTGTATCTAATACCACATTTCATTTCTGTTGTTCATATTACTTTTTATTTTTCTATTTAGTCGTAAACATAAGACTTCTGATTCGCAATAATTAAGATTACGTATATATTTTTTTATATACGTAGTATTTTATTTTAATCACTCATTTTTTTCCGTCCTCATTACGTTATCATACTGTTCATATAACATGGCTGACTCAGTCCAAACGGAAAGCCTAGAAGATAGGTCATCGGTAGACATAGACACCGATATGGCTACGAATATTCTAATCCCAGAGTTCGATCTTAGTGACCCCGAGTTGTGGTTTGCTCAACTAGAGCATTATTTCACGAGACACAATATTAAATCTGAAGGAGTTCGCTATCAACACTTATGTTCAGTCCTACCCCTTCAGTAGCCAAAGAAGTTCGAGACTTGATTTTAAGCCCCGCCGACGCCACAACCATACACCGTCCTAAGACGGGAAATAATGAATTGTCTATCATTATCAGATGGGCAAAGAATCCAAAGACTTTTCCAAGGGTAAACATTAGGTGATAGGTCACCGTCACAGTTTTTGCGTCATCTCCAAGCCTTAATAGGTGACAACACAGTTGGTGAAGCAGTCTTGAAACAACGATGGATACAAGCTTTCCCATGCTACGTCCAACACTGTTTGGATGCAAAAAATCCAGACACCTCTTCATCTCAGCACGTATTGCAGTAGGATAATGGAAAGAGGTCCCCCAACCGCATCAAGTGTGATACACCATACTCAGGAAGAAGCATCAGCAAGTGATCCAGTTATAGCACAACTCATTGCGAGTGTTAAAAGTCTCACAGAGGTTGTCAGCAAAATGTAAATGGGTCGTAGAGACAAGAGTGGGCCATCACAACGATTGGGATTCAAGTCACGTAACACGTCGCAAAAGTCCAAACAATCTGGACAATTTTGTTGGTATCACTGGAAATTTGGTGTTCGATCAACCAAATGCAGTCAGCCATACTCCTGGCTCAAACAGACCCTGAAGAATATGGGGAAACAAATAACCTCTCCCCAGGTCGCAACGGCTGACGCGGGGTGCCTAAACAGTCGTTTGTTCTACGTTAGAGATAAAAATTCAGGCTTGAACTATTTGGTGGATACTAGTGCTGCACTTAGTATCATTCCTGAGAACAAATTCGAGCGGGGTTGAGAAATTTCCTCAGTCACACTTCAAGCAGCTAATAGAACTAAAATCGCGACGTTTGGGCGGAAAACAATCACACTCGATTTGGGGTTTAGAAGTCAGGGTACCTATGTTTCGGAGAATCTAACCCCGAGATTAACCTACACCTTAACGAACATGAATTTCGTCATCTAAATGACGTCCGTGATTTAGGAGTAAGGTATTCAAAAAGTCTATCCTTTACCGAGCATGCTTCATCACAGGTCTCTAAAGCTCGTAGACTTATTGGTTTTATTCATCGTAACTATCGTCTTAGCGAATCTAAAGTTATTCTTTATAAAACTTGTGTTAGACCTCTACTTGAGTACTGCCCAATTATATATAGTTGCATGCGTTCACTAGATCGGCAAAAAATAGAGAATGTTCAACGGCATCTTACTAGACTATTAACCCCTGGCCGACCCTATGATGCTAGATGCTGTGCTTGGAAGTTAGACCCTTTATGGGTCAGAAGGATTAAACTTAATCTTACTATACTCTATAAAATTCTTCATAAAGATATTATAACAGATTGTACTGCCTTGACATTTGCTGGAAAACATAAGTATGACTTGCGGAACCAAAACTCTCTGGTAACAGTGCAGAGAGCCACTAGTAAGCTAAAATCCTCCTTCTTTGTTGCACGTTATGCTAACCTCTGGAACCGGTTACCAGAAAGCATACGACAATCTAACTCATTGTCACAGTTTAGATTGGCAATAAATCTACACTTGGACAATGCCGGCATCTGTAACTTACTTAACACAACTTATATAGACTATGGTACATTTATCAATGGACCTCCTGGCATTTAATTCTACTTATAACTCGACTAAACAATAAAAGGCACTTGTAGACTTTAAAAGCTTTTTAATTATCCACCTACAGGCAATAAAACGTTTTCCTACCTAGAAGAGAGTGCTTTGGAATCTCGTAATGTCTATGCACTTCTTAGAGGTGATGTAGTATGTCTTTATTCCCCCATACTTTATCTTATAGGATAAAGTAGATCTGAAATTTACCATAGTTATCTCTAGTATCAGTTGACGTTTCCCAGAATAAAAAAGTCGAATAACAAATGAGATTTAGTTAACCCAATATGTACACTTTAGGTCTCACTATAATCAGATGTACTTAACTGATTCTGTGCCCTCTCGCGTTTTCGCTTGTTCCTTTTCTTTATGTTTTCAGTTCCCAACTATCGTGGCACGCTGAAAATATAACCTAAAGTCCACGCTAAAAAGGAAATTGCATCTTAGTGATCTGCTCATGATGCTTTAATGTGTTACCTCCAATCTCCATCGTCCACCTACAAGGTGCTGTCCCACACAAGGACATGTTCGTACTTGGCGCCACAATAGACTATTTCAAACAACTGTGTGGTATCTAAATCTTCCTTGTGTCGCGTCTTTGACACTCCTTTTTTGAATTGATTACATATATTAATAAGTGTTCTCTACTAATACATTCCTGAAAACTCAAGAATGAAATGTATCTTCCAGCTTGTCTTGTAAATGGTATTATTAGTCAAGCATTCATTTCGCAAAAACTTTATGTTCTATTGTAAAAGAGTTAACCTTTCTGTATCATAATGACCATGCCTGTAAACTGGCGTAATTTCTGTAATAAATAATAAATAAATAATAAAAAGACAATTCCCCTGGGTTTTCACTGTAGCCGATTTAGATCTGGCAATACTAGGAATGGATTTCTTAGAGAGATATAAATTTCTTGTTGACACTAATAAACGACGTTTGACATTAAAAAACACTTCAAAATATACAAAAGGTACAGAAAGTCGTATCACTTCTCTAAATTTAATCCGAACTCCTCCAGTAACAACGGCAAAGTTCCAGGATATACTCGCAGAATTTCCAGGATTAACAAAACCGAACCCTCAACCTTCCAAAGGTAAGTCAAAATTATGTCATACAATCAAAACGGAAGGGGCACCTGCTTTCGCTAAACACAGGAGACTAGCATTCGATAAACTTGAAATAGCTAGAGCCGAATTCGATACATGCTACAGCTGGGCATAATACGTCCATCTGATAGTCAACGGGCATCTCTTTGGCCTATGGTCCCAAAGAAAAATGAAGGCGATCGGAGACCGTGCAGGGATTACAGAGCCCTGAACCGTCAAACAGTACCAGACAGGTACCCGATACCACATATCCAAGATTTCACAAATGGCTTACAGTGTATGAAGATATTTACTAAAATCGACCTAGTCACGGAATACCGCAATATCCCAGTAGCTGAGGAAGATATTCCAAAAACAGCTATCGCAACACCTTTTGGATTATTCGAGTTTGTACGCATGCCATTCGGCCTACGGAACGCGGCACAAACATTCCAAAGGTTTATGGATAATTTACTTTGAGATATGCCATTTGCTCAAGGGTATATAGACGACCTATTAATTGCCAGCCCGGACTTAGAATCACATGAACAACATGTTGGGACAGTACTTAGACGACTAAACGAAAATGGCATGAACATACACCAAAGTAAATGCGTTTATGGTGTGGAAACGTTGGAACTCCTCGGACATATCATAAGCCCTGATGGAATTACACCAATTAAACAAGAAGTGGATACCATTAAACAATATCCCATCCCAAGCTCCATAACACAACTTAGAAGTTTTCTCGGTTTAATAAACTTTTATCGCAGATTTATACCCGGTTGTGCACAACTAATGCAACCATTAACGGATGCTCTTAAAGGAAAACCGAAAGAGTTCAAGTTGACCTCTGAGGCCGTCGATGCTATAAACCAATTAAAGCATAAACTTGCTCAAGCATCTACATTAACGTATCCGAATTCTCACTACCCACTTACCATAATGGTAGATGCTTCAGACAAAGCCGTAGGCGGTACTCTTAATCAGCTAGTTAAAAACACCTGGGAACCAATTGCACTCTTCTCAAAAAAACTCGCTCCAGCAGAGACGAGATATTCTACCTTTGGTAGAGAACTCCTCGCAATCTACCTAACCATCAAGCACTTCCGGCACATGCTAGAAGGCAGAGAATTCACAGTTTATACGGATCACAAACCGTTAACCAATGCATTAAGGGCGAAAACTGATAAATACTCGCCTCGAGAAGTCCGACACCTTGACTACATATCACAGTCCATTAGTGATATCCAGCACGTAAAAGGTGAAGACAATCAGGCGGCAGACGCATTATCTCGATTAGAAATGAGTATAATACAACAGTCTACAGTAGACTTCGAAATTTTAAGAGACAGTCAAGAAACTGATCAAGAATTACAAAACTTACTGTCAACTAAATGCTCTAGCCTGAAACTGAAACAGCTGCCATCACCTAAGGAAGATGTCCTGATTTACTGTGATACGACAAAAGCGGTCCCTCGACCTTTCGTTCCCGAAAATATGCGGCGGTTAATATTTAATAACTTTCATTCATTGTCTCACCCTGGCGTGAAATCTTCGACTAAACTAATCAACGCCAGGTACATATGGCCAAATCTTCAGAAAGATGTACATAAATGGGTCAGAGAATGTTTGGCGTGTCAACAGTCAAAAGTTAGCCGACACACAAATTCACCCATCGGAGTTTTTCCCCAACCGGATGCGCGTTTCGCACACGCACATATCGAATTAGTGGGCCCTTTACCGCGTTCAAATGGCTTTACGTACCTGTTTACATGCATAGATAGGTTTACGAGGTTCCCAATAGCCGTACCGATCGCGGACATCACAGCCGAAACAGTAGCCAAAGTCTTCATACAAAACTGGGTGACCATTTTTGGTACACCTGTCACAATAACGACAGACAAAGGGGCTCAATTTGAATCTCAACTATTAAATAACTTGGCTAAACTTCTAGGCTCAAACAGAATTCGCTGCAAGGCATATCATCCTTAAGCAAACGGGATGGTAGAACGGTTCCATCGTTAACTAAAGGCTGCTCTTATATCTTATTCAAACCCCAGTCAGTGGACAGAATTCCTACCTTTAGTTATGTTGGGAATACGAACAGCTGTAAAATCTGACTCACAATGTTCAGCGGCAGAACTAGTTTTCGGGACCACTCTGAGACTCCCAGGTGAGTTCATTAGCCCTCACACCAACAGTAAAATGCTCGACTTAGGAACTTACGCAGATCAACTGCGGGACCAAATGTCTAAACTTAAACCGATTAATACTCGTGAACAATCACGAGCGACATTTTTACCTAAGGATCTAAGCGATTGCTCGTACGTCTGGATAAGATGTGACAAAGTAAAAGCACCCCTTAGCCCTTCTTTTGAAGGTCCATTTAAAGTTATTTCAAGAAAACCTAAGTATTTCGTAATACAAAAACAAGGAAACATCGACTCAGTAAGTACTGATAGGCTAAAACCGGCCTACCTAGATAACGAACCACCATACGTGTTATTAGATCATTTATTTAATCAAACAAACATGGGAGCAGCAAGTAAGAAAATAAAGGCTACAAAGGTAACTAAAAGCGTTAGATGGGCACGACCGATTATTCAGGCGGGGATGTCCACAATTTTAGTTTCGGTTTAAAAAAGATCACGTAACTCCTAAAATTTTTGAGTTAGTAAATATTTAAAAAAATAAATAAATAAAAAGTGAAAGTAAAATGAAACGGAAACAAGTCGACAAACGTTATCGGAATATTAGTACTTTTAAGTACTATTCAACCAACTTCTCCTAGGACCTTAACTTTTGATGTAGGAACGGTGGTCATTTTGTTTTTTACTAAATACCGAATAATGAAACTGATTCTTAAACAATTTGGCGAGCAATATAAGTCATAAACCAATCAACTGAGGTGAGTGTTGTGAGCGTGCTTTGCCTGCGGAACTAATCATTTTTCTAGATTTCTCAATTATCACTTGATAATGCCATAAATCACACAATGAACCTTAGAAATCAGGATAAATTCCAAAAAGAACCCAGGCGGGTTTTAAGCTTTTACCATTTGATTTACTATACACACCTTTAGTACTTGGTATGTACATATTTTACTTAGACTGACCACGTATATTTCATGTAAACCACTACTAGAAACGTTTTCTGCTTAGGATACAACTTTATACAGCAACATACTATTCGAAAAAGTGTTTTGTTTTCTTAGTTCTAATTATGTTGGCCACAATTTATAAATATCACTAAGCTAATTAGAGTAACTTATTAAATTTGTATAGTATCTCTAGCACCTTTTTAACTGTAGTGATTTATAATATCTAAGATTTTAAATTCTGTTGTTAGATTTTTCAATCTTTTAGATCCTAAATAATAAATCTAAAAAAGAAAACGCTTTCTTCACTAGCTTATAGCAAACTAACACTACAACTAATTACTCATAATGGTTTCACGATATCATCATATAGCATTGTCTAGCTTTGGCAGTCACGTAATATGATTGATATAATTAATGAAACTATTAACAAACCGGGTCGAAAAACTTACATAAAATTATGATTAATTGATGTGGTTTCTCCACAACATCATACAAACAATTATTATAACTCCGTACATTATCATAGACACAGGTTAGGAATAATACTTCCTTCGGTTAAAATCTATGCTTTCTCAGATAACCACATAGTTTTTATCCATTTTATCAGCATTCGAACTCTTAATCAACTGGAGATATCATCCGGTACCGTTCCGATAAGCTTTCTACATTAGCTATATGCTTCGCATTGACTTATAGCTTCATCTGACCCTAATAAGCTTAAACACCCTCATATTCTTAGTAATTCATTTTTTTCACAAACGTTTGTTACAATTTTCGACCTGACGGGCAATGTCAGTACCCATCGTTACGAACCAGTCATAAAAAGCAGCCGCCACATGTTCAAGATTGCCTAGTTGATCTGACTTCTGGCAAATACACGCACTTATATGTCTATATTCTTGCTTTCTTTTACAAAATTTTTTTTAAATGCATTTGCGTACACAAGATTCTACACCATGTTTATTTTCTTCCAGATGGCCAAGCCGACTCGGAAACCAACCACTTACGTAGAAACGAACACTTATCATTTATAATTATATATATATGTTGCACTTTAGATGTTTATGCAAACAGTGGAGCAATTCTTCAGGTGTGATTGAGTTTCATCGTTTTTGCTTTGTTCTAAAGTAGATTCTTCTTTAATTTTTACTTGAGGGTGACTCAAGAGGCAGGTGAGTAAACACCCGATTGCCGGACAAAGTATGGAAAAATCGTACCTCACCAACATGGTGTTGGGCACCCCACTCGCAGTATTTCCTCAGATATACCCACTTTATTTTCTTGCCCTCTTACTTTTCAAGCTCCAGTCACTATTAGAAGGTCAAGTTCACCAGATATCCCACCATCCTTTGTAGGAGGACGTAAATGCTACAAGATTAGATAGCAAATTCAAAACAGTAAATATCATCCACTCAGTGTCGTCGAGTACTGACAGATTGTTTGCCATGGATTTAGTGTCAGGCGCTGGACGAGCTAGTAATTCTAAACTAAGCTACAGCTACAAAACTGAGATGATTTTGTTTGGTATGTTGATCAAACCGACGTTCCTACGGAAGTCGTTTCTAGTACGGAGCTAATGTAGCAACTTATCTGGACTAGTTAAAAGATCACTTCAAACCTTAAGCATACGACAAAACAATTAAGCTCCAGTATTCATTTGCTTCTTTATTCTGCATAGGGACTATATTTCCTATTAGCTTATATTGAACGTTCAAAAGCATTTTGTGTGTTTGAATGAGTGGAAGCGCGCTTCACTGTCTCCTGCCGACGCTACTGAATAAAGACCTATTCCCAAAATAGCTTGGTTTCTTCTGTCACTAGATCGGGATATACCTAGGCCCTAAACATTCTCAACACTGTAACTTCTAGCAATATATACATCAGTGGCATTGGAACAAATACAAAGTTATGATATAATTTTATATATTTGTATTTTAGAAGGGAACTAATGTCGACTCAGTGTTTGATGTTTTATTTCTATAAGACCAACGAATATCAAACTAACTATTCTCCGTGTATAAGCAATATATTATTGTCAGAACGTTAGACATTATCTAGTAATTGCATCTTTTGACAACCTAACATGCCTTTACAAATCTCACAGATCTCATTTATACCTCATCCTCATTAATCCGAGATCTGTGATAGTTAAGATGCCTACCCTTAAAACCATTGCTTTACTGATCAGTACACCTATCCTGATAATCACAGAATCTTGGTGTCATTCCGGTATATTAAATGATGAGCTAGACATGGACTCACATAATCATTACCGTTGTCACAGGTAGAACAAAAGTAAAGGTGACTGCTTAGTTTACATTCTACGCTCCCTCCCCTACATACATCTTTGTAACCCAACTCTCAACACAGTTAAAGAGTTCATATAGGCCAGCATTAATCTGTCAAACGATGCAATACTTGTTGGCTATATGTATAGACCCTCAGGTGTCTTAGAAAACACACCCTCAAATACATGTATTATCGAAGTCGCGTCATTTCTTCCATATAACCATATGGTCATCGGTGGTGACTCCAACCTCCAAGACATTAACTGAAATGTTTACGTCGGTCCACCTAGGCACGATTAAATTCCATGTACCACTGATATTCATGGTTGGCGAAAATGTGTCACCCATCTTACGAATGGTGACAACGTTCTGGATCTTATTTTATATAACAGTATCAGTCCCCTCGAAGTTCATGTAGCTCACGTGTTAACTATGTGTGACCACAAGGTGGTGCTCTGCTCGTTGCCATTTCCATGTCCGTCTCACAGCGCTACATACTATAACTATAATCTCCCATTAGTTTTCTGAAGCTATAGTGCTGCTGAGTGAGGTCTTCTATGCTAGTTAGTCAACCTGTCAGAATGGACTGTGTTCTACGCAACTGATCTCCAACTTGCAATGAGTATCGTCTACACAAATCTTGGCACTTATCTTGATGTGCTTGTTCCTCCGAAGCAGCTTAAGTGACGAGGAATAAATAGCTTTTACTCTCAAGTATCATTGTGTACATGAGAGCATGCCAGTTTACAGGCATGATCAGAATGATATGATCATACGAATATTTCGACGAGGTGTTACTGTCAGGACTTTTATAATATATAAAGGTCTGAATTGAGAACCAAATTAACTGTAACAATGTTTACAGTAATAAGACCTTAAATATATGTATTGTAGCTTGGTGCATATATGACGAAGAGCCGCGCGCTCCTTGACCGACGGGCTACAATTTGAGAAAAACGGTTGAGGATTAGCAGAATGGATCACTGAGCATGTCCAGACGCGGGGTAGAACTAATAGTACTTGGAACTTGGGTTTCGAGGAGAAGGCGATAGTTTCGTGTCAGTAAGTTCAATACTTGTCTTTCACATTATGTTCTACAACTAGAGTAAAGACAAAAGAAGAGAGAACACAAAACAACAGCACTAGTATTCCGGAGTTAATAAAGCTAATGGGCAGGATTAGTATTTATGCTCCCGATATACCACTTATACTTATAGGCTGATTAAAAGGGAAAATCACTATCATATGACCAAGACATGTGAGTGGTGCTCACACGTTCAGAGTCCCTATTATTTCGCTAGTGGGGTGCAAAACAATAGTTGGTGTGAACATTTTTAACGAGGTTTCAGAAGAGATAAAATTGTAAACATGCCGTACAAATAAAGGAAGTGAATCTGTTTCCCGAATGGCTTGAGGCAAATGGTTCCAGATTCTTGAGAATTTATTTGTAAAATAATTCATATAAAGAGCAGACTTAGAATGCGATATTTTTATTTTTGAGGCTGAATTGAGTAGGTTATAGCAAGAAGGTTCCTCGAGCTGAATTGTACTAGGCGATGGGAACGCTAGACACAGGTGAATACCCAAACATTTGGAAAACTAGCTACATTATCCCCAAATATAAGGCCGGTGATAGAGCTTGTGCAAGTAATTGTAAGCCTATAAATACTACTTCTGTTCTTTCACGAATCATGGAGAAAATAATAAAAAATAGCACTTCAGAATACTTACTAGCACAAAACCAAATATCTAAATCACAACATAGTTTTATAAGGAATCGATCGTGTTCAACCTGTCACTTAGACTTCTTTAATTACATTACATCTTGCCGCGACTTACGCAAAATAGTCTTAGTCCTATACTTCGATATATCACAGGATTTTGACAAAGTATCACACAGCATACTCTGAGAAATTATACTCCATAGGGATTCGAAACCCTTTGCTGAGCTGGCTTAAATCATTCTTAACTAGTCGATTTCAGATAACAAAAGTAAAGTCAGTGTTGCGGTGAACTGGAGAATTACATAATTTGTGAATTATTTTGTTGAACTCTAAATTAACTTATTTGTTATGTCCAACTTTGTGTTTGCTTGTTTATCTTGACTTCCGCCATTTGTTGAGCGATTGCTTTGGATTGTTTGATTATCTGTTCTAGACTGGGTGCCTACAATATTGAAGGTTTGTAATGGTACATTTATAGTTTATTTCGCAGAACAATCTTTGTTTGACAGGTCAATAAACACTTTGTTTGGACTTCATTTCTTTTGGTTTTGGTTTAATTTGGACCTTTTGGGAACCTGTCCTGTTGTATCTTCAGCACCCTTCGTCTGAACGTTTGGCTTACCGTAACAGTTCTTCAATAAGGACCCTGTTGTACTTGGATTGGTGTTCAACGTTCGGAAATTGTTGAGTGCTGTTCTGATTTCGTTTTATTTGGCTACTTATTGGTCATTCTCGCTCATCTATCGTGAATCATATCTTGGCTTACGACTTTATGGAGTCAAAATATTCAATGGAAACTCGAAGCAAGAAGAAAATACCACCTGTTACAGAAAATGATGTTGATAACATTGGTTGTAGTGTGTTTGATGTGAGTAATGTTGATAAAGTTGATAATGTTAGTGTTAATAATTCATGTTCTAGTAATCCTAGTGTTGCTAGGTTTAAGTTAGATAAAGCCTTAATTAAGAAGAGACAGATTGAAGAAAGATTAGACTTAGAAAGAGAATTGAAGTTACTAGATGTGCAAGAAGCAATCGAGCTTGCGGAATTAAAATGTATTGCTTGTGAATCAGAAGAAGAATCGCTTCCTATTAAGGATCTTGAAGTGAAATCTAAGGTCGAAGACTACTTTGCTGCTAATACTTACAAGGAGTGTTCGGTTAGAAAGCCTGGTCACCCGGATAATGGTCCGATTCGTGATATAAACGAGGCTTTAAGCCTTGCCATCAACAGTATTGGCTTGCCCCGGATTGACATTAAGTATTTCGAAGGACAACCAAGTCAGTATCATAGTTTTATTAATCAGTTCCAAAGCGTAATAGAGACCAAGCTAACTAATAAAGATCAGATGTTGTCTTATTTAATATATTATTGTAAAGGACGAGCGAAGTCAGCTATCGAAGCTTGCGTGTCACTTTCTTCTGAACTTGGATACGATAGGGCTAGGCAGATCCTGTGTGATTTATTTGGTCAAAAACACTTGGTTGCACGTGCTCTGATAGACGACTTGCTGAACCATAAGACAGTGCGATACTGTTCTGAAGATTTAACGGACTTTGCGATTAAGCTACGTAGCATCCACCTCACATTGTCGCAAATTGGGTATGAGTCTGATGTAAATTCAACGGCTAGTCTGGAATCCATTGTAATGCGCTTACCGTTAGAGTTGCAAGAGCGTTGGGCTGATATGGCTGATAGAATCACAGTTGAGGGTAGAGAACCGAGCTTTGGCGATTTGGTGTTGTTTGTAGAGGAAAGAGCAAGAGTTTCACGAACGCGGTCAGAGGCACGAAAGCTTGATTTGTGTTATTTATGCTTAGCATCTGGTCATGTTGCTCGGACGTGTGGTTAAGGCTTGAGGTGTTCAGTAAAAGGTTGCACAGTTAAGCATCATTCGCTTCTGCAATTTGATGGTAATGGCAGCTCTGTTCATTTTGCTCGGAAGATGAGTTCTTCGCATGTTCATTTCGGCGTTATTCCTGTTAGAGTATGTGGTCCTTACGGTAGTATAGAAACTTATGCTTTCTTAGATAGTGGTTCTGATACATCCCTTATATCTGAAGAAATTGTTCATCGCCTATGTTTGGAAGGTAAGGTTTCTTCGATAAATGTGACTACTATAAATGGAACTTCTGTTCGCGAGTGTCTAGAGGTGAGTGTAGAATTGTTCTCTTTAGACGGTAAAGGGTCTGTCCAAATTAGTAAAGCTTATACCATCGAGAAACTACCGCTAGGTCATTCAGGCTCTCCTACTCAACAACAGCTGGAAAAATGGAAACACCTGAGGAATATACCGTTCCTTCAATTGCAAGACAAGACTGTAGGCATTCTTATTAGGTGTGATGTTCCGGATGCGCACTGGGTTTTGGAGCAAAGATTGGGAGATAGAAAACATCCATTTGGTATACGCACCCATCTGGGTTGGATGGTACTTGGTCCGAAGAACCCAGGTAGATTAGCAAGTAGAGTTGAGTGGTGTCGATGTACGTGTAGTCCAGATACTTCAGATGACTTGGAAAGATTGTACAATCATGAGTTCAGTGATGTGGACAACCTGCACAAGCAGCATTCTGTTGAAGATAATAAGGCTCTAAGTATTGTTGAGAGTTCAACCACCTTAGTGGATGGTCACTTCCAGGTTGGGTTACCTTGGAAACGCGGGACACCCGAACTGCCAAATAACTATGAGATGGCTAGCCGCAGATTAAAATGTTTACGTAGATGGTTTTCCAGAGATTGCCATCTTTTGGAAAAATACAGGCTTGTTATGGACAGACATTTAAGTAAAGGTTATATTGTTGGAGTTGACAAGTGGAGTTTAAACTCAGAAGGAGTTTGTTGGTATATTCCACACCATCCTGTTATTAATCTTAGGAAGCCAGAAAGGTTGAGAATTGTATTTGACTGTGCTGCGAAGTATCAAAATTAGTCCCTCAATAATCAGCTTTTGCGTGGTCCAAATACTGTTAACAGTTTGACAGGAGTGCTTCTACGGTTCAGGCTAGGTAAAATAGCGCTAGCAGCTGACATCGAAGAAATGTTTCTGCAAGTCAAGATCCCAGAAGTTGATAGGGGAGCGTTTCGACTGTTGTGGTGGAAGGACGGCGACATTGAACAAGAGGTAGTTGAGTATTGTTTGACCGTCCATCCGTTTGGTGCAGTGTCATCTCCGTTCTGTGCTAATTTTGCCCTCAAGAAGACGGTAGACATGTCAAGATTCGATGGAAAATATTCGGAGTCGTAGACAAAAACTTCTATGTTGACGACTACTTAGCTTCTACTGATAGCGTGCGTGACGCTGTGACATTGTCTGGACAACTAGGCTCCGTTCTCAAGAAGGGTAGCTTTAGACTTACTAAGTGGATAAGCAACTGCCTTCAAGTGATTGAATCCATTCCACTAGAAGAGCGGGCTGATGCGATGAAGTCAATTGACTTTGAAAAGCTCCCCATAGAGCGTACAGTGGGGTTATTCTGGAATACTATGCACGACTCCTTTACCTTCAGAGTCAACATACCGAAACGAGCTGTCACCAGACGGGGTATTCTTTCTAGTATAGCATCACTTTATGACCCTTTAGGATTGCTGGCTCCGATAATATTACCCGCGAAACAATTGCTACAACGGCTGAGTAAATCAGGTTTAGGATGGGATGTAGAGATTCCTGAGAACGAAATAACCCGTTGGTTCGAATTTGTGAATGACATCCAACAAGTAGAGAATATTTCTTTTCCACGATGTATTCTAGCACCCAAAATGGATCATACGCTTATTAAAATTCACATTTTTAGCGATGCTTCAGAAGTTGGGTATGGAGCTGTAGCGTATTCTCGATGTTATGTTGCTGGCGAGGAGGCAAGCTGTCGATTAGTCTTAGCAAAGGCAAGAGTAGCGCCCCTAAAGGTTCAGACCATACCACGTTTGGAGCTTACAGCTGCAGTTTTGGCAGCCCGCATCGGTTCACAGTTGCAGACTGAATTGGACGCGGAGTTTTCGGATATAGTTTTCTGGACGGACTCTATGATTGTGTTAAATTACATCAGAAATGAGAGCAGTCAGTTTAAGACCTTTGTAGCTAATCGAGTCTCGATGATCCAGTCTTACCAAAGTGAATCAGTGGCGGTATGTACCTTCAAAGCAGAACGTAGCCTCCTATGTATCCATAGGTATACGGTTCAGTGAAGGTGACATTAAAATTTGGAGTGAAGGTCCTCATTTTTTGAAGAAATCTAAAGAATATTGGCCAACTACTGACGTTGAGTGTATTACACCACAATTAGAATTAAAACAATCGATTGTTGTACATTTGATGGTTTACGAACCTGGCTTTCATCGACTTGTAAGTTACGTTTCAGACTGGGAACGGCTACTTAAGGCTGTAACGTGGTTATCTAGGTACAAGTGTTACTTGTTGATGACATATCGTGGAAGAACGGATATATCCTTGCGTTTAGGTTTACTTAATATGGAAGAGATGGACTTAGATTGCATAGATTTAATTCGGTTTGTTCAAGGCAGAGTGTTTGAGAAAGAAATCAGAATACTACAGTCGTCTGGGAATAATTCAGAAATGAAAGCCATCGGATCTCCTTTACGCAAATTGAGTCCTATATTAGTAGACGGACTATTGTGTGTGGGTGGTCGGCTCCAGGGAAATGCATGGTCTGAGACTAGGAAACATCCGGTTATACTCCCATCAAAGCATCCAGTTACAGATTTGATTTTACAACATTACCATATGTCTGAAGGGCATGTGGGTTCCACCCAGGTGTTGGCAACTGCACGCGAAAGGTTTTGGGTATTAAGAGGTGGTGCAGCTGTGAGAAGAGTAGTTGGAAATTGCATCCAATGTCGAAAGAGGAAAGCTAGGCCTGCATAACAAATAATGGCACCCTTGCCACTGGTCAGGGTGGGGGGATGATAATTTTCCATTTTTATCAGTGGGTGTCGACTATTTTGGACCCCTCACGGTGAAGCAAGGCAGAAGTATTCAGAAACGCTACGGATGTATATTCACATGTTTGAAAATGAGAGCTATACATCTAGAAGTGACAACTTCTCTTACTACGGATCCGTTTATTATGGCGTTGATGAGGTTCATAGGTAGGAGGGGATACCCGCGAGAGATATTTAGTGACAATGGAACTAATTTGGTAGGAGCCAAGCATGAATTAGAGAACTGTCTCCAGAGTTGGAAACAAGATCGCATCCATGAGAAACTGCTTGTAAAAGGCATCGATTGGCACTTTAGGCCACCTGCTGGCAGTCACTGGGGTGGAGTTTGGGAACGTATGATTCGGTCGGTCCGTAGAGTGCTAAGCGCCCTTACGCACGAACAGACATTGACGGACGAGTGTCTTATGACCTTTATGGTTGAAGCCGAGAGCATTGTCAATAATCGACTCCTAGTACCTGTCACAGCTGACTCGGAGGATCTCGACGTGTTAACTCCTGCAAAGTTGTTACTCATGAGAGAAAATATCACCAGCTTCAGCGACCCATCTCTATGTGACAAGTATTCCAAACGATGGCAGCAAGCTAGCTACTTAGCGAAGGTCCTCTGGAAGCGTTGGTCTCGAGAATACGTTTCCCAATTAGAACAACGACATAAGTGGACAAAGTCAGAGAGAAATTTACGAGAGGGTGACTTGGTTCTGATTAGTTCTGATTTCAGAGAGAGAAATAAATGGCCATTGGGTTTGGTACAGCGGGCAATACCAGGGAGGGATGGGTTGGTGAGGCAAGTGGAGTTAAGGGCCGGTAATCAAATCCTTGTGAGAGACATTAGGAAGGTGTGTCTCTTAGAGGCTGTAGATAGATGTGATGGTGGTAGGCGTACTGCTGCAAGACCTAGGGATCATCGAGTTAAGCGTGGCCTTGGGCGTACTGTTGTAAGACCCGAGGCTCATTAGGTTTAATTGTTTGTATGAATGTAGATTGATTGATTGTTATTTGTGTTTGTTTGTTGATGTAAGTGATTTGTTCGCATGTGAAAGAACTAACGTTCTTTTGGTGGGGAGTGTTGCGGTAAACTAGAGAATTACATAATTTGTGAATTATTTTGTTGAACTCTAAATTAACTTATTTGTTATGTCCAACTTTGTGTTTGCTTGTTTATCTTGACTTCCGCCATTTGTTGAGCGATTGCTTTGGATTGTTTGATTATCTGTTCTAGACTGGGTGCCTACAATATTGAAGGTTTGTAATGGTACATTTATAGTTTATTTCGCAGAACAATCTTTGTTTGACAGGTCAATAAACACTTTGTTTGGACTTCATTTCTTTTGGTTTTGGTTTAATTTGGACCTTTTGGGAACCTGTCCTGTTGTATCTTCAGCACCCTTCGTCTGAACGTTTGGCTTACCGTAACACTCAGCACAATCATCTCCTAAGAGAGTAACCAGTGGGGTTATACAGGGAAGCGCACTAGAGCCACTCTTGTTTACAATATATATCAACAGTATAAGTAGCTGCTTTAACACTGGTAAAACCTTCTTATACGCAGATTACTTTAAAGTTGTCTACTCATGCGACATAAATGAGCTACTCAACACTGTTAAGATCGTACAGCAAGAGCTAGACATGGTCACTGTCTGGTGTAGAGAACACCAACTTCACTTTAACACTAAGAAATGTGACTGGATCAGCATTGGGTGTCGCAACCACAACCTACACCTTGTAGTAGATAAGGAGCGAATTTTCGAATGTAAGACGATTCTAGACCTAGGCTTAAGATACACTACGGATCTCACATTCAAGGAACAAACAATATCTGTCACCTCAAAGGCGCGCAGACTTATGGGTTGTATTATCCACAATTTCTACCAACGTGAGTCTGGATTGGTATTATACAAGGTCTGTGTACGCCCGCTACTTGAATACTGCCCACTCATAATCATCAGCCTCCGAATAAGTGATAAGCTAAAGATAGAAGGGATACGGAGATACATCACGAAAAAAACACTGAGGATGGATTGTGGACTAAATTACACTACACGGTGCGATACATTGGGCTTAGAACCACTTTGGAAAAGACGAGCTAAGCTCAATCTGACATTCTATTTTAAAGTTTTACACCGTCTAGCATACTCCTATTAAGTTTTATCGAAGCATCAAATTAAGGTCTCAGAAACCATACAGGTACAGTGTGGGTGGGACATTGTAAGTCTAAAATACGTTCTAACTTTTTCGTGCATAAATTCACTGCCATATGGAATAATTCACCAGCAGAAATCCGTAAGCTAGATAGCATAGATCAGTTTATACGAGCAATAAACCAACTATTTAGTGACTATAAGGCGCTGAACAAACTACCGATTTATTCAAATTCTAGCATAACGTGCGAAGTACTCGGTCCTCTTAATGTGTGACACGAGAGTGTAGACTATAGTAATTATTATCTATAGATAACATGAGCAATAAACGAAACAATGAAACTAAAGTTCCGTACCGAGTACTCCACGACTTACCACAACCTCAAGTTAATTAGTGATGTTTGATAGGGTTCTCAACGTTTAAACACTCTAAGCATAAACAACGTTGTAGGAAAAATAACAAAAAGTAGAGAATATTTTGCATTAAAACTGTTTGCATTACAACTACCAGCCAACTTCACTTGTTTTTTTCTTCTATTTTGTATGTTCCTCCATATCCTCTCCCCGAGCTTGTGATCAGCTCTCATAAGTAATGGGTCTCCATTACAGCAAACTACTCAATATCAACCCGCACAGATTCCATCGCTATGGAAGAATACCTCCTATATTTGTGCAAGGTTGGAGTTCTTATCCATTGTTCGAAATATTATTCGCCTTACCCCGTATCTGGATATACTGTGTGGTCCGTTCTGCTCACTCCGAGCCGGCTCTAGAAGTCGCGGCGCAAGAGACGAAAAGCGCGCGTTTGTTTGTAAAAAAAAATGCACTGTACTACAACGCGTAAATCTGGCGAACTTTGATGTCGTTGGTCTTGCAATTAATCAATGCCTTAATATGGTGTGAACCCCCTATCAATGACTATCAAAATCCCCCTTACCCGAATATCAACCATACAGACTTCAGTATCTCACGATAGATGTCCGCCGAACCAGGAATATGGCTACTGAGTACTCCTAGTCTTATCCTGCATCTCATCCATTCCGCAAACTCAGCCGTTTTTCGAAATTGTAACGCTCTGGTCAGGGAGCGCGCATCTCTTTGTAATTTATGAACCGTGCTACAATACATATATTTTGAGTCCTAGCACTGTAAAAATTGTTGCAAATGGTTCGGTTTTCAATTCAACTGATTTTATGTTATGACACTGTCAAAATATCTGCATAAATATAAACTCATATCATTCTGATCATGCCTGTAAACTGACATGCCCTCATGTACAAAATGATACATGAGAATAAAAACTATTTATTTATTTAATATTTTGTAAAGGAAGATTAGGTTTAATTTTATTTGTCGCCTCCGTAAGGTATCTAGTCCTAACTTAGTGTATCTGGTTTTATAGTCTAGAGTACTATCAGCCTCAAGAATACGAAGAGTAAAGCGACGTTGTAAAGACTGCAGTCTGAATTTATTCTTAATGGAAACATTACTGAGAATAAAGGTGCAGTATTCTAGTAAAGGTCTGACACAAACTTTCTAGAGCAGAATATGAGGATCGTTGCTATAAAAGTTACGTGGTATACAACCTAGTAGTCGATGTGATTTAGATGTTTGAAGATTGACCTGTTCTGTAAAAGACAGGTTATAAGAGTAGCTTAGTCCTATGTCAACTACTGACTGAAGCCTAGACAACTTATTACCATTTATGGAGCGATCAGAATTGAAGTACTTATCCCCAAAACATATCCAACCACACCATGAGGCATTCAGATCTAACTTCCATTTTGAGCACCATACTGCGACCTTGTTGAGCTCGGTAGTGACGCCACTGAATGTGTGTGCAACTTCGTGAGGGGAGGAATGAGTACACTATTTTGGGATCATCTGCGTATAGAAAGGGTCTACCCATGCTAAAGCATTTGCATATATCGTGTATGTAAGCCATAAAGAGCAGTGGGCCTAAGACACTTCTTTGTATAATGCCACTTGTAACCGGTTCGGCCTTAGGAAGGGTGTGAAGTGCACCTGATATATGACCAAGTTACGCTTGCGGTATTTCCAGGGCAACTTCTAACGACTGAACCCACTCTTACGAATAAGAAAAAATCAGAAGGCAATGAAGGATGGAAGAGAAGTTATATTTGACCGTAAACAGAGAGGCAATGGAAAAGCAACGTCTAGGCTGGCAAACTAGAGAGGGAGTTGCTTCCCACGGTACGGCGTGACGTGATCTGGTGATGATGCATGACCGAGCGTCTTCAACAAGTAGTGTCCGCTAAAACAAACATGGTCAGCACCAATGTCGAGGACCTATGTAACTATTTATTTTAGGGTTTATTTACCGCTACAGCTCACTTCCCCCTAATGGGTCGTGAGGACTCTATGACGTACCAGCCAAAGGATAAAACCCAATGAGTTAGACATTGGTAAACGTTTCTTTTGATAGCTTGTGATGTTGTGCAGCTTCTGGGCGTCAGTGCCTATGCTAGGGTGCCGTTACATAAAACATTTGTACAAAATGTAATCGTTCTCTTCTGCGTTCTTCTGGTCGTTTCCAGACGGCCTGGAATTTCAAAAAAGAAAATTCTTAAATATGTGCATTTCTCATATCTATATTAAAGCAATTTGGCAGACAAATGCGGCTACGAAGACGCATAAAATGTCGACAACACTAATATCAATACAAAAAGGGTTTTTTAATATATTTTAAACATATGAAAACATGTAAAATGCATACCGTAAAGTTAAAAAAATTGTAATTTTATTCAGTTCTTTTTTTAAAAAAACCAATTAACTTTACAATAAACAGAGTGGAAAATTAGAAAATAAATTAATAGACGTAATATTCGTTTAAGTGTTCTGGAAATCGTACATTTCTACCAGAACGTGTAGCTCTCGGCTTTATGGAGCTCTTCAAAATTTCCACTTTCTTGTTGGTTGTTGCTCGAGATGTGGCAAATTCGTTCATGTCATGTTTCAGAGGTGTTGTGGTGAGTTCGATATCGAAAGATTACCTTCTGGGTAAGCCGTTTTGAGGTGGTCAATGCTGACGTTCTCCTCGTGGCCAATCTTATCGATCGTATAGTACTTTGTTTCACGTTTCAAGACCTTGTATGGTCCTTCGTAAGTCGCGTTAAGAGGTCGGCGTAGAGCATCACGACGTACAAAAACGTGTGTGCTATATTTTAAAGTGGGTTGTATGAGTGTCTGTCGATTGTTGTCGAGTTTGGACTGGCTTAAATGAACGCATAGCATTTGTAAGCCGGTTCACGTAAGAATTTATATCCAGGTTTGTCGAGGTGGAAGCGGTTTCCACAAACTCACCTGGTAATCAAAGAGTCGTTCCGTAAACTAATTCAGACACACTGCACCTGACATCCACTTTTACCATGCTTCGAATTCCGAGTAAGACTAGTGGCAAAGCCTCTGTCCACTGCGGGATGTTTGTAGCTGAAAGTGATGCTTTCAGCTGTCGATGAAATCTTCCTACCAAACCGTTAGATTGTAGGTGGTAGGCAGTTGTTCGTAAACGCGTTGATCCAAGAAGTTTTGTCAGAGAGTGGAACAATCCAGATTCAAACAGACGCCCACGGTCTGTCGTTATGGTAGATAGATTTTAGCGCCTAGGTAAATCCCGATCTAGTGACAGAAGAAACCAAGCTATTTTGGGAATAGGTCTTTATTCAGTAGCGTCGGCAGGAGACAGTGAAGCGCGCTTCCACTCATTCAAACACACAAAATGCTTTTGAACGTTCAATATAAGCTAATAGGAAATATAGTCCCTATGCAGAATAAAGAAGCAAATGGATACTGGAGCTTAATTGTTTTGTCGTATGCTTAAGGTTTGAAGTGATCTTTTAACTAGTCAGGCTAAGTTGCTACAAATGTGTGTTTGTGTGAAGGGTGTAAAATAAACTGTTGATAGTCATCAAAATATCTATGATAACGAACACGCCACAAGCTTAAAGGAAATAATAATAAAAATGGAACATAGACAAAACTCATACTCGGTGAAACAGCAATAGTACACTACAAGTACTGGTTTATGAATAAACTGACAAACATATATGCACAGCCCAAAAGTATTTTATGTGACATTCTTGATTTAGTCTGTGATAAAACATGCATATAGAGAGGAAAATAAAGAACGAAAAAAGTGGTTATGTAAATCAAAATTAGCGTATGCCAAATATGCTTATATTTGAAAAATTTATGTAAGTGCGAACTATACCGCTTTAGTATAGATCAATATAAAATGAAAATCACGTAAGTAATATACACAACAGAATATGGGGAAAATGATTTGACAAATGATAATGTCAACAAGGTGTTTAAGCCAATGAACATGTATGCAGAACGCGAGATACGTGTTGCCAAAGAATGTTACTGTAGCATTGAAGAATGCTATGAGGTAAGAGGCTCGGATGCCGTATCAGAATGTGTGGTTGGTGCAATACGTGTGACTCGAATGTTGTCATTGTCAAAAATACCAGTTTTACACAATCAATACTAAGAGTATTTGTTTTCTCGTGCCTGTCGATCGTGATAACTTTATCATCTTCCTTTAAAAACTGATACTAGCCTTCATAAGCGGGTTGTAGGGGTCGCTGTAATCCTTCCCTCTTGACAAATACATATGTAGATTAACGTAGCTCTATTGGAACATATACTTGCCGTTGTTGTTATCTGGATAAAGAGGCTTTTATATCTTTCATATGTTGCCAAACACGTCTCGCGTGGTCAGTTTATTCAAACTCAGCCGTATAGTTTCGAATAGTGAATTCATCCGGCAATCGTAATGTAGTGTCATAAACTAACTCTGATGTGTAACACAGAATATCCTACTTTGTGGTGGTTCGTATTCCTGTCGAAACCATAGTTCAGTCACTGTTATTCAAGTCCTGACAGTAACACATCGTTGAAATATTTGTATGTATGAAAACTTATATCATTCAGATCATGCCTGTAAACTGACATACTCTCATGTACACAATGATACTTGCGAATAAAAACTATTTATTTATTTACTTATTTGAATTTTAACTGTTTGGCAAGCATTACATGATTGTGTCCAGCGGAGCACGTCTTGACATATGTGAGGTCACACAACACGTTTATTGATTCCGAGGTAAGACATATTGTGCAGAATGTCAAAAATATAACGTCTTATAAGTCTCAGTATATAGGGTCAGTCATGTTTAAGCTACGGGCGTGCCCTATTAAAAGGCTGAGTAATTTGAGAGCAGTGTGGTAGGAGTCTTCGATAAAAGCTTATAACCCGAAGAGTCAGCAGGGCTTTTTGGTAAAGGGTAATTTTCGATAGCTTACTCAGCTTCAGAAATGGACTTAAATCCCTGGGAGTCCACAACATGACCCAAAAGCAGAAGTGGTCGTTTGATGAACTTGCATTTATCGGGGTTGGTTGCTACACCGTATTCCTTTAGTCGTTGGAAAAGTCATTGTAGGTGTTCCATTTGGTGTTTTGGTTTCGTACTGGCTACCAGGAAATCGTCAATGTTTGTGTAGAAAAACGGTAAACTGCGAATTACTGTATTTACAAATCTCTGAGGGGTTTATGTAGCATTAGTTTGCTCGAAAGGCATGTAAAAGAATTAATATAGACTAAAAGGCGTCGTGCTTGCTGTCTTCGCAATATCGGCTGGAGAACGAGAGACGTGGCGTTATGCACTGATGAAATCGATTTTTGAAAAGTTGGAATACCAGGATCCAACAGCTTAAGTGCATCACTGAAACATTCCTTCTGCACTAATCCAATAATGTTGAACTCCGCTGCTCTTAGCTCTGCCACTGCAAGATGTTGTCCAGTAGTCGGTTTGTTCATTAAGAAATGTTTATAGCGCGTAAGCCAAACAATCATTCGTTGTTATTTCATCCATGAATTTACAGCTTCCAGTCGGCTCGAAAACGTAGGCTGATTATCAGTTGGATACGAGCCTTTATCTGCCAACATATAATTCACGTAAGAGCATACTCTGGTGCATTGATGTTCCTGCTGGACATCTCCTTGCATTAGAAAGGTTGAACTGCTAAGCCATCGTTTCATTTTCCGCACTTGGTTTGCCATGACTCACCGGGAAAGCAAATCTGCTGGGTTGAGTTTAGAGCTAACATAACACCAGTCTGACGCCAGTCCGAGTATTGTTGGAAAGGCGGATGATGCATAAATAGAGTAGTTTGTCGAATTCGGCTCCAGTCTACATGGTTGAAAGTAAAGTGATTGCCTCTTTGTGTAGACGTAGTGTATTACGTAATGTCATATCTTCTGAGCATCATATGCTGCTCTTAACAACTATGGGAATTGCTTTAATGGGGCCGAGCAAGAGCATGCTGGCGTCAGCCGCGCCACAACTAAGGGTAAAGATGGGAAATCAGTGACTATTCCCTTGATAAGAACGTTGTAGTCAAAACTGAGTGACATGCCGATTCACATCAACTAGCGAATTGCAATGCTGTATGAAATTAATACCAACGACTGAAGCCATGGCCTCCATCATGATATAATCCCATTTGAAAGTTATAGCCAAACCAAAGTTATGTCCTAGATGTTGACGCCTAGAATTTTTGATTGATGTTGTGTTAGCTACACGTATGATAAGATTAGGGTTTATGTCTCTCTACATTAACTTTCGCTCTGGTATCAACCAAGAATAATGCACCCGTATTTTTGTCGGCAACGTGGAATAAACGGCTGTTTAGCAAGGTTTTGCAGGTGGTGGCAGCTGTTACAGACTACTTGCTTTGCCATTTCCCGAGCTCTGTTTAATGCGACTGCATGGTGGAGTACACTGTCTGGCTTTGTCACAGAATTCACGATGATACCAGCAAATACTAGCTGCGTTGGTTCTGGCTGGCGAATATTAGCATCTACTTGCTAATTTGCCTTGCCGCATGCTAATCCAGAGTATCGATTCATATAATGCGTCGATTTGCCTTTAAAACATGTCAATCCTAACCATATTAGGTGGCCTATCGACATTTACTACAGTCTGGCAATAAACGTGTTCATATACATCGTCGCGAGCTCAAATGCTGGCAGTACTATTCCCAACAGCTAAAATCTGTTATATACTCGGTAGTTGCTTGCGCAGCCATAGTTGGTAATATAATCTTTTATCGGCATTTCTATCGTTTAACATCGTTTTCATATGATTTGTTTAACCTGTGACAGGGTTTTGTCTCTAAGCTGCAAGTTGCTAAACAGGTGTTTGATAGTCTGGTAATCCGATAATGGCATTACTTTAATAACTGCTTGTTCCAGGTGATCATAGGCAGCATCACTGGGAGGCAACAGTAATATTTCGCGCATCTGATCTGTTACCTTTGCTGGGTGACAAGTACTAGCACAACCAAACATTCGTTATATTGTTTGCAGATGTTATATTGTCTGCAGAAAAGTAATTTTTTAAACGTCCAAACCATAAGATCGGGTCACCAGACTTTAAAGGTGGAACCGAAAAGTTGATATTACACACAGACCAGTTGTCAAAATAAGTAAACATGTTGTTAGTAGATGACGTAATAATCCATGAAGGTTGTGAACAATCAGAATTATAGCTGCAGTGTATCAAAAATAACAGTTAAGCAAGGTAAACAAAACTAAGTTAATCTAACCTTAAGTTGAAAAAATAAACGGATCTGATTTACTTTACCAGGATTAAGCTAGTTGAAGGAATGAAATATATATCCACAGAGAACGTTTAATGTATACATATATATATGTAATTGGACCAACGAATACGAGTGTTAATGTAGTTAGAGAATATTTAATAAATAAATTCCAATATGGTACTGTAGAGGATACGACTGTGTATGTTTTATTTTTGGTCAGTATATAAATCCAAATTAGTCTAATATCTTTTGTGGTAAAGAATAAACAATGTGGTCAATCTGTATATATACAGAGAAAAACATCCACAACAATTGAAATGTTCACGTTGGGTCACCACTTCGTTGTGAGGGGAGTGAGTAGATGATCGTTTATGAGAAGGTTGTAATTCAAGACCACTTGGACAAGCAACTTGTTCATTTGATTAAAACAGAAAATGTCATAAATCATTACATATATTACTTCTAACCATCAATTTGCACATCTCTGGTCCGTGTCGTTTGTCGGCTTACTTCCCTTGGTTGTCCTCGATTCTTCTATATATTTTGATCACGCTTTACTCCTTGCCACCTCGCTACTCGTTTCATATGCTGTTTACTGATTCTTTCCAATTTTCCGTGACGCTCCGCCACCTACTACTTATGGGTGGCTTTATGAGTAATGTCAACCACACTCGCCTCTCCATTTAACTGTTGTGCCTGTATGCGCGCCGATCTTCTTGCCTCTGTGGCCGCTGGTTGTTTCTGTGTATTTGCCCCATCATTCCAACACATCCATCTTTGCGATTGACTTATGTATACACGCTTTTCTTTGTTGTCCTTCTTGATGGTGCATACTGGTCCACACCTAGCGACGACTACATACAGGCCCTCCCATTTGGGGAGTACTTTCTTCGAGCTTAGTTCGCCACCCGTTGTGCTCCTCCGTCCTCTACAATTCACCAGATCCCCCACTGAATAGCGTCTCAGCTGATTCCCTCGATGCTGTTCTGATCGTTTAACGTCCATTTCCTGTTTCCATTGCATGTTTTTCACCGCTTGTTTCCGCTCTTCCATCCATTTCCTGTTGTTCCACTTTTGTGGCTAAGGCTAGGCGATGTCGTTGCCTGGCAGTCGTGGTTTCATTCAGTACATTAACTGAAATGACAACTTCGTTGTTTCTTGATTCGAGGCTCAATGTGCTAGTTATATTATCGGTAATTCCGTCTCCCAGTTACCCCCCTTTGCTGCCAACCATTCTTCTAGCGTGTGATCATTGCGCTCTGTTAGTCCGTTGGTCTGCGGATAATACGGTGTTGTTCTGACTCTTTTAATGCCTAACTGTCCAAGGCGATATGTGAACTCCTCGCTCTCGAAACATGGACCTTGGTCTATCACTATCATTCTCGGAACGCCATAGTCGGCCATAATGTGCCGCGTCACTGGTTCGGTTACCGTCTTTCCTCGTTGGTCAGGAATCGCCACAGCCTCCACCCAACGCGTAGCATGCTCGGTCATCACCAACACGTATTGGTTACCGCTCGATGTCTGAGGAAATGGACCCATTACGTCCACTGACCACAAATCGCCTACTGTCGTTACGGGGATGGGTTGTAACGGAGTGCGTATGCATTTATCACCCTTCATTAACTGACATTGGGGGCAGGCGACGACGTATCTCATCACGTCTTCTTGCATTCTTGGCCAGTAGGCACTCTGTCTCAGGAGGCCAGTGGTCCTTGCGACGCCTGTGTGTGCTAGTTGGTGGCAGTCACTGATTAGTTCATGTCGTAATGGCTTTGGAATTACAGCTATCCAGCTTCCATAGTTGTCTTTGCATGTTAACATTCCAGCTGCATCCAATCCTAATCTGTCTTTTTGGCTTTAAAACGTCTTTACCTCTCTGCTAAAGTGCATTGATTCGTCATCCACTACTTCAGTTAGCGCTCGTCTAACCGTCCTTAGCGTTGGATCGGCTTTCTGGCAACGAACTAGTCGTTCAAGATCTGTTCGCACTCTGTTGACTCCACAGGCAATTTCCGGTAAGCCAGGGTCCTCACATGGTAGTATCAGGTAGTCAGCTATTACGTTTCGACTTCCTGGTATGTGGCCAATCGTGAAATCATATTCTTGCAGGCGTAGTGTCCATCGTGACAATTTTCCTAAGGGGTCTCTTGCCGTCTTTAACCAGTTTAGCGGTTTGTGGTCAGTCTCGATGTGAGATGACTGGTCTAGCAGATACGGTCTCCACTTATCTACTGCCCAAACGATTGCTAGACATTCTTTCTCGATGGTCGAGTACTTCTGTTCAGTCGGCATTAAAAGACGGCTAGCATATTCCACTACCCCGACGTCCTACCCAGGTTCTGCACCAACGCCAAAATCACTGGCATCTGTGGCCACTATGAACTGTTTTCCACGGAGCGGTAGTCTCTATGTCATCTGCTTTGTGTTTAATAGCTGCTTGATCTGATCAAAGGTTATCTGAGCCTCCTCTGTCCATATAAGTTATTCACTGCTTAATAGATTGTACAGTGGTGCAGCAAGCTCGTTGGAGTTCTTCATAAAGCGGCTGTAGAATGCTGCTCTTCCCAATAGCTGTCTGGGCTTCCTTTTTGAAGTGGGTGCCGTTATGTTCTTTATTTTACCATCTCCTACTTTATACCACAGCAGTGTGACGTTACATTTGGCTACCTGAGACTTCTTACTGATGCTCAATCCGCATTCCTCAATTCGTTTGAGTACTGCTTCTAGATGTCTTACGTGGTCTGTCTCTGTTCTACTATAAACCACCAGATTGTCCACGTTCCGAAGATTTGGTAGCAATAAGTTCATTAATCTTTTAAATGTGAACAGCTCTCCTACCAGCCCAAATAGCATTCTTCTAAGCTGGTACTGTTTGTGACCCACAATGAAGGCTGTCTTGTACCTGTAATTCGCCTTTACTGGTAGTTGCCAATACCCTAATCTGAGGTCCAATACAGTAAACAACTTTGCTTGTTGTAAGCAATCCAGGGTTTCGGCTACAGTTGGCATTGCGCATGGTTTCAACTTTGTTATATTGTTTAGTTCTCCGAAGTCAACATATAATCTATGTTTCCTATTGGATTTCTTTACTAGCAGCACAGGTGAGTTGTAACGGCTATCGGCCTCTTTACTTATTCCGTCCCGTAACATCTCTTCCACTTGACGATTTACTTCCGTCTCTAGATGAACTGGTGTCCGGCGTGTGTGGACCGTTGTCTTCCTACGACTGTTTATAGGGATTTCATGCGTCTATATCTAAGCAGGGATAATAACCTGAATTAATTAGGAAGCTAACCAAATGAAATCCGACGGAAGACAAAATTAGTATGTTGTTCGAATATTCAAAACATACCACATCGGACAACAAATTATTAACCATCATTTGTGGTGAAATCTGTTAAAAGATTCACTGAGTGCAGTGACCCCAAGACCATTCAAATAAACCAACAATGTCTGACATACAACTGTAGGAAACAGTAGTATGAAGTAAAGCAATTTGATGCAGAAAGAAACAAAACCGCTAGATAGAACTGTAGAACAAAAAGGATAGTGCATAAGAAAATGAGGAAACAACAATATAGGATGACACTTGAATAGAAAATAAAAATTACTAGGTTATCTAATAATAGGCAAATTGTAGATTAACTTGTTGTTTTAATTCGTTATGTATCTCTTGCATTACTTTCCAGCTAAAGACAAGCAATCATGACTAGTATGAAAAGGAATAAAGTGTCGGTTATTATCTCTATTTACTACATTGACTGATGTAATTTTAATTATAAGATTCAGTCGTGATAATGACATTATTGGTTTGATTAGTTATCAACGTGTCACATGCAGTTTAAAATATTACTAACTAATCACATCTCTTTCATTCTAATATTAATCAAAAATACATAAATAATGTGAAGACTTTTAATGCGAGTAGTTTCAATTTACCTACTATCAGAAGAAAATTACTCACAGATTCAGTAATGATAAACTTAATCGCAATATCTTACACACAGTGTTAAACGTAGCAAGAACAACTGAAGAACTATTTTATCCATGTTATTTTCAACAACATTTCCACTGATGAATGCAATGAAGGAAGTACATTGAACGTTCAAAAGAGTTCATGGTCGGTGATTCATGTTTCAGTTAGATTTTGAAGTCTTATATTTGATTATTATGTTGGTGAAGCTGTGGTGGGAGTCTATTAGAAAGATGCTTATGCAGAAGGCGGCATCATGAATGATTTCAAATGATCATTCCATTCAACGATAAAGTTAAATTGATCATCAAGCTTTTATTTGCGACGTGATGCTAGAAGGATACAGGATAGTTATTCAAGGGAACCTCCATCATTAAGCCGAACGTTCAGTGGGGTGGTAGTTTATATCGCATTTACGGAAGTAACGGCAATGTCAAACGACGCACTTTCCGACTATACTTCTTAATTCTTGTTTACATTGTCTAGTCATGATTTCGCTTGGATTTAACCATACGAAGACTTTTATATTTTTAGAGAAATATGTTGAGTAGAACCTAACATTCAGGCAAAATTTACCATGCTGTATGAGCTTGTCTAACTTACATATTGGTTTTTTCAGATATGTCAAAATCTGTTGTATTTGTTATAAACACAACTAACATAATGAGATTGTACTTCCAAATACTTTAACCAAACGAAACAACTTGGAGTAAAGACAAGTAATTCCCTAAGTAGTTTTACTTATAGCACAGTATCGTAAACGAACATGACATTCGATTCAGTGTGTATTCTTAGATATTCATAATCCATTTGGTTTGAAATTTCACAACAACTTGATACTATAGACTATAAAGACTCTACGCAGAATTCTGTTGTCATTATCATAAAAATAAAACAATTATAATCAACATTCATTTTATCGATATATGCACTACAATAACACATTAACTGATCGTACACTGGACCTTTATAGTTTTATTCAATTGTATTAATAACATGATTAAAAGGAAAAGAAAATGTTAACGGGAGTTTATACATCATTCACATTCTCAAGCACACGTCTAATTAAGATAATTTTTCGTCTCTCATGCATGATCATGATCATTAAGCTCAAAAGAAAAAGACAAATGAATAAACACAAAATCATTCACAAAGTAGAATTATCAGGGGATAACAAAATTCGATTTGTCGTGATATTGTTTGAATTCTTTAAACGTTTATTCTGTCGCTCCAGTTTTCGCTTTCGCATTTCTTCAAACTTGATAGGGGTGGATAAACATGGATGAAAAAAACTATTTAGTAAATACAACATTATATACTGTACAACATTCAGCATCAGTCGTCACTGTGATTTAATCGTAATTTTCATGAAAGTGTCATTGACATAAACTGTAGTGTTATGCATCAAAATGCATAAATCAATCATTATCAATTAAGATTGTAGATTATTGTATATCAACATTCTTACTTGTATCTTATTAACTTTAGATAATACTGAGTAGCAAAATCTAGTTGATTTATCTTACTTGCATCAGGTAATGGTGTTATGATTCCACATCCAAATTACCTGACCAGTATTACGTAATACAATGTAATGGAAAATTGTTTGTTTTTATTACTGTAAAATGGTTTGACAACCATCTATCTACATTTAATTATCAATCTATTATTCACAGGTAAATTTAAAACAACTGATTAGTGTGATTCATTTGATTCACTTTAGCAGAATACTGCTAGCATACTGATTTCAGTTTCGAGAGGTGTATTGTGCAGCATTGATTGCTGACCACATTAACAAATCAGTAAAAAAACATCAAATATCAGTGAGTAATGGACAGTAATTTTCATCGAATATGTGAATTTACGATGTGAATTTAATCGTTTACCTAAATTTACTATCCCGTTGATGAAATATGAAAAAGTGGCTATAAAAACACGAAGTATCAACTATATTCAACTCACCGAGCATACATCATAAAAAGACGGACATTCTAATAGATCTTCACTGTATTCATCGATAGGTATTAGAATAGTACCACCTTCTCTAGGGCATGTATACCAATTACCGTAAAAATATACTTGAAGTCCAAATCTTAGTGTGCAATTAAACTTGAATTCGAAAACAAATGAATATTATTTGATAATTACTTCGATACCACCAATTTATTAATATCAGTGTATAACCGTTGAACAAAATACTAATATGAAGAAACGTCACAAATTGATTAGATTGTTAAGAATGAAATGTTTCATTATTAAGTGATATTTTACACGAAACAGCACATTAAAATGAGTTTATCCTGGCAATCCAACTTCTGTCTTTAATAGTAATTTAACACGAAACATTACACATTGGGAAAGTGGGAATAGTTAATGACATACAAGTTCAAATAACTGCAATGTTCCAAGATTCAATGATGACAGATCGTTTACCGATTGAAGACATGAAATTACTACATACAATTCTATATTGAGATTTCTATCAAAGAAATTGGAAACTGTTGTACTGAATATCCTTCCTAATAATGGTATCAGAGGGCTTTACAGTGCTTTTTTCTCGACTTATTACCTATTATTTACTCCAATAAGAGTGAGAATAGTGAAACGTTAACATCCATAAATTGGGATGTTATTAAAGGCTATTGTCATTAGAGTTAGACGATAGTTGACCTTGTGAGAAATGATTATTGACCTTTCCCACAACAAACAGTCTAGTTTTGTTTTCACTTTGACTTGCCTAGTTGTGATCAAGTTTAAAGTGCAACAGAATATAATGCTTTATTAAAGAACCACTTTCGTCTTCATGGCCTAAAAGATGACTTAATCAACCACACCTTTAAAGTGTTCGAAATCACGATCAGCTGTGAATGAGTTCCAAGAAGATTAATTTTCACGATTTCTCGTCAAGTACATTACAACCGATTATTATTAGGATCGATTGTTTCAACGGTTGTGTGTACTTTCATCATCCTACTCGACTCGTTCTCATCAATGAAGTTTATTATGAAAGAACAGAGTACAGAAAGATTTCAACAGATGTATTTAGATACTTATGTCAGAAGTGTAGCAGGAAAACGTAATTTTATGATTCATGCAGACAGGTCAGAAATTATCTTTCTTAAGATTACGCAATACGAAAGCAAGATTCAGTTGGTTAAGAGATTATAATGAGTAGAGTTCAGAATCGACAAAATGTTGAAAAGTGGGGTTACCAGGACGGTTACCGACTCTTGATCTATTTTCGCATCCACAAATCTATATTAAACTTTTAATCCAATGGAGTTCGTTAAAGCGTAACACAATTGAAGTTGGTTGTCTATTGATGATGATGATGATAATGATGATGATGATGATGATGATGATGATAATGATGATGATGATGTCTCTTTAAATTCATTATTGTCTAGCCCCTTCTTGCTAATCTTCAATGTTATGAACTATTCAAATATGGCCATAAGTAGTATATCCAACCTTTTAATTGAGCAAGTTTATTGATTGTAGATTGTAAATACGTTGATTAGAAAGCACGAATAACTAATTTATCGGGAAGGGATCCCTGAACTGAACGTTTCGTTTTTAGCTTAGTGAGTTATTACCGAACTTCTGAGATCAACGCTCTTAGTCTGTAAACCCTACCTTACTTTTATATTTCTGATTATTTTAAATATTGAGTGCGAATATACATATGTAGGATTAAACTGAGATTACTCTGAAACAACCGGCATCAGAAGTATAGGTTCTGGTCCCCGAGAAACGCGTTTTGAAATTGAAACAATGTGATTTCTTTCCATAATGTTGCTGACCATAAACCATGTCTGAAAATTAGGAAACGAACAAATATTTAGCTTTCATTCAATGCAAATTCTCAGTAAACCTTTTTGGTGGAAAGGCTCACTATCTATTTAAGATAAATCAAATAACACTTTACAAGATACACATTGTCACATTAAGGTTAATTACGTCTCTAATACCAAGATGAACGAAAAGTTTCAGAATAATTAATAACTTGTACTCGACTGATGTTTCGTCCAGTTAAGACTAATATGTCATTCAATATTTTAATTCTAGTTAACACGTGTAAATGACTTCCATATATTGTTGTTCATGAATGCACTCACCTATTTTAATCAAATTTCTATCATCGCTAATCATCGTGTTCTATATTGCTTAGAAACAGGATATTTGTCATAGACCATATGAACCCCAGTTCTCACTGTTCTGTGCACAAAGTTGCTGTTGGTTGTTTAAAATGATTTATAAGCAAACAAATGAAGTTACATAACATAATTATCAGTCCTATATTTAGTTAATGACGCGATTAGTGAACTAGATAAATTATGACATGTCCTACTGGATGATTCAACAGATTATATTTATGTATCATAGAAACCAAGATTGTGGCAAATGTTGATTGTGGATGTGAATATGTAGGAATTGAAACAAATGTTATTTTGAAATAAATTGACAACGTACGTTTAAACTTTCGATTATCAGTATCTCCACAATGGGAATTCATCGATGTTTGATGTATTCTACCAACTGTCTGATAAAAGATGTGATAGAACAATGATAATATTTGAATAATGTGTATTCAAATTTTCGCCATTAGATATAATATACGCAATTCTACAAATTAGTTCGACTGTTCTCTTAAGAATAATGCGTATAATGTGGACTGAAACCAGTGAAATAAAACTTGAATTTAATCAAATACCAGGTCAAACCTGACAGACCTAGAGTAAGGCAATCTTTTGATTTGGATGAAGTTTAATTTACTCTCGGATATATGAGTATCACATAACTCAAAATACAACGATAGTATGGATGTCTCATTTTCATGAAAATGTTGGATACTTTATAGGTTCTACTGAACAGTGATAGTGAAATACATCCGGATTAGGGAACTGGAAAATAATCGAAATTAAGTATTTTTATGAATATGTTAGTGCTTAGGCATCTTCACATGGTTTAATCTAAATTTGTACATACAAATGCTTGAAAGCAGTTCAGCTGTACTCAGTAGTGCATAAACATCATTATTCATTAGGAAATGTACATACCGACATGTAAGGACAGTGATCAGCAAGTCTGTCCATTCCACCCATCATATGTTGATCCAAAGTTGATATGTTAGCCAAGTTATTAAAATGTGTATGCTCTGGATTTAAATAATAATTGTGCTTTATCAAATTGCAATATCCGTATGCATTTGTGTGAGGAATACACCGAACATAAGAGGTTTTACCAAGTACATTCTCACACCAAGTTGATGTTTGTTTTCCTCTTTAATTAAACGAATAAAGAATGTTAAAGCAAACAAGTAGGTAATGATAACACGGAATATTTGTTTAACAAACTTATAAGGCTATAATTGATTGTATGCACCTTTTACCCTATTACCCTGGCAAACTGATAGTGAATTATCCTGATACCTTTATGATAAAATTAATGATAATAACTGGTCAAAATAAAGGTGGAGACTAGCGAGGTCTTAGTCAAAATGCTATTTAACTAAACCAAACTAAATGTGAAGTCATAAGAATAAGGTTACTTTGAATAGTCAATTGAACTGGTTAACATCACTTCCAGAATTATTCTATTTAAGATATCCAGGAAGATGGTGACGTATAAATGTAAACAAGTTTATGATACATTTTATGTATTAGCTTTATTTGTATAGTTTACTTTCTTGTTAGCTAGTGCCAATCTGTTATATTGGACGACTAAATAAGGGTAGCGAACTCTCACAACTGTGTTTTAGAACACTATTTCAATTATTTTAACAGTGGATAGTGTGAACATTTCATTTCTATCACTGTTACGTTCCTATTAACCTATCCTGCGGTATAGTATATTCACTGTTAGTATATTGTCTCATATTATGAACAATAGTTTATCAGTTGTGTACAAGTTACCCCTATCCACTGCCACTATCTCGTTTGTTTCGTGTTAACGTTAAGTTCTTAATTGGTTTGCTGTGTGGTCTGACTTTATGTATATATGTAGAAATGCGTGAAACATAATATGATTCTGTCTGGCTAGTTCGTCAATCTTGTGTCCTCTTATTTCGGATTGGGACCGAATGGACATTGGGTAGATATACAGTGACTGACTGGGCACCCATTGGCGTTGTTATCGGAACCACACGGGTACAAGACCATATCCATAAACTAGTCGCCTACATCAATCAATATCAGACTAATTATTTTTTACGCCATAACACCAACATGTTAGTATTTCATCACGTATTACAACTGAAACCAAATGCATCAATGTTCACACAATAGATTGTAACTAATTGTTGTCAAATGTTAGAAGTTTTCTCCAATTAAACATTTCACTGAAGCATGGATTCGTGACATGTGTTTTCTAACATTAATTTATTGAATACTGTCATTTTCTCACATTTCGTATGTTACAAATTTAACGTAATCACTGTTTGCAATTTTTCATTGCATCATCATAGCAATTGATAATAACGTCTATTTGTTGTTAATTTTCATGTAACTATTTGGAATTCATTAGTGATATCGTGGAGAGTTAGAATAATCCATAGATATAATATACCTCATAAGTTGATGAAGTAAAAATAACATCGAACTGAACGTATCTCAAAACAAGTAGAAACAACTATAAAAACACTACAAAAACAGTGTAACACATAAGTTTCAATATTGATTTTTACTCCCGTTTTTGTCGTTCAATAAAGCGACCACAACTTTCACGTATAAATTGACATCCTTGATTATGACCCCATTTCCATGATTCGGCCATTGCAACATTTACATTATACCATCTAAAATATGACAATTCAACAAAAATCATTAACGTTATAACAAAACAACCTTTCTGATAATATGCAGTATTCACTGACTAGAATCCACATGTAAACTCTCCCTCCCCCCACCTGTAACCATTAGTCAGGGCTCATCTTATTTATAATACACGCATAATACTCGTTATGAATTTGTAGTAGAAGTTGATGAGGTGAGTAAGCGAGACTAGTTTAATCTGTTACCTCAGTTTTGTGATGATAATAAGAAATGAAATTAATCATACGATTCAATAAAACATGAGTGTTTGAATAAGCATATCTTGCTGACAATTCTCATTTCGACAAAACGAGCATCCTAGACACCCTGTGATATCTACAATTCAGAATTTGCTATATTATTCAACGTTCTTTTTTCCCATGTGATTTTAAAAATCAAAATGAACACTCTATCAGGGCATTGAACATCTGTTATATTATTAAGTCATTCTACCAGTGAATGTATGAATTAAAGTTTTTTGAATTCTTATTGTATTTGAATGACTTTGCCATCATGTAGAATTACAAGATCCCTTTAGACAGCATCTAATGTAATAGGAATGGTGTTTCAAGACAGTACAATATAATAGTTGAACGACGAATGACATGAAAGATGACACTTTATAAATAGTCAGGCGAAATAGGTGATACTTCTATACTTACGTATTGAAATGTATGTAGGTATATTGTTTTTAAACCTTACCCAGTATCTTTGAAGAAGTTGAGGGTTAAACCAGAAACAGAGGCCATGATATCGTGGCTTCCAGACATTATTTCACTCTAAAGATTTAAATCACAGTCATAAAACAAATGCATATATTTAAAATAATAATTACATGTTGATATTGCTAAATCAAATTGGCGCTTACGATAGACAGGCGTCGTTCAAAATGTGTAAGTTCAGTTCCCTGGCCACCATCCACCTCTAGATCTACAGCATCAAGATTATTGCATCCAAAATGTTTTCTTGCAAACGACTATCCAAAAGAAAAAACCAGATAACGAGATTTTCTCGATTCATCAATGGATTACAAATAGACACTAACATACCATACCTTTCAGGTTAATATTAGTCAGCATAAAAATTCATCGTCTCATGTTGAAGAAGAAGAAATTGCACAACCTGTATGCATTAGTGACTGGAATGTTGCATTGTATTGCAGTGTTGTATGAGAGTGATACAGTGGTGTTAAATGAGTTGACTGGTAAGATAATGTAGGTGCTACTGAATCTCACTGTCTCTATTCACTTAAAAAGAGGTTTACAAACAGTAATCACAACACGTGGTTGCTCAGTGATAACTAAAAAAATGAAATGTTTTCTTTGGAATAACACCATTGAGTGCAAGCATTGGACTTAGTTTGTATACATAGACACAACAAAAAATATTCCGACAAACTAGGTTTTCACTTGACTTTCAAAATCCAGATAAACTGGCATTTAAGTTAAAATAAACCATTTCTAAAAATTGTCTGTATTTTGCTTTCAATTTGAAGATTAGTAATTAGTTACGTTCACTTTGATCAACCACACATTTCATACCATCAGTTGTCTTCGCTTTTAATACGTCGATGAAACAACTCAGCACAGTGAAGTGACCCCATAATTTCACAGATATATGAGAACACAAAATAGTTTGTTCCATTACTTGTTACAATAGGATGACTTACTAAGACACTGGGCAATGTTAAGCCGATTCGCTTATTGTACTTGAAATTTGAGGCTGTTTGCCATGCTCTCCATACGTATTTTATTGTATTTCTGTAATAATAGTAATAATAGTGTATATTCTGGAATAAAATTTACAATGAATTAACTGATAGTATAATTTCTCATCTGTTTTTCAGAAATTTCAATTATTTATTAACTGACGTAATGAATACTCATAGAAGAATTAGTAGTTTCAGATCGGATTCTCGACATGATAAGGCTGACCATTGTAAATATGATGTGTCAAATAATCACAAGATGAATTATAACTCGGAAAAATGTTTTACAATTTTCCGAACAGACAGTAGCGAGTGACCATATCCAGTAGTTAATTCTACTCACGTAATAATACATAAAATGTACATAAAACGTGTTATGAATTAATTTAATATAATACTAATTACGCTTCTGTAAGTAACACAAAACATCGAATTGTATTAGAAATATGACCTACTGTTCAGCTTCTAATCCTTCATTTACATGTTTTTCCAATTCAGGTTGATAAGTTTGTGGATTACGTCTTGTTCTAGGATGACCATCTTCATCACGTAGGTACGGTAGCATTGAATACATAAAACCCTATTCGATGAAGTAGGACATTTGCAAGTACCATAATCAATTTTATTTATTTTACAGTGGCAGTTATGCATGCTCATTAATAATAGACAAACATCATAACTAATATAAATAAATCAAATTTGAAGCAAACAAATGGCGAAAATAATTCATAGTTAACACTTCGAGAGGAAGACAACACTTAATGGTGAAGTTATTTTAAATTGTGAATATAGTCACTCGAGCTTTCAAATATTTTCACTTATATTTTCAACCACAAAATATTCTTCACAGTATAGTACCAACGATAACAAATTAGAAAGAACTCAAATACGATCTCATGTATCTGTAAGGACTTCACATGATGTTGCCATGTATATGAGATGATATTAAGATATACGTTTGTAGATGTGAACAAAAATTATAAGAAAGTAGATTCGAAATAAAGTGAGGATGATCATTATGGATTTACCCTTGTAGTGCCATCTTGCTACGCATAGCTTTACATTATTGTAAGTTTGTTTACTGCTGGAGAATTCATGCAAAGAAGTTAGAGTTCACAGATTGGTTTAAGTGTTTGTACTAATTCGCAAAATTGTATTTGAATTATAATCACTGTGATAAGTCTTCAACTCCACCTGTAGCTCTTCTAGGGTTGCTGCCAGTCCCAAGCCCGGCTAAAAGAGGAGGGTTGGGCATAGGGCTAGCATTCCTATCCTGGAAAACACAAGCTTACTACAAAAACGCTAACTAGATTAAACAAACTAAACCACTTAAACTCTGCCCTGGGAGTGGAATGCATGATAATTACGCCTCATGGCGAAAGCCGAGATTCTTCGGAAGTCAAGAGACCGATGCCACTTATAACAACCAGAGAAAACTTTTTATAGGTACAGGGAATATTCGACCAATTTTTGAGAGTTGGAACATCAATCAGACAGCTGCAGAAACGAAGAGATACAACTTGACAGTGCTCGGAATCAGCGAAGCCCATTGAACTCTAGCTGGACAGAAAACATTGGCTTCGGGAGAGATGCCACTATACTCCGGCTACAAGGAGGAAAATGCTCTTCACACCCGAGGAGTTGCTCTGATGCTATCTAAAGAAGCAGGTAATGCATTTGCAGGATGGGAACCACATGGACTCAGGATCATCAAAGCATCTTTCAAAATAATGAAGAAGGGGATTGTGATGAATATTATCCAGTGTTATGCACCCACCAACGACGGCATCAACAAGGATAAAGATCATTTTTATAATAGGCTGCAGTCAATTATAGAGAAATGTCCAGGAAAGAATCTGATAATCTTGATGAGGACCCTAAACGCCAAAGTCGGAATGGACAACACTGAGTACGAAAGTTTTAATGAGACAACAGAGATTGGGTGAAAGAAATAAGAATGGTGAATGATTTGCAAACCTATATGCTTTCAACAAAATGGTCATAGGTAGTATAATATTCGCCCACAAACGCATACACAAGGCTACACAAGACCCTAAGAAAAATATTAGTAAGAAGGAACAAGAAGACAGGAATCAACAACAGCCGAACGAGAGCAGAGAAAATCAAGATACAAACTGAATACACAGAAGCAAATAAGCAAGTAGAGAGCAGCATTAGAGCTGACAAACGGAAACACATCGAGGGCCTTGCAACGACAGCGGAAAATGTTGCAAGAGAAGGAAATATGAAACAGCTGTATGACACAACGATGAAACTGGTAGGCAAATAGTAAACCAGAGTGAACGGTTTAGAACAAAGAAGATAATACAATCACTGAGGTTCAAGAACAAAAGAATAGGTGGGTAGAACACCTTGAGAAACTCTTGAATAGGCCAGCTCCACTGAACTCACTAGACATCGAAGCAGCACCTACAGATCCTCCGATAGATGTCACTCCACAAACGATGGAAGAAATCAAGATGGCCATCAGACAAATCAAAAGTAGGAAAGCGGCAGGACCTGACAATATACTAGCTGAAGCACTCAAGTCAGACATAGATGTAACAGCAACAAAGGAGGAACAGAAAGATAGCGATTAATAACAGCCGGACAAGAGCAGAGAAAGCCAAGGCACAGGCCGAATACATCATAGTCAACAAACGAGTGAAGAGGAGCATCAGGTCAGATAAACGGAAATTTGTTAAGGACCTAGCAATGACAGCGGAAAAGCTGCCAGAGAAGGAAACATGAGGCTCTTATACGATACAACGAAGAAACTAGCTGGGAAATTCAATAAGCCAGAACGGCCAATCAAGAACAAGGCTGGCAAACCAATCACTGAAGTGCATGAACAACGGAACAGGTGGGTAGAACACTTCGAAGAACTCTTGAATAGACCAGCCCCACTGAACTCACCAGTCATCGAAGCAGAGGCCACGGATCTCCCTATAAGCACGGACCCACCAACAGTCGAAGAAAACAAAATGGCCATCGGACAGATCAAGAATGGTAAGTCAGCAGGACCAGACAACATACCAGCGGAGGCACTGAAGACATATATAGAAGCAACTTCAAAGATACTCCACATTCTCTTCAGGAAGATTTGGGAGGAAGAACAAGTTCCAGCAGACTGGAAAGAAGAGTACCTCATCAAGATACCAAAGAAAGGTGATCTCAGCAATTGTGAGAACTACAGAGGCATTACTTTACTTTCAGTACCAGGAAACGTCTTCAACAGAGTGTTATTGAACACAATAAAGGACCCAGTCGACGCTCAACTCCGAGATCAACAGGCCGGATTCCGTAAAGACCGATTGTGTACCGACCAAATCGCTACTCTACGGTTCATTGTTGAACAATCGATTGGATGGAATTCACCACTTTACATCAACCTGATCGACTGTGAAAAAGCATTCGACAACGTGGATAGGAGAATATTATGAAGCATTCTACGACATTGTAGCGTACCCGAGAAGATAGTCAACATCATACGGAATTCTTACGATGGACTACATTGTAAAATTGGGAATTGAGGTCAGCTCACAGATTCATTCGAAGTGAAGACCAGTGTCAGACAAGGCTGCTTACTCTCGCCCTTCCTCTTCCTACTGGTCATCGACTGGATCATGAAGACTGCAACATCTGAAGACACTCTCGGAATAAAATGAACAACATCTACGCAACTAGATGACTTGGACTTTGCAGATGACCTAGCTCTTCTATCTCACACACAACATCAAATGCAGATGAAGACGAACAATATAGCAGCAGCCTCGGCAGCAGTAGACCTCAACATACACAATGGGAATAGCAAGATTTTTCGATATAAAACAGCGAACATTAACCCAATTACACTTGACGGAGAAATTCTGGAAGATGTGCAAACCTTTACATATTTGGGCAGCATCATCGACAAACAAGGAGGGTCTGATTCGGATGTGAATGCGCGGATTGGTAAGGCAAGGGCAGCATTTCTACGACTTAAAAACATCTGGAACTCAAACCAACTTTCAGTCAAAATTAAAGTCAAAATTTTCAACACAAATGTAAAGACAGTTCTGTTGTATGGAGCTGAAACTTGGAGAACTACGAAAAGTATCCTACAGAAGATACAAGTATTTATAAACAACTGTCTGTGCAAGATTCTTCGGATTCGTAGGCCAGATACCATCAACAACAACCTTCTGTGGCAGATAACTAACCAACTTCCAGCCGGGGAAGAGATTAGAAAAAGACGCTGGAGGTGGATTGGACACACATTGAGGAAACCATCAAACTGCGTCACAAGACAAGCACTAACTTGGAATCCTAAAGGCCAAAGAAACAGAGGAAGACCCAGGAGCACATTGCTTCGGGAATTGGTAACATACATGAAGAGAATGAACAGCACTTGGCAAGAGCTAGAAAGGAAAGCCCAGGACAGAGTTGGTTGGAGAATGCTGGTGTGTGGTCTATGCTCCACTTGGGGTGACAGGCACTGATTTGATCTTGACTGACGAAATGTATCTTTAATTCATATTATAGACAAGTGTTATAGCTATGTGACCAGTGTTACTGTTTAATGACTGCTTCAATCCTTGATTTGCATTCATTAATGGTCACAATACGTGATCACGAACGACTAACGTCCAGATAAATTCCTGAACGTGTAATCTGAGGCACACTTATGTCAGTTTCCTTTAAGTCTGTTAGTGTAAAAACCACTCAATAACACGGTTACATTGGGCCAATTGTGTAATAAACAATTTTAAAAATCGATACTAGCTAGAATAAATAACGATATAGAATGAATAATACAAGAATCAATAAGATGCATTATTATTATCTGGTTCACTCACAAAACAATGTGCTAATTCATGAATTATTACTTGTTTCACTTTATTTGGATTGTCTTTAAGATAATTCATTGCAGAACAAATTGAAATTGTACCTGAAACAGGTCTTGTTAAAGAACGAAATAAATTAATTACCACAATTTAGCAAAAAGAATAAGTGAGATGATATGTTATGTGAACTGAAAGATTTTACAATACAAGTTGGCACGATGAGTAGAATGAATGTAAAGTGTTGCATGACAAAGACAGGTTAATTTACATTTCAATTTAAACAGATATCAGCCTATACAATGCCAAATACAGTTTCACATAAGTGCTAATCGGAACATAGTTAGTTTGCTTTCACTCAATTGGTAGAATTGATGTGATGTTTACATAAGTTGATAAATGTTTTTGTTACAAATGGACGAAGAATCTGAAATTACAAACTATCCAGTCTACTTTTCTTGCGATTAGGACCTCTACTGTTAAGTTACACCTGGTTAAGCGTTCAGTAACTATAGTAATTATATTGTTCAAATAATAAATTTATCACAGACTCGTTAGCGATTGTCACATGCGTTTTCATTCCCAAATGATTGTCACCTTATTATTATTCTATTATCCTAAACCTTGTGTACAACTCCCTTAATTTAGCCTTTATTGTATTTTCTGTTACTAAGTGGATCAATATATGGAGACATTTTGTTCAATGACGTCGTCTTAAGTCTCATTCGATGGTGTTGTTCTTTATACCAATACCTCTGGGTAAGGCTTTGATCACTCAGGCATCATGCCAATCATTCAACGTTTTCAATTCTATCAGTTGGAGTCATATCACAAGTCCCATTCGATCACTTGACGTCAGCAACTTTCAAGTCATTTCAGTTTCATTGTATGCAAAATCTAATCACATGATTCAAACTTATGTGAGAAATCAACAGTTGAATTAATCATCGAATATGGTTCTGTGGCTTACTAAGTCAAATGGTTCATCTTCAAAACAAACAGTGGGTTTATGTGTTACCAATATACCGTCTAGTGGTGCATATATTTTCCAATCAGTGACACATAAGTATATACAGTAATATATAGGATCTTGTAAATGGTTATTAGAGTTAGCAGTAGATGATTACAGTTTCACGTTTAACTAACATCAAATAGAAAATTTATGAAAATTTATTGTGATTACTTTGATTGCATTTCTCAAACAAGAAGTATTTTATCACTTACCTATCAGTATCTGGATCTTGCTGACATATACCAGCTTCAGCTAGAGCTGTGTTTGGACACCTTGTCAAATTTAAACCTACGAAAAGAACAAAATCAGCATCAGCTGGTTTTGTTATTTCGATTTTGTACATGTCATTTTCTGACAAACGACAATCCTATAAATTGAATAAAGTAAGATTAATTGTTATAAGTGTAGCGTATTTTTGAGAATATTGCATTCTGTCAATAATCATCATATCAAATGATGTTTATGATTTGTGATTGAGTTACTTTACGAGAGTAAAAATGCATATTTATTTTATAGTAGAACGTGAGTGGTGTTAGCTCTTAACCAGTTTCAAGAAAACTTAAACAAGGCCGTTTGAATCCTGTGAAATGCATCTCTAACGTCAAGTTATAAATGACAAAATTCTCAATATTTACAATAAACGAAGTTGTCATTGTATACTTAAAATGCAAAATGCATAGTGATTGGTGATAATAATTCTGTACACAATATTAATGATAACGATCTATTCATTTAGATCAGATAACTCGCCTTAAGATACTTCTTTGGGATTTGAAATCCATTGCACATTTTAGCTGCTTTACAGAAGCGTTGACAATAATGAGATCGGGGCGACGTCGTCGATTGAATTCTAGAATCACAGTCTCTAATACATTTTAAAAGAAATTAGACGATAGAAAGTAATTGATGCATGCTTATCGCTGATAATTTAGACATTGAAAAATTAAAAGGCAAATGTTTTCCATGGGACATGTTTATTCATAGATGATCCGGACTACTATCAATTAGATAAATTATATTAAAGGCGTGTGTTCTAGAGATAACAGTTAACAAAGTGTTTCTATAGTGTGAATAAAAATATTCATTTTATCAAACCTCATTTAGTTATTATTTCAGATTTGTTCTATTGGAAACTATTGAAATGGATATATTTACACATTTTCGAAAGATATTTGTTGCTATATATTTATGAAATCATCTTTGAAATGTGCGGATCTCATCTAATATGATTCTCATTGCCTAACAGATGTTGTCATCTAGAGAAATTGAGAACTGTTAAGTGACAGAATACCTCGAGAAGGTATATGATAAACGACAAATCTTTTTTGACAGCCCATGACAATTACCATATTTTTCACATAAAGTATTGGACTCTTCCGATAGACAGGATTTATAAAGGTGTTTTTCACGAAAGTATGTGCTAAAACGGTTTATTTATATTTCGATGGTTAATCACAGTCTAAGTAGGGCACAGATTGTGCCTTACCTTATCATCAATTTATGTAATTTCGTCTTAAATGAATTTCCAGAATTCATTATCTTTTTCAACTCAAGGTTTTATAGTGTGATAACTTACTGAAAAATAAATCATAATCAAATAGGTGTGGTTGGATGAAGATGTTGATCGATGCGGTAGCCTTTATAATGTATTGAGTAACATATAGACCGATTAAATACAATGAAGCAGGTGGCCACGTTGATCACCACACTATTCTTGGAAGTATATCAGGCTTTGTAGATGGTTGATGAAATACCAGTACGTATTCGCAAACAGATTCCCATGTGACGTATGCAAGATATCAACGCAAGTGAGAGTAATCTACATAACAATCATCTCTATATCTAATTATAAAACAGCTTATGAAGGTAGGAGAAAAAGTAGTCTTCAAGTAGTTGATTATACATGCATTAAAATTAATACTTGTATTCTGTAGGATATACAATAGAATAATCCTGAGGTTGGGCGTCAATTATTAGGTAAATTAAGCATGTTTGTTGATTAGTCAGTGCACCATGATTTCCTGAGTTAGTTGATGCGAGTTCAATTTATGTCTAGTTATAAACTAATTAGGCTGTAATAGGGAAGTGTCACAAGACACTGGCAGACAGATTTAATAACTATTCTACACGGAGTATAAATACTTGTTCCTTGTCTTCCCACAAACTTTGACTTTCGTGCCACTTATAATGCCCTTCTTTCTATTCTTTCTTTTTGAATGCATTTCACAATATTTCACCTTTCTAACTGACAATTATGGTAACTACATACAGTATTTGGAAGTTTTGTGCGAAAAGCAGAATATCGATGACAATAAAATTACCTTTTTTTTCTAGTATGGAATGACTGGACAAGTATACACACCAAATTAATGACAAAATTTAAGGCAATTAGACATGTGTTATGAGGTTATCTTAAGAACGATATTCTCTGAATAAAGATTTTATAGAAATAGTCTAAACGGAATTTCAATGTTTACATACTTGTCGACAGTGTGAAAAGTCGCCATATTCCAGCTGAAAGTACATTACAACTTTTAGCATTACATAAAAGGTAATTATTGTCTAGAACAAATATAGATCTATTTGTTCAGCACCTTCTCATACAATTATATCGACTACAGGATTTCAGTAGCATTTAACAACTTTTGCTTAGTTTAGTAATGTTCCCAGACTAACAAGTAAATTTACATTAAACAGTTTGTTTGTTTCATCAACGTAAGGAAAATAACAATAAACTCGTTCTAAGTCTACCCCATAAAGAAAATGTAAACATTTTTCATTTGTAGTTTACTTCTAAATGAAAACTGGTAGAAAAAACAAGTCAGTTGTTTCCAGAACTAAATCCGTGTTGATTTCTGATAAGCGTTTGGCTATTTAAGATAACACGCTGATTACATTAGAGATGACTGTAATTATGTTTATGAAATAACAAATTAAAACTGTAAAAATTACTGTCATTAAATGAATTTCAAGTGACTGACCGTTCCATTAATATCTGTTGCTTAGATTGAATTTTTGGATGCATTATCTTTGTCCAGAATTCGACAGCTTCTATCAACATTTTCTGTAATTGACAAAACACAATGTTACAATTATCAAACAAAACATGAATACTCTATTGTGTCTTAACAGACGCAAGTTATGCGGCAGATCTCAGTTCTAGTGACACTTTCATTGTTCTAAATGAATAAAAACAATAATAATTTTATGAGGTGCATTGTTTACAGCACACGAATATTCCATTATTTCAATGTATTTTGCTTTCGTTATTAAGGACAACAGACAACAACGAGAAGGATGGTGAAATCCATTTATTGTGAAACGCTCATAAAGTTCTTAATGTGTCATCTTGTAAGCTATTCAGTAGCTATTCAAACAACTCTGTGGATAACAAGATTTCTAACTATCACTCTGTATTCTCTAGAAATAATATTGTACCACAAAATGATACCACCCCTGATAACATACTTTTCTACATCATATTAGAATCATTAAGTAAATGTTTCAATTCAAATTTTTATCACTATCAATAATATGCCCTAATATATATTTCAAATGTTATAGCTCATTGTTTGTATCAACCAGATGATGTCTTATGATAAAGTCCCATTATGTGTCCATACAAATTCAGATTGTCTTATGATACATATACTTCATTGTAATTGTATCGTTAATCATAAGACTAGTATATGCCATACAAGTCACTACTTGTTTGTCTGCGAGGGTGTTTATTTGTTGTTGTATCTTCAGATCACATTATCCTTAAACTACTTTTGCATTACCTTGACATTCACATGACATTGATTCTTTCCATTCACATTTCCTAAGTTTATTCATAATTAATGACAATATATTCTTGGTCTGACTGAGTGCTTGATTGCGGTTCAATTAGGAGTTCATTCAGTACAATCCTAGAACTTCTAAAACAGTGTATTCACTGAGTTATTTCATGACTGCTATTCCAAATACGCAAGTTCCAGAATACTATACGTCTACAATTTGTAGTTTACACATTTATGATGCTATGAAATTGTAGTTGATAACTTAGAATAGACATAAGTCACTGGTGTTAGCCAGTAAATATGAAAATTAGATGATATTACAAGCAAATGCATTTGCTTCACCAACCTTAAATTTATGGAACAAAGTGTACAATCTAATTTCTTCACTCATAACCACTTGGATACGAAATTTATCACCGACAATAAATTCAATTCCGTGTCCAATATTACGTTTATCAGATTTCGTGCCACTCTAAAGAATAATAGGTACTATTGTTGAATAAAGTGTAAACTTACTGAAAGATATTTTATTTTGAAACATTCCGCTAATTTTTCATTAAGAACCAACAGATACAAGAAAATGAGAAGTAAATTCATTACTTCAAATAAGCCAACTTGGAACCGACAATAGTAATCTGATGAATGCAGTGTGTCTAATGATCAGTTTAAATAGTCTTTACTTATAAGGTAGATAGTGTAATACGACCATTTTAATTAATGTGTAGGTTGGTATTTAGATGTTTAACTACATCATAATCATGTGTTAATATGCAGTTAATTAAGACATAGATGAAGAATATGCAATACTCTACAAGACGTAATAAATTCTTATGAGAAATAGATAAATAACAACAACAACAACAAATATAATTCACGGTGCATTCCATAGTTCTGAAAATATTTTGATTAAGTTCATTTTATAAACCGACTTCTTTCTGGTACTGTTTAATGAAATTCTGAAGTTAAAAAAACCTAGAGACTTTAAGGTTATTCATCTATATTGCTTTTTGTATGGTCACAGATACGATAATTAGATATACAGAAATCAATCAGGTAAGACAACAATAAAAGACAGAGAATTATTAGATAGTCGTTTCGTTCCGGCAAGCAACTCTTCAGGTCAGTGTATCCATAACCCTACCAAATGATTGACGAAAATGCTTTCAATTTTTGCAACAAAATTTTAACTGATTTATTACCCCCCACATCTCTCTCCACCCTCCAATTTGAACTATTTTCATATAAACCAAATATAAACAATGTTTTATCTATAATTTAGAACGATTTCCAAAATCAGAATTAGTACGAGTTTGGCCTAGTAAAAAAAATTTAATGGATAAATCGGAAACTGCTTGCTTCATTAATTCTCACATTATGCACACGTTCAATTTGAAGTAATTGGTAATCTAAATAAAAAAACTGCCAGTTTATTCAGAAATGTTATTCTTGAGGACAGTTGGTGATCATTTCCTCAGTAATACTACACTCCTCATGAGTTTAAATTATACGAAATTTGAAACATTCTTGATTCCCCCCCCCCAAGCGTTCTAAATCACTCTGTTAAAATTAGAAATTATCAGGGCGTTCTTCTACTTATTCTAAACTACTTGGATTTACAGAAGTTTCAGTTAATGTTGAATTAGTTTAAAAGATGTTATTTTTAAACTAATTACTTCGGTGAATGAAAAAATCTTGAGCTTATACATAACTATTATTTGTAACAACAAACTGATGTGAATTGAAAAGTATTGCGACCTAGTGTAATCAATGTATAAAAAAGGCTTTAGTGTGAGTAAATACAACACTACGATTTGGTAGAAGTCAATCAAAATATTTAATAATAGAATTGATATAAAAACGTTTGGATAGATGCCAACTATGGCGTGTTTTGTAGTTACACTTACTAATTAAATTGTACGTATAAACTAACATAGAAGAGTAAACAATATTTTTTGTAGGTCAAGACAAATAGTATTTGTGAGTTTTTATATTACGAATTGATCTGAATCAGACAACGATTGATTACCTGGAAGCACTGGACATCTGTTTCGTCCCAGTATTGGGCTCTTCAGTAGTGCGAATCCACGACCCTATCAGGGATCGAACTAAGCACCCTAAGGCTCCGAGGCGAACGCTTTACCACCTGACCACGGAGTTGGCCTGTAACAAGTGATATTTCTGATTCACTCAATTCGCAATAAGTTTGGTGACCTCATCCATACTAGGACGAAACAGCTGTTCAGTGCTTCCAGGTGATCAATCGTTGTCGGATTCAGATCAATTCGTGATATCTAAATTGACAGTGAAATATCTCCACAAACTCCCCATGTGTAACGAATAGTATTTCTAAAATTTAGTTAATGAACTATTCTGGACATATTTTGTTTGCACAAAATTGAAATATTGAAGTATAACAAAAATTAAGAGTTGTTAAAAGGATACGTAGCTGTTATGTTGGACGACTAAAGAAGAGTAACAAACTTTTAGAACTGTGTTTTAGCAGGTAATTCAATTATTTTAGTTATGAATAGGGAAGACATCAATACGTCCCTTTTACCCTATACTCCGGTTTAATATATTTACTGTGTGTGGTCTCTTATTTATGAACTAGAGTTACTTAGTTGTATACACGTTGCTTCCATTCACTGCCACTATCTCCTTTGTTTTGTATTAATGTTAAATTTCTAATTAGTTGTCGGTGTGGTCTGCTTTAGCGCAAATATAAGGAATGTCTGAAATATAATTGGATTCTGTCTGAAGATTAGCTTAGTTGTCTTATCTTCTTCATTCCGTCTAGCAATCACTAGACAGGCAAGTGTACACATACTAATTGATCACACTCTCTCTAGGCATCATAACAGCCATTTTTCTGAATTAATAACAGTAGCTCATCAGTTTTGTGAGAATTTAAAATGACTTTAGTTATTTTCAATCTAATATCTTAGTTTGATGAACCTAACTGCACTCGATGATGACACTTTACACAAAAACAGTCAATAGACAATCTAGTTGTTATTATGATCGGTAGAACTCAGCACTCTTGACGATATGTAGAATATTTCAATATATTTGATTTAATGGCTAGTTCACTTCACTTTGACGCAGAAGATAACAGATGACTAACCGAAATTTTGTCGAATGTTGACTGCTGACTGGCCGATTCTAAGCCACCCAACATTTGCTACAATATGGCATTGATACTCAGTTGTTTGAAATAGCTTTAGTTATTAGTCAATGTAAACTTTTCAAAACGAGATCGGTCCCGCACTCTTTGTTTAATAGAAAAGGGTCACAGACTACAAAACTGGTTGTCATAGAATTCAGTCCTATACAGAGTATAAGTTAACGCATGATTCCAGGCGTTACTTATTGACCACTTCCAAAGTGTGGGGTGTTATGTAGGGTGATTCAAAAAGAGTAACTAACTTTCTGCACTATTTTTCAGAAGACTGTTTCATTTATTTCGAGTATGTGTAAATCAGTTGTTTTGCCTCTATGATTGTCATGTTTACAATACCCTATCCTTCCATTAGACTCATGATTTATTGTCACATCATTTGTTACTCAAGAACTATGATCAATTAATCGTGTACCTGTTTCCTCAGTCCTTAGTCATCGTTCATCCCGTTTTGTATGAATTTCATTCACCCTATTGGTGTGTTGTGTGACCAGGTTTTGTGTATATATAAATGAGTGTTTGAAATACAATACGACTCTGACTCTGATTTCTGTCTGGTTGGCTCATTCATCTTACGTTCTTCATTCCGGCTTGTGAACTGGTAGTCACGGAGCAGACGTATACGGCACTGATTAGTAGTTGTCAAGGTCACACAATATATTTGCCATACGTTGTAGTTGGCTCGAATATATTTAAATATAACATGTGCCAAATAGAAGACTGTTTTAATATTACTCCATTGAAGATAGGAGTTCTTGATTGTAAACTTGCATTATTTAGTAAAACATTAAACGACATCCAACTTCAAAATATACAACAAAATTAGAATGACACTTTATACTACTTACTAGTAGAACATATATAAGAGAATAATATTGTTTTCAATTTGATCTTTATCAGACTTCACTTTAATGTTCAGTAAAATGCATATTCAATAATGAGTAATGTTTAACCAATCAACGTATTCTGCGAATTACTTATGACAATGAGGTAGATGGTTACATAACTGTTGATCATATTCAATGGAAAGTATGAAGTGATTCTAAGAGGACAGGCGTAGTAGTAATGATGATAAAAATAATAAAACGACCCGAATAAAAATTGCATTACAGGAAAGAGGTTAAAACCTGAGAGAATAAGATGGTTAGGCTAAGCCTCCCCAAACTTGATTGTGTAATAAGAAGTCTGTGAATAAAGGTCCCAGTCATATAGGTGGTGGAACAATTTACGAACGAGGTGAGTAAAAAGTAGTAATAAATAAAATAAAATAAGCAAAAAGCCAAAGATTAGCTGAGTCCGTGTAGATATTTGCTAAGTCATATTAGGCCAGTAGAGAAATAGGGGTGTTACAAATTTCTACTGAACACATACACTAGGGCTGTTTGGTCGAATTTCATTAGTTTCTACTACGAGTAACTAGTGAATGTTGACCTCACTAGGAAACCTGGACGGCATATTGATTTAAATGAATTTATTTGCTCTCCTACGCGATGTCTATTTACCAACTGTGATAAGCTGACTAAGCTGCTTATATTCGTTGTTTGTCCCCTACGGAATGAAGCTGGGAGATGTACATTAATTCATTGGGTGGATTGCCTAGTTGCGCGCTCTATATAACTTTCCCCACAAGAGTAGCTAAATTCTTGAATGCACATGAAGAGGCAAATATAAAATGCCTATCCTTCGTTTAAGTGAATATAGCTGGTTGATCAGAAAATGACAAGCGAAATTTTCCAGAGTAGAAAATCCTTTCGTCCGGCCTTGTTATTCTATCTTATAAAACTTCCCAAGCTACATCTCCATCGATTTGTAATTTTGGGTTTAACATTGATCACATTTGGATATAAATATTATTGCAAATCAAAGTAAAGCTTAATGAAAGTCTAACTGTGATGGTATTATTTGCTTATATATGTTATTCTTATTTTCATAATTTCGGTTTTTAATAATTATTAGTAGGCGGTAAATTTTGTATTCCGCGAATGGTAACAAAATGTGATGAGAACTTTACTTCGTATTTCACAAGTTGATCTTCATTTGTTACTGACTATTGGTATCGGAAGACTTCAAATTGTCAGCAATAATTTAAAATCGACTAGTAAATTGTGATCAAATAGCTCTCATTGTATTTCTCGTCTTTTCAAATGCAACTAACAATACTCGTTTATAACTCTACCTACTAATAAGTAGTATAAAGTAACATTCAAAATTGGGTTTATTTTATAGTTATACACCTTCAGCCAATAAACCGATTACTTACAGTAAAGTCATTCTTACTGCACGTACTCGAAATCGGGATAATAAATGAGCTGACACATTAGTTCACATATTATGTTCAGTCATAACAGATGATCACATTGAGATAGTATCCTATAGTGACGAATATCCATGTAAATACGATAGCAAAATATCGATGACATCAGTTTATTTTTCATTATGTGGATTAATTTATCATTTAGTATTATTAATTTGAGTGTGCTACTTGCATACACAAATTAGCCAGTAAAACAACAATAAAATCACAAATAAATCTCACCCTGTAGTTATTTGGAACGTTCTTAATCATAACCAACTCATTGTATCCAGAATTGTTTGTTATCTCCTCATTAACTCACTGTGTGTGTGTAGGTTATGCATTTTACAAGTTGTGAATTTTATTGTGGTCCATGTTTAAAGGTCTAACTTTCATGTAAATTTGTTACGGACAACAGAAGTCGATTGGAACGAGGTAATTAGTCAAAACTGCACTGTAATACTCAATGTTTGTCAATTAGATGAACACTGACGCAACTGGAAACCCTAGAAACAACACTCTCAGATAAGATTGAAAACGTTGAAGATAACCCCACACTTCATTTTATTTTATCTATACTACACAGTTTTTTGCATTGAATATAGAAAATAGCTTGTTTGAAAGTTGCATAAATACATTTTTCAAGCTGAACACCCCACTGAAATATTTCTTTAATTAGTCAACTATATCGGATTGCAAAATGCTTTTACTGATGTAGTTAGAACATTCTGACTCACTTCAAGTTATACCCATCCTTACAAATGGGTCTTAAATTATTCAAGAATGACTTTCTACGAAGCAGCTGACGACTATGAAATGTGGTACTACGTGAATGAAGACTAAATCCTATTAAGTAAAACGGGATTACATATTTTCCAAATCCTATGTAGATTAGGATTTCGAAATAATCCTCAATCACAATATTAGAAGCTATAAAATTCACCCAGTTAATCCCTGTTTTTCCGAGACTATTGTCAGCACAGATTTTATATATATATAAGTATATTTATATACATATATAAATATATATTTCCATAATATATCTAAATCATTGTTTGATCCTAAACTTGCTTAGTTATCTACAAGTAGTATGCCTGGAAATTCAATTTTTAAAACTAACGTTAATTGGAAGGCTGAGTGTGTTCCATAGTCGGCCTTCAATTTTGTATATTTAGATTAACATTGACTCGTTTCATCTATAATTCATTTGTAGTTCATCTGGATATTTCAAGTACATTCAAGTACATTTCTATGAGCACAACAATCGAAACCATCATAGTCATCGGAATACTTCACAGATACCTTTGAATGTAATTTGAGATTTAATCATCCGTATGTAGAATCAACAGTTTCTTAGCTTAAGTGCTATCACGATTAAATATCTTCACATGAACGTCTTGCTTACTAACTTGTTATTCCCTTCACTACTTAGTATTTAGAAGTAGCATATTAGTTTATTAATTTAAATAGTTAAAATGAGTATTTTAATTGAAAAATTTAAGCCTAGTAACATGAGTACATGTACTTAGCTAATATATTGTAGGACAATACAATCCTTAATTCTTATTACAATTGGGATGAAATCATAACAAATGATGAATTCAAGCATAACAGTAGACGGATAAAATTATTTTACATAACTTCTTACCTAACTATAACTAAATTCATAAACGCAAAAAATGGCTTTGTAGTGCATTCAATCTCGAAGGTGCACATTCGAGAATATGTACATTTAGTTTCATAATAGCACCCACTAATGTTTGCTGATAGTAATAAAGAGACAGAGAATTCTATGGAAGTTAGATGCAGAATAATAATTGAGCAAACCAGCAGTTGCGTAATATGATTATATAAAATTTGAAACTTACATGTAATGTATTTACAAACAGAAGTGGAAAAGAAATGAAAGTAAGTTCATTCAGAGTTAAAGGTCAATAAAGGAGGGAAGGGACAATTTGTTTTAAGAAATAGAGTTTAAGACCATGGTAGTATTAGATGTTGAATTAGTTCCATTTTTAATATTCAGTATTGTTTTGGCAAATGTTTAGTGAAGCACTCAGTAGTGATGAATTATCCAAAGCTCATCGTCTTTGATGGGTTTCCATTAACCTAGTGGGCGTGGAGTTTGTCTTTGTCGAATGATCAGTGTTCACAAAGTGCTCAATAATGAAGTTTCTTATGATTACATTCCCTCCTACATTCAACAATGTCAGAAAGTGTTCTGGAATCCTCTTAAATAGAACACAAATAGATCTGCCTGTGCACTGATCTACACAAGAGGAGGTCAACCTACAAAAATAGGTAGTACTGGTCTTAAGCTAAAAGTCATCTTTTTGAGCTATTGTTTAACGTACATTGATTATTGAATGTTATTCTTAAAGTTGCTTAGAAAACACACTAATGAGACTGAGAAATCAAGTTTCATTGTTGTCTCATTTTAGTTTTGAATGTCAGTTTATCATGTTACCCAATCATTGTTTTCCTCAAATGTTAGTCGCTGTCTAACTTCTATAGCATTGTGACGAACAATCTTTCTTTGAACAACTACATTCCCTGATATCCAGTAAGGACAGAATGTTTGTTCTCTTCTTGTTAGTTTGCTTTAATGATTTATTGGTTTCCGCAAAGCTTTATTATTATTATCACTATTATTGGTGACAAACAAAACGCATGTTTTCTCGAATATTCAGCTACGAAACTGAATTCGCTGTGACATATTCCAGTTTTCATGACTAAATGAATAAATGTAGATTAAGTTACGTACCTTCAGTCAATCAGCGAATCAATCAATGCTTCTTGTTCATCCTGTAGCATAGAACACCAATCAGCATTCTTCAACCAACTCTGTTTTGGGTGTCATTGCAGTACTTTCTAAGTTCTATTCATTCTTTTCTTGTCTGCTTAAAATTCCCGGTGAAATGTGTTCTTTGGTCTTTCGCACTTTTTTGACCTTCAGGATTCTGGTTTAGGGCTTATCATGTGACACAGTTTGGTGATTTTCACAATGTTTATCCAATCCACCTCCAGCTTGTTTTCATAATTTCCTTCTCAGCTGGAAGTTGGTTTGTCCTATGCCACAGAGGGTTCTTGCTATTGGTGTCCAGCTAGCAACTCAGAAGTATCTTGCATGAACAACTATTTATAAATACCCGTATTTTTTGAATGATGCTTTTCGTAGTTCGCCAAGTTCAGCTGCACACAACAGAACTGTGTTGACGTTTGTATTGAAAATTCTGACCTTTCTGTTGACAGATAGCTGATTTGAGTTCCAGATGTTATTCAGTTGTAGAAATGCTGTTCTTGATTTAGCAGTACGTGCCTTCACATCTACGTCAGATTCGCCTTGTTTATACCTCTTTCAGAGCTTCACTTTCAAGTGTAATTTGGTTAGTGCTAGTTGTTTTGTATCTAATGTTCTTACTTCTTCGTTGTTGCATGTCGAGGTTTACTGCTGCAAAGGCAGCTGCTACACTAGTCGTCTTCACCCACACCAATTGTTGAGTGTGGGATAGAAGGGCAAGGTCACTAACGAAGTCCGAGTCATCTAGTTGCATCCAAATTGTCTACTGTATTCTATGCTTCACTTGTAATGCTGAGGTTTTTGTAATCCAGTCAACCACGAGAAGAAATGGGAAGGAAGAGAGTAATCAGCCATGTCTGACACCAGTCTTCATTTGGAATGAATCTGTGGGCTACCCTCCATTCACAATTTTACTGTGTAGTCCGTCGAAAGAATTATTTATGATGTTGACTATCTTCTCGAGCACACAATGGTGTCGAAGAAGGCTCCCTAATGTTTTCTTGTCCACACTGTCAAATGCTTCCTCTTAGTCATGGAAGTCATTGTAAAGTGGTGAATTCCATTCAGTTGATTGTTCAGTATTTTATTTTCCATAGTGAACTATTTTTAAGTTTGCCTAAATCTATTTCTTCCAAAAAACTCGGAATAATAACTACAATACGAAACAACAGCGTTACTGATAGAAAACTGCTGTAGCAAGTATGTAGTTACCTTATTCAAGTTCATTAATTAATAATAATTTAGTCACAATTAGTGAGTTAAATTAGGGCCTAAAGCATAGACGATACGAAAATGCACAAATAATTTATGTAAAATGATCTCCAGAGAAGATTAATTATTTATCATAACTCGTCCGCTTTAACAAACCCTTGATAATGATTAATTATTTGAAGACACTTAAGAAAATGAAGATGGATATGTTAATTACCAAACTTGAATTTGAATAACCTAGGGATGAAAATATTTTCAACAAGGTATAAATATCATTTACTAAATGCATAAACCAACCGAGAACTTTCACCATCAGTTATCTGATTTAATTAGAATGTATGATGATGAATATGGATGGTTGAAATCTTGGATAGTAATATGGAAAATTTTAAGCTTTGCATTATATATTCCACTACTGACATGTCTATCTAAAGATAATCAAACTGTTCGATGGGATTTAGTGGACATTTAAGACAGTTGTTCTAAACAGAAACCAACACTGATTTCACTTTAACAATGATGCTTGAAACTAATGATAATATTATAGAATCTAGGTCATATTAATGTCTAAACGTAATCTCAAATTTTCTATCTAAGATTTCTTATGTGGACCAATTATTGCTATTCTATTCAATCAGTTAATAAGTTGAAAGCGATCCATCAATAAGTAAACCATCAGTTTCTCATTGTGAGATCTCATTAAATTATTATTTGAAATAAGAACCTAGAAATAATCTTCAAATTTTTTCTAATGAAACTCATTAGTATGATTAAACGTACAACATGCAATCATTGTAAACTTCATTGAATTAGTCTAACTAACTGAAATTGTTAATTCACTTAGATAAGATGAGGTTATTCATATCTAATAAAGTGATCTATGGTGATGTAGAGTGTTGATTTGTTTATTATGTAAATATTTTCTTTCTTCTCTCGTTCATCTTTTATTAATTGATTTAATCAGAACTCATATAAGCCATTTAGAGAAGATTAACCAAATCAATTTCATTGTACACAATAATCCATCTAGTAACAGAAGTATTTTATTTCAACTGGATATTTGACATTTTTGACACATTTGATTATTATATCAAATAGATTCTTAGATTGAGCATTATGATGATGTATACTGTTATCAAAATATTTAATTTAATTACATGGATATTATGGATCATAATACAGCCAGTCTGCAACTTCAACTTGGTAGAAGAAGCAGTGATATTATGTAACGAGAGAAAAGTTAGTTAGTCCACATTCAATAGTTTTCAATTCAATGCATCTTATGCATCTACATAATCACTAATTGATGTGCATCCGTTTTGTGAAGCCCATGAAGTAGGAGTAACTTTGCATTAGCCTCTTCTTCATTAAGGCCAAATGTTAAACCCATACTTCACCAGAAAGAAAGAGGTTGGTTCAAAATGCATAGTTGTGATAATCCTTAAGATCAATTAATGCTTAATTCATGTCTAACCGACTTTCCTTCTTTTTCCATCTTCTTTAGTTATCTGAGACATACCGAAGTTAAGTGTAGTTTCAAATGTAATGAAGCTAATCACTACAAAAATCTATGAATAATATTAATCTTTTTAAACAAGGGAGGTGTTGATGAATTCATTTGGCTCCCCGCCCCTCTCACATACATCTTAAATACGATTATTTGATAATTAACTGTACATTGATTTATTATACTCTCATCATATTCAATTAGTTCTGTGTGAGCGATGTTAATTTAAGTGTAAAGATAACTTCACATATACATCCTATAACAAGTAACTGGCATTAAATCGAGATGGTTTGTAGAGAACTGTTTAATAGATTTAATACGTCACAGATTGATGTTGACAGAGTGCCATTGAAAACTACAGTTGATATGGATAATCCTTTAAGACCATTGTTAGCTTATGTGTATTTGACATATGGGTGAAATCTAGGTAGAGGTTCAGTAGATGAGGTGTGTCTTTACCAGTATGTATATTGACGACAACTTAATCATTTTTAATAAATTCGGGGATGTGGACAGTTTACTAAATAAACTAAACATTAAAACATAATATTACTTTATTATTTGAAGTGAAGATGAACAACCGTTTTTCTTTCCTAGAGAGATTAATCATTCGGAGAGAGGATAGTTCGATTAAATGTTCTTCCTACAAAAAACCTACATGGACTACGCAATACCTAAACTTCCATAGTTATTTTCAGGTACAATATAAAAGAGACTTAATCAATCAATCAATGCCTGTTACTCCAAGTGGAGCATAGACCGCCCACCAGCATTCTCCAGCCAACTCTGTCCTGGGCTTTCCGTTCTAGCTCTTCCCAAGTGCTGTTCATTCTCTTCATGTCTGTTTCCAATTCCCGACGCAATGTGTTCTTGGGCCTTCCTCTGTTTCTGTGGCCTTTAGGATTCCAAGTCAGTGCTTGTCTTGTGACACAATTTGATGGTTTCCTCAGTGTGTGTCCAATCCATCTCCAGCGTCTTTTCCTAATTTCTTCCTCAACTGGAAGTTGATTAGTTCTCTGCCACAACAGGTTGTTGTTGATGGTATCTGGCCAACAGATCCGAAGAATCCTACGCAGGCAGTTGTTTATAAATACTTGTAACTTCTGTAGGGTACTTTTTGTAGTTCTCCAAGTTTCAGCTCCATACAACAGGACTGTCTTCACATTTGTGTTGAAAATTTTGACTTTTATATTGACTGACAGTTGGTTTGAGTTCCAGATGTTTTTCAGCTGTAAAAATGCTGCCCGTGCCTTACCAATCCGCGCCTTCACATCCGAATCAGACCCTCCGTGTTTGTCGATGATGCTGTCCAAATATGTAAGGGTTTCAACGTCTTCCAGAATTTCTCCGTCAAGTGTAATTGGGTTAGAGTTTGTTGTTTTGTATCGGAGGATCTTGCTTTTCCCTTTGTGTATGTTGAGGCCTACTGCTGCTGAGGCTGCTGCTATATTGTTGGTCTTCTTCTGCATTTGATGATGTGTGTGAGAAAGAAGAGCTAGGTCATCTGCAAAGTCCAAGTCATCTAGTTTCGTCGATGTTGTCCATTGTATTCCGAGAGTGCCTTCAGATGTTGCAGTCTTCATGATCCAGTCGATGACCAGTAGGAAGAGGAAGGGCGAGAGTAAGCAGCCTTGTCTAACACCGGTCTTCACTTCGAATGAATCTGTGAGCTGACCTCCATGCACGATTTTACAATGTAGTCCGTCGTAAGAATTTCGTATGATGTTGACTATCTTCTCGGGTACGCCGTAATGTCGTAGAAGGCTCCATAATATTCTCCTATCCACGCTGTCGAATGCCTTTTCATAGTCGATGAAGTTGATGTAAAGTGGTGAATTCCATTCAATTGATTGTTCAACAATGAACCGTAGAGTGGCGATTTGATCGGTACATGATCGATCTTTACGGAATCCAGCCTGTTGATCTCGGAGTTGGCCGTCGACTGGGCCCTTTAATCTGTTCAATAACACTCTGTTGAAGACCTTTCCTGGTACTGAAAGTAGAGTAATGCCTCTGTAGTTCTCACAATTGCTGAGATCGCCTTTCTTTGGTATCTTGATGAGGTACCCTTCTTTCCAGTCTGCTGGAACTTGTTCTTCCTCCCAAATCTTCCTGAAGAGAATGTGGAGTATCTTTGAAGTTGCTTCTATATCTGTCTTCAGTGCCTCTGCTGGTATGTTGTCTGGTCCTGCTGACTTGCCACTCTTGAGCTGTCTGATGGCCATTTTGATTTCTTCGACTGTTGGTGGGTCTGTGCTTATAGGGAGATCCGTGGCTGCTGCTTCGATGACTGGTGGGTTCAGTGGGGCTGGTCTATTCAAGAGTTCTTGGAAGTGCTCTACCCACCTGTTCCGTTGTTCATGCACTTCAGTGATTGGTTTGCCAGCCTTGTTCTTGATTGGCCGTTCTGGCTTGTTGAATTTCCCAGCTAACTTCTTCGTTGTATCATATAAGAACCTCATATTTCCTTCTCTTGCAGCTTTTTCCGCTGTCATTGCTAGATCCTCAACAAACTTCCGTTTATCCAACCTGATGCTCCTCTTCACTTGCTTGTTGACTTCGGTGTATTCGGCCTGTGCCTTGGCTTTCTCTGCTCTTGTCCGACTGTTATTGATCGCTGTCTTTCTGTTCCTCCTTTCTTGGATCTTGTCCAGAGTTCTAACAGAAATCCACTCTTTTTGGTGTTGTTTCTTGAGACCCAAAACCTCCTGACATGTTGAGGTTATTGTTCCCTTAATCTCTTTCCAGTTGTCTTCCATATTAGTTCCACCTTTTTCTAGTAGATTATGAAATGCCTGAAACTTGTTGCTGAGAATTAATTTGAATTCGTTGCGTTTGTTAGTATCACGGAGAAGGGCTGTATTAAACTTGTGTAATACTGCTGCTCCAGTTGTCCAGTGCTTCCTCAGCTTCAGTTTCATTTTAGTTACCACCAAATGGTGATCTGAAGCTATGTCGGCTCCTCTCCTTGCTCTTACGTCTTCCATGGTCCTTCTAAACCTCTTATTGATGCAGATGTGGTCGATTTGGTTCTCCGTGATGTGGTCCGGTGAAATCCATGTAATTTTCTGTATACGTTTGTGAGAGAAAATGGTGCCACCTATAATCATTTTGTTGAAGGCACATAAGTTCACGAACCTCTCACCGTTATCATTCCTTTCTCCCACTCCATGTTGTCCCATGATGTCTTCATACCCGGTGTTATCCACTCCGACCTTGGCGTTGAAGTCGCCCATTAGAATAGTCAGGTCCTTGGCTGAACATTTCTCGATGATTGACTGCAGCCTCGCATAGAACTGGTCTTTGTCGTCTTCGTGGCTGTCGTTGGTGGGTGCGTAGCACTGGATGACATTCATTGCGATCCCTTCCTTCTTCGTCTTGAAGGATGCTGTGATGATCCTAGGTCCATGAGGTTCCCATCTTATAAGAGACTTCCATGCATCTTGGGATAACACCAATGCTACTCCTTGTGTGTGTGGGGCGTTTTCTTCTTCGTGGCCGGAGTATAAAAGCACATTTCCCGAGGATAACCGTTGCTGTCCAGCTTGCACCCAATGCGTTTCGCTTATTTCAAGTATCTTCAGGTTGTATCTTTTCATTTCTTCAGCTATTTGCATGGTCCTCCCTGTTTCCCACAGCGTGCGGACATTCCACGTACCTATACTAATGGTTGCTCTGGTTGTCAGAAGAGACATCGGCCTCGTGGCTTCCGAAGAAACTCGGCTTTCACCATGAGGCGTCATAACATACCTTCCAACTCCCAGGGCAGAGTGAAAATGGTTATAAAGGTTTTTACTGGTTAGCGTTTTTTTAGCACATTTGCTGTTTTACGGGATGGGGTTGCTAGCCCCATGCCCAACCCTCCTCCTTTATCCGGGCTTGGGACCGGCAGCAACCCTAGGGGCTACAGGCGGAGTTATTTAATAGGATCAAGCGTATTTGTACAAACGACACTATTGAATTAAACAAAAATTTGCTAATAGAAACACTGATGTTGAATGGATGCCCAAAACGTTTACAAATCATTGGAAAGGTAGTAGTAATAGTATATCGAAACTCACTATATTTCTACTGCCTAAGAAGCCCACCTATATCATATTACCATTTAGAGGTGATTCAAACAGCCACATGTTTAAACCAAAGTTTAAATTTATCATTAACAGAATAGCATGTTCTGTTAAATTCATTTTAATTATAAAGTTTAAGATTGTGATTATTAGCGATCCCAAACAGCATTTTAATGATCGCATCACATCCCAATGAGCTTATCAATTCACGTATGTATTTGTGGATATACATGCATAGGGAGGTCTAATCGTGATTTGCATGTAAGGGTAGTTGATCACATACATAAATGGCTTCCGAGACAAATGACCTCTAATGACAGAATAGGAGCACAGGATAAGCAATCATCGTCGCGTATTGCTAAACATTTACTTGAGATAGACTTTGAATTTGACATTCATTAAGCATTGTGGTGTTGTACAATAGCTGCTCTGGGCATATACTAAAGTTTATTGATGCCTTAGCTACATCGAATTTCAATGCCTCCTCACTTTGCTTATTTAAAAACAATTTATACCTACACTAAACCTACCCTGGGAATATTGATATTACCTGTTTTCTTTCTTATCTTCTGATTGTCTAGTTGATCTTCAATTTCCGTATACAAGTGTCTTAACAAGTTTATGTATGATCCGATTGTTCACAACGTATTGTACGAGTATATCACGTTAGCTCTGATAAACTTCATCTTTTGATCGCATTGTCAAAGGGATTGTTTTAAATCACATCAATGAAATAAACATTCTTTGATTAACAAAACTTGTTTACTTCATGAATAATAAAATAAAAACATTGTACTTTGGTAATCTGTTCAACTCAATCAATAACTTTATCCGGATAAACGATTAAGCATTTCATATTAAAGTTCAGTTTTACAATGCTGTAAATAAATGCTTAGATGGATAATATTAAAAAAATCAAACATTGTGAAATGAAATATACTCAACATTATTACTTACTAATGTATTTAGACAAAGACACATTTTAGTATTGACAATTATCTTTGTGTTACTGTTTTGCTTTTGCATTATATGCTGTAGATAGTTTAGATTAATTGTTATTTTATTCGAAAAGTTACTTAGTAAGTTAAAAATGAACATCGCAACGGATCTATTCCTTCCTAGTACTTGGTATCGTATTGTCTTTAGAATTCAATATTAAGATACTTTAAAAGCACTCTTTCTTTAGTAGAATCGTCTGCAGTAATTATTTCGATCAGTAAATGTAGCAACAGCTATGGAAGGTGGCTTCCTTCCTAAGACAAAAATAGTAAACTAATTGAAACATGTCTCCTGGGTTATATTCACCATATTTTAGCGTCCATTGCTAATCATTACTTTAGAGTGATAAATACTGCCAATCTTGGTTACTTACGTACTTAGAGATTATTATGTAATTGTAACTGTTGCAAATTAACATGTGGGACATTAATACATGTGTTAAGACTATTGAGGTTACGGATACTATAGTCTACTCTTTTCTATTAATACTCAACATATTTATATAATAATCAAGTAACGGCTTTGTAATTTTGTGACCTACAATCCAGGTTGGAAGTCGCAATATTTAGACCAGTTGCATAAATTTATTCAGAGCATAGCATGTATATATAACCAACGCTATTTTCTTTGTTTAGGTTATGGCAGTATGTCAAATGATACATGACCTTCTGTCGAGTGTTACTCATCGTAAACATTCACATTTTGTAAAAGTGATTCATGTTTAGACGTGCTGTACTTACATCCTTATGTGATAGCATACTTTGTGATGGATAAAGCACTGAAGATTCATTACTACATGCACCTAAAGGTTATCCTGATTGGTAAATGTTTGACGGAATACGACATAAATATCCGCTGAACATCGTGTGTGATTGCGTTCCCATCAAGCATGGGATGACTGAAGTTAAAGAAATGAAATTTGGAACCCGTTCTGAACCACTGCTTTTGCCTGAATCTGTAATCTGTCAAGAGTAACGAACTAATGATTTTATAGCTATGTGACCAGCAAGTAAGCAATCACCTTCAAAATTCATCACTACCCTTAAATTGTTGCATTACGACATATATATATATATATATATATGTTTTTTTTTCACGAGTCATCATCTGCTAGTTAATACATCATATTCCTTTTATTACTGTCCTTTACGACATACAGGCCTGTTGACACCAAACCTCTATCTACTTGTGAAAAAGGATGAAACAATGAATAGCAATCCACTCTGTAAATCTCGATACATTTACGCTAGCATACGTACGAGGGTGCTAAAATAGGTTACTAAACCATGAAGCCATCTCTTATTGGTAAGAAGTACATTAACTGGTTGAAATTTGGAAAAACTGTTGCTAAAGCGTTACACATACCATATTTCTTCCTTTAGATATTCAGTTTCATTAGTATCTATTACTTCTAACTCCCTGAATTCCATTCGTTTGAATCATATTCTTGTGCAAACTAGTATAAAAATGTTACCGTTTTACAAAACCTTATTAGCGTTACACATGTAATAGGTATTCATTAATATGCTCGTAATACATATCATGACAACATTATTTCAGTTGATTGCAAAAAGTGTCGCTTCGCTTAATTTACTTTGACCGCGGGGATGGGGTGCCTACATTCTTGTTAAGTGCTTCTTTTGTGTTGCCAGACGAACGTCTGTGAAATAATTCTGGTTCGGAATCTGGTCACTTTCTATCACATAGTGAGCTAATACTTACCTTCTGTCATTATGCCGTCGACAGGACTAATTCTACGTTGGATTGTTACTGTCTGCTAAACTTCCTGTGTCCATGTTCTTCGTTTTATCCTACTAATTTTAGTGAGTACAAAAATTAACGTATAATGAACTGTGGTGGTCAAATTGAGAAACAATCTTCTAATTCAAGTCGTATTGTTTTTTTCAAGTAAACTATGAAGATTTCTTTAATGTACTCATAATAACTGTTAATACAATATTCATTCTTATTTTCATGACTGATTATATGAACGTAATACTTAAGTGTTTTCTATAGTTCTATGGTCTCTATGTTTGATTATATTTATCGTTTCATAGACTATTTTTCTAAGAATCATGTATATTAAATCTTGCTGTGACAGTATGCTCAAGCATCAAAACCTTCATGTAATATAAAATCGACCTTGTTTTTGTCACATGTATAACATATATACTACAAAAATTAAAACGTATCTGAAGTTTTAATGTCTCTACCTAATCTTTGTATGATAATTTAATATGATACATGACAATCTACTAAAATATAAATCTAATTTCACTAAAGAATTTTCATTAAAGCAATGTATTAATGATACATGTAAATGGATTAAATCTCTACTATTTAGTCAATTGAAACGATTTTATAAGGTATAATCACAGAACAGATTACTCTATTTGCCAAAAGAAATAGAACATAGAAATTATAACCAAATTGTGGAATACATATTGTGTTTTCAACCACAATTTTCACACTATATTAGACATGTGTTAAAAGATCCACCCATAGAAATTGGTGTTAAGGGACAATAATACGTTCAAACTAAAGATGTCAATATTTATCACAATACTAGAGTTTAAATCCAGAAAACAGAGACCAGGCCTGAAGCCAACATGGTTTTTTAACATATAGATATACATTTCTAGCATATACATCATTGTTAGGTGTCTGATAATCAATGAAGTATGCTATTTTTAATACTATAATTGTCAAACTATTTCCCCACCCCAACCTCTCCATGGTTATTACAAGATAAATTTAGTCCTTTCTTTTATACTAGAACAATTAGTGGTTGATATCACTTAAATGAGATTACACACAGCTCTCAGAATTTGCTAAAATATCAATTAGCCTAAATGCTAAAACCGGTGAGCCATCCCTAAAGACCTCTGGAATTAATCCATCTTGACTAACTATTCTTCCTCTCATCTCACTAGCCACGGCGTTTTCAAATTTAGCCAGAGTCAGGAAGGTCTATATTGGCTCTCTGTTTAATCAATTTGGATATAGTGAGTGGATGCAAAGCAGCTGGAGGCCAGCTGAAACTGATCTTTGAGATGCTTTTTCCATAGTTCCAAACGTCTAGGTTGATAGCAGATAGAAGTGTCATCTTTTACTGAATTTGTCTAGTTAACACGTTTCTTTTAATAGTCTCAACAGCACAACTACCGATATCGCCAATTATTACATCAGCTACTTAATTTAATTCAAGTTACTTATCAACAAAACTTCAAGTATAACATCTAACTTCGTGGCGATTTTCACTATTTGCCAGTTTTTCACTCTCCAGACGTCTGGATTCCAAGAGTCCAACTGCCAAAATAGCTGAGTTCGAAAGCATGTTAACACTGGGGATCGTCTTCCCCTTAGACGATTCTGGGGTCTCATTGCTTCGTACGATACCAAAGACTGTGGTGATTACAGGGAGTAAAATAAGTAAATTTCTCCAACAAATATCAAATCCCACACTCGACATTTCGTTTATAATATGTTAGAAGCAACGATTTTTTTAAAAGTTTACTCAGTTGGTGCACAATATATCATATACCAGTAACAACATATGACACTGCTGGTACAGCTGTCACCATACATTTTGGCTTATATGAGCTCTTCCTGAAGTCTTTTGAGTTAATGAACACTTTACAAGCCTATAACAGGCTTATAGAAATAGCAGTTCGTGGTCTACACTTAATGTATGTTTTTACTGATGACTTTCTGGTAACAAGCAAAACAAGCAAAGCACACAAGTAACATCCTAGACAGTTTTCCAACGAATCACAGAATACGGTATAATCATCAACCAAACAGTGTGAGTTTAGTCAACAATCATTTCAAATCTTGGGTTAGATGTTGGTAGAAAAAAAATTATACCAGTGTTTTGACTAGTCAGATTTATAAAAGAATATCCGCTGCCAGATTCATTTACTAATCCCAGAATATATTTTGTACTCATAAATTCTTTATAATCGCTTCATTCTACAGTGTGTAGAGTTTTCACATCCGCTAATTGATTTATTAAAGGAAGGTGATGTTTCAGCTTCAGCTAATTATTGCCATACAAACATTGGAAACAATTGGTTCACTTAAAAATACTTTAAATTCTGAAGCTCTATCGTTGCACAGAATCATCAATGCTCACTTTAGCACCATGCCTGCTGCCCTAGGCGTTGCATTAGGAGCAGTTTTGAAACAAAAAGTTAATGAAAGATGAGAACCACTAGCACTCTTCTCCAAAAGGTTAAATACCACACATACACCATATATCACTTTAGCAGATAGTTGATAGCTTCACATTTTTAAGTTAAACACTTCCTATATTTGATCGAAGGCTCACAGCTTACAGATTATTTCCCGCTTACAAAAGCATTGACAGCCAGTCACTATAGTTATACCCCAAGAGAGAGACGACATTTAAAATATATTCTGCAATTCACAAAAAAATTACAGTACATATTAGAAAAAGCAAACGAAGCTGAAAATGCGTTATTATACATAACCTTAAATACTCATCGGGTTATTAGTATTGATTATTAACAGTTGTCTACATTAGAACCAGGTGATAAGGAGTTCATTAAACTAATGAATTCACCATTTAATTCATTAGAACTAATAAAAGTATCTTCTAAGCTGTTACTGTCATATACGATACATCTAAAAGAAAATATAGACCATTTATACAATTAGCCTTTAGACGAACCATTTTTCAAACTATGGATGATCGATCTCGTCCAGCAATAAAAGCTGTGGTCAAGTTAATAAATAAATGTTACATCTGGACCTAACTCAATCAGTATTTTGGATAATGGATACGGTCCTGTGTAGCACGCTAAACAACCGCCACAAATATCTTCTGAACAAGACAATAGATTTAGGCATATTCACTTAGATATTGTGAGCTCCTGTCTCTTTACAAGATATTCTTTCCTTTTCTCATTGATAAGTTGTTGCAATTTTATTGTATTTTCTATTCATCTCTTCATCACAGTGTCCCAAATTTATCGTTAATTGTATTGTTGTTGCTACTATTACCATTATTTTGAAACTACCACTTTGACCTTATTGATTAAGTATCGCCATGGTCACATTTTAACTCACTTAATCTTGTTATATTAAATGGTCTTTTAAGTGTATTGTTACGCAACCTTTCATATTGGTCTAAAGCTAATTTTAATTGTTTAAAGAGCAGATCGACATGTAATTTGCTAATTTTAAGATGAGCAATCACCGTATGAAATAATCTAATTGTAAAAATAATACTTTTGGATTTGAATTGAGATGAATCATGGAGATTGGTACTTTTAGTTGGTTGAATTTGTCCGAGATTGATGGTAGCACGGTAGCACTGAAAACCAGGGAGCACTGGACAGCTGTTTCGTTCTAGTATGTAACTCCTCAGTATTGTCCACCCTAGATTCAATTATAATAATCAGCCCACTAGTGACTAACTTCAGGGTGTTCCTGAACATCTAGTGAGAAATTGACTGGTGGAATTCAGCCTTGTCGGGAGTGAGACATATATCGCCAGTGACAATGGATGATCATCGAGCTACATATCATGAATTGATGGAAGCAAGAATTCTACCATTTGATACTGGCCCGGTGGTGCAAACGGTTTTGCAATCCCCAACCTGAAGCCTGTGAATTAGAATCCGGGGTGCATACTCTTGGATTTGTAAATATAGACCCTGAAAAAGAATTTATTGTAAGAAGTTGTTCACTCCAATATTTTTGACCTTTGATTATTATGCAGGTATATTTAAATTATTAAATAAATTAGAAAAAAAATATAGCAGTATTTTCTTATTTATAAACCATTTTATGTTTATTTGATTGAATATGTTACAGTTTGATGTTGGTATGGTACCATTGAAAGCCAGGGGGCACTGGACAGCTGTTTCGTCCTAGTGTGGAACTCCCAAGCAGTTCGCACCCCAGATTTCGCTCCAGGGGCTTTAGGTTGATGGCGAACGCCGAACCATCTACACCACTGGGTCGGCATTCAATGGTAGAATTCCCAACTCCATCAATTTGTGACATATAGCGCGACGATCATTCATTGTCAATGGTGATAACTGTCTCACTCCCGACAAGTTTGAACTCCACCAGTCACGATTTCTCACTAGAGTTTCAAGAACATCCTGGAGTTAGTCACTAACGAGCTCATTATTATAGTTTAATCAGGATGGTTATTTTATTATCTGTTTATTTATTGTTTTATATATTAAAACAATTAATTGTATGTAGTAAATCACATGAAATTAAATCATAGTGATAATTATTAGCCAGTCATTTATGATCTAATCACATGAGTAGGTATTTTAGGCAAAAAAAACCTAATATAAATTTTCACTGAGAAATCAATAATAATAAAAATTTTCTTCCCCTTTCTTTTTTTTTTACCAGTTTATGTGGGTTTATTTATAAAGGAAAAAAAAATTATATTGTATTGATAATTTATAAATCAAAATGTAATTTAGAAAAAAAATGAAAATAAGGGTATTATTTATTATGAGGTCAATATGAACTCTATTGGCTTTCAACTTGAAAGAAGCAAAAGAAAAAAAAAACTACATTTAGTTTATTATTTCAATTAAAATCCAATGTTATATGCTATGTAAACTAAAAGAGATCAGTAAATGAATGAAAGTTCATAAAGGGGAAATCAGTAAATATACAGGGAATCATGGATTTACTAAAATAACTATGGAAAAGTTACGTCAAATAATTAGACTTAGCAAATTGTTAAGAAATGATTAAAACTATTAACTAGATTAAGAATTCATAATTCAAAAGTAGCAACATTAGTGATATCAATTTCTAGATGGCTAGTGAGAATTAAGAATGATCTGATCGAATGTGATTCAGAAGAAATAAATGTTAAGGAAATTAAGGCTTATGGACAGCAAACCGTTCTGTTCTTAAAAGTACTCTACTTTTAATATCAATTATTATTATTAATTATCTGTAATGTAACCACAGATACTATTTTATCTTGAATTAGATATGAATAATAAAGTCACACTGACACCAATACATACTGTCGAATAAAATCGTTTATATGATAAAATTAGTCAATAATACACGACGTAAATGGAGTATATCTGTCTTCTCTAGATAGCTAACAGTAACAGTTTATAATCCCATAGTAATTAGTAAATAGTTTTTCTAGGCATTATAAATGAGATCAATAGGGTAAAATAAAACACTTATCACCATGGTATATGATAACAAATTCATTCTTCATTATATAATTGGTTACTCAGAAAAGCAAAATAAAATTCTGATTGTTCAACACTAGCATACTATTTACATTAACTAGATCATCGTGTTTGTTGTAATCAATAAGTAGGGCGAAGACTCGTTTAACGACAGATAATAAAAACTGAATGACCTCATCAATTTAAAGGCAGTAAGTTATAGATGCAAAAATAAGGATATGCTCGTATAAAATAGACTGACTACATAATAATAATAATAATAATAATAATAATAATAATAACAATAATAATGATAATAATAATAATAATAACAATAATAATAATAATAATACGATTTGCTAATTAATATTCGTAATCTACTTAGCAGCAACGGTTATCTATTTAAATCCATTACTAAGCACATAAACCAAATGAAGTAAAATCCAAAGTTAGTGACTGTCCATAAGAAGACATAATTTTTAAAACTACCCTTATAAATCACGTTACCAGAGATATTGCATGTGTGGTTAAATTAAGTGTAATATTTTACAATCAACCCTTGATTCTTACCACAACAAAAAACAGACTGACCGGATTAGCCTTCTGTATGTGTATTCATCAAATTAACTGTCCCGATGGAGCCAGTTATTTATGGCACACAATCCGACGGCTCCATCGTCCAATTGCAGAACATCATCTGTCCTAGTTAAGCAAAGGACAAGTTAAACGGAGTGGAAGTTCTATTCTGGCCCAATTGATTGACACAGAACACCGAGTAGACCTTAATATTTTAAAATTATTTACTGGATCCCATGAAACCTATGCAAGTTCGCCTTTTATGTAAGTTGAAACTATTGGCGTCCATATTCACTAATCTGGTCGGTGTATTCAGAAAACCGAGGTTATAAGGGAAACCTGTCCACCGTTCATTCTTTCGTGAATTTTTCACATCATTCAGCGTTGTGTACTTATATCGTCTTAATGGCCGTCCCTTTGTTCTCACGTAACTATTATTAGAATCTTTGACTTAATTCTAAGTTTGCATTCCGCAATTAAAAAGCCCTCTTCTGTGTTGACAAAGTTTTCCATACTTTGGTGTATTTGTAACTGGTCTATCTCTGCTGGGTAACTCATCCACTTTACACCTCCAGACCTAGTATTAATATTCGATTTTTTATCACAGCGTTTTGTCTATTCTCTTACTCCATATTGTATAGTTATTTAGTTTAATCAATTCACATTTATTTAAGTAGTAAAAAAAGTAAAATGATCTTCGTCAATCAAGTGTTTTTTGGTTGTATTTTCCATTCAGATATATTACTTGTGATCACCTTTTTAAATTTCACTATTTTGATTATATTCAGTTCCTCTTTCATTTCACAATATTATTTCACCAACTGTATGCCGTATACATTTTTAATGCTAATTTATATCAAATTTTGTGTTTACATAGACTGTTGTACAGTATCACTGAGTGGCGCTGTGAAATATATTTGCCCTTCGAGTGACAGATAGACAACTCACCTTCAAATATTACATATCAAAATAAGTTATATTAAATGCAACTTGGAAGAAGTCACATTCTTTCTTTATAGAAAAAATGTTGTTTTGGGAAAATATTCGTGCTACTAAACGTATTTTTGAAAGGAGAATATACACAAGGGGTCATATTATTCTCAAATTTGATGGCAAACGATTTCAATTCACAGGTTTCATTTTCATTTATAAAACTTTTTAACTGTTATTAATATTGAGAATACACTTAAGTCAAGCAGTGATAATTCACCATAAAACTTGACTGACATGACCTTCAGCGCACCATAACACAGTGTATATCACTCTCCTAGCTGAGTGACATAACACTATGATTTTAGTGGTAACAGTTTTGAAAATAAGGCAACTACTTACTGATGATAAAATATGTCGATAGTGACATGTTTGGGATTGACTGAAGCTGGAATCGTAGACAACTAGATATAAACTTGGTAATTGGATGAGGTCTGAAATCTCCACATTTAGAACGAAGAAGCCTCTCATTTACATCCACAGATTTGAAACTAAGTAACTGAGGACAAAGATTTGACCCATCTGCGCTATTGAGACGAATTCTACCCCATGTTACCTGACGTCCGTGACTACCTATAGTGATAGTCCGGTAGATTCAGACCAGATACTCGACAATTAACATGAACCAAACTAACAATCAGTAGCTTCATTGACCGACCCCGTTTTCGTTTTACTGTCCTTACGACTTTGCGTATAGAGGCTGGCCAAGCAATACGCGCCACAGTTAACTGTTGGCGAAGACTACTAATCCTATCAACCAAACTGCTATTCTAGTATAGTACTACGAGTCTAGCTTCGGCAATGATTACCTGGCTATCCCTAAACGCGTGGAAAATGTTTCAAAGACATCTATGCTTAAATACTAGTAAATTACGAATGTTTTCTGTATTGATAGGACACGTTTCGAAGGAAATAGAGCGAAGTTTTAGGTAATTTTTTAGTTGGCAGACTAACTGCCTATCCACTTTACATGTCACGGAAGTTATCGAACTTTCTACACTAGTGCTGAGATTTTATCAAACACGGCCCCAACAAGCCTACTGAGACTTCCAATTTAGGTGATTGACGCGCTTCACTCCTAGTCATTAATTCAGGAGTTTACGCAAACCTATTATGAAGCAAACATAAGAATTTAAAGACGGATGCATACCCAAACAAACTGTTTAAGTCCTTACAACTCGATGTACGGTGGGCCAACAAACCTAACGGTAAGATAATACATGTATTTGTATTGTTATATGTGCTAAAGTGTATATTGTTGCATTGTTAGTTGCCTTCAGTTTGTAAACCAGTTAGATTGAAAAAAAATAAATTGGGTTGTTTGTAAGGAATATTTTCGTGTATACTTACTATTATTTAGCACTTATAACGCGTGCTATGACCTAGCGCTAGCTTAGAAAGTAGCTACGAGAGATTAAAGCATTTAAACTTAAAGAAACACTATTAGTTAGTATAAATTCGTCACTTTTCGTGTCAAATACATAGATCTACTTTTTTCTCCACTCGTAAAAATACCGATATAGCTAAAATTATTAATCAACCTAACTTTTGGTAGTTGTAATTATATTTGTTAACTGTACCACTTTAAATAAAAGAAGGATGTAAAGAGGAGATAACTACTTGAATGTTCACAGGTGAACTTTAGAAAACAAAAAAAAATAAAGGAAATAAGCACACAATACACAAAATTGAAACGAAAAATAAGTGTGTTAACACAAACATACATTAAAGATGTCAAAATTCGTAGTAAATCAATAATCATGATTTGGTTCAGAAAAAAAGAACTACACACTCTTATAACTTTTGCACTGTTTAAAATATGTGTATATATAATTAACAATCAAATAAGATTAGCAAGGATGAGCATTTGATGGTGTACTAGTGATTTCGGCATCATTTTTGTTATCTGTTGTAATTGCTGACGTGACATTAGTGGTTGTATTAGCAGCGGTAGTGGTAGTAGTAACAGTACTGACATTTGTACTTGTGGTATTAGCAGTAACAGCATTAGCCTGAGTTAAATTGCCATTTCCGTTGATATTAGAACAGTAATAGGGTGGGGGAGCGTAAGCATTTGCTGGAATTTTCAATATATCCTAGAAGTCAAAAAAGAAACAGATTAACCGAACAGGCTAACAGAAACCACTTGGAATTCGTAAGATGTACTGAAAGATGGACATATTCAAATAAAGCTTTTTTGAAAAAAAAACCAGGGATAAGTTTTAGTAGAGTTCCCTTTTCGGCGAATTCGTTTTCAAGGCTGTGCAATCGCGAATATGCATATTTTTTATAACAATAATTAAGTTTGTGAGTAATAAGTGGGTGGACAGCAACAATAAAAGAAACGTTATTCGCATGAGGAATATGAAAATGTAGTTGAGTATTCACTAAAATATCATTGAGGTTAGGTAAAGATTACTAAATATGAAAATACTTACGTTTAATGCTAAGATGAAATATATTTAAAAATGAAAATAAGACGGTTCTGAATAAAATGTCAATAAAGAGGAAGAGAGAAGTAGTAATGTTTGAAGATATTTTTTGAGTTTAAGACCAAGATAAAAATAGAGGTTGAACCAGTTTTTTAGACACATTATTCTAGTTTCAATAGGTGTATAGCTAAGGCTTCGGTAATTGAAAGCAGATTATAGACTAATGTCCTTGATCATTACATCTACATGGGATTCGGTATTAATCAATGAAGTTAGTGACTATTGTGAGTCATGCAGAAAAGCGCTGGCTACTTGACCGAGATGATCGCGATAATCTTATGAAATAGTTTCAGATATTAAGGGAAATGGATTAAAACCAATCATAGTGGCAAAGATTAATTAATTTTTTAAATTCTCATCTAAATCTCAATTTTCAGTACATGCATACTTTCAATCCCATAAATCAGTTATAAGTAATAAGGATTTCGAAACATGTGTGTTGGACCAAGTTACCATACTAAGTTACGGTGACGGGATCAAATTAATAAGATTGACACCAGAATTCTACGAATTCATTCTTCTTAACCGTATTCTGTTTCCGTTTTTTCATCATAATAGACATGACTACTACTTCTACTATTTTGGTACGCATTTTGTCCAGTTTCACTCGATGTTCTGTGCTGTGGAAACCTAGGACTAAGTATATTCATTGCAGGTCATATGTTGTTAATGTCTTGCTTGAAGAGACATTTGAAGCCATCATGTAGGATACAGGGACATGTATATGCAACTAATGCACTTCAAATAGAATAAAATACAAGTCCTCACATCATTATGGATGTAAATTAGTGTGATCGACTACCACTCGCACTAGTTATAAAGGTTGGTAACACCAACCAGCCACGTGATACGGAAGTTATGAATCATACCCCAAATCATTTGATATGCACCACTATAAACCTAAGGCAACATAAGCTGCTGCAAATTGATGTATCAAGAGCAACAAATGGAATAGAATCGCAAATTTTCTGAGATTTGATTAGCCAGTCTCACTAATTCATAATACAAACTAGACAGCTCATTTATTTCCAAGCTACGCAAACTTTAGTTTAGTACTTTAACGACACAACTTTTTAAGGTTTTGTTCAAACGGTAGGCACGTTCTGTGTTAGCTGGTACAATTTTACTAGGTAAACAATAGGACACTAGTAAAAACCATAACACGGACGATAACACTAGTTACTACCTACCTCATACTTTGGTAGATCGTTAGATGGATCGTATGTAATTGGATCAGGGTGAGCTCTTGTATTAGACTCATTGGTCGAGTCTAAGTTACCAGTCAAATCGTTCCCTCGATTACGTCCAGCACGAAGTAAACTCCAGAAAGTTGAGAAATGGCCCCATTGGTCAGAATACCATTCGTCAAGTACGTTGCCTCTTCGATTTAGCATCAAATATTTATAACAATCCCATACCATACCAAGACAGTAGGCTTTGAAAGCCAACATCATACATGAGATAGATAGTATGATAAAAGCTAAACCTGTAGATTTGATATAAATTGGTCCCGTCTAAAAATAAAAAAATTCTACATTACATTCAATGAAATAATGAAATGGTTGTGATCTAAATATGCAAATTAAACTTTTCTTGAATAAATGAACAGCTACTAAAACAGAAGTACAGAATTCTACAAAAGGCAATAGGAGACGGATTTAAGAAAAAGTCCCATTAAAACAGAAAAATGTTTGCCTAAACCCAAGTATGTGGGATGTCCTTCGCACCTGTGAGATGAGTGCTTTATCCATGCAATTGCGCCTTGGAGAGAAGAAACTTCCATGAAGTATACGCCACATTGGCAACAGGATGTATAAGTCAAAAACTTCTGAAAAAATGAAACAGCCAAAACTATTTTTGAGGAATGCGCTATTACTGATGGGAGTTTGCATAAACTCATTGTGTAATTTTCAGTTTTACAATGGGTCGAACGCCATTTAACGGTTTGTTTGCTTCCTATAATTTTTGAATTCCTTATACTTAATAATCACTTGTTAAAAACACCTTATTTTCGTAATTATTACTATCACCGGTGCATAACGCTTTTCTTTATTATATCTATCAAGTGGAAATTTATCTTTCATTTTCCGGATCTGTAAATTATTTCCACAATAAAGCTACTTTTACTTAGGGTATTTGAAATTTCTGGAAGCTCATGTGACGTAACTTCTTAAATATATAAACACTTTACAAATCCCTAAAAATACAACTGCGCAACTTTAATAAATGATTTTATTGAGAGAATTTTCTTGGCTAAATTGTTTTCAGTGATACAGTGGAATTGTTTTGATACTAGAGAGAAAAGCATAGAACTGTTACAATAAATAAGAAACAACTGGTTTAGTTCGCTACTATGAACCATTCCAATCAATATAATTGGTTTAGAATTCTAAAACACCTAATTGCATATACACTCAGGTACGTGAATCCCTCTAACTCAGATCATAATGTTAGAGTATTAACAGGCAAAACTACATATACATGTTAGAAGTCCACAAATGTTACAACTAGCCGAAGTATTTATGTACTCAAACAAAAATCTTTGCTAAAACATTTAATGCCTACGGTTGTTATTTCTCTAACAACCAATGAACACATGTTCTATCCAATATAAAACAAAGTCTGTCCTATAACAAGTAAACGTTATTTTAGGGCATCCAATGTAAGCGGTTTATAATTGAAACAACAAAACTCTCGTTATAAAATAACGTACTTACTGGTTTTTTTATTGACAACCGAACTGATAAGTAGTCATTAACACAAACTCCAAATGTAAGGGCATCTGTAATATTTGTGATTATATTCATTTGGCAAAGGGTTACTATTTGTAAACTATGAGGAACGTTTTTCAGTGACGAGTATGATGTTTATCCTAGTGGGAATGTTCACTTTTAAATCCAGACTTATTCAATTAGCAGGTGACATTTACAGAAAGTGACTTTTGCTAGTCAGTAATATCAACTTATCTTGTGACAACTAGCTAAGTAATGAGGTTTAAGCATTTTGAAAGTGTGAAATATTAAAAACAAAAGTTCTTAAATTGCACAGATTAACATACTTTTGTGTGGATCATCAGGCGTATTTCTGATGTTGAAGACATGAATCCAAGTATGTGAATCAAGCATATGATAAGATCGAAGACTTGAATAAAGAAGAATGGGAGTAAGTGGGTTGGTTGTCGTGTAATAGCCCCATGAACCATGAAACAACAGAAAGCAAGAGAGAAAGTTGTCACACAGACAGCTATGTATGGACTAAACTGCCTTATTTTAATTTCACGGGATCCACGTTCACGTTTGTGAGTCTCGGACATGAGTTTTGAAGGCAAATGACTAATGTCGATAGGTACACTGTCTTTGTAACCTGGTGGAACATCAAAATTGAGGTTGGCTTCAGTCTCCAAATTGTGGCCGAATAACAATTTATTGTCATTAACATTTCGGACTTCAGGAGAGGAAGGAAATGTTAGTGACTCATGAATATCGGAAACAGCAGGTACAAGGCGAAACAGAGCTGAGAAGACATAGTAACCTAGGATTTAAAGAAAAAAAGCCCAATAAATCTACAACCCACATATTATATAAACAATTTAGTATGTCAATAAATGCTACAATGATTAATCTACGTTTCCCAAACAACCTTGACAAAATGTTCTCAATAACCTAGTTAGTAAATTGGTCTAAATGTAACAACCAGATGTTTTACAGCAGAAAATGGGCCAACATAACTAAAGCAGATGGTCGACCATAACGTAGTGGTGTATTAGCCATTTCTTACTAACTCTAAAGGCCATTTCCTACTTTACCCTTGGCAATGTTGTTGGGCTAGTTTGACTATACAGCTGAAATAAGTTCATAAAGGAAGCATGATTTATGAGTTACATAAGGCGGACGAGATGTAAGGAATGCAAGATATTTGGACGAAGATCAATAAAGCATTTGATTGGTCTCAGCTATACAGGTAACTATACTTTACGATATAGGTTTGCAAAGCAATGTGATTGGATTACCTCAGATTGTGCCGACTCAGATTCTATGATAATAGTGCATTCTCACCTTTGCAAAAGTAAAACTCCGTTAATCTGAACACTTAAATTTTGTTCACCTTTTCCTTTCGTCGTTGTTGCTCATAGCATTACGTTTCTTAATACATATATACCACTGAATACACAGTAGCCACGACTAAAATGTAGTTATATGTTGCTAATCTAAATACGATAATTACGTAGAATGAGATTCTTTAAACGATCAAGTTTTAGAGTTAAAGCTGGAATATTCGGCGACTTTGTTAGGAGTAATAAAAACACTGCATAGATGTTAACAGAAGGATAAAGTAGCATACAAAACAATAGGCCTATTCAGTGCCCCAATAATTTTAAAATTGGATTTCGATATCATTCAGAAAAGCCCCATAGTTTAACTATGAGATAAAAATAATCAAATACTAGCTAAAGTACAGTAGCTTAGGTGGATCTTTTAGTGTGGGTCCCATTTGGCAATAATTTACGGATGAACACCTGTTCCTAGCAAGTACAAACTTTAATAATGACAAGCAATGTGTAACCTGGAGAACTTCAACATCAATACAATGATGAAAATAAATAGACAGTATCGTCATTGACAACTGTTAGAGAGGTTCAATCGAACTGTCATTCATCCCGGAACACAAGTTGGGACTAAGCTAGTGTCACTTCGACAGAACACATTTTTATGCGTTTTAGATGACTCAGAGAGGTTACCAGGATGTCAATTCTAGAAGTGAGAGACAGAAGATACATCTCGAAGAAGCTTGGAGCGATACTGTAAACTGTAACTGTAAACATAGCAGCGATATATTTGTTAGGAAAAACTAATGGATCTAAGGAACTACCGAACATATAGCCACTAGAAAATTCATCCCAGAAAGCCAGAAGAATGATCAACAGAGACGATAACCTAACTGCAAACTAATGGAAATTCTATGCAATGATCGTAATCAGTAATGGGTAATGGGATGGAAACGACTGAAACAACAGGTAATACTAGACAACTGTTCCGACTAGCCACGGAGACCGTTATTAGAAAATTGGCTGCTAATGAAACCATTTCAGAAAAAGAGGTCCACGATTCATTCACAATCTAGAAGTCCAGATCGAGGGGTGGAACACTTTAAGGAACAGTTCAACTGGCCTCCGACTATCCCTCAGTTATTGACTATCTCCTAAGTAGGTGAGTAGAAAATTGATCCAGGTCCCCTACAAATCTTAGCGAAGTTAAAACAGCTACAAGTAGTTCGAATAAAAGGAAAGTAGAAAAACCTGGTAAGTTGGGTTCGGATTTAGTCCAGTTTTAGCAAGTGGGTTGACTGATATATTAGCTGTCTCGAAGCCGGATATAGTCCCCACTTGACTGGTCTCGGTGGCTAATCGTCGCAGTATATAATGAGAGACAGATCCCTACGATAACGACAGTGGGAGCAATTTGATCAATACGATGCCCAAAATATAGGCCTTTACAACCATTCGACGCCTATTTGAAGATAGGAAACGACTAACTACAGGGGACTAGGCTTATTACAGACTTGGACGAGAACGTACTGATTGAATATTCAAAGTCTAAAACTCTAGAAAGTAGGCATACATACCGAGTTCCAACAATAGTGGATAAAAATTCTGTGACAGTGTTTGTTAGAAAAAAGTGCACCTCAGAAGTACACAACCTATATGAAGGTTCTCTAATGTAAAATTGCTAGTCGAACCAGAGATTAAGGTGAACTACAATTAGAACTATCAGTACCAGGAAAATTTTCCAACAGTGTTACTGTATGTATATGTATGTATGCATAATCCACATAAAACCTGGCACATGTGTGCATCGGTTCAAGTTGCCAAATCTCTATGGCACTGAAAGATTAACACCACCGTCATTAGTAGAAGTTACTTCAATAAAATAATAATAACAAGAAGTGTGAACATATAGAATATGGTTCAGGGAGCGTGGAAAGTTATGGAATAATTTAAAGCTCATGATTTAAGGGAGAACAATGAGTGAATACATCTGTGCCATTGTGACCGATTCTGGGCCATATCACTCAGTGTTTCTAGCCACTGGTTACGGTATTCACGAGGACCCCATCCAGGTAGTCTGCAGCTAGCGACAGAACTCAAATTAGCAGTCAGTGACCTCATGGACTGATGCCATGTTTTAGTTTGGCCGCCTCTAACTCTCTTCCAACCTATTCCTATATCAACCAACATCGCGCGTCGAGGCAGACGGTGGTTGGGCATACGCAACGCATGTCCCAACAACCTCATAAATTGATTTACCACATTTGCCTAACACTCGTCGTCTAACCTCGTTATTACTTACTCAGTGATCCCATCCAACGCGAGCGATGTTTCGTAGACCGATGGTCATAAACTAATAACCTTCGAGTGTCGTCTACCCTTAATGGCCACGTCTCACACCCATACAGTAAGACAGAGCAAACTGTTGCGCAGTACACTCTCCCTTCGTTGAGAGACGAATATCTCGTCTACGCCATAGGCGACGTAGGTTGGCAAAAGCCAAACGAGCTTTCTGAATTCGTACTGAGATTTCGTCAAAGACCAACCTATTAGGGCTAATCAGACTTCCAAGATAAGTGAAGTGGTTGACGTGCTCAACTACTTTACTCCCTATCTTTAGCTCAGGTGTTGACGAAAACCAGTCCTGGATCAATATTTTGCATTTATAGGGGGAGTAACGCATTCCGAACATGCTTGCATTTGAGCTTATTGCTGTTAAAAGATTCTGCATCTTATCAGCGTCTTCGCCAAACAGGACTATATCGTCAGCATATTCTAAGTCAATAAGTGGATCTCCTGGTAGATCACTTCCTGAAAAGTCACAAGATGCGTGTAATTTCCAACAGTATGTCAACTATGAAATTAAACAAAAACGGGGAAAGTGGGCAGCCTTGACGGGCACCACTTGAGGTTACAAGTTCGGATGACAGTTCGCCATATGCTCTGACACAACTAATAGTGTTTGAGTAAAGAGCCTTAACAAGATTTATGCACTTCTGGGGTAAGCCTCTCAATGAAAGACACTGCTATAGAACTTCTAGGTTTACAGATTCAAATGCCGCTTTCAAGTTGGGAAAATTCACTACTGCTGGGCGACGGAAAGTATGTCTGTGTTCTTAAATCTGACAAATGGTGAATATCTAGTCTATACAACCGCGACCAGGTCCAAAACCCACCTGGTTTTCTCCTATTTACAGTTCATGAGTTGTAATTAAACGTCTGATAATTATAGTAGCTAGTATTTTAGACACTATATTAGTCAAACTAATTCGTCTATGGTTATTACAGGACGATTTTGACCCTTTCTTATATACTGGGACGATTAACGATCAACACCAGTCAGACGGAATTATGTCAAGTTCCCAAACCTTAGTCAAAATATCAGTCAGCCTGGTTGTCAATGTGGGACCACCATCCTTAAACACCTCTGAGGATAATCCATCTGGACCTGCTGCTTTGCCTCGCCTTAGATTGGCTATAGCTTTTTCGACTTGGACAAGAGTCGAGGGACCTAAGTCGACTTTCCATTTTGGCTGTCTCGAAATAGTGGGAAGTTCTAGAGTAACTGAAGGCCAACTAAACTGTCCCTTGAAGTGTTCAGCCCATCGTTCTAAACGTCTAAACTGAGAGCTAATAAGCGTTCCATCTTTTTCAAAGATCGTCTCACTAACGCTGGAATTTTTAACCCCGGTTTCTTTTATCAACTTGAAAAGTTGTCTAGTGTTACCTAACGCCACTGCCTTTTCCATTTCCTTTGCTTTCGTCACCCACCACTGCTCACGGTCGTTTCGCAGACTTTTCGTCAGTTTATACCTGATTACACGTCGCTCCTCATCATGTTCGGAGCCTGACGGGATAAGTCTTCGGGAGTCCATCAATTCAACAGAAGCCATCGAGATCCATTGATTTCTCTTGACATGTTGATTTAAGTCCTTGATAAATGTCAGTGTAGATGCCATAACTGTTTGGATATCTTGCCAAGCAGTATCTAGCTGGGTCGCATCTTTATAATTGCCTAAATGATTCGACAGTTGTTCCTGGAATTCAATCTTGGCTGTTTCATTGCTGAGCTGAATCCTAACAGGTTTTCCTGTGGTAGTTTTTCTTCGCCCAGTAAGACGCAAGCAAATGCGTGCTCGCACTAGAGAGTGATTAGAATCTAAACATGTACTCCAAAAAGATCAGCAATCTTTTATCGAGCCTCTCCAGTGGTGACTAATAGCGATATGGTCTATTTGAGTCCACCGTTGAGTAGGGCCAGGAGGTCGCCATGTTAAACGATGTCGCTCCTTATGCTTAAAGTTCGTGTTTGCTAGAAATAAATGATTGTCTGAGGAAAAGTTGCAGCAGACGGTCGCCGTTATCTGTTCTCTGAGCTGGAATACTGAAGCATCCACCTAAATGTCTTTCAGACTGATTCAAGCTACCTATTTGGGCGTTAAAATAACCAGCCAAGATTACCAAATCTGAGTGTTTGGCCCTATGAAGTAGCTCAGAAAGTTTTCTGTAAAATTCATCTTTCACTTCATCCAGGCTGCAGTCGGTGGGAGCGTAGGCAGAAACGACGAAAAGACAACGGCGTGTGTCCCTGTCTTTCCGAGTTCTTACTGAACCATATAGTCGGACGGCACATAGGCGACTGTTAACAGGAATTCATTTGAGAAGCATCTGTTCCGCCTTCATACTTAACGCAATACCTACACCGGCGAGCCCATGAGAAGTTGCTGTTGAGTCGCCAGATAAACGAAGAGTGTATCGCTAAGGTTGTTCACTTTGACTAGGTGAGGTCAAGTGACTGACCACGATAGGATCCCATATGCCTGTTTCGGAGACACAACATACATTAATGGCGCAGGATTCTAATATCCTAGCCAGGGACGCTCGTTGCCCTATTTGACACAGGGTTCGTACATTTAATGCACCAATGTGAAGTTTAGAGCGTGGTCCTAGTATGTTGGGGACGTTATATCGTGTACCGGGACCGTTGGCACTGATGACACAGTAAGAAGCTGGAGATAGGGATTTAGGCTTGAAGGTAGAGCAGGAAAAATATTAGGAATGAAAGAAGTTTGATTAAAATGGCGGTAATCTTGCGTGTTGTTTGGGGTATGAAGGCGGTCATCTCTTCCCAGTTGCCCACACTGTGGAAGGGTTCTTCGTGATGTACCTGAAAAGCAAAGTGGGTGAGGGCTGGTCTGGAAGACCCAGGAGCGTGACAGCAGTGTCTAAGGAACAACTGTTTGAGGCCGGTTACACACGGCCATTTTGAGAGAGGTCCTCATCGTTGTAGTTCTGTACTTGTCGGGGCCTTACCGCCGGAGAGGAAAGCCCGTGGAGTAAGGTGAGGTGTGCATTCTTAGGGTCGATCTTTTCTAACCCCGCCCTTCCTTTGTGAGAAGGCAGCATAGCTGTTATGCTAGTTGTCCTAGGAAAACACCTTACTGCTGTCACACCTCTGTACAACCGGCAGTACGACTTCGTCCACGGACCTTATATTTGCTGCTTTTGGTCTCATCGCTCTTCAACCAACATGCCTGGCATGGTACGACTTGAGGAACGATTATTCCAGCCAGTATAACCCGATTGAGTCATCACGATATACAAGCTCGACCACCACGTCAAGGTAGCAGCAACGTAAGGGATTAAGTAAAATAAACCGCTTAAACTCTGCCCTGGGAGTGGAATGCATGATAATTACGCCTCATGGCGAAAGCCGAGATTCTTCGGAAGTCAAGAGACCGATGCCACTTATAACAACCAGAGCAAAATTTTTTATGGGTACATGGATTGTTCGAACAATGTTGGAGAGTGGGAAGACCAATCAAATAGCTGCAAAAATGAAGAGATGCAACTTGACAGTGCTTGGAATCAGCGAAACCCATTTAACTCTAGCTGGACAAAACACACTGACTACAGGAGACATGCTACTATACTCCTGCCAAGAGGAAAATGCTCCTTACACCCAAGGAGTTGCTCTGGTGCTGTCCAAAAAAGCACGTAATGCACTTGTGGGATGGGAACCACATGGACCCAGGATCATCAAAGCATCTTTCAAAACAATGAAGAAAGGGATTACAATGAATATTATCCAATGTAATGCACCCACCAACGACAAAGACAAAGATCAGTTTTATGATAGGCTGCAATCAATTATAGAGAAGTGTCGAGGAAAGAATCTGACAATCCTGATGGGGGCCCTAAATGCAAAAATCGGAACGGACAACACCGGGTACGAAGACTTCATGAGACGACAGAGACGATGAAAGAAATGAGAATGGTGAAAGATTTGCAAACCTATGTGGTTTCAACAAAATGATCAAAGGTGGTATAATATTCGCCCACAAACGCATACGCATGGTTTCATGGCTCTTACCGGATCGTACCACAAAGGATCAAATCGATCATACATGCATCAATAAATAATTCAGAAGATCAATGGAAGATGTGAGAACCAGAAAGGGAGCTGACACAGCTTCAGACCACCACCTAGTGGTTGCCAAAATGAAACTGAAGCTAAAGGAGCAATGGACAACTGGAGTAACAGCATCGCAACGGTTCAATACAGCCTTTCGTCGAGATACTGACAAACTCAAGGAATTCAGATTAGCTCTCATCAACAGGCTCCAAGCCTAACAAGATCTATTGAAAGAAGAAACCATTATGGAGGACAACTGGAAAGGAATCAAAGAAGCACTAACTTCGTCGTGTCAGGTTTTGGACTGCAATCAGCACCATTATAGGGGATAGATCTCGACTGAGACCCTGAGCGAATTTCAACAAAGGAGGAACAAGAAGACAGGAATCAACAACAGCCGAATAATAGCAGAGGAAATCAAGGCACAAACTGAATACACAGGAGCAAATAAGCAAGTAGAAAGCAGCATTAGAGTCGACAAACGAAAACTCATCGAAGGCCTTGCAACGACAGCGGAAAATGCTGCAAGAGAAGGAAATATGAAACAGCTATGACACAACGAAGAAACCAAAAGTGGGAAAGCAGCAAAGCTTGACAATATACTAGCTGAAGCACTTAAGCCAAACATAGATGTAACGACAAAGATGCTCCACGTTTTATTCAGGAGGATATGGAAGAACAAGTGCCGGCAGACTAGAAAGAAGGAAACCACCTCAAGAAACCAAAGAAAGGAGATTTGAGCAAATGTGAGAACTACAGAGGGATCACACTATTTTCAGTACCAGGGAAAGTCTTCAACAGTGTTATTAAACATAATGAAAGATTCAGTGGATGCTCAACTTCGAGATCAACAGGCCAGTTTTCGCAAGGATCGGTCGTGCACACCACGAATCATCGTTGAACAACCAATTGAATGGAACTTGCCTCTGCACATCAACTTCATTGGCTTTGAGAAGGCGTTTGACAGCGTGGACACTGCAGAAACATTATGGAAACCTCATCGATACCAGAGAAACTCGTCATCATCCGGAACTCCTACGACAAACTACAGTGCAAAATCGTGCATGGAGAACAGCTGACAGATGCATTCCCAGTGAGGACCGGAGTCAGACAAGGCTGTCTACTCTTACCTTCTTTCTTCCTTCTAGTGGTTGACTGGATTATGAAGACCAATATCTGAGGAAGCACAATTCAATGGACAAGTAGGATGCGACCCGATGAATTGAACTTTCACGTACCTGGGAAGCATCATCGATGGACAAGGAGGATTCGATGAAGATGTAAAGACAGGGATGGGTAAAGCAAAGGCAACATTCCTACAGCTGAAGAACATATGGGACTCAAAACAACTGTCAACCAACACCAGTCAGACTCTTCGATCCAAACGTCAAGACAGTTCTGCTGTATGGAGCTGAAACGTGGAGAATTACTACAAACACCATCAGTAAAGCACAAGTATTTATAAACAACTGCCTACGAAAGATACTGAATGTCCATCGGCCGGAAACCACCAGCAACAGCTTACTATCGGAGAGGACAAACCAAATTCCAGCTGAAGACGAAATTAAGATACGTTGGAAATGGATGGGACATACACTTAGGAAATCATCAGACTGCATCACGAAACAAGCATTAACATGGAATTCTGTTGGGAAACCGAAAAGAGGAAAGCCAAAGAACATACTGCATCGAGAATTGGAAACAGATATTAAAAGGATGAACAGCAACTGAAAACAGCTGGAAAGGATTGCTCAGGGCAGAGTTCAGTGAAGAATACTGGTGAGCGGCCTATGCTCCTATGTGAGGGGTAACGTAATGTAATGGCTTCGCTACCTAACTAATATTATGTGAAGTGAAGAATCTATCAGGCAGTGGTTTATGGAGCATAGTAATACATGGTTAGTGGGTGCAAAGAACACAAGGTAACGCCAAAAAGTATATGTGAGAGTAAATTAACAATGTGAAGATGAAACCTATGCAAGGAAAGGAGAATTTACACAACGTTTACTAAAAAGTTAAATAATCAAAATAGAACTTACGGACGTTGACCTGCGAGGAATCTATACTCTCATGATTGTCTTCTGGAAAAAGCCTCGGATTAAACGTCATTAGGAAAAGAAACGATATAAAGATGAGTTGGATAATAATTTGAGTTATTCCAAAGATTATAGTTCCTGTCCTAACATGCAGGCACAGGCAACAGGTAAACTGGTGTCCTGGATTGCTAGTTAGGAGAGCAGAAGCTCGTGGCATTATTGTAGATTACAATTACTTAACAACTACAATTGGTGGTGGTAAGACAACTGTGTAGGCAACAGGCTTAAGTTTACCGCTAGTCTTATGCATATGACGCCTGGTTTAGGGTAACTAAACACATGACTGTCAGCTTCAACTTTCAAATTTTGTTCAACAGATTTGAAGAACTACTCATTTCTTGAGATCAACACCTAGATGGTAGAAAAAAACTGCTCTTGGTTGTAAAGAATATAATATTTGTTGTGTTCCTTAAGAAACTAGTGAGTAAACGATCAGCTTAGATCAAGAGCGACTGTAGAGCTACTCATGTAATAACATTCCTCGATCCGATAGATTTCTTCAATCAACCGATTTCATCATCAAACATTTCGTTGTTCCACAGTCAGTCACGAAACTTCATTGTTGCCTGTAACATCTATTTCCTGCAAATGTATATGTATTCCCACTGCGAACTATGAGGTCGTTATTCCACCGCTACATACATTTGGATAACAATCTATCACAAAAGTAATAAGCACTGACTACTTTTCATTTATTTTTAAAAAGTGGTGGGCGAAAAAATATTAGTAGTACCTAGTAGTTGGATTCTGTCGGGAAGTTTGTGTTTGTACAAGGAAATCCCAAAACACCTAATGAATAATGATTTCCCCGTTGTCAGAACATTTCAGCTGTTCATATGCAAGAAATTACATGAATGTGGCAAGCTAAAGATACTTCATTATTTTGTAGAATGTCTAGACGAGGCAACAAATGTAAAAAATAGACTGGATGCAGTTTATGGATACGGTGATGAAGACACATTACCGTTACCAGACATTTGGAAAACGGCAAGAATTGTTCTCTTTTTTAACACATTATTACAGCCAAACAAAAAAGCGCAAAGGTGACTATCTCTACACATCGTCGGAGATAGAAATCGAAGATGTGCAGTCCGAATGTTAGCATCTTCGCTAGTAGTCCATTATCACCTATTGCTTGGTTTGTACACTTCAGCTGTATTTACTTACTTTTCAGCTCATCTAAAGAAACAACAGTGGTTTCATCCCGACCAATAACAAGTACGGAACAAGGATTGCAGTCAGATATGAAGACTTTAATAAAAATGCTTGGCTACATAAATCGTAAGAAGTCATATGCTTTTAAACTCATCTCTAGATGCAATAATTGAGATTACAAAAATTGTTTCTCAAGTTTTATCATTATTGCAAATGCCCAAATGTAGTTATCAGTCGAAGACCATCTCGGCTGACAACTAACAATCTGAATTTCCTCTGGAGACTGAGGATAAGTTAACGATATTTGATGAAGCCTTAAAAGACGAACATTTCAGGGATGTAGTCGTAAGTGCATATTACTGCCTTACACCTTGTAGTGCTCTAAACTTATGACGAGAATTTCACACGACGTTAAATCTACATTGAAGTTGATGATGCACTACGTTATAACACCTGAACTGGTAGTGTTGTACACTACTCTCGGAACAACAAAGAAGAGTGCAATTACCAACTTCGGGTTTTACAAATTAATTAAATGTAAGTGTTCTATTGATTAATTATCTACTACCAAGCGACCATCATATAGCACTTCGTTGGCCCTACCAAGAAAGAGAATGAAGTAGTCGATGAATTTTTTTATCTACGAAATCTTACTTTCACAATCTTCGTGACAAAATACACAAACGAAAACATAGGAATAAAGCCATTGTAAGCTCTCTGTCACAGTTTTAAATAAATCTACATTTGTATTATCGTGATTAACTGTTTAATAATTAAATATACTCCTAATGTTGACTGTAGACAAACAAAGTTTAGTTTTCATAGATGTACTTCATGAATACTTTTACCTATTTAACTATGCCCATATAACCAGCAATTTATCTTTTTCAGATTTCACAACACCAAAAAGACCAACCTGAAGACAGTTAGCACAAAGTTAATTCATCCCATCATCGTGTACTTGTACTTTCATAAACTTCTGTGATAGTAAACTTTCTCTGAATACATTGTTTTCTGAATATTACGTTATTGAAGTCGAATAATGATTGAAGTTAGTATATCCTTGCTGATAAACTGTTAGCGTGATAATAGGTTCATAGAATTGTAATATATTATTACGAAGATGCTTTACTAAATTATTTCGTCCGAAATAAGGGGGGATTCTGTCTACAATAAAGGGGGAAATCCGTCTGTAACAAGGGGGAAGAGATGTGATTTAGTCTGCAATAAAGGGTAAGAAGGGAGAAATTAGTCTGCAATAAAGGGGAAAATCCGCCGACGGGGAAAAATCCGTCTAACTGTCGCAATTTTCCCTTTATTTCCCCTTTGATAACCATCGACATTTCCCCATTATTTCCCCTTCAAACTGCTTTTTTCCCCATTTTTGTTACTTCGGGGTAGAGAACACTTATTAATGTGTGCAATCATTTCAAGAAAAGGAGTGTCGAAAACGCGACACAAGGAAGATTTAGATACTACACGGTTGCTTGAAATAGTCAATTGTGGCGTCGAGTACAAACATGACCTTGTGTGGGGCAGCACCACGTAGGTGGACGATGGAGATCGGAGGTACCACATTAAGGTATCATGAGTAGATCACAAATATGCAATTTCATTTTCAGCGTGGATTCTGGGTGATATCTTCAACTTGACCCAATAGTTGGGAACTGAGAATATAAAGAAAAGGAACAAGCAGCAGGGCGAGAGGACACATAACCAATTAAGTACATCTGATTCTAGTGAAACCTAAAGTGTACATATTGGATTAACTAAAGCTCATTTGTTATTTGACTTTTATATTCTGGGAAACGTCGGCTGATACTAGAGATAACTATGGTAAATTTTAGATCTACTTTATCCTATGAGATAAAGTATGGGGAAACAAAGGCATACTGCATCACCTCTAAGAAATGCATAGACATTACGAGATTCCAAAGCACTCTCTGCTAGGCAGGAAAACGTTCCATTGCCTGTAGGTGAATAACCAAGAAGATTTTAAAGTAAACTTATTTTAGTAGTGTTATAAGCGAAACTAAATGCTAGGAGGTCCATTGATAAATGTACCATAATCTATATAAGTTGTGTTAAGTAAGTTACAGATACCGGCATTGTCTAAGTATAGGTTTATTGCCAATGTAAACTGTGACAAGGAGCTAGATTGTCGTGTGCTTTCTGGTAACCGGTTCCAGAGGTTAGCATAACGTGCAACAAAGAAGGGGGATTTCATCTTACTAGTGGCTCTCTGCACTGTTACCAGAGAGTTTTGGTTCCGCAAGTCATACTTATGTTTTCGACCATATGTCAAGGCAATACAATCTGTTATAATTTATTTATGAAGAATTTTATAGAGTATAGTAGGATTAAGTTTACTCCTTCTGACCCATAAAGGGTCTAATTTTCAAGCACAGAATCTAGCATTATAGGGTCGGCCAGGGGTTAGTAGTCTAGTAAGATGCCGCTGAACCTTCTCTATTTTTTGCCGATCTAGTGAACGCATGCAAGTATATATAATTGGGCAGTATTCAAGTAGAGGTCTAACACAGGTTTTATAAAGAATAACTTTAGATTCGTCAAGACGATAGTTACGATAAATAAAACCAATAAGCCTACGAGTTTTAGAGACCTGTGATGAAGCACGTTCAGTAAAGGATAAACTTTTTGAATACCTTACTCCTAAATCACAGACGCTATTAGGTTGACGAAATTCATGTTCGTTATGGTGAAGGTTGATCTAGGGGTTAGATTCTCGGAAATATAGGTACCCTGACTTTTGTGTGTTAAGAAGAAACCATTTATTACACCATTCGCTTAGTTCATTAAGATTTCTGCGTATTATGTCGTTAACATTTTGACCTTCATCTGGGTTGAATGTATAGACAACTTTGAGGTCGTCCGCAAACATAAAGGTCTTATGCTCTTGAAAACAGTGGCATATGTCATTAACATACATAATAAATAATAATGGTCCAATAACTGAACCCTGGTAGGCACCACTAGTGATATTTTGAGGACGTGAGAGATATCGTCCTAGTTTCACTAATTGAATGCGATCTTTCAAAAACCAAGCTAACCAATCATGCAATTTACCCATTATCCCGAAAGCTTGTAATTTATATAAGAGAGATGAGTGATGTACTTTGTCGAACGCTTTAGTGAAGTCAAAGTATAGGATAACAATTAATTTTCCGTCATCTCTATTGTTTATTATATAGTCGAAGTATTCTAGGTGGCAAGTTATGCAGGGTTTCTTAGATATGAAGCCGTGCTGGGAAGATGTAATTAGTTTGTGCTTAAGTATGTAAGTGTAAATATCCTCTTTTATAACTTTTTCCATGACTCTAGATAAAACGGAAGGGTGATTAATTGGACGGTAGTTTTCAATGCTAAGCCTAGTGCCTTTTTTAAAGTGAGGGATTATATATGTGGTTTTCCATGAACCAGGGAATGTTCCATCTTCTTAGAAAAGATTAAATATTTTTGTGAGCAGTATTGGGAAGGCTGAGCTACCATATTTAATCAAATTAACCGGTATTCCATCCTATCCACTATTAAATGAAGGTTTTAGTGATCTTATAGCATTTCTAACATTAGTAACTGTAAACTTCAAGCCAGTTAATTTATACTGCTTGAAGTTGCTGATCATCCCTATAAATGGACTGTTTCTAGTAAAGGAGTGTGCAAAGGATTCACTAAACGCTTCGCCGATCTCCACAGGGTTACTAGTTATTTTATTTTTGATATTGAGAATAGTGGGAAGACTCGACTGGGCATAAAGTTTCTTTCCAAGGGTGGCTGCTAAATAGGCTATTTTGTCGGGTAATTTCAGATGCATTTTTTCAGCTTCTAGCTCTCTCGTTTTCCTGTAGTTTGCTATATTTGTGAATACTGAATGGATACTAGGAATTACGGAAAAGTCGTGCTGAACGGTTAATCTCTTTCGTAACTTCCGTAGTTTGATTTTAAATCTAGCAGGGATGTATTCACTATTTGGGATATGTGGTTAAATCACTTTAAAAGGTGCAACACTGTCAAGACAAATTTATATTACGGTAAAAAGCATCTAGTTAGTTATTAACTTCGTAAGAGGGAAAAATAAGTCCCAATTAAGATCGTGTAGCAATTTTCCGGTATTAGACCAAGTAATCTGAGCATAGTTTCTCCGAGAATGAAGAGGATTTTTTGTCTTACTCTTAGTACATGAACATTCATTGATAATTAAATGGCAAATGACAACTTTGTGGTCGCTACCAGGAAATTCAAGGCTAGTATTTACTGAGTAGTTGGGGGCATCTTGTAAAAAGATTAAGTCTAATAAATAATAATAATTTATTTCCTGAATATCAGGAGCAAGCCATTTTTACAGGCAAGATCAACAATAACGTTTCAGATAGTTGAAATGGTTTAACTGTTATGCAGACTTATTATACAATGATGTACAGAGATATTGGAGTGATAAACTTTGTTTTAAACTGGCATTTATCTAGCGTCCATTACAAACATGGCCTGGGGACGACCTTGTGATGCGGAAGAATAACAGGATGGGTTCTTGTCACCAATACGAGGAGTTACATTTTGACAGAAAATGTAGACGTCCAAACTTTTACGCAGTATAAACCAATCTCCTAGTTCTGAAAGGAAAGAAGGAGGACAAACAGAAGAACGGAGCAACAGTATTATGACAGCTATACTTTTGGAGTGCGTTGATACTTTAGGGTAGCATCGAGACATGCAGTCAGGTTCCTCTGGCTCACTATGCATTGCCGTATGTTGGCTGGCTAAGATTTGCCTAGCTTCTGATAGTTGTTCACCATCTAGTAGATCTAGACTGAGGTTCTTAGAATGAGAGCAATCTTGAAGGGTATTACTGGTATTTCTATAGTTTATAGTATCAGTGGGAGTGTGCGAATTATCTGTTGACGCCTGAGTTGTCAACGTGTCCAAATCGACACATTTACCACTCATAGATTTGGTAATCTTTCTGTAGATTGGAGAGTATTTATCCAAGTGAGTACAGTTGACACTAGGACACGGTGAAGGGTGTGGTATGGTTGGATAAGATCGGAAGCTTGAGTCATGTTTTTGTTCAAGCTTATTTACACCGTTATGCAAAGTAGTGTGATTAGCCGTTCTTCGTTGCAGAGTCGTTCTGTCTGCAACTATCTTGATATGCTTGAGGCCCGTAATAGATCTAATGTTACCTGCGGAGTCGATAAAGCACCTAGTGTCAAAGGTTGATGTGAAGTGGAACAAGACTGGACAACTGGTTTGCCAGTCCTTTTTTCTCAATCTTTTACAATCGCACGGGACATGCTACAGATTACAGGCTTTCAGAATGATCTCCTTTGCTTTACGTAGAGGGAATTTATCAAGTATATTGTAAACAATAGCTTTATAGTGGGCTTTCAGCATATTCACAACTTCGTCAGCTACAAAATTAATAAAGATCTCTACTTGCTTAAGGTTTTCAACGTCTAAATCATCTTTTTTACTCAGTAAATAGGATATAGGTTCTAAGTCTGACAAAATACTGCTGACTCGGTTGAGAGTAGACTTTATTTCTCCTAGTTCAGCCACATAATTTGTCACTATTTAAGTTCTTCGTGATGTCTACAGCTCTAACAAGTGGTGATAGCTGCTGAGTTACAGCAGAATCACGAAGATAGTCACTGACGCAGGACATATCACTTGGTTCTGGTGAACTCCTACTAAGTTTAGAGCCCTTAGCGCTGTTGCGTATAATTTCAGTATTAGAACACTCAATGTAGTTACGAGTAAAGAGCGATGATAGTGTCACAAGTTGAGATGTGAGCAGAACTCAGTTAAATACAAAAATGATAGACCACGTATAGAAGTTACAACCTTCAAACCCCGAGCCGTTAATTGTTGTAACGATTGAAACCACTATTACGAATGAGAATAAATCAGAAAACACGAAGAATGAAAAAGAAGTTATATTTGGTCGTGAATAGAGCGGCAATGGAAAAGCAACGTCTAGGCTGGCATACTAGAGAGAGAGATGCTTTGCACGATGCGGCGTGACGTGATCTGGTGGTGAGCGTGACCGAGGGCCTTCAACTAGTAGTGTCCGCTATAACAAACACGGTCAGCTTTTATGTCGAGGACCTAAGTAACTATTTATTTTGGTGATCATTTACCGCTACGGCTCACTCTCCTCCTAATGGGTCCGTGAGGACCCTATGACGTACCAGCCAAAGGATAAAACCCAATGCGTTAAACATTGGTAAACGTCCCTTTGATAGCTTGTGCAGCTTCTTGGCGATAGTGCCTATGCTAGGGTGCCGTTACATAAAACATTTGTACAAAATGTAATCGTTCTCTTCTGCGTTCTTCTGGTCGTTTCCAGATGGCCTGGAATTTCAAAAAAGAAAATTCTTAAATATGTGCATTTCTCATATCTATATTAAAGCAATTTGGCAGACAAATGAGGCTACGAAGACGCATAAAATGTCGACAACACTAATATCAATACAAAAAGGGTTTTTTAATATGTTTTAAACATATAAAAATGTGTGAAATGCATACCGTAAGGTTAAAAAACGGTAATTTTATTCAATCCTTTTTTAAAAAAGCCAATAAACTTTACAACACACAAAGTGGAAAATTAGAAAATAAATTAATAGACGTAATATTCGTTTAAGTTTACTGCAAATCGTACATTTCTACCAGAACGTGTAGCTCTCGGCGCTATGGAGCTCTTCTGAATTTCCACTTTCTTGTTGGTTGTTGCTCGAGATGTGGCAAATTCGTTCATGTCATGTTTCAGAGGTGTTGTGGTGAGTTCGATATCGAAAGATTACCTTCTGGGTAAGCCGCTTCGAGGTGGTCAATGCTGACGTTCTCCTCGTGGCCTATTTTCTCGACCGTATAGTACTTTGTTTCACGTTTCAAGACCTTATATGATCCTTCGTAAGTTTCGTTAAGAGGTCGGCGTAGAGCATCACGACGTACGAAAACGTGTGTACTGTCGATTGTTGTCGAGTTTTTTCTGCATCTAGACAGTGCAACTTACTTTGGTCACCCCCACCTTGGAAATACATGTTAATTTACTGAAATCATTAGTTGTGAGCATGGTGATTGGCGACTAAGGTAGGTTCTACAATCGGTAGAACTCTGTCACTTGTTCATCGACCTGGAGCCGAAGTTCGGCATCCACTATTAAGGTTTGCCGTTTTCAAAAACAGATGTCGTGGCAAGTGTTTAGTGTGCCTTTGTCTAGAAGTGATGGGGAACAAAAATAGAGGGTACAAGTAATTTCATTCGAACATCTACCAACACTTTGTAATATCAGCATTTACATGTTTTATTTGCGTGTGATAATGACGAATATCAAATTACTGTTTTCGTGTATAAGCATTAAACTGTTGTTAAAACATTAGACATTGTTTAGTTGCTACATTTATACACATTAAATACTGTGATTTCACTTGTAAAGATTTTAACTTTCGACCTCACATTCGACAGTTGTTACATAAATTATTATTCCATCTACTCTTCGTTCTGACTTCTAATATACATCTGAAGTGCACCCGGTATATGACCAAGTTACGTTTGGATTATTACCAGAGCAACGCTAACATGAATAAAAAAAGGATTTTTGATATTTTTTTAAACACACGAAAATGTGTAAATGCATACCGTAACGTTTTTTTTAAAAAAGTATTTTTATTCAATTTTTTTATTTATATATAAACTTCACAATACACACAGCGGGAAAATTATAAAAAATTAATAGACGTAAAATTCATTTAGGTGTTACTTTCTTGTTGGTTGTTGCTCGAGATGTGGCAAATTCGTTCATGTCATGTTTCAGAGGTGTTGTGGTGAGTTCGATATCGAAAGATTACCTTCTGGGTAAGCCGCTTCGAGGTGGTCAATGCTGACGTTCTCCTCGTGGCCTATTTTCTCGACCGTATAGTACTTTGTTTCACGTTTCAAGACCTTATATGATCCTTCGTAAGTTTCGTTAAGAGGTCGGCGTAGAGCATCACGACGTACGAAAACGTGTGTACTGTCGATTGTTGTCGAGTTTTTTCTGCATCTAGACAGTGCAACTTACTTTGGTCACCCCCACCTTGGAAATACATGTTAATTTACTGAAATCATTAGTTGTGAGCATGGTGATTGGCGACTAAGGTAGGTTCTACAATCGGTAGAACTCTGTCACTTGTTCATCGACCTGGAGCCGAAGTTCGGCATCCACTATTAAGGTTTGCCGTTTTCAAAAACAGATGTCGTGGCAAGTGTTTAGTGTGCCTTTGTCTAGAAGTGATGGGGAACAAAAATAGAGGGTACAAGTAATTTCATTCGAACATCTACCAACACTTTGTAATATCAGCATTTACATGTTTTATTTGCGTGTGATAATGACGAATATCAAATTTACTGTTTTCGTGTATAAGCATTAAACTGTTGTTAAAACATTAGACATTGTTTAGTTGCTACATTTATACACATTAAATACTGTGATTTCACTTGTAAAGATTTTAACTTTCGACCTCACATTCGACAGTTGTTACATAAATTATTATTCCATCTACTCTTCGTTCTGACTTCTAATATACATCTGAAGTGCACCCGGTATATGACCAAGTTACGTTTGGATTATTACCAGAGCAACGCTAACATGAATAAAAAAAGGATTTTTGATATTTTTTTTAAACACACGAAAATGTGTAAAATGCATACCGTAACGTTTTTTTAAAAAAGTATTTTTATTCAATTTTTTTATTTTATATATAAACTTCACAATACACACAGCGGAAAATTATAAAAAAAATTAATAGACGTAAAATTCATTTAGGTGTTCTGGAAATCGTACATTTCTACCAGAACGTGTAGCTCTCGGCGTTATGGAGCTCTTCTGAATTTCCACTTGCTCGTTGGTTGTTGCTTGAGGCATGGCGACTTCGCTCATGTCGAGTTTCGGCGGTGTTGTGGCGAGTTGGACATCGAAGGGTTTACCTTCTAGGTAAGCTGCTTTGAGGTGGTCAATGCTGACGTTCTCCTCGCGGCCTATTTTCTCGATCGTATAGTACTTTGTTTCACGTTTCAAGACCTTGTATGGTCCTTCGTAAGTCGCGTTAAGAGGTCGGCGTAGAGCGTCACGACGTACAAAAACGTGTGTACTATATTTTAAAGCGGGTTGGATGAAAGTGTCTGTCGATTGTTGTCGAGTTTGGACTGGCTTAAATGAACGCATAGCATTTGTAAGCCGGTTCACGTAAGAATTTATATCCAGGTTTGTCGAGGTGGAAGCGGTTTCCACAAACTCACCAGGTAATCGAAGAGTCGTTCCGTAAACTAATTCAGACACACTGCACCTGAAATCCTCTTTTACCATGCTTCGAATTCCGAGTAAGACTAGTGGCATAGCCTCTGTCCACTGCGGGATGTTTGTAGCTGAAAGTGATGCTTTCAGCTGTCGATGAAATCTTTCTACCAAACCGTTAGATTGTGGGTGGTAGGCAGTTGTTCGGAAGCGCGTTGCTCTAAGAAGTCTTGTCAGAGAGTGGAATGATCCAGATTTAAACTGACGTCCACAGTCTGTCGTTATTGTAGATGGACAACCGAAATTCGCTATCCGTCGTCCGACGAAAGCGCGAGTGATCCTTTTACTAGTGATGTCTTTCAGTGGAATCGCTTCTGGCCAGCGTGTAAAACGGTCCAAGCATGTCAAAAGATAAGAAAGTCCATTTGATTCTGGTAAGGGTCCTACCAAATCAAGGTGGATGTGGTCGAACCGAGCATCGGGAGGTGGAAAAGTACCATGTGGGCATTTGTTGTGCTGAATTACTTTGTTCTTTTGTCAGGCTACACAAGAGCGTGCCCATTCTTTGATGTCTTCACTCATTTTTGGCCAGCAGAATCTCTGAGCAATCAGTTTAGACGTAGCACGAACTCCAGGATGAGAGAGGTTGTGCGACGTGTCAAAGATGATTCGTCGATAACTCTTGGGAACGATTGGACGGGCTGTACCTGTAGAAGAATCGCAAATTAAAGTTTTATTACTTTTTCCAATCGTCACTGTTTGAAGCTTGAGCGTTGCTGTGGATAACTCGTGATGAAGATCATTGTCTTCATTTTGAAGTCGAGCTAGTTCAACAAGGTCGGTGCCTTGGATACGATTCAAGGTATGTATTCGTGATAAGGCGTCGGTAACTACATTGTTAGCTCCAGATATATGTCGTATATCAGTAGAGAACTGGTAAGTGTAGTCTAGATGACGCGACTCTCGAGAAGAGTACTTATCTGAAGATGAATTGGTAGAAAACGTCAGTGGTTTATGGTCGGCGAATATTGTAAATTCCCGCCCTTCGATGGAATGTTGAAAATAAATAAATAAATAAATAGTTTTTATTCTCATGTATCATTTTGTACATGAGGGCATGCCAGTATACAGGCATGATCAGAATGATATGAGTTTACATTTATGCAGATATTTTGACAGTGTCATAACATAAAGTCAGTTGAATTGAAAACCAAACCATTTGCAACAGTGATTTCAGTACTAGGACTCAAAATATATGCATTGTAGCACGGTTCATAAATTACAAAGAGATGAGTGCTCCATGACCAGAGCGTTACAACCTCAAAAAAATACTGCTGAGGTTGCGGAATGGATGAAATGCAGGATAAGACTAAGAGTCCTCAGTAGCCATATTCCTGGTTCGGCGGACATCTATCGTGAGATACTGACGTCTGCATGGTTGATATTCGGGTAAGAGCAATTTTGATAGTCACTGATAGGGGGTTCACACCATAATTATGCATTGATTAATTGCAGGTCTAACGACATCAAAGTTCGCGTTGTAGCACGGTACATTGTTTGTACAAACAAACGCGCGCTTTTCGTTTCCTGCGGTGCGACTTCTAGAGCCGGTTTGGAGTGAGCAGAACGGACCACACAGTATATCCAGATAAGGGGTAAGGCGAATAATATTTAGAACAATGGATAAGGACTCCAACCTTGCACAAATATAGGAGGTAGTCTTCCGTAGCGATGGAATCTGTGCGGGTTGATATTGAGTAGTTTGTTGTAATGGAGACCCATTACTTATGAGAGCTGATCACAAGCTCAGAGAAACGATATAGAGGAACATACAAAATAGAAGAAACAAAAAAAGCAAATGAAGTTAGCTAGTAGTTGTAATGCAAACAGTTTTAATGCAAAATATTCTTCATTTTTTGTTATTTTTCCAACTACAATGTTCGTGTTTAGTGTTTAAAGGTTGAGAACCCTATGAACCATCATTACTTAACTTGAGGTTGTGGTAAGTCTTGGAGTATTCGGTACCGAACTTTAGTTTTATTGTTTCGTGTATTGCTCATGTTATCTATAGATAATAATTACTATAGTCTACACTCTCGTGTCACACATTAAGAGGACCGAGTACTTCGCACGTTATGCTAGAATTTGAATAAATCGGTAGTTTGTTCAGCGCCTTATAATCACTAAATAGTTGGTTTATTTCTCGTATAAACTGATCTATGCTATCTAGTGTACTGATTTCTGCTGGCAAACTATTCCATATGGCAGTGAATTTATGCACGAAAAAGTTAGATCGTATTTTAGTCTTACAGTGTTCCACCCACACTGTACATGTATTGTTTCTGAGACCGTAATTAGGTGCTTCGACAAATCTTAATATAGGGTCGGGGGGAGTATGCTAAACGGTGTAAAACTTTAAAATAGAATGTCAGATTGAGCTTAGCTCGTCTTTTCCAAAGTGGTTCTAAGCCCAATGTATCCCACCGTGTAGTATAATTTAGTCCACAATCCATCCCCAGTATCTTTTTGTGAAGTATCTCTGTACACCTATCTTTAGCTTATCACTTATTCGGAGGCTGATGATTATGAGTGGGCAGTATTCAAGTAGCGGGCGTACACAGACCTTGTATAATACCAATCCAGACTCACGTTGGTAGAAATTGTGGATAATACAACCCATAAGTCTGCGCGCCTTTGAGGTGACAGATATTGTTTGTTCCTTGAATGTGAGATCCGTAGTGTATCTTAAGCCTAGGTCCAGAATCGTCTTACATTCGGAGATTTGTTCCCCATCTACTACAAAGTGTAGGTTGTGGTTGCGACACCCAATGCTCATCCAACCACATTTCTTAGCGTTAAAGTGAAGTTGGTGGTCTTTGCACCAAGCAGTGACTTCGTCTAGCTCTTGCTGTACGTTCTTAACAGTGTTGTATAGCTCATTTATGTCGCTTGAGTAGACAACTTTCAAGTCATCTGCGTATAAGAAGGTTTTCCCAGTGTTAAAACAGCTATTGATACTGTTGATATATATTGTAAACAAGAGGGGCCCTAGTACGCTTCCGTGTATAACCCCACTGGTTACTCTCTTAGGAGATGATTGTGCTGAGTTTACTTTTGTTATCTGAAACCGATTAGCTAAGAATGATTTAAGCCAGCTCAGCAAAGGGTTTCGAATCCCTATAGAGTATAATTTCTCATAGAGTATGCTGTGTGATACTTTGTCAAAAGCCTTAGATATATCGAAGTACAGGACTAAAACTACTTTACGTAAGTCGCGGCAAGATGTATTGTGATTAAAGAAGTCTAAGTGACAGGCTGAACACGATCGACTCCTTATAAAACCATGTTGTGATTTAGATATTTGGCTTTGTGCTAGTAAGTATTCTGAGATACCATTTTTTATTATTTTCTCCATGATTCGTGAAAGAACAGAAGTAATGTTTATAGGCCTATAATTACTTGCACAAGCTCTATCACCGGCCTTATATTTGGGGATAATGTAGCTAGTTTTCCAAATGCTTGGATATTCACCTGTGTCTAGCGACAAGGTAAACAATTTAAGGAGTAGAAGTGGCATATCCTCGCCACATCCTTTGAGGAAGACTGTTGGGAGACCGTCGGTTCCTGAACCCTTTGTAGACCTAAGGTTTCTGATAGCTTCAGCTATGCATTTAGCGCTGAAAGGTATTTTGGACAATGTACTGTCTACAAGCACCTTGCGCATATAATTTGTAGATAGTTTAGCCTCAAAGTTGCTAAACGAGTTATTGAAAATTTCGCATATTGCTCCGGGGTCGTTGTATACCTTGCCGTCATGGATCAAAAATGGGATGTCTGTTGGGGTACGTGTACGTTTATTAAGGAGTGCTGTGAGACTATTCATTTTAGTACCGCTTTTAAGCGCAACAAGCTCTTCGTTCCTTTTACCTCGATTAAGAGATATCCTAGCAGATTCTAGGGTTTCCCAGATTAGGTGTAAACATGAAAAATCACACGAAGAGAAATAAAAATTTGAAAGCTTTCTGAGTTTCACTCGGTGTTTACGAGGGAGAAATGATGAATTATTCCTAGATGGCAAGCATATTGTTTTGGGGGCTATAGTATCTAAGCATGATATAATTGTCGTGTAAAAAATTGTTAAAGAGTCTTGAAGTGAGTCAGTAGTAAAGAAGTCGTTCCATTCAGAGTATTTAATGAGTCTCACTAGAAGCTCCCAGTCTGTATTCCTAAAGCACCGGGTATCTGTGTGACGTCGGTACTGTTTGTGTGTTGTTTTCAGTGAGGGAATCGGCAGAGAACAAAAAACCACTCTGTGGTCGCTAGTAGACCATTCTTCACCGACTTGCGTCGTGATGGGTATGATACTGTGGCAAAATATCAGATCCAGGATATTGTTACCGCGTGTAGGTTGTGTGACATACTGCGTCCATCCATACAAATGTATGGCAGTAATTATGTCGTCGTGTCGTTGTGGGCCACTGCTTGTCTTCCAGTTGTTGTGTGGCAGACTAAAATCTCACTCAATCACTTTATAATCAGCATCTAAGTTTGAGGCTCGTGCAAATAGGCTGCACAGTGCTGTGTCTGTTTCTGGATGTGAGCAGGGTGCTCTGTACACACAGCCTACAAGCATTTTATAATTAGTGCCACATACCATGTGGAAAAGTGAGTCAGGGACTGTACTTAGTGTTAGTTCTTCTACTTTTGTCACCAGGGCGTGACTATGAATGTATATTATGCAACTTCCCCCTCTGATTATTTTGGCTAGTGCGATGCAAGGAATAACCATCTATATTTATGTCAGCATCCAGTACTGAAGGCGAACACCATGTTTCTGTTACCAATATAGCTGATGGTTTAGTGATAAGGACTGTTGTTCTGAGGTCTGACATTTTGTTAAGTACCGAACGAGCATTGATGAGCACAATCGTAAAATGGTCTGTGTTCACGTAGGTTAAGAAGTCTTTGTTGAAGGGGTTGAGATTATAGTTGTGGGTATAGCTTGGACTGCATTTCAGGGGTTTATGGCCATTACTTAGTTGAGATGTTAGTGGATACATACTCGGTGTTTGTTCCGTGAGATCAGTGTTCTGAACGTCTCTGACATCCCTGTGGTAATCACTTAAGACGCTTATGTTAAACGGATATGAGATGGTAGCTACGTTTTTCCTTAGTGGTGATAGGGGTTGGGAACATTCACGATTGGCATGAGTTGTTGGTTTAGATAGGGTGGTAGAGGTGGCGGACAAGAGTGAAAAGGGTTGTGTGATGTCATCTGAGGATACGCGAAAGAAGGATATAAGTGAGCATATGTAACATTTGGTCCACAATAGTTGGACAATATGTTATGAGTTCTAGGCATATAGTCGTAAGCAGAAACGAATGCTTTAGGGAATTGTCTCGGTTGTAGATTTTCATGTCTATATGGCCACTTATATTGGTGGTGCGGATATTTTCCATGGTTGTGGTGAGCCATGCTACTGTTCATTTGGAACTGCGATGGAATAAGTGGTAATGGGTGGCTTCTTTGTGCAGTAATGTCTTTGGCCAATAGTATTTGGTACTCTGGCACTGTAAAGTGTGTCACTCTGATTTTTTCTGAGTATTTATTTGGTTTAACGTAAGGATGGGAGGAGAGGAATCGTTTATTACCACACTCAGTATTAATTTTTATTTTAGATGGCAGAGGGTTAGTTTGCCTAATATTTTGGGGTTTGTCGTTAATTTTATTATCTAACCTATTAAGGTTCCGACTATTTTGGGTCTTATTAGTGCTGTTGGTTTGAGGTTTGTTGCCTGATTCTAAGAGAGAGAATCTATTCCCAGTGCGTAGGTACTCATTACTATCGTTATGCCAATGTTTGAGTTCCTTTATTGTCTTTGCAGTGCAGCGATGCTTTGCAGTGTATAACGTTTCCTCGCACAGCACTTTAGCATGAGGATCGATCGTATTCTTCAGGGGAGTAATGTCTAAGTCGATAAGGTCGGCAGCTATTTCCGTTGCTAATACCATATTATTCTGGTTTACACAGGGCGAGCTGGTCAGTTCATTTAAATCATGTGGCCCTCCATTTTTAAGTTTAGTCGGTGTGGTTGAAAGTTCCGATGGCATATTACGTTCACCACAGGTTACTGTAGGACTAGCTTTGCTAGGATTGTTCTGATTTGCTAGTTCATGTTTAGGTTCGTTTAGATTATGAGCTGTGGCGTTATGCCTGCTACGAGTTCTGCGTTGTAGTGGTGTTTTATCAGCAGATATTAGTACATTCTTGTACTCACTGCTAGTTCTTATACGGCTCATTGACTTGATAAATTTCTCACAATCCTGTGTGTATTTAAAGTAAAAAGGGATTGGGCAGCTACTTTGCCAGTCTTTTTTTCTTAGTCGTTTGCACTCACAAAGCACTTGGGACATGCCTGAAGCCTTTAAGAGAGTTGTCTTTACCTCGTTTAGAGGAGAATCCTCAGGGATGTTGTAAACTATTGCCTTATGGAGCGAACTAATACGCTTCACAACTTCGGTCGAAATGAAATCTAGGAAGATTTCAGCTTGCTTAACTTTTTCTATGTCAGTGTTATTATGTTTACCAAATAGGTATGATATTGGGGCTAGATCTTGTAGGACATTCTGCAACTTGGTTAGTGTTGACTTAATGTCGTCCACTTCCATTTTATAAGAAGCAATATCAGTATTCTGATCAGCAATGTTGACTACCCTAACAAGTGGTATGCAACTGTCAGCTAGTTGCTGATTGGTGATAAGCGCTTCGTTAACAGATGCTTCAGAGTGTGCAGGGAAAGGGCTATTAAATATTGGTCTTTTATTTTTGCTACAATTTGTTTGTGTGTCTGACGGATTAAGAAGAGAAAAACTGATAGAGGAAATGTCGCTCGGTTTAGGAGAACTAGTATTAGGCTTTCAACGTTTTGCCTTAACTCGTGCCATTTTGTTATATATCTAGATATTAAGATACTACAAGGTTTTATGTAAAGTTAGGTAATACTGCTGGAGTACTACAAATGTTATAACGAAGTGACAGATGTGCAAGATAACTCGGAAATAAGCCAAACACTTAAACCACGTGGAAAAACGTTACCGTTTTCGAAGTTCGCTGGTAGTTGAGGCGTACAGCACAGTACATGGCTAACAGTTCACGTCCAAAAGTGCTGTATCTCGATTCGGTATCGTTTAGTCGTCTTGAGAAGAATGATAAAGGTTGCCAAGTTTGGTCAGTCCATTGTTGCAGAACTGCGCCAATGGCTGAGTCAGATGCATCAACCGCGATGCTAACAGGAGCTTCAGTATTGTGATGTGCCAGCATAGTCGCACTGGCTATTGCTTCTTTAGTCGAAGTAAAGGCTTTCTTTGACTCTGTATCCATTGTGGCCACTTTTGTATTCCAACGAAGCATATCCGTTAGTGGTTTTATGATAGGTGCACAATTCGGTACAAAGTGTCTGTAAAAACTTAACAACCCATTGAAAGCTCGCAACTGCTTGATGGTGGTTGGTTCCGGGTAATCCAGAATAACCGCCACCTTGTGTTTTTGGGGCTGTATACCATTCGCATCAATAGTATGCCCCAAAAAGTCCAACGAAGTTGTTCCGATTTGGCATTTCTGTATGTTTATGGTTACTCCATATTGCTGCAGTCTACTAAAGACTGTGTCCAAATGTTTCATATGTGTCACCTCGTCTGGGCTTGCTATCAGGCAGTCGTCGATGTATGCATGGACATAGTCAAGCCCGCGGAACACGTCATCGATGAAATGCTGAAATGTTTGTGCTGCATTTCTCAACCCGAAAGGAATTCAAAAGTATTCGTAAAGGTCAAAAGGGGTTACAATAGCGGCTTTAGGTATGTCATTTTTCAGGCATCGGTATTTGGTGGTACGCCTTTACCAAGTCGATTTTCCAAAATATTGTCAACCCTTTTAGGGTTGCCGTTAAATCGTGGATGTGCGGTAACGGTTAACGATCAGGCGTAGTTTGGGCGTTGAGACGTCGGTAATCACCGGTGGGACGCCAGTCATTGCTATCTTTCTTCGGAACCACGTGTAGAATGTAGAGATTTGTGTTACTATTCACTAGTCTTTTCTAACTAGGGCTCACAAGAAAGTTATGGTGGCTAAGTAAGTCCATGCCTATGATAGGTATTTTCACATCGGCGATAGTGAAAATCCAGTGTATGGGTCTTCGTAAACCCACGTTTAAGTAGAGATATCGTTTACCATACGTAGCTATGTGTTTTCCATCGGCTGCCTGTAAATCAAACGCAGCTTCATGGTGGCGATCGGATGGAGCTGCAGAAAGAACGCTAAATTCTGTGCCAGTATCGACGAGGTAGCGAACCTTCGTTATCACATCAGTTATAAATAACAGGCGGCTGCTTTCACCGGCTACGGTTGCCGTTAACGCAGGCCGGCGGGATAGTTTCCCGATGCGTCGACAATGGGTTTATGTCTAGGGAAACAACAGGGGTCTCTACACTTTTTGGAATTTTTTCCATAGGTGTTGTGGTACCAACACCAATGTGAGTTTTCGTTTCGTCGAGGTCGAGACGATGACCTCCGTGACGTACTTCGTCGACGAGAATTGTTCGGTCGGTGTCTTTCCTTCAGGTCAAGAAAACGAGAAAGTGTATTACACAATTTCGTCACGTCGTTTTCGGTGGAATGAGGTTTTTCAGTAATGGAATAAACCTCATTGTTTCGACTTCTGGTGATCTCCAGAATTCGACCAGCAAATGAAGCTCGTTCATCTACTGGGTTGTTATTAAACGTTACCAGAACTGCTTGTACTTGTTGTGGCAGTTTTGATAAGAAGAGTTGGCGTAAAAGGCTTTCGGCGAAAGTGCGTTGACCAATTACTTCTCGCATGCGCAATAACATTTCCGTCGCTGAACCACTACCGAGCTCGATGGTGTGAAACAACTCATCAAGACGTTGTCTATCAAATAAGTCTCCACGTTTAAGAATTTATCATTTGAGCTGGTCATAAGGTTCTAGGCAGTCAGGGCTGGAAAAAAAGGGTTGACGTGCCTGTTCAATTCACGCGGAAGTGACTTTACGAGTTGAAAGCGTGGGTCTGTCACACAGTGGTCTCGAAACTCGGCTTCTGCGAAGCAGAACTAAGTTTCTATGTTTTCTGTCCAGAAAGGAATGAGCTGAAAGTTTGGGAGTGTGGGAGTTTTAATTTTCATGAACTTAGGAGTTTGATCAGCCATCACATATATGCAGTATATGCAAATACAAAAATAAATGTAGTGAAAATGTGCAAAAATTTATTCACACCAAAAATACTGTTAAAAATTATAAACAGGAACGAACTCACAGTTATGAACGTGTCCAGATCACGTCGGGTTCACCAATGAAGTGCACCCGATATATGACCAAGTTGCGTTCGCAGTATTACCAGGGCAACTTCTAACGGTCAAACCCACTATTACGAATGAGGATAAATGAGAAGGCACGAAGGATGAAAAAGAAGTTATATTTGGTCGTGAATAGAGCGGCAATGGAAAAGCAACGTCTAGGCTGGCATACTAGAGAGAGAGATGCTTTCCACGATGCGGCGTGACGTGATCTGGTGGTGATGCGTGACCGAGCGCCTCCAATTAGTAGTGTCTGCTAAAACAAACATGGTCAGTATCAATGTCGAGGACCTATGTAACTATTTATTTTGGGGAAGGTTTTCCGTTTAATATACTATGTGAAGAGATTACGTAGTTTTGGTATAACCAAGCACTTGTTATTACAATTTGTCAGTTCATGTACGTTACCAATCATTTTATATTGTTCCCCATTATTTTTTCCGGGATATTGAGAAAAGACTATGTTGTGTTGCGTAGAGTACTGAAAGCTGTTAGTAAAGTGTGTGGTGAAAACTACGACGTCATTATAAACATGGTTGTAGATAGATATTTAAGGTCCTGCAGACAGATATCTAAGGTTATTCTACCTGACATAAACCACCCTCTTCATTCAAAACTTCCACCTTGTTTATCTTCTGGAAGAACGCGAAGCTGCTATATCAGGATTCAAGCACGTAAACAGAAGTATAAATGCTCAACTATTCCATATTTAGCACATGTTCTATGTGATGAAAAGTTTGTAAGAACCGATCTACTTAGAAATCTGTGCTCTTAAAAATACGGATTATTATGAAATGCATAGACTCCTGTTCCTTATTTTACTGTAATTTGTTGTTGTTGCTGTTAACAATATAAAATATGTATCTTTCTTTCAGATGTTGACACGGTAAAAAGTAACATGTTGAGACAATGTATTCTGAAAACTCATATTGTACTAAAAATATTATTGAATAAAGCTATTATTATTATTATATTTTATTGTCATTGTAACTCATGGTGTTTCGTTACTTTCGATACGATTTGGCTACTGGTTCCTTTTATTTTGGTCAAGAATCCTGGCCACCACGGTTACGGCTGATCATATTATGACAGTCATCTGATGGCGTAACATGCACTATACGTTAAGCTATGTTAACGTTTTGTCATACCAATTTACTGTTCCGGAAATTGGAATCGAACTAGGTAAAAAATCAACGTAATTATGCTGATTAAGCCTCAGGTATGGACCATCAAGCGAGTTCCTATAAAACACCTACTGATAGTAAAAAAATAATTTTCATATACCCTGACAATAGGCTTGCATTTCTTAAACCCTATGAACTGGTTACTCTCAACAAGATCAAGAAACTTCCTGACAAAAATCTATGTTAGAAATGCCTCAAGCTCCTACGAGTCAGCATCATGCCACATTAAAGAGACCTTTCTGCGGAAATGGCTATATATAGTCCAGACATCCCTCGTCGAGAAGGGCTTTTAATTTTATCAAATTAACCAAAAAAACTCTTATTGTCACAAAACTAGTCTTGTAACATTAGGGTTAGGCCTGATCAATCGTTGTCAGTCCGTAATTTTGTCTCGCTCCACTGACCTTTTAAAAATAAATCCGCAGTTTTATAGGTAGTAAATTTCGGAATGGATGGTCTAATGGAGGTACTCTAGGCAATGAATGATGGGAAGAACGGTCTAGATAAACAGGAGCACTGTGGCTAAACTAGACCAGGGTCACTGTGGCAACAGTGGGCATTGAAGAAATAACTGTCAACCTCCCGGTGACTCCTAGGTGCGAAATCCACACTGACTGGTAAGTGTAACTTCTAGATAGACATAGCATTTATCACATCCGACTTCCGTAAAGTTAGTGTGTGTGATCTCTACAAACCACCTGGACACATGTGTTGACCACAAAGGTTGTGTTACTAAAGAAAGAACCACAGTATACTTTGTCCTAAGATAAATTACTTTGCTCATAAACAACCTATTATTTACGCCTTTCTAGAGCCTATATTTGACCTACCTTGAAAATCACGTTTCAGTGGGCCCAATGTCAATCATCTAGGTGGGTGGCGAGTTTGAGACATACCAAATAAATACCAAACTAGACAGCTAGGCAGTTGTTTCTGCCCAAAAGAAAAGACCAAGGGAGAATTTGATTCTGAAAAACAAGTAATTAATAAACGCAGATCACTAGAGCAATGAAATTCAAGTACCAGTCTCCTGGGAAGAGACAGGCGGAGACCACTTGTATACTTCATTAAATAAAAACTTTGTAAGGGAGTACTTGCTTTCAAAAACGTTTTGGGTGGAATATTCCGTCAGCCTCAATGACGATAGCTGCATCAATCGCGTGTATTAGACAAAAGCTAGTTAGCTATTTCAACTAATACGGAGTACCGTAAGGTACCCAGAACACTTAGTAAAAATTTCAACCCAAATTAACCTCAAGCTGCAATCTAACTACTCAAGCCCAAATGCACATAATCTCATAAAACCTCGAATTAATATAATCCATTTACCTAATATCCACTACCCCTTGAGAATTTGCATACTTTTCTCTACTTTATATGCATTTTTTATGTCTCTCATTTTTCTACTCCATGGATGTAGATTTATTATTTCTTCCAATCAAAGTGTTATGCTCCCATCGATCAGAAAACCGATTTCGTAGAGTAGCACTGTCACCAGTCCAAGCAGGTTCTACTGCCCAAAAAGGAAAAGTACCATTAATGAAAGAAAAATATTTTTGCAAAAAATAGCCAGGACTACAACAGCTATAGACCTATGGTTTCTAAAAAAATATCAAGGACAGCTAACAAACACCAAAACACTAACGTTAAAAGCAACTAATCTATACTAGTTCATAACAAGGCAATTGGCTATTGGATGTGTTATACTTAGTCAAAAGTTTGACCGTGAATGCTGATCTAAGGTTGTCTAAATCCGTACGAAATCAAATATGGCAAACCTAATTGATGTAATTATTCACCTTTCGTCTACATTTGTGATCTAGTTATTTAGGAATAAGGTTACGAATGAAACTTGGCATGAAAAAAGCAAACTTAATAGCTTGGCCGAAGACAATGAACAACTGCTTCATAGGTCAGTTACTGACACTAACTCAATATTAATTAAAAAATCAAGTAGCGTCTAGCATTATTTGTTGAGTGATTTCTTTGTTTATGTTGGCTCAACATATTTATAATGGATTGTAAATTCATTCTACTGACATTCTTGTAGCTAGTTGGCCATAATTAGTTAATTTTATAAAATTAACATTATAATGTTTTTCAGACAACCATTTATTTAAATAACTAATAAATATTAGTCATAAAAATAACATTTTCGTAGATTATGTGACATAATTTGTTAACGACAATAAATAATTTTACCAATAATATGAATGCGTATATGTTACTAATATGCCTTGTGAGACAACATAATTTCACTTTAGGCCGGTTTGAAACTTACGACAACACAATAACGTTACTAAAATTATTATTCAGTGTATTCACATAAGCCAAGATTTTCGCTCTCCTCCCTGATTCTTAGTGAGTTAATTTTTTGGCAAAGACGGATACTGATTTACGCTGCTAGTTATCAGTAGTTTTGAAGAAAATATATTATTAAGTATTAGTGTTCGCTAGAGATCTCTGCCATTATAATAGCATAAAATTTTAGTTTACGGCCAGTCAATAAACTCAGTTTTACCAATCAATCAACTTCGATTCCTGCTCCGTTCACTGCCATCCTTATGAAAATGTTATTAGTCAGTAAACGAGTACCTGTATCCTGGATAATCATTGATACTGGTGCTAGCAAAAGTTTCTATGAGGTATGCTTAACTGCTTTGATAAAGCAAACGTTTGTGTTTTTGAAGATTATCACTCTGAATTTTATTAATGTATATCCAGTTAAAAAAACACCAAAAAAAATTTTTCCGGAAGTTTATATTCCATACTAAAAGCAGAAGGAATTATGCCATATGGCTGTGGTATTTAGTGTTTCAGTATGAGAAATTTTTTCCGAGTTTGTGATCTGGAAGAATTTTAAACGGTAAAAAGTATAATTGACTGAGTTTAAATGATCTGAAACAAAACATACTAAATCGTGTTTAATGTTATGTCAGAAGATTTTTGATTATTTGCACTCTACCCCAAAGATTAGTTCGTTATCTTTAAGTGTTTACTTTGTAATTGATTAAATACACCGATATGGCCTTGCCAACTTCCTGAAGAAGATGCCAACAATTTGTTTACAATGTCTCACATAGAAAACTAATATTGGATACCATCTCCTAGAATTACTTAAATAAAGAACCGTTAATCATCAAGAAGGCACGTTTGTCATTAAATAATATCATTTAAGCCCCTTATGTTCTGAGTATCTATATAAATTCTTTAATTGAAATTCTCTGTTTGTTCACTTAAAATATAGAATTTCAAAGCTTGAAGGAGCCTTAAATTCACTAAAGAGTGTCCAACCATTTGAAACAACACTGTATGAATTAACTGATAAAATCAACGGAAGTATTGCAAGTGAAAAAGTAAGTGAAGTAGCAAACTGCAAATTATCATGGTTAATTTTATCAAATGCACTTTGGTTAGTAATACAAGTTTCGTAAATTGGAGGAAAATTAATTGTAGCTTTTGTTCTGCAGCCTTTAATTACTTAAAAGAAGTTATCAACCAACTAAAATTTTAAAATGTTGACTTCTGTGCTAAAATGCACTGCTTTAATGGTTATGAATGCATTTTGGAACACAAATCTCTGGTCTATTATTGCGTAATTGTAATCAAGGGCACTTATATTTTATTGGTTTAAATAACGTTACATTTGATTAACTATATAATAACTGAAAGTTTCATATCATACTAACTTGGCTACAGAAAATAAACATGATGGAAATACAATATGTTTAAGTATTATCTCTACAAACAGTGAAAACAAGATAAGAATCATAGTTTAAACAAATCTTTAAGAAACAAATGCAGCAAACAAAATGACAATTTTCTCAAAATTTAGACGATTGGTATTACTGTGACTGATTTTAAATAGGGCTTGATTAACCAAACACTAAGAATACTGCCTTTATTGTCTAGTAACTATTTATTTTAATATAATATATGCTACTAGTCACCTTCGTGTAAATAAATATTCTACTGACTTTCAAAACGCATACTATTGTATATCCTGTCAGCAGAATCTCTTTGTTTTTGATATATAAACGGTAATATTATGTAGAGTTTTGCAATTCCTGTTCAAACACGCTGCATTTTGCTGTTAAATCTTGTTACTTTGTAATAAAACACCAATTTTTATGGTATATGATGAACATCTTGTAGAGTTTATACAGATTAAAGTTGAGTATAGTTTTATCACCATCCTTAAGTGTTATTGTGAGCTGTTGTTTGTTTATAAGCTGGCAAATGTGGTTCATACTTATAAATATCCAACATAATAATTCAAAATAGTGTTAATTAACTTACAAAGTTCTCAACATTCTGATTATTAAGTAATTCTTTCTGTATAAAATTATGCACTATTATAAATATACTTATTTTTATCTAACTGATATTATAATTTAACTTAGAGAAGAGTGTGTCACTTATGTAAATTATTTATGATTTTTATCGGTTATATTTTATAATTGTCAAATTAACTGTATTTTATTTTCAAAACACCTAGAAACAATCACAATACTTCATGCAATACGAATACTAATGATTGTTTTCAAATATAGATTATGTTTATGAGACATTTAACTCTAAATAAGGCTGCAGAGTTTGTATTTCTGTTAATTTAAGTAGTTTTACATTCTGCTAAACATATATGACCAGAAATAAATCTTTTATTGATATGTAATTTTAATAACTTTTATATAGTATAAAATACTACTTGAGTGTGAAACTATTTAGTAAGAAAAACGTTTCAAGATTGCTTTATTTAACTTAATTATCTAATACACTATTATTGTTTTGTTTGCTTGTATGGATAAACCAAGCTAATTTCTGGCCGTTCAGCATATAATTTGACACCATACCTCTGACAGCTCGACACAATTTTGCACTATTGAGTCATATTGTGGTACGTTTTTATTATATAAGGTAATGAAATCACTTAGAGAACCAACTGAAACATGTAAAAACTTAATTCACAACTCTATATATGTAAGTACTCACATCGACTGACTAAACAGAACTTATTTTCTTCATACCTCTAAATAAACATCATGCAGCCATTGTCTAGTATTACAGGTGATGTTAGTTTCACTCTTAATTTAAGTTAGAATTATAGTTTTTTGGATCCACTATCAAGCTCATCAAGTGACATGATGACTACGAGTACGACAACATGCAGATTAGTAAATTAACAGGTGTATAACTAAAGCTCCCTGCTTTACATCCCTTCTGTAATTAATATAAATGCATAACTGAAACCGGCTTTAGACTAGGTGGTTGCTTATTTTAACATTAGATTATCTGAAGAAGGATTGAGATGTAACGTAACTCACATATTCATATTTATATTATAAAAATCTGGTCAAAATTATTATTTCAGTGTTAATTCAAAATGTCTACATTGTTTCGTTTTACCGTACTTAGATCGCGTTACTATCACTAAATCCGGTGATTTATTTATTTATGTCACAATTAAAAAGCGAACGAATTGAAAAAGACTAGATACCGTTATTATGCAAACAATATTGTTTCAACATTAGTTTGAAATCTTTATTTTTGATTATATGACAGTTATCATAGAAAATCAGCAAAATAATTTAAAATCATCCCAAAGCATTTGCACAAAACAGTCTTACATACTGTCAACAAATGTTAAAAATGATCTCCTCGCTGAACTTCGTGACTAAGTCTAGAACATAATTAATTAACAAGTGTTATCTACGTGAAACGGAATAAAGTGTTACAGATTATTTCATCTTGTATGACATATTTATTAATTTTCTGGTTCAAATTAAGTTGATGTATAAATCTTAAGAAAAATGTGAAGTCTTAAACAAAAGCAAAAGGAGTGTTTGACAGGTTTTATACATTTTAAAAAGCAATCCAATATTGTGAAATCGTTAAACTGTTAGTTGTGAAATGTCCCAATAGTCATATACTTATTAAGATAGAATAGTAAAATAGTATTTTAGGTCGAGTTTGTTTAGATTATTATAACTTTATAAGTGCAAAGGTAGACCAACAAAAGAGAATAGACATAAGTCGTAATTAAATAAAAGTTAGATTCTAAACGTAAAATTAAGTACTAAAGGCATAAAAAAATAATTCAGCAGAGACAGCTACATAAAATCTGTTAGTTGTAGGTGTAGTAAACTTTTATAGTTACCAACGCCTCTCATTTACGTAGAACAAAAGTAAGTAACATGATATTTGAAACGTGTAAATAGACGAAAGGATAATCAATGAAAGTGCTTTTCATCAGTGTGATCTTAATGTCTGCAATGAGGATGAAAACCAAGATCTTGGTGCTTTGTAGTGATTGGTTAATCATTACGCATTAAATGCTTACTCATTAGTCAAATGTTTCCTACTTTTCAATGATCAATTGAAAAATCTCAACAAGACCTAATCACAATTGATGGCGATTTCATAGTATATTTAAAACACAATGTTATCAACAAATTCACAGTTACTGTCGTTCTGTAATTTGATATGAATTCATGATAGTTACAAGCAATCCAAAATTTTATTTATTTATCTTCTGTATTTTATATAATTAAGTAAATTGAAGAATTTAGTGGTCACTTGCTATTCCAAGTAATTCTTCGTTGTTATAAGTGAACTTACAGTAGAAATTAGCTGTAATTTTGCAATATTTGAACTAAATAGCCTAGTTACACTGGCATCTTATAAATTATTTAAATTATTATTTATCTAAATAAGTTTGTTAGTCATTACAACTTCTCCATTTACATAGTAAAATATTTCGTTATATTATCAATACTCATAACAAAGAAGATAATACAATTAATGTATCTATTGGTCTTTGTTATGCAATACCAATACAATTGATTAGTTCATTGTTCATGTAATGAACAAATCTGTTAACTTAACTGAATGAACACTCAAAAAATTTACTATGATCAAACGAGATATATAACATTTCATTGAGGAAAAATGTTTCTTTTCGATTACTTTATTTACTGAAGCTTAAATGTTGTATATCTTTCTTAATTGATACAATGAATTTCTTTTGTTATTTGCTAAAATTTTAATCTACTTCATAATTATATATGCAAAAAAATGAATTAATTTTCTATTGAAATAGGAATTTAATATCATTATTGATTACTTTAGTGTAAACAAAACTCGAAATTATTATTTGTTTAGCGTCAAAAACTGAAAAAATAGCTGTTTCCATGGTAACGGTAACACTAGTGATCAAATTAGATTAGACACATAAAATTAATCGAATTCTGTAAAAAGAATTAGTGACAAAATGATGACATAAATGTCATATTTTTCTCATTTGTTTTTTTTTGGGGTCATCAATTTATTTCTTATTGTATATACCATGAGACTGTAAATTAAAATTTAAATGATTTCGAAAAATGGAATGTCTACTTAAATATTCTAAAACAAATAAAAGAAAAGGAATAAAATTTGTTACGCCTTTTCTTTTAACTATTTCATGATAAGTAACTCACTTACTTAAGATTGTATAATAAAGTCAAATAAAAATAGGTTGAGTGATGATGAATTCACAAAAGAATAATCGCATTTATTTCAATGTGAACATCATAAAGATATACATTCGACAAGATTGACGATGCATAACAAATAACTTACATTCTTGTAAAGGTATTAAAGTGCCGTCTATAGTAAAAAGGGTTTGAAACACGTTGTCTTTAGTTTAGTAATAAAATTTGCTGAATACTACGAATTCATTACATTTGCTGTTTTTTTGATTAGCTACAAACAAATGAATAAGTTCAAAATAATAACAGAATGATTTGTTATTTAGAACAGTGATTTCATAGAATAAGCTAAACTAAGGTGATGACTGAGAGTTTCTAAAGTGATTTAATAAATAACTGTAGTAATGATTTTAGTATCATTGAAAAGTAATAATTATGAGTAGATAAGAAGAAAATCTTAATTAAAATCATTCAGTATTAATCACGATTCTGCGAAACATGAGAATAAAAAAACTGTTATCGTTATGAAAGTAGTTGAAGGTTAACAATATGCTCTTGTTGCGATCAAGTCTTAACCTCTTTTTTTGATATAGCTTCCGTGAATATTAATAGATTAAAGTTAGATTATTTATTGGGTATTTTAAACGTATTCGTTTTATCCAGTTCATGATAAGTGTTTAACAGGTGGTGTATGAATGGACCATGATGATAGCTTCTTCATTTAAAATAAAGAGATGAAGGAACTCATCAATTACGTAGATGTCCGTTTTTATATCCTTCCATTGTATATCTTTTGCATGCATATACTAACTAGTGAATCCAATTAAAATTGATAAATTTTATAGTTTCCACGTTATTTAAAAAAAATACGAATGTATGAAAAATTTTTGTTCATCGATTCCAACGTGAGGAAACGACTAATTAATTATAAACATACTTCTTTTGTTTCAACATTGTAATAGAAATACAATTTCATTTTAAAAAAATGATTGACCCAAAACACTTAATAAATAAAACTTAACTACTTCGCCTTATTCAATTTAAATACAATTTGATTGAAAAATAAAATATTATTAACAATCAACTTTGATAATTTAACCTTAATTATCAAATTGATAAAAAAAGTAATATCCATTTTAATCTGATTACTGGGTACATTCAATTAGTCACTGAATGTTTTATCCATAGTAATTGTACCTAAAATCAATACATTTATTTACAGTAATAATTGATAATTTTAATTTTATCTTTTCAATGTTTATTTATAGTATTCATCTTATTATCTTCGCAATTTACCTGATCAAAGAACATTTTCACCAAAAAATTTATATGATAATTTACAAGCAATAAATTTTGATAAACGCTTAGAAGCTATGGAAATGAAATTACGCAGTCTTTTTCATGAAAGCAATATTTCAACACCAACAGATGTTTTAAATAAATATGCTGTAAAAATTGTTACAGAAACTTACCATCCTATTACATCATGTAATCAACATTGTACAGAGTCGTATCGAAGTGCAAAACAGTTGCCTACAAAAATGGATGATTGTTTACATTTAGATTTAAAAGACTTGGGATCCTGTAACCATTGTTTACATCACTCAGATAACAGTAATCGTACAGCTCAAACGATGGCAGTCGTAAATAACTGTAATGTCACGTATTAGATTTTATATTTTAGTTTTGTTTAAAGTTTTTGCTGGATATTAGGTCACTCTTTTTGAATTTCAAATAACTGCACTATACATTATACTCTAGTATTTTGTTGTATATGAAGAATAGTCAGTCCATACTGAAGACTTTAATAGCCATTTGGTAACATCGTTTATGCTTGTTCAAGTGCAATACAATCATAGGCACTCTCGAATGAAAATAAATTATGTCTTGGAAGACGTGGTGATGAAACTGTGAAATATACACTAGGCGTATTAACTGAACTGAATTAGAGTAACAAGCAGGATAGGGTTTAAACTATTAGTGTTGTGATCTGTGGGTCTAGGTTTTTACATGAATCTCTGACACTACCTAATGCTATGAACCATCCACTACTAAAAATGAGAAAACTGTTGGGACAAGCATCCGGCCTTATTTGCAGACTGGAATCGACTATATGTTTATGTGTATTGTTACCTTTGACCAACCCAAAGATCATTGAGACCTCTAGTAATATCCTCATTGTTGAACTATTTATGAATCGATAAGTTACTTATTGTATAAATAACTCTTCATCGAATTAACTTACGATTTCTAATTTCGTGTTTGTCCGTACAACTTGAAAGAGTGATTTCAGTGAGGAAGCGTGATATCATTCTACTAATAGCATCTGTAGAAATCTAAATTATGCAATTTAGATGATGATGCGATTATAAAATGTAAGAATGCATACTTTGTATACAGTGTGTGGTATGAGAAAACAGTTTTCTTAGAACTAATCAGTAAATAATATAATGTGGGTAAGATCGTTTAGTTTAAATAGGTGCTCCTTTCTTAAACTGGTTTTCGTAAGCAGAAAAAACGTCAACTTTAGAAATCAGCTAGTCTTTTGATTTACAAGTCTACTTGTACAGGTTATAGACACAATCTAACTGTCTTGTAATTTTATCGTTTATGATGTAGACATGATTCTACACTCAGTGAATTGTTAAAATCCTTAATAACACATGATTTTATCTAGTTATTTGGGATTTCCAATTTCCTATATGTGGTTACTGAAGTTTTTTAATTTCAGATCAGAAAGCATTAACTCTATCTTATTTTAGTTACATCAAAAATGAAAATATGTTCAGTTTGTATACGTTAAGATGATTTAAATCATGTTGCATACTTTCTAGATAGAGATGGTCTAACTTTGATTCAGGGTTATTAAAATAACTATAATGTCAATCATTCATATGGATGTCATCGGCATATCTAAACCTTATTATTAATTAGCAGATTATGTAAGTAGTTTATAAATGCATTGTATGATTGATATATACTGTATTGCCTGTATTGGATTGTGACTGCAAAGCAAAATCCAGAACCCGCGTTTCATCTCATTTTGGACTTGTCAACTGTCTGAATTCAGTAGCCAAGTGGTGAATGCGGTGGCGTTTGGCGCGAGATGAATTGAGTTCGAGTTCCGGTATGAGCATCAAATCTGGGATGAAGATAAATCCAAATAAAACAAAACGCACTTCATGGACTTCGCTTGCCAGTTACAATTCAGCTCAAATAATACTTGTAAATCATCTCTATATTTAGGTAATCCTCTCAGGATGCGCATACGACAGCCGAAACTGGTCACTTTCAGTTCAATTTCAGATCAAAGAGTAGTTTCATCATGGTTATAACATACGCTATGTTTGTATAATTCCATATTAACCTGAACTACTGATATTAAATCAATCTGCATTTCGAGTCTATGTACGTTCTTTGAAATAAACACTGATTTACATGGACCTGTTAGTGCTTCCAAGCCAAACAAAAATCCCTCTCTCCAAGTCATCCAAAATGGGAGAATTTATTCGTATACACACGTATCAGCACGAAATACATATATTCTAGAGTTCATGGAATTTGTAACTAACAAATTAAAAGTAAATTAATCAAATATTATCAACAATGATATAATCTAGGAAAACGAGAGAAAATATATTCTTACTACTATTAATTGAAATGTATTAAATAGTATCATGTGGTTGATATTAACTTTACTTTATTTTATAGGTAATGTTACAAAGTTGATTATAATTGATTTAGATTTATTCCAATTACATTTATACAATCTATATCATTACTTTTAAATTATATATACATATTTTAATAAATATTTAGCATATACTACTCATTAGTATATTTAATATACAATTGTTTTTATTCATATAGGTCAACATATTGACAAATCAATTCAAACAACATGTATTGAATCAACAAACATAATTGCAAATTCAATATCATATATCCAAGAAGCAGAATTTACAAATGAAAATCAAGTTACTTCAAAAGTGTATACATCAGATGCATTGAAAATGAATAATCAATTTATTACTCCTACTGTGTAATGATATCAATTCAACTTTAAACTGATTGTCACAATTTCTTTTTCAGATTTCCTAATAATAATTTATATGTAAATCGAGTGAATCGTCTTTCAAAAGAAGATATTAATGACGATGAATCTATTTCTAAAGTAATTCTTTCTTTAAATAAATTAATAATAAAACTTTAAAATATCAGTTTACATCTAGTGAATGTTTTGATATGGTTAATTTGGAGGCAGATGCATTACAACAAAACTATTACAATTCTTCAAAAGTTAAATTGCACAAAACTCAACAATTTGGTTGGAATCAAATGAGACAAACACATAGTGTAAGTAGTATAAATATTGCATACGATATAACTTTTAATAATTTGGAGTAGTTATATGTAGTTCAATGAGTGCTTAGAAATTATTTAGGGTGAAAATGCTTTTTGATATTTTCAATGTTTTCAGTCAAACAAACGCTATTGGTTAATGTATTCACTACTGAATATTGTGTCTAATAGGTCATCTTTACATATAATTGAAGTGTATTTATATCTTGTTGTTGATTTGTCATGGACTGAAATTGATCAGTCTCTTGTTGGAATATGTACTTCTTGAGAGGATTTCCAGATGCTTGCCAACCTCAGTTTAACTCAAATAATACTTGTGAACTATCGTTATATCGAGGAAATCTGTCTAGGATGCAAATATGACAGTAGAGACTGACCAATTTCAGTACATAATAAATTAACGAAAATATCCAAATATATTTTAATTATATGTACATACCCGTTACACATGTGTAGCCATCTGGACTCAGTAGCCCAGTGGTGAACGCTGTGGTGCTTGGCACAATGCTAAATGAGTTTGAGTCCCGGTGTGAGCATCAACAACAGGTACATCCAACTGACGAGTCTTGAACAGGACGAGGTGTGTGTCCTGGATTCCACTTACCAGCCACAACCCAGATCAAATAGGTTTTCTTTCTGTTGTTTGCCTACGTCCGTTAAACAAAGGCAAACACATGTTCCTACTACAACACGCTCAAAGTTTAAGCATATGCTCCAAAACAAGTGGCAGTCTTCTATGTAGCCTCTCCAACGATAAATGTCAGCATATGGGTTGAATTCATTGTTGAGTTGGTTCAGAAAGGATGTATTTATTTTAGACGATGTCTCTCCTTATTCTTAAAGACGGTGGTTGCTATAAATAAACAGTCTTCTGAACTTAAAAGGTCAAAATTCCCTTCAGCGGTAGATAGTTATAATTTGATTAGGTGAACACTCTGTCCCTAAAATAAATCCATCAACATTCGTTTAATCAGTATTTTTTCTACTACATTATGAAAGCTACCGTTCACAATGTATATATTCGATTTACTCAGTATGTGTTGACAGAAAATGTAATATGAAAGATTATTATAGTAATATTAATTGGTTAAAGATTAATCCCTTCACATAGTATTGATTAGCAACAGGATCGTGGTCTATTGTGTTTCGATCACGTCAACAATATGTAGGTGGAAATGCAATTCTCGTCGGTAAATTCTAACAGTCAAGGATTTGCACCCAGTTTGACTGCACGAAATAAATAAGCATTTTATGCAAAATATTACTGTATACATAGGAGAATGTACATAAAGCTACTAAGAATCCGAGGTTTTATATTTATAAGTAGGTATGTGGAAACAAAAACGAAGTGTATGTAAGTGAATAGCAATTTCCTGTCTATTTAATTCTTTTCTACGTGAGAAAAACATCTAAAACAGTTATCACTTACCATAACTTACTAATTCAAAATATGAAGTAGGTGGTTGTTTACGGTTTATCAAATTATTTAAGAACTTACGTAGATTGGTCAAACAGGGTTACCAGTTATTTACCTTCAATCACCTAACGTGACTAAAAACTTACGAGAAATAAGTAATGTCAAAAGAATTTATGAATAATACTAAGTTTTTAAAAGGAGTGTTTAAGCACATCTTCCACTGAAATGTCTTATGAATATCGTGAAAATAGATGAGCATCACTACAACCTTATTCATTTATCTAAAATCTTCAAGTACTTTTAATAACAGGTTAATCATAATATTAGATTTTTTTAAAATTCGCCTCACAAATTTCGTTTGGATTATACATAACCACTGAGTAAAACATCATCTAGGCCACTTGACTGGAATAAGATAGTCCAAGTTTTACGTTAACAAAATGTTTAGTCTTCGTATTTTAGCCAAACACATTTAATGACAAACAAACACTACATCGATGTCACCCTCATTTGCCTAAACAGTACCGTGATCTTTCGGCTTTTTTAAAGATTTGGTTAATTTATTATATAAATTACTCGGTTTACAGTCTATGGAATTATCATTAGCCCTGTTTCATAGACTTTATTGAATATATTGTTGTTTACAGTTAGACCTAGTGTGATGCGTAAAGTTAAGTGAAGTCCTACGCTTTATTCGGGTTGATGGTCGCAATAATAAATATTACCATATGTGAATTCTTCAGTTCCCATGTAGGTAGACACTTATAAAACTTTTTATTTCAGCTATTATACGTTTTCCAAATAGAGTAACAGGTTATTTCCCTCTAGAGTTTTTCGTTACTCACTACGAGTACTGTGGAAACTAGCAGACATTTGCTTCATCCCAATCTAGGTTAAATAGTGTAATCACCTCATGAATAGAGCCTTATGGTTTAAAACCCACCTGATGTCGAGGCTATGTGCCAAACTAAAACACTTTTCATCACTGCTTTCAATCATTGTCTAGTTTCTTAGATTAAGTGGCCCATTAAGAACAATGAACTTTTAGAATTACCTTTTCGGAGAACTATTGCATTTACTTTGAGTGCATGTAAATCGAACAACGTACTTCTCTTATTATTGCTTCCCTCACCCCGATCTTATTTTGACTCATAAACTATATTCAAATATCTTCCCATTCAGGAACTACAACTAAATAACTGCACACCTGTTCCCCCCCACTACTTTCCAGTCATTATTGTCATAATTTGTCAGCTGTGAGGTGAGGTTTTGTATGTATATAAACGGATATATGAAACATAATTTGTATCCCTAGTTTTAAGTTCATTTATCTTTTTATTTTTTAATCCGACTTGGGAACTAGTGATATTGAAGCAGACGTACTGGTATAGAACAAACAGTCTTTGTGTCTGGTTGCGGTTTTGGTTCCAAGAAAGGTTATTGCTTTTTTTATGTCATGATTGGCCGTCGTTCATGAAACATCAGTCTCAGAGAAATCTCTTCTAATATATTTTATCAACTGAATTACTCAGTGTTTTATTTCACTAAAGTAATACATTCTGCTAACTAAAAGAGATGTTTAATTAATATGCACTTTACTGCACAAAAATTTAAGATGATATAGTCGTTTTACTATATTCAAGTTGAAATTACGTTGCCTAATTTCTTTATAATATTTTAGAATTCCTTAGTGATATTGAATCAAACCAGTTGTTCAGGTAGCCATCACAACTGATAAACCACCTATATACAAGCTGGATTACTTTATTAACACATTTTAGAGTTAGATTAACTGAAAGATTTAATTGATGCCTTTCAGTTTTCTTGTATGACCTGGTCGTCAAGTTTTGCAAATTACATTTGCTTAATTATTTTCACAGTTTTTGTTCTCCAATATTTTTAGTCAAAGTTAATGAGATTGCATAATATTTGCTGGATTATTTACGGACAGCTACTGTAAATAAAGTAGGAAGGGTCCCATTTTTAGACTACCCAGTAACTTGACATTTGTAATGCCTTAGTAATTTACTAGTATTCATATTCATAGTTGTCACCTTGAGATGATTGCATTTCGTCACACACTTTACTATGCTCAATATATGTGTAGCGGCAAGATACACGACACATGTTTTGTCCTACCTGATAACTGGATAACGCATTGACGTATGAAGTCAAAGTTAGTAAATTTTTGCAGTGGCATGTACATCAAAACTCAGATAAAGGCATATCCAGGTGATGAGTCCTAAACAAGACGGAAATCACATCTTTCATCCCATTGTTAGCTAAATACCATACATACTAAAGGTAGTAATGATATAGCTATAATTATATAATATTAATTAATACATATAGGTAGTAGACGGTAAAGAACAAATTCTGCTTGTTACTTTAAGATACTTGTAAACAAAATAAATATGTCAAACTAACATTATATTCGCTTTGTTTTAGTTTGAAGCTGGATTAAATAATGAAGACAGTTGCAGTGACAATGATAATATTCCCACTTCTTCAAGATCACACAAACAAAACGAAATTGTCAAATCGAACTTTGATTATGGACCTCTGGGACCAAGTATACACAAGCCTCGAAAACCATCAACACTAGAATCATCATTTGAAACGATATATGACCAAACAAAAGTTTTCTATAAACTTTGATATATAAAAGTAAGGTAAATTTTAATCCATTAAAACTATATCGTGTTTAAAATAACAAATCATATTGCTTCCATCAATAAAAATACCAAGATTTTTGCTAGAATTATTTTAATTAGTGGGTCTCTAAAGTCAAATACATTTTTAATAATACGTCAGAGAAAACATGAATATTCCATATGAACTATTCGAAGTGGTCAACAAAAAGATTACTCCTATTATATTCGTCCCTTCTTACTATTCAATCCCACGAATTCTCTGGGTTAACTAAAATCTAAAGGGCACTGTTGATCTACCGTTTAGTAAATAGTGTGAAAACATTCCGGCAGGAGTAACAACGAAAAATTCTACAGTGGAAAAATAATTCATTGGTGCGAAGAATAAAGTCACATTTGCAAGGTTAAATATTTAACTGTAAAGGAGATATAACGCTCAAAATGTAATAACTTCAATTTCTCCGGAATTGCCAGCATACTGTTTGTTCGCTTTCAGTTTAGCTTCAAATATATGACTTTGAGAAGTGATATATATGGCACGTTACGTACATGTCCATTTACTTCACCTGGTGCTATTCGGAGTCGTGCTCCACATTACAATTGTCCTCAAGCTGTACTGGGATTTATTTCCAGTGTTTGATGTATATTTAGTGAAGTAGTCTTCATAGTTAGCATTGTGCAGAATATTTTACGTAAATAAATGTTCGTATATCATAGAAGTGTTTGACAGATTGTTTGTTTTATTTGCGTTTTAGATTTTTGGAGATTTATTCTTTTGATAGCTTGTCAAATGACTACAATTATTAACACAGCAATAATCACTCGTAATTAAAATAAATCAGTTTCTTGAATGGTATTTTTTCTACTAACTCGAAATGGTCTATTCATTCGGGATTACGTTGACAACCACAGTTGTCAATATTTAGTGATGGGATATTTCCATAATACACGAGACTGTAGAGAAATATATCTCATTATAGCCTTCAGAGGTTGTAAACAAAGCTGACACCTAACTATATGAATATGTCAAGTATTTACTTGATATATATGGAAGGTACGGATATCAAAGAATAGAAGTCTTAAATTATAGGCTACACAGAAAATTGGATACAAGAATATATTATGCTGTAATTGCGTTAGTTTTTATTTAGTTAAAATTCACAGACACAATAGGCTGCTAAAATACGCATTACGTAAACTTAGAGAAGTACAATCAATAAGTAAGATGTTATGAACGGTATAATATAGAAACACAGTGAAACAGCCACTGCTTTCTATGCTAACCCATATCTGATGACATTTCAAGCCATTGAGTTATACTGTATCCAGGACCTAAAGACGGGAGCTGTAAACCCAAGAATAGATAAATAAAGATCCATCGTATAGTTGATATAGTAATAAACTCGGAATCACGTATTACAGAATGTTGTTAATTATCTAAATATGCCATACCACATCAAGTAACAAAAGTAAACTATGAATACCAACATTCCAGATGTTAATGCAGTATGTGATTTAAAACAGTTTACTATAAAATGACTTTTTATAGACAAATAAGTACTGCAGATAATTATTGTTACTTTATATTTTTGAAGTGATCTGATTAGTTTGACACGAAAAATCTCCCGATCCTGTCTTAAATTACTTCATTTCTGGAATTTAGTATTAAAAAGAATCAGAACGCAACCACCAATTTTCATTTATTGTAACTAGAGGGTAAAACGCAAGATACCTTTTAGCTAAACCAATACTGTGCCCAACCCTCGATACTCATTGATCCAGACCACCAAATATTAAAAAAACAAAAGGTCAAAGGTTTATTCACTGTCCCAACCGACGACAATATACGTGAAGAGCGTCAATATTTGCACAAATCTTGTAAGTGGTCTTCAAGAATCCATTATTCAAAATGCGCTTTGATAGCTCCCGATTAAACAGTACATGAGCAGTTCCAAAATTAACGAAAGCGATCATAACGAAATCGTTTTTGATTTATTCGGGTTGAATCAAAGGGAAACAATACATTTATAAATACAAAATGAATCCACCTTACAGTCCACTGCAAATGCCCCCCCCCAGTAAAGAACAAACGATTCGTTAAATGCTGAAACGTTGATTGATCTAGTGTTATTGTAATTAATACAAGCATGCACAATAAATATTTAGTTTATTAAATTGACAAATTCGGTCACATATGCATGGCAATAATCGGCAGAAATAAATATTTATTTACACCATACACAAGTATCTTATATGCAATATTTCAGCTATAATAGCTACAAACCGCCAGAAAAAAGACTGTTCATAAATTCAGGATTTGAAACAGCTGAAAAACCAGGACATCCTTCAGGTGGTGTACGACTAGAGTGAGCAAGTTTTTCTTTTATTTCATCTTCTGTTAATTTTTGACGATGACTCAATTTCAATGGTTTCCGTTCATTAAACCTAAACGAATGGGGGAATTTCTGTTAAATATAAACAAGTAGCCAGTTTAAGCACTATATAAATATTGTTATTATTTGTATCGATGGCAGGATGAAGTTAAGTATGTGTTGTAAATGTATTTTGGAAACCATACTGTGAAAAACGTTGATTTTTTGTTGCCTATACAAAAGTTAATTTTGAAGCGAATGAATGGTAATAGTGCAGAAACATTTACTACATATACTAATATTTTTAGACCTCAAACGGGCGGAAAACATTTTTACTGAATATTATGCAAACAACATGACAACATGAGCATAGAAGCCCAAACGCTAAACTGTTTATTAAATACTAGAACTATTTGTGGCCAATTCAACTTAAAAATAAGTTTCTGAAGGATTTCGAAAGGTTTGTGGATCCAAATAGTTGCATAAGTGCTTGAGGTACGAGTAGTAGAGTTAGCCCTGTTACAGCGAGAACAATTTCAAGAAACGCCAACATTCGACTACGTCGAAAGTTACTTATCTTGGTGTAACTTTTACTTCTAATCTATTTTGGTCTTCGCATGTTTTGCTAATATCAAAGAAGATTTTTCGTTTAATATACAATGTGAAGCAATTGTGTAGTTTCGATATTACAAGCACTTATTTTTGCTGACGTTATATATGTACATATAAACCTATCATTTTTCAGACGCCTATATGGAAAAATAGTAACTTATTGAAACAATATATGCTGAAAATTCATATCGTACTAAATAATACTATTGAATAAAGCTATTATTATTATATGTATGAAAATCAGTTAGTCGTGGCTCTGAAGAGTGAAAATCTGAACTATACTAATTTAGAATAGAAAAATGTTTGAGGATTCTTGCATTCAGTCCTGAAAATATTAATTACATTTATTGACAAAACCCAAGTAGTAATCACATATCGGCATGGCCCCGTTGTCTTAAATGCATTTCATATATGTGGTACAGGTAACTATAACCAATAATGCTGTTTGTCAACATTGGGAATATTATGGTCGTCATATTGTGATATACAACCATAATAGGTAAGGCAAATGTGCAATTAAAAGTGTTGATATATTAAAACTATATAAGGGCAGACTAAATTATAGGTAACTGAATGGCTTCAGGTAGTTAAAAATTCAAAACAATGACGAATATGTTGTAACCTTTATAATTCAATTGGAAAACAACAAGGCCTTGTTAATTAACCCTTTCATGGTTTGCCCTGCTATACTCTACTACTGTATTAACTAATTCGAAATTAATCAGTTCCATTCATATTTCAATAGCTGCACCATCAGTTAGATATATCATGCATACCATTTGAGTATCACAACTAAAATTTCTTATAACTAGGTAAAATGGTAAATTACTTAAAGTGGAAAACTTTACCTGAATAGTTTAACTCAAATGAATCCGTAAATAAAATTTTATCATACGCAAATCCTAAAGTTCTTTAGCACTATGTAAAAATATTTCGGTAAAAGAATAAGTCAATGTCGGCAAATACCTTTTCCCTTTGACTTGTTTCATCCGTTTTTCTAGCTTTTTCGCACCTAGAGCCACGGCAAATTGACGAGATTGATGTTTTGCAACCACTATATCACGATCATGAGCTGTACGTCTTTGTTCTTCTTCTTCGCGTTCAGCACCAAAAAGATCGTTCCATGAAGTGTCTTTAAGAAATCTTATGTTCCACAGCTCACCGAACCATGGATTACGCTGAAAATGAAAGTATGCAAAATAAATAGAAGGCTTGAAGAGACACAACTTAACCGCATATTATATGCACTGTCGATACAAGCATAAATGTACGAAAAACGGGGTTTTAAAAAATACGAGAACAATCTAATTCTTAAGTGGGCTGCAAAGAGAAAGATATTTCAAAAGTAGCAAACAAATGAATATCTTCATTCCGCCTATTTTTAAGTTGTCATGTATCTATCATTGTCTAAATCATTTATAGGTCACCACAATAAAGCTTCCAAATATCCCAGTAAGACAGAGAGATTTGTATGTCATTTCTTTCGAAAACAATAACTTCAAAAGGAAGTTGGACCTACTGTGAATTTCCGAGGCTGAAACTAGACCACTAAATATAAATTGTCAGCCTACAGGAATTGGAATATCCTGAATCCGAATCTGTAGCGCATGAGAGTTGCATGATTTTGACAGAGTCAAAAGTGGATGAAAAAATTCTGGGCATTGGACAGAACAAAGATATGTATCACAACGATAGGTCAAGGTCTTAATAAAGAAAGGATTTTCAATTTCAAACTATCAAAGGTTGTTTTCAGAAAGAAATTTTAGACCCAATATCTGAAAACACAGATCTTGCAGAAATCATATTCAAAATTTGTGCTCTAAGTCATAAAGTGCTTAATGAGTAATGAATTCCCTATCTTATACAGATTAGTGCAATAAATTGGTATGCATAACTCATATAGCATGTGTCTGATGAAAAAGATTACTGATCACAATTAAATTATGAACTGCATATTACGGAGAAGTGAATGACTTGTAAACATGTCACAAGAAAGATACATTGATCAATCAATTGAACACAATAAAGTGCCTGGAATATACGTACGCTAATTCAAGTTGTCACACCACATTAACATGACAAAATCAAATTAACAAGGTGAATATCGAAATATAGTTTCGCAAGAAGGGATGATAATGTATACTATAACTCTATCCGACCTTGTCTAGGACGGTAGGAACTAAGAAAACGAGCATTTTGACAAATATAGACTGATGGGGTCACGACGAAGGTTATGCCCGGTTACCATGTCAAGATAGCAACTACAGTCAAAGAATACACTGGTCACGTTCTGATATATCGGTAGATATCTGAACACTAAAATATACTGCAGGATGCTGATTGTAATGTTTCTTAGAAATAAAACTGTAAGATTGGTTAGATAGGACGTACTGAAGTTATTCAACAGGAAAAGGTTCTCTTATGTAGTTTGTTCCACTTTCCCCATTTTTGTTTAATTTCATAGTTGACATACTGTTGGAAATTACACTTTCATCGTCTGACTTTTCAGGAATAGATCTCCTACCAGGAGATCCACTTATTGACTTAGAATATGCTGACAATATAGTCCTGATCGGCGAAGACGCTGATACGATGCAGAAGCTTTTAACAGCAATAAGCTCCAATGCAAGCATTTTCGGAATGCGTTTCTCCCCCTCTAAATGCAAACTATTGCTCCAGGACTGGTTTTCGTCAACACCTGAACTAAAGATAGGGAGTGAAGTAGCTGAGCACGTCGACCACTTCACTTATCTTGGAAGTCTGATTAGTCCTAATGGACTGGTCTCTGACGAAATGTCAGTGCGAATTCAAAAAGCTCGTTTGGTGTTCACCAACCTACGTCACGTATGGCGTAGACGAGATATTCGTCTCTCAACGAAAGGGAGAGTGTACTGCGCAACAGTTCGCTCTGTCTTACTGTATGGGTGTGAGACGTGGCCATTAAGGGTAGATGACACTCGAAGGTTATTAGTTTTTGACCATCGATGTCTACGAAACATCGCTCGCGTTAGCTGGGATCACCGAGTAAGTAATAACGAGGTTAGACGACGGGTGTTAGGCAAATGTGGTAAATCAGTCGATGAGGTTGTGAATCTTCATCGACTGAGGTGGTTGGGACATGTGTTGCGTATGCCCAACCACCGTCTGCCTCGACGCGCAATGCTGGCTGATATAGGAACAGGATGGGAGAGAGTTAGGGGTGGCCAAACTAAAACATGGCATCAGTCCATGAAGTCACTGACTGCCGGTTTAAGTCGTGTCGGTAGCTGCAGACTACCTGGATGGGGTCCTCGCGATTACCGTAACCAGTGGCTAGAAACACTGAGTGATATGGCCCAGAATCGGTCACAATGGCGCAGATGTATTCACTCATTGTCCTCCCTTAAATCATGAGCTTTAAATTATTCCATTACTTTCTTTCAACGCCTCCTGAACCATATTCTATATGTTCACATTCCTTATTACTATTATTATTTTATTTTATTGAAGTGATTTCTACCAGTGGTGGTGGTGTTAATCTTGCAGTGCCATGGTGGTATGGCAACTTGAACCGATGCACACATGTGCCAGGTTCTATGTTGATTGTGCATACATACATACATATGTAGTTTGTTAGCGTAGTGAAAGCTCCTAACAGACATGAAAAGTCACTGTCAAGATAGTTTCACTAGACTTGTCGCTTCAACTGTGGATAACATTGTAGAGTCAGATATACAACCCTTGAATATAATGGCATTTACAATTTTAGTTACTCAGAGGATTTCCGATATTTCTGAGTTTGGTCATCACTATTACGGCATTGTTTCTTTCATTTAATGAAACGCTTAATCAGTAATGATCAGGTCGAATACATTTGGGTTTAGTGAGTTCATCCTTTAATCAACAGTTACCTTAGAACAATGAGTGACTTTAGTACGTTATACGCGTAATCTACACAATTCCTACGTCGAGCACTGCTGACTGATGCTGATAATGATAAAAAGTAAAACAGACAAAACTTATCAATTATATTAGAACGAAAAATGATGGCACTATCCGAGTATTTGTTAGCTAATCAATGACCACTTTAAAAAAAGACATAAATCAAGGGCTTGACATAGTATTGAACACTAATCAAAATTGAAGAGATTAAGCATTGGTTCATCTGTAATAAAGTTTCGTGTAGTTTTTAAATAATCAAAGTTCATTTTTATTCGAACTACATATTGAAGTAAATTTACTACGATGCTATTTTTCTCCTAATTACTGGTGGCATTTTAATTTCGTTTTCTGCACTGTAAGTGTTTCTAAATAGTTATCGGTGAATCATCATTAAAACAGAGACTAGAAAAAAAGGTGGTTAACCTTTGCTCCAAGAACTTCTGTACAATTAAGACGCTTGGAGACGCGCTTTGCTGTTTTATTGTTGAGAAACTCAACCCAGCCTTCTTCATACTGACGGTATTTTCCTGCTTTTTTCTTCTTTGGTACTAAGTAAACTCTGCCAATTTCACCAAACTGTCGCATAATATCAGAAACAATGCTAACGTTCATCCCATTCGGTATAGTTGATAGATATATAATACCTGGAATATTGAGATGTACTCTATCTTCCTCTAGTCCAGCAACGAACCCCATTGTTCACTAGGGCGATGAAAGGTGGGTGCGTAGGCTAAATACGACGAACATTAAAGTGATATAATACAGGAAGTATTACAAACAAAAAAAATGAAATACTAACGTCAAACTAAAGGATAACATGCATCTAAAAAAGCTAACAATATTTAAAAGCGACAAGCCTTAAGTGAGGTAACTAAATCAATTGCCTGAATGTCATAATTTCCGGCACACCATCATCAACGCTACGTACAAAAGAGACATCTATCTTGCTATAATACCTTTATTTTTATTATCACAGAAAAATGATAGGCTAAGATGATTGTCCACTGGTATTAGGAAAAGTTTGATCCCATAACACGCAGTAACAATATACACACATTACAGCCGATTTCAGAGAGTTCTTGAAGATCTCCGTTGATGGATTGTGATATTCGAAGGGGAGTACTGTACAGTTAAGTACATAATGAGCTTCCTAAAGTACAGAAACAAGTTAACGACATGACAAGAACTATACACAAAAAGTAAATGAGGACCTCGTAATATTCGCAAAATATGACACGAAAACCTCGGGAAGAATAAAATAAAGGTTTAAGCGTATTAGTTGAATGAGTCAATAGCCACTCCTAAAAGCATCAATGAAAATTTCAGGAAAATTTGTAAGACGTCATTTTAATCTCAGGAAATTAGGCAAGAAGACCTTTCAAGCTTTGGATGGGGGCTAGATTGCACTCAGATTTACCACTTTCCGCTGAGCAACAACAACTACATCACATGACTTAATAACTAATCGAAGAATTGCATTATGGTGAAAATGAGCAGCACTGCAATTTTTGACAAGATTTAGGCAGACGTTTTGGAGAAACTAATGAGATAAAAGTATACAAGACTTCAGTGACTGTGAAATGACCCTGAAAGCCTTAGTCAGAATGAACCAATCACGGACCTCTAAATCAGGATCGACGATTTTCCCCAGCATTCTAGTGGTTTATTAGAGAATTCTAAACCAAGACTCATTATAATATGCCTCCCCCCAAGGAAACCTTTGGCAAACGACGAAGTATTCATCCTTTCAAAATATATACAGATAATATTAACCTAACCATATTAGCCTAACCATAACCCGAAGCGTAATGAAAAATCCGCAATTTCTAGTGAATTATTTATGATTGAAATCGAAAAGTTATACATGAAATATTGTTTTTATATCTTCAAAAACACTTATGTAAGTTATTCTCGAATTCTCCAGACTTGATGTCACGATGCATTTTATGTAAATATTCACCCATGGGTGAATAAACGCTGGGCCACCTACATCAACGTTGGGCCAAACGAACGAAACATTGGGCCAGGTGTCTGAACATGAAATTTGAGGTTGGGCCAAATGACTGGAACATTGGGCCAAACGTAAGGATTGGGCCAGAACATTCGGCAAAACGTCAGGAAGCTGTGCGTATGGCCATATGTTTTACATACTGTTTGGCCCGACCTTCCGTAACTTTGGCCCAACCTTTAGGTTTATTTGAAAAGACACCCAAATACGGTCGAAAAAGCACATCCACCTGAAGCAATAAATACATTGTCAGAAAAACGAGTGTTATGTTTTACGCAAACCGCTCTAAATGTAGAAGGGGATAAGGAACTACCAAAACCAAACATGAGGCTATAACCACAAATGCATACGTCCTTCATGGAAATCACAACCTTGAGAAAGTACTTCTATTTTGCGCCGGTATTTGTATTCTCCAAAATTGATCATTCTTAAAGCAAGGATAAAAAGGCAGAAATATCCAACCTTCTATCTTTTTCGGATCATAGAATTTATATAACCAGTTCTGCACTCTCCAAAACCGAGAATACTGGCTCTATGTAGATGCAGATCTCAAGAAACACGGGTTCGTATGTTCTGCTTAGCGAAAATAAGGTTGATGAAAAAGAATTCATGGAACTAACTGGCAGAGGACCGTGCAGCGGTAAATAATCTCTGAAATAAATTGTTGCATAGGTTCTTAACATTGATAATGACCATGTTTGTTTTAGCGGACACGACTAGTTGTAGACGTCCGTTCACGCATCACCACCACATCACTAGACGACACGACGTGGGAAGTAGCCGGCCTAAATGTTGCTATCCCATTGACGCTCCACTCACGATCAAGATATAACTTCTACATCCCTAATTGCCATCTAATTTCTTATTAATGTGTGGGTTGTTCTGGTTATACGATAAACGTTACTTGGCCATATTCTTGGTGCACTTCAACCGTTTTGAGAGACTGAATGAACGTTTCACAGTAAATAGTTGCGTATATTTTCGTCGTTAATGCTGACCGTACTTTTTTTATCGAACGCGGCTAGCTAAAGCCACTCGGTCAGGCATCACCATCAGATAACAACACTAAGCCATGTAAAACGGAAACTCGTCCTCTAATCGGTCACAGAAGACGTTGTTTCTCCTTTAATAATAATAATAATTTATTCTAAAGTAACAATTTGCCCTACTAACGAACAATTATACCTTCTTATCCAACCGGCTGCGTTCTGATTTGTTCATATTTGTGTAATTATGTTTAACAGTTAGAAGTGTTATCTTACTAACTATTTTATGTTGTCACTCAGTATATTTTCCCGAAATTTTTGGAGAAAAACTAAGTGTTGCGTATAGTATTGAAAGCGTTAGTAGAGTGTGTGGTGTGGACTACAACGTCATTATGAACACTGTTGTAGACAAACACTTGAATGCCTACAGACAAGTATCAAAGTCTATTCAAACGTAAAAGCAACCACTTGATTGGCGAATTGGTCAAACTGATTACATAACCAACTACTGAACGTCCTTCACGTCTTTACTAATTGTGATAGTACTGTTAAAAGGCTCTAGTTGACTCAATGAACTTATGTCGGGTTGGTAAATTGGCTTACTGAAACCTCCAGACCTACATGTTGGTCGACGTGACTTCTGGAGTTGGCAAAAGCTGATCCTTTTGACCAATAGGTTTAGACTCATTACAGCGATATTGCTCGTGCGGGCAAATTTTTGCAAAATACCATGCCCCACAATGACACCTTGGTGTCGGAAGCTTTATCTTTAGTGACAGTAATAAGCTGGAATGGGATGAACCTGAGGTATGCCATGGAATAATGACTAAAGTTGTCTTCGCCTCCGCATTGATTAAGCGTTGATAATCATTAGAAATATTACTAATCGTTAGATTATGGTCTTGATCGAGTCGAAGCAGTAGCAGAGTCTTGATGTCACTAAACTTCTGGGATTATGGGCTGCAGATGAAGATCAGGGCTTAAAATTAGCCTTATGTGAAGGAGTTTGGACAAGAACGTTTACATTCTTAGTTACCAATGCTGGCATGCTTAAAAAAATCATTGACTTTATTCGTAATCAGTTTCAGGCATCGGTGAAGTGTGTTGATAGAGAGTTATTTACAAACTGTTGGTTTAGTGGATGGACGGGGCCAGCAAGCGAACGATCACGTAGGTACTATGGCAGAATCGAATTGTAGTATTTATCTAACTCCCTCGGATCCAATTTAGGATGAAGTAGCCGAAACTCCCATGCATCATCTTATGCTACATAATGAAATTTAAACAAATCTCCATAACTCCCGAACCACATATCAGAAGCAACGTTTGGATTAGTATCGTATTGGAACTCGGCAATACTGTTTGAAGTGCAGCTGACTAAAATTTCGGTTGCAGAGATAGGTGTGTAAGGTAAGGAAGTGGATGCTATTTTAGTTTCTGTAATCGTCTGAATCCGTCTAAGCTACTGCTCCAATAATGAATCTACATTTAAGGGCGTGGTGCCATTTTTAGTGTTTGGCTAACGGATGTACTACCAGCGACACAATAACAAATAGAGCCAGATATTCTTCTTCACTCCAGCCAGCCAGAGGGATATGTCTGGTGCCGGCAAGAAGCGTTTCATTCCACTCTGGTTATACGAAAAGCGTAATTTGATCGTACGCAGGGTACACTTCATTGGTGAGTTAGACGTGATCTGGGCACGATCAAATCTGAGGATTTGTTCCTGGATTGTTCAACGTTTTGATCAAACTCATCGGAACTAAGCGAATCTGAAGAGCTACCTGCTACGCACAATTCAAAAGCCTAGTGGAAATATTTAATCGACAGTTAAAGGCATCACATTCAGGCACGAACACCTCTCAGTAATTTCATACACCTTATTCCCTTTATTAATTTCAAAAGAGCAAGAACAAATATTTGTGCAGAATAAGATAAATTCATATTATTTCGTTGGTTTCTCACCAGCTGCATACAACCTAGAATAATATTTTACAAAATTAATATTTGAAACAAAGTTTAACGTTCTCATGAGAGTGTTTGAACTTGGTTGAAATCAATCATGTTAGACATGTGAACATAGCTAAAATGTTGGAGAAAATTCTGTAAATATATATCGAATACAAAAGAAGTTACCAGAAAGTAAAATAAAGGTCATTATTCAAATGATTGCCTAATAAGAAGTGTTTTGAAATATTTGATAATAATGTGAATTAAGCTCAGTTGTTAAACTTAAAATGACCTAATTAAACACAAAAGTTGAACTCAACCATCTAAAAAAGTGGTGATGTAATTAAAAAGTGATCCAATAAAGAAGTAATAAATGTACTAGGCAATGAAAATGACGACACATAAGTCAGGTTACCAGGGTAAAGAAAGGCTAATAACACTTTCTTTTTGGACACATATGTTTGGTTTCATTCGTTCAATCGCAATCGCTTCAGCATATTTTAAGAGATTTGAAGTTTTTTGTCTATTGAATACTTTGAATGATTTACTGATATCAATCTGGTGTCCTGTGTCAATCAAATGTTTAGCGATTGCACTGTTAAGTGTTTTCATTCCTGTGAGTCGTAGATTTTTGGGAACATGTTCATCTCAGTAACCCGGTCCCCTTCTTCCGATAGTTTTGTGAGGAATTCGCAGCACTGTAAAGACAAACATTGGGTGTGTTGTTCTGAAATTAGTCCACGGAAAAGCACTTTGAATTTCGGGTAAATTCATGGGAACAGGACCCTCCCACTTCAGTTGATCTTTATATCAACACTTACATAGATGGCTGGCAAACGTAATGCCTTCGGTCAGTTCAAATGTGGCAGCCATTGACAGCCATTTCATCCAACTCGTCTTAAAACATTATACACACTTCTTTGTATTTCCATATTTTTCACGCTGACCTTTCGAAGCAACCTTCAAGGAGCCATAAAAAGTTTGAAGTGAGAATCAAAGTGCGTAGTGTCGACAAAGTGGGCCGTACAACGCCAATATTGACCACCTAAAAGTAGCTTACCCATAAATCAAGGCTTCCCCAATCGAATTCATCACGGCACTCTTGGAATATGGCTTCAACTAAGTCACTTCGCCTCATTTAATAACCAACAATCAAAACGGAACTTCACACAGTTCCATATAACTAAAGGCTACATGATTGGAATGGCATCAATCAAAATTCGTCTTTTATTTTCTGCGCGAATTTTGTGTATTCTCATACCTAGAAAAAATAAACGCCTTGTTTATGTGGATTTCACCAAGCATAGTCATGTATGGCTTTTTGTGCACTGTTGTCTAGATGCAATCTGTTTTCTCTCTAATGTCATATTACTCGTAGGCATGCTTGAGAAAAGCCTCAAGACATTTATACCAATTCCTAGCTGAAGCGCAATAACAGGAGTTCTGTCGACTAGGAAATCAGTACCTATGTAGTAGGTTTAACGTCAACTAAATTCTTAGTAGATTCGTCTGACGTTGACGTTACACCTTTGGGAGAAATAGTTCTGTATTCGCCTGATGTTAAATGTAAAACATGAAAGCCGCAACAGGTTATATATAATAAGACATCACATGCACTGAAAATCGAGTTTTTTTAGAGGCACCCGTTAACGTAATATGTGATATAACTACCTGCCAAATTAAATTTTGCATGGATTAATGACCACAGGTAAAACACCTTGTTCTCCAAGTTATCTTCATAACTTAGAAGTTTTCCAAATTTATCTACACGCAACCTTCATGTGGCAAAATGTTGGATTTCTACAAGCTCAATAATTATTGGATTGTAGGGTGTTATATCTAATTGTTAAAGTTTTTTAAATGTCAGAAACAATCGCCTCGTTATTCACTGTTTCAAGTGCTTAATTACAAGCTATTAGTTAGCGTCACGAACAGGATGTGTATGACTTAAGACCTATTGTTGCAACCTGCATATATTGTTTCATTTCATTTTTTTAAAACAGCAAGTGTACTGAATGCCTTTTCTGTTTTGTAGCTACCAGGGTACAAACACGCTTCAATGTCTGTGCAGTACACTGTATGAATTTGTTCAAGTAGAGTGAAAAAGGATTTTGTTTGAATTATTACACACATTGGAGCAAAGCTATATGAAAGAGACTATTGGAAGAGCAAGATCACGCATAAATTATCAAGCACGTGGTTAAACGACAGGTTTTGGGTTTTCGCACATGTTATGCGTTATCGAGTCATTTTGAAAACTGTTGTTTACTTATTTTTAAGCAGATTTGGACCTTCTAATCTCCATTTTCTTATCTACAGGCTTATTTTCTACATTTTGGACTAAACTGAGGAATCTTATTCTCGACTTTAAACTCTGTGAAGCCGAATATTGTTTCAACATGAATTTTATAATTAAAAACAATGGAACATTAATTAAATTAAAATACTCTTTTTTTCGTGCATATATTTCGGTTCTGTTTCATTTTTAACTAGGCCGTTCACCCTTAGCCTTAAACGACTCCAGCTTAGAATTTATGATCTGTCCGGGTGTTTTATGACATAAATATGTGGTAATATCGTAACACTCTCAGCTTCTACGCATTTTTAATTGTTATATCACTGTATCGGACGATTTTAGGATAAAATTACGTTTATACACGTGTTATTAACCCTTCATAGAGGTTTGTATCGTTCAAATAATATATTAGATACTAAATTGTCTTAACTAAAATTCCTGGTCATTTTAGGTCAGAATTTGTCCTCATACGGGGACAAGAAACATCTTGAGTAGAAATCGATACTTACAATAACATCACAATTGTTAATTGGACAGTTGATTTTTCTCTCCCAAACTATACCTTAGGAAGTTCAGTCTAGTCGATATAAAATTAGGTAATGAATTAAGTCAGCTACTCGAAAAGTGACACCTAAGCTAGAGATAAACAGCTTGCAATATAGAAAATAAGACAAAACAGCAATGAGTGCGATCACAGTGCTATGAACCAAGATCATAGAAATGCAAAAATCAATTTTGTCCTCAACTGTTTTGTGCAAGTTTTACAAACAGAAGGGGAAGCCGAATTCACAAATGTTTTACCGGATGACTACAAATATCGTTATGAGTGTTTTGTAGTGCAGAACTACTAATGTCAGTCATCTTAGCCATCAGCATGTTGATGGTAAACACTCGTTAACTCGATATCCCATCACTGGACATGTACAACATGAACAGTAGACACGTTGTACAGGATTATAGTAGAACCAACATCCTAGGTAAAGAGGGAGATTCGCCTTAAACCTAATTTGATAATAATTACCATTGCTAACAAGTTCACTGCTGCAAGTGCTACTATTCTTAAGGAACCCTACAATGCTTGTTGGTAAATGCTACCAAGCATGATTAAATAAGCTTAAGATCCGGTCAGCATCAGCAGCTGTCAAGTTGGTTGACAGCACGATCTCCATTATTAACTTGATATATAGCTGGTGCATAATTGTCGGCTCTAGGATCCATAATAGGACTCTTATTTTCACCTTTACGAGAGGCGTAATTATCTTAATATAAAATCTTATTACCAGTATCCAATGGAGGCTCACAGACGATAACTAGGTTGACGGGAATGAGTTCAACAGTGTTTTGTGTATCAGTTTTATGTAAATCCGCGGTTGCTAATAAAATTTATTAATATCTTACTGCTAGTTGAAGACTGAGTGCCCTGAAATTTCAATGGAATAATACTGTTAGAAGACAGAATGGAATTAGCCAACTTTCGCTGTCTGTAAAAAGTGGACCGACGACAACAGATATCCGGGGCTGATAGCCTCCATGCTCTTATTCTCTTCGACTTATTATTTGAAACTATGTTAGTCATCTTAATGAAATGAAGACGGTAATGTGCAAAACACAAATAGGAAACAACCCTTATAGCTTACGCACGCGACTCTGCAAAATAATGTATACAGTATGCCCATGACATAACTCACAAAAATTTATTTACTTCATATACATCTAGAATATATAAAATTAATGAAGGTTACCTTCATTGTCCTTCACATTTAGTAAAATCTGTTATTACAAATTCTTAAACATTGCCGGTTTAGTAGTACTTGGTATAATGTAGTCACCATAGGAACAATGTTGTCCCTTAAGCAACACCGAGGAAATATTCACTTTATTTTGACTTTCTCCGACTCTTCTTTCAGCTTTCCACTCATATTTCGCTTGTACACCTTATTTACCCCTCTTAGCCTACGTATATTGCACTTCTCCTCTTTCCACTTTTTTCCCAGATTTACTCGTTTATTTCTCCATTGGATTCTACCTTATATTCCCCTTTTTCCCCTTATTTTCCCTTCATCCTATTTTATCGTACTTCTTCCTCCATATTTGCCCTTTCTTATTAGATTGGGCAGAATCATACGGTTCTGTTGATGGCTATGATCAGTGGTGAGCTTACGTAAGATAAGTATTGGCAGTCCGAATCGGTATTTGAAGATTCATTAACACCGGGTTCAGCGGTTAAGCCTACTAAACCACTCTTTTTGCTTACTTTGAATCCTGTCTGGTGTTTGGTCCAGCCATTATGCTTGCTACGCAAACAAATCTTTGACTCGAGCCATTTATAACTACACTGCCTCTACTTTACTAAAAGATATAACTGATAAGGAAGCTCTGAAAAAACAGAAGCTAGTGCCACTTTTATCCGGTTGGTTGGGAACAAACAGAGTGCAGTAGTATGCTATAGTTACGCATCATATATTTCCTTGTTCGGGAATTTAACAAATAAAAAGAAAATTGCTAAAGGTTTTCGTGGAGTTTTGGGAAAAGAAACCTTCAAATCCAGTGATAAAAGTATGTGTCAACTTGGAAACCCAAGTGATCGTTTAAATAATCTGTTATTTGTTTATGAGAGGCAGGAAGCAAAATGTTATTTGATTTGAAAATGACTAAATCATTCATAGATGCCAAGCGACCAATTCTTTCGAGCATCTAAGATCAAGAGTTCCCCAATATGACCATCTACTGATTTATTGACGATAATACGACTACTAGTTCGCTCCAACCGAACATACGTCTCAAGGACTTCGAAATAAGCCTCTGTAGTGGTTGCTGAGGATGTAGAAAAATTCTACAACTTATAAGGACAGACATAAAAAAATTCTTGTACTACATCTTGCAGTACAAATGATAATTAAAAAATAGAATTCCCACCATCGTGAAATTTCAATTTGTTTCGCGTAACAAGAGCACTATTATCTTTTACAGCTGTATTGTAGTAGCAAAGTCTCAATTAATTTAATTACAGTCTTTTTAATGAATACTGGCAAGGCCTAATCTAGTTAGTGATTTAGAGAAGTAATGAGTCTGACAGGAGGCGATGATAACTAAGATACGTTACTACATGCTTCGCCGTAACAAGATGGCAATCGACGAAAATGTGTGGAGGCCTTCCTTAAACTTTACGGTAGTTAAATTCACAAAGAAATCGTCAAGTCAACGACAATCGTAGTCTTTAACAACCTTTCTTTCTGCCAAAGGTGTCATGCACTTTAATATAACCTTGAGGCTTTCAGGAACCTAAATGGAATAACGGTATCGGAGTAGGACTTACATCATATCTGCAATATTTAGAAAGTACAAAAGTGCCGTGCATTTGTTTTCCTTGTGTGCCGTGATTAATCCATCTCTAAATCTTCCAGACTGTCACTTCTACAAGGTCGTTTTTTCTTAAGTAACGCTTCAGTTGTCGATGAGAGTTTTCCACCTGTCTGTTGGTATTGTTACCCACTGATGCCGTGAGCCTTTCGTGAGGAGCAGCCCAGTATAACCGTAAACTTAACCAATACAAGCATATATATATATATATATACGCCAGCAGCTCGATTAATAAGATCTATAATCCGGAAACAATGCCAAAGTCTAAACAATAATTTAGTATTAAGTAACATACGTGGCATAACTACACGTATGATCCATTTGATACAACCATTCTTTCACAAGTGAGTCTTAAAACTAAACGGTAACTTCTGTTCGATCTCTGCCAAAACCATCTTTTTTTACAAATCGATACAAAGGCCACCTATAAGTTTTATTAGATATTAGATATGACACCCATATTTTTGGTTTTATATGCGAAGTCTATGCTAACAACATCTGGGAACTTTCCACAAAAACTTACCACGTCGTTCCGTTCAAAGACGATTTTTAAAACATCGCCACCACTGTTCTGAAGAATCTCAACTTTCCCAGTTGTACTTGAACTTTGTATAAGGTCATTAAGATTACCAGTACCTAAACAATTTACATAAACGCTAATCTTACGTTCGTAAACCTTTTTCCTCATATTTCTAATAATACTGTTGAAGTGCACTAAGTTACGTTTGCAGTATTACTAGAGCAACTCCTAACTATTGAACCCACTCTTACGAATGAGAATAAATTAGAAGGTAATGAAGGATGGAAAAGAAGTTATATTTGATCGTGAATAGAGCGGGGATGGGGTAGCAATCTCTACGCTGGCAAACTAGAAAGGGAAACGCTTTTCACGGTGCGTCGTGACGTGATCTGGTGGTGATGCGTGACCTAGTGCCTTCAACTAGTAGTGTCCGCTAAAACAAACATGGTCAGCATCAATGTTGAGGACCTATGTAACTATTTATTTTGGGGATTATTTACCGCTACACTGTAAAGGAGGACTTTACCAAGTTCTGCATACGCAAGATCCAAAGCTTACAGGGGATCCGTGTTTCTCTCGACAATAGGTTGAATAATACTACGCTCAGCACCGTACAATATACGTCATGAGCAATCCGTTACCATAAAGGTGGTAGTACATGGATGATCATGTTCTGTCTGGAAGTGTGCTATTTCATATCCATCTGGAGAGTACCCTACTTTTATTTTTGACTGGCAACCGAAATACTTAATAGAGCATAAGTATCATGACAGCAAACGAACTTGCCTCTAATTACGAAATCCAGCACCCCAAGGAGTACGTGAGATACAGAACGTGTATTGGTATAGCGTATACTGGTACTTCATGTCACCGGACCTGTCAAGATAGCGACTTAAAGTGACAACATAGTAAGTGTTCGACTCTTGAAATGGGTTATTTAATTTTAATAACACTTACACTCCCGAACTCCTCTAGTGACTGATGAAACCGTATTCAAGAAGGATTAGTTCGAGACAGCCTAATTCGTTCGAAAAATTCGCCTACGTCGGATGATCCACCCAAAACAATACTAGGGCTAGTACTCGGCAAATTGTTTTCACGCAACATGTCGTCTAATTATAACAATACTTAATGATGGGAGTTATTAGAAATTAATTGAGTTTATACCTTTCTTAGACAAAGCAGTCAAGCTCAGTTAATGTAGATTGGCTGTTGATCCAGTAAACGAAAAAAAATTGAGCAACATTTGGCATTGTGCGTGTAAAGGTAAGGCCAAAGTTCAGAGGATCAGCAAGGCTACATTTAGAGGTGTCATTTATAATTTCAATAACTGGTGATCTGAATGTCATCGAGTAGACATTTGATTCTATTGTTAGACACAACTATGTATTGCATACGAAAAAGCCAGCACACAGCTGTGTGCACAAAAGATGTCAAACAGTCTGAATGTATTCAAACGCAGAAATACATATTACGGAGATTAGCTATAAAGAAACGATATTTAACACCGTCCAAAAGTATTTAGGTGTCATAATATCAGTTTGACAGAAAGAATTAAAGGAAAACCACATTCTAATCAGTTTGAATGTATCAAAATGTAGTAATTTGTCAACAGGGATTGTCATCAAGTGAATTTGGTGGTACATTTCTTGTATTTGCCTCCAACAACCTGAAAAAACCAACCAATAGGAGTCAAAACAGAATTTTAGCGCGATTTTCGACGGTTACTGTTGTAATAGTGTTGAAATTACTATGTACGATGTTATTAACGCGAATCTGTTCTCTTTCTATTGCAGGGCGATCAAAGATAAATGTGTTGGAAGAAGAAGAGCGAGCCCTGTGTAAAATGAACTTGCAAGATGACGTATGAGACTATCTTGTAAATAACCTCTCCTTTTGTACTAGAACCGCGTAATTTAATTTTTAAATAATAAAGACCTGTGGCTGTTACTCTGTGTTCTCACTTTGCGTGAAGTTCCTGATTAACGTTGTGTGTTGTGGTTTTTAGATCTCTGCCTGTCAGTAGCTGCCAATAACACGTGTTACACTGTCTTGAGTTATTTCTAGACTATATGTAAGGATGTCAATGAGAAAGTCAGACGAAGAATGGGAACATGTACTGAACCCCGAACAGTATCGAGTGGCCCGGCTAAGAGACACCGAAGCAGTAATTACAGAAATTTCACTGAATAAATTATATAGCCGTTTACTGGTGAATATTATCACAATAAAGAAAAAGGTGAATACCTTTGTGTATGTTGTGGTTCAAAACTATTTGAGTAAGTTTCAACTAGTTGGTTATTCACTTTGGTGTAACAGTGACAGTGAGACGATGTACTTAGTCAATATAACTAGATATTCTAAGAGAATGTAGTTAAATCACCCTTTAAATTGCAGTTCATACTTATTTTGAGCTTATTGGTACCACACCATGTATGTACGTTGTGTTATGTATCGGTACAAAATTTATGATTGCTTAGTATATGTGCACCCTCATCGTTAGATTTACCTTTCCAGTCTTCGTCCGTGAATTTGATTTAATCAGGAGAAGCGATAAGAAGTGTGGCACTTTATACCCGTCTCCCAGGATTTGCTAAAAGTTATGTGAATTTCCAATTCCTTAGAATTTTATGCAGTTAATTAATTTTCATAAACACAGTTGAACTGAAAATTCTTAAGAAGACCTGTTATATCGTTACCTTTTCCACTCGCTTGTCACAGAATCGATTTTATACTTTATAAAAAAAATAGTATTAGATTTACGTGTCTTTGATTACTATCACAAAATAACTCTTAATTGTAGTTCATACATCAGTAGGCTACGAATTATATTATTTGTTCATCGTTTTACGAATTTCTCGGGAAATTTAAAGTTATTTTAGGCGTACGTAATCCTTAATGTCTTTAACCCTAGTTTCTCATTACAGTGATAAATCTGGTAACGTTAAGTTTCAAAGCATTAACAAAAATAATATGTTCTTTCTTTATTGAAAAATGCCTACTTCAGTAATATTTTTAGTTCTAATAAACTCAATCATCTTGTAAATAATATTCTTCATAGTTCATCTTCAAAGTACGACAGCGGGTCAGGTTGGCCATCATTTTATAAAGCCCATGGGTCGGATGGACGTGATGACTCACAAACAAATATTATTAGAACCGAAGACAATTCACTTGATAGAATGCGAATAGAAATCTCATGTAAACAGGTATGCATTTACTGCTCGTAAATTGTCTGAATTTATATTTAATGTCATTTACATTTTACAAACTCCCAAGTCTCATCAACCTTAGTGGGTTAGTGTCTAGTTAAATCTCGGCTCACACTCAGGAAACTCGTTTGGTTTTTACCGGCTTACCTCTTGTGCCACAGACCAAATATCCGTCTACTAACCAAAGGACAAGTAAAATTCACAATAGTTCATTCTGGATCAATCTATGGATGCGAGACAGGCTACAAAACAGACGACATGCAAAGGTTACGGGTTTTTTCTCACAAATTGTTCTGCCTGCTATCAGACTTACAATAGATACGAAGATGTATTATGTATTATAATTGTAGTAACAACATAATAGACCATTAATCCGTCGTAAAGTTTGGGAATTTTCTTGTGTTTTGGAAACTGTGTTCACAAACATCATAAGAGTCTGGTGTATTCCTGTGATAGTCCTAATAGACTAGTTTAACTACTGAGATATTGCCTGGGCGTTTACATATTCGGTAGTTTTATAAACCTAACGTACTAATTCCAGCACATTTATCAGTACAGTACTGCCCTGTGAAATAGTTTCGTGTAGTAACCTCCTTCAGATTTTTATAAATGCGAACTTATGCTGATACGAGCGGTTTACCAACACGATATCTATCTTGACGATTAGCAAAGATGAATCAAGACTGTTCATAAGTAAGCTGGATAGCTATTATTGTTTATTCACCTATACATAAAAGACTTTGAAAGAATTTTCGTAGTCTTTTTCGTAAAAATTAACTGATTGTGATAGATTTTATTCACAACTGTTTTCGTTTTTTAATTGAACTTTCTTTAGTGATAGTCAGCTCTCATGTATAATATTCTTATGTTTTGTGGAACTAATTCATTTCTGAAAGGTTTCCACTTCCACAATATTATTTTATCTTTTATTTTTTTTATAGTGTGACGCTCATCTTGGTCACGTTTTCGAAGATGGACCTCAACCAACAGGCTTACGTTATTGTGTAAACAGTGCATCCCTGTTATTTAAAAAGACGGAATAATTCATACAAATTATGTGAATTAGATCGGTTGATTAAAATGAATGTATCAGTCTCCAGTTTGAAATGGTTAAAACTTTTTTACTTAAGTATGTATCACTTAGGTTTCGGCCAATATATTCATACAACTTCCTTTGTATCTTGTAACTAACTGACTGACTTCCTGTACACATGTTTGCCAAGTTACTTGTTGATTCAAATACATAACGGTTATTAAACACGTAATTAAGTGATTGCAGAGAAAGGCGACCTCCAATAACTAGGTGACTGTACGTGGTGAATCCACTGTTCTTTACTGTTAATCGAACATTATAAGATGATTTTAGAAGTGATTTAAAAGCCATAAGAATGTTATTGTTTGTAAATGATCAATTATGAGAATAAAGTTTTAATGAAACCCCAGTTGTGCAAGAGTAAATCTCATCTTACTAAATATTTAGGGATATTTAATGTCTACTTTAGAAATATCTCTGTAATACGGTTATTTCAATCAGTCAGTCAGTTACAACGTAGAACTTGGTACATGTGTACATCAGTCCAAGTTGCCATGCCCCAGTTAGCAGACAGATTAAATTGTTGGACCATATCCCAGAGTTGGGAAGGTAGTAATAGAGTTAGTAATAATGGAAAGAAATAAAGATCGGAGATAAGATTCAAGAAAATGTGATTCAGTGAAACGAAAATTATGATAGGTTCAGAAACCTAGAATTTGGTGGAAGATAAGGAGTAAATGCACACGAGCCATTGCGAGGGATTTTGAGCCATATCACCTAAAGTCTAACCATTTGTAACGATCATCACGCGGACCTCAGCCAGGTAGTCTACACCTATTAACATGGCTCAGCCCAACTGTCAATGGCTTCATGGGCTGGTGCCATGTTTTGGTTTGGCCGCCCTAGCTTTCTTTCAGCTTACTCCCACACCAGACAGTATTGCTTGTCGAGGTAGACGGTGGTCAAACATGCATAACATATATCCTAACCACCTCAGCTGATGAGAATTTACTACTTCATCATTGGACACCGTACTTACTTATTACTTTATTCCTAACCCACGTATCGCTTACTCGGTGGTCCCAGTGGACACGAGCAATGCTTCGGGGACATCTATGGTCGAATACTAGGAGCCTACGAATATCTTCTATCCTTAATGACTATGTTTCACACCCATAAAGTAAGATGGATCGAACTATGAGCATTAAACGCGTCCTCTGGTCATTGGTCAGATGTCTCGCCTACTCCACAGGTGACTCATTCCGAAAAGCTAATCGGGCCTTATGTATACACGCAGAGATTTCAGCAGACACTGGACCGTCAGGACTGATAAGGCTCCCAAGATAAGTGAAGCGGTTAGCACATACAACTGCTTAACTCTGTCACTAACTTTGGTGCCGAATCAAGCCAATCTTGAAGTGACATTTTGCATTTGGATAGGGCGAATCACATCCCAAACATCCTTACATTCATATTTAAGGTAGTCAAGAGATTCTGCATTTTATAATCATCGCCCAATAGGACTGTATCTGCATATTCTAAGTCAGCAAGTTTATCTCCTGGAAGGAGGTCAACCTCGCCGAAGTCAGACGATGAAAATGTCTACCCTAAAAGTATGTCAATGATAAAATTAAATAAAAATGGGGAAAGCGGACAACCTTGACGAACATCACTTGAGGTAATCAGTTCTGACGACAATCCGCCATAAGCTCTCACTTGATATGTGGTGTTCGAGTTGAGAGCTTGTATAAGGTTAATGTACTTCTCTGGTACGCCTTTCAAGGACATACATTGCCACGATCGATAGAGTCAAGCGCCGTCTCAAGGCTAAGAAATACAACTATTGTTGGGCGTCTAAAAGTATGTCTATGTTCCAGAACCTGCCGCAGTGTGAATATTTGGTCTGTACAACCACATCCAGGTCTGAAACCACCTTGGTTTTCTCCAGTTTGCTCTTCACGAGCCCATATTTTAGACACTATATTCGTTAATCTGGTTCTTTAGTATTTGTCACAAGACGACATCCGTGCTTTCTTATAGACTAAGACGATTAGTGTTCGAGACCAGTAAAATGGGATTATGTGCAGTTCCCAGATTCTAGCCAAGGTTTCGGTTAATCTTGCTGCTCAAATTGGACCACCATCCTTAAATATGTCAGGGGTTGACTTATCAGGTCCTGCTGCTCTCCCTTGCTTTAGATTTCCTATAGCCTTCTCAACCTCACTAAGACTTGGTGGACCAATATTAATTTGCCATTCAGATTGCTTGAGAATGGTGGGCAACTGGGATGATACCGATGGTCAGTTGAACTGTTCCCTAAAGTGTTCTGCCCATCGATCCAAGCTTCTGGATTGACAGTGAATAATGGTCCGATCTTTTTCTGAGATAGTTTCACTTAGTCGGATTTCTTATACCCGTTTCCCTGATAAGTCTGAACAGTTGCCTACTGTTACCTATTGCCACTGCCTTTTCAATCTCTTTAGCTTTCTTCATCTGCTACTGCTCATGATCATTGCGTAAGCTTTTAATCAGCTTGTGTTTAAGTTGCCTTCGCTCCTCATCGTGTTTAGAACCAGATGAGATGTGTTGCCGAGCAACTATCAGTTTAGTAGATGCAACTGAAATCCACTGAGTTTACTTAGCTTTATGGTTTAGTTTACTGGTAGATATAACTGCTGTTTCAATAGCTTTTTGGATATCATTCCAAGCTGACTCGTAATGGGTGCAGCTTACATAGTTGACTAATTGGTTATTTGGTATCACAGAATACAGAATTCTATCGAAATTAGCATATGGAAGAATAGAATTCTGGGATAGGTTCTACTTAGATAAGTGACAACTCAAGTATTACTGTTCAGCTGATCAGTACCAGGATGAAATGATGAATATAGAAATGCTATTGCAGTTTTTGTTTATTAAATCTGCGTTATTGTTCATACTCTGGGTAATTTGATTACGGTCTAATTATTTGTGATCATCAAGTTATATTTCAGTAAATAACATAAGGTAGCGTCTGATGAGTGACAATCAGATCTAGGTTAGTTTAGTAGTCAGTTTTTGGGCAAATTTTGTATTTATCTCATGAGATTACCCTGTGTTGTATGCAAATAAGAATCATACGGAAACATACTTATAAATCAGCTGTAGGTCGTGTTAACAGTAACAGGATAATAAACATTACTGGGGGTATATTTCTATTGCATGTGATGCATATTTGAAGGACTGTTTGCTTATATTATATTCAATAAACGTTCACGCAATGCATAATCAATACTATAATAATGTTCTAGTAATATATATATATATATATATATATAATATATATATATATATATATATATATATATATATATATACTTATTTGGAAAAAACGTTGTGTAACGTTATATATATGATTCACTTAATTTATGTGTATTCAGCTACTTTATTCTTTTATCAAATAAATTTGTATTTGAAGTATGTTTCCCTTCAAATTGGACCAGCTGTGTATGTGCATCAGGTGGTATATTTTTCAATAACTTCTCAGCTAGACGTTCACGTAATGATGGAATCCCAACCTTAAATAGAATAAAATGTAGAGATTTTTATATTCATTAATCACTTTCTTACACTGAATAAATAAGATCATGTACAGAGGAATCAGATTCACCAAAAGGATACACAGAATTAATCATAGAATTAAGGCATTTTATTGTCATAAAGATTTCTAAACTGAAGGAGATAATACAAATATAGGTAGTAGTAAACTGAGTTTTATTTCTTACGAATAGATCACAAAAGAGCAACAGTTTTGAGCAGAGGTTCGTTACAATCATTACTTAACGTAAATCGATACATAGTTCACATCGTAAGTAGGTACTTGGAAAAAAGTGATAATAACGTACAAAAAGTCTATCATGTACATTATTTGTCTGTAAATGAATACTTGTTTATTCATAAAGGTAACTGGATACCCATATAAATTCATTTAATGACCGTAAATGCCTTTAATCTGTCATAGAACTTCAGGAATACGTCATCACCAGTTAATGGCTAACAAATCTTCATGAATACCCAAGATATTTAGTTGCTTAATATAATTACCGTAAGAGAATGATCACTAATTAAACATCTCTACCAAAACCAGATCCTGTATTCTCGCACTTATATCCTGAGGACCATGGAACCTTTCTTAAAATGGTCATGAGGCTTCCTCGTGCGGGTTTCTAAATATGACCATTTACTCTTAGTAACTTGTCGATTGTAGTCACCTTGTAGTAAAAATTGTCCTTGATCATGTGGTGGATATTATATTTTTCTAGTAGTCTGAGTTAAAAATCCCTATAAAAATAGTATTATAAAATAATAAATCTGTCAATTGTTTAATTCAATTTTTGATATCACGAATTGATCTGAATCAGACAACCATTGATCACCTGGAAGCACTGGACAGCTGTTTCGTCCTAGTATGGGACTCCTCAGCAGTGCGCATCCACGATCAATTCGTGATATCAAAAATTGAATTAAACAGTTAACTATCTCTGCAAAACTCCCCTAATTGAAATCTGTCAATGTCATCTATGTTATAACACATACTGTAACTGGTCTTGTATTAACTTGATCATTGTGAACTTTTGGGCGCATTCCAGCTGGCTGCCTACCATCTGTTTGATCTAGTAAGTTGGCAGATGCAGGTTTTTGTTTGGCTCCTGTCAGAAAAGAAAGGGATGAAAACAGCAGCACTTACTGGACTTCCATGTACATAAATTTGTTACTATTTATCCTTATTCATAAATTTTACAAGTCACTGCCATTTTCAGATTAGCAGTCAAACTCCACCTGAAACCCTTTCGTTGTTACTGTCAATCTCAAGCCCGGATAAAGGAGGAGAGTTGGGCATAGGGTTAGCAACCCCATCTCGTAAAAATAACAACCCTGCTAGAAAGTGAGAATCAGAAAAAGACTTTTTATATCCTTTAAATTCTGCCCTGGGAGGTCTGCACTTTTAAGAGTTATGACGCCTCATGATGAAAGCCGAGCTTCTTCGGAAATCCCGAGGCCGATACCCCTTTTGACAACTGGAGCAGCGATTAATATGGTTGGCCGGCCTCAAACAGTTGTTTCCTAGGCATTGCGGTCATACTCTCGGGCCATCAACACCTCCCCTTATCCACTTTTACGGCTACCTCAAGAAGAACCCTTCCACGGTGTGGGCGACTTGGAAGTGATAACCGCCCTCATACCTTTAACAGCACTCGAGATCACATTGTTCACGATCAGACACTTCCTCCTTTCCTGGTTTCCCTTATTTACACTTCTCCCACTACATCTTTGTATGTCACTTGTACTGGTTGCTTGAGTTCCCGAAGTTGTATACCAGGCCTCCTGAAGCCGCGCTCCAAACTTCATGTTTGAGCTTTTAATATGCGTACGTTGTGTCATATTGGTCAATAAGCTGTGCTAGCTAAAACACTGGAATCCTTTGCAATTGATGTATACAATGTCTCTGAAACATGCATACAGGACCCCAGCACGATCATCCGTTTGACTTCACCTAATCAGTGCAGCGAAACAATGCAGTTCATACTTCGTTTATCTGGAGACCTGACAGCAAGCTCACGTGGCCTTGCTGGTGTAAACATAGCATTAAGCTTACGGACAGAATAGGCACTTCTCGAGTGGATTCCTGTAGATAGTCGTTTATGTGCTGTCTGTCTAAATGGCACAGTACGAACTCGCAAAGATAGGGACACCGATTCCTTTTTTTCATCTTCGCTTATGCCCCTACTGACTGCAGCACAGATGGAGAGAAAGACGACTTCTATATGAAGTTCTTTAGAAAGCTAAGTGCTCAGACATAATAATTATAGCAGGGGATTTTAATGCCCGATTCGGTAGACTAAATCAGGCTGAAAAACGCTTAGGTGGGTCACTCGGCATACCAGCCCAGCGAACAGACAACGGAGATCGTCTGTTGCAGTTATGTTCAGACTACCGTTTATTCTTAGCTAGCACAAACTTGAAGTATAAAGAGACATTATTTAACCTGGCGACCTCCAACATCTACACGGCGATGGACGCAAATCGACCACATCGGCTTCAACTATCTTTGGGGAAGCTGTATAGAGGACTGCCGCTCTTTCTGGGGCATGTGTTCAGATTTTGACCACTCCCTAGTGACAGCAGGTATCTCTATGCTTTCTGCTGGTCGCAGAAAGGTCACATCAAACAAATTTAGATATCAGTTGGAGACTAGAAATGCCAAGATTGCACTTAGAAATGGTTTGGCTAAACATTTCGTTGCTCACAACCAACAGATTCATCCCGACGCAGCTTGGAACGATTTTAAAGCAGGCGTAAACGCGGCAGGATTGTCTGCATCTTACCTCAATCCAAGCGTTAGGGTTGAAGTGGGATAGTAGAAGGGTAGGAGTGGACAAACCAAAACATGGCATCAGTACATTAAGTCTTTGACTGTTGTTCTAAGACATATTGGTATATTCAGTTTATCCGGTTGGGTCCGCGTGATAATTTCAATGAATGGCTGGAGACACTGGGCGACTTGGCTCAGAATCGGTCACACACATTTACTTTACTCTTCCCCCTTATATTCTGTTATTGTGTTACCTCTGTAATCTCGTAGTGCTAATGTGGTATGGCAACTCGAACCTATGGGCAAATGCACCCGGTTCTAAGTTGCTGATGAATGAATGAAATGAGTTAGTAGTCACACGTTGAAATATCTTATCTAATAATTTTTATGCATTTTTTAAATAGTAGACTAAGGTTTAATACACTTCTTTAAAATAGATTCCCTAACTCCCGTTATTCAAGGTGTATAGATTACGAAAATTCTCATACTAATAATTGTCAATAAGGTTGATACAAGCAATCAATTTCGGATTGTTTCTAACACTTAATTTAAATACTCTAGTTTGTTGTTTTTACCTATCACAGATCATTAAAAAATCAGGAAACATTTGATAAATGTTTCATCGTAGTATGGAAATTTTCAATGACAAATCGATAGCATGAGGCATAAAGTAACAATTGGTAGTATTCAAATCAAATTATACGGAGAACAATAATGGGTGGCAAAGTTTAAAAGACGTTGAATCCATTAGTTGATATTAGAAACAAGATTAAAAGTGCATCGTTTATGCTTATTATCAACTGTAATCTGTAACAATTGTATTTTTTTCGTGGTCAGTGTATAACTCAGGTCAACATCAATGACTATGCATATTTATCTTTTTTAGGTTTCTGCTTATCTATCTTTCAGTTCCTCTTTTGAACATGATACTGAACTCAGATGCATGTCATTCTACTTAAATAAACGATTGTAGTAGCGTTAGTATTATTCTAACAAGTGAATGTCCACAATTATGTATCCCTAATTATTTTTCACAAAATTTAACGTTATGTAGAATTCATGACTGTTGCTACTGCCTTGACATGGTGGTCGAGCTTGAACCAGTCGGGCTACACTATATGGAACAATCCCTAAGGTCCTACCATGTTAGGTAGGTCGGTTGAAAAGGTGTAAGACTTATAACAGCAAACCTACGGCTCGAGAGTAAAGCCGTACTCTAGATTGTGCATAGTTGTGATAGCACTAAATTTTTTTTAGACAGCCAACATGGCGGCGGTAGTGTCTTCTCACAAAGGGAGGGTGGTGTTTTTAGTAATCTGCCTTAAAAATGCACACCACCTTACTCCGAAGATTTCCGTCTCCGGATGTAAGACCTTAGCAAGTACGGAGCTAACACAACAAAAGCCAGTTACAAAAAGGCCTGTTTGTAACTGGTTCTAAGTAGTTGTCTTTTGGGCACTGCGATCACACTTTAAGGTCACTAAGGCCAACCCTGACTCAATTCCTCTTCCAGACTCTTTAAGACGAACCCTTCCACAGTATTGGAAACCGGAAGGTCATAACCGTCCTCATATCTTTAACAGTACTCTGGATTACTGTTTTCGTAATATAATCTCTTTTACATATGTTCACATCTCAACTATGCAGTGAACGTCAAAACATGAAAAAGGGAGTATATACATATATATGTATGCATATATATTTACCTGGTGACGCTGTTTGAACAGTTTCAAATTGATATAACTGAAAAGTTACGAAAAGAAAAGAAATAGTAAACTCATTTCGAGAAACTAATCCATTTAAACTGAAAATTCATGTATTGTGTCCGATATGTGCATATTTTAATAATTAAGTAACAATGGAAACATTATATTTAGTAATCTGTTTTATTAACGTATTCCTTACAGATTTATGTACCTGGCTTCATGATATTTTAAGTATGCGGGCTAGTAATAATACCCAGTTTGCCAAAACTGAGTAGGCAGAGGGGGGTTCGGATTTGCGACTGAAGTTGAACGTCTTAACCGTTGAGACACTTCTCTATATTGTAAATACATTTGATTAAAATTGGGTATCTACATTAGTCTGAATTTACCCATAACGAATCGTAAACACTAATTTTGCATATGTAGTTATGAAATAAAAATTTGTATTTATAAAGTCATGTTTCTGAAGTCCTAATTCTCAGCTTGTACGTAGCAAGTCTTAAAATTTTACTCACCTTTTTCATTTTTGACTTTTATTACTAAAAAGGAAGGTTAATCATTTTATTACGTTGTAATTATGACAGTTGAATTATAACTATTATGTTAAGTTATTGTGATCAAGTATACAAGTCTGTTAATTTTCCTTAAGGGAAATGCAAAGCTTAACATAATAATTGTTAATATTCCGATCATAATATGTAGGTAATAATAGTGGATGATAGATTTTATTTGGACTGTATGCATTGTAAAGTGTTCATAATTTAATATTACCATGAAACATTTAACACATACACCTTAATATTCATACATTTACATTGTTTTTTTTAATTCTTGTATTAAAATAAAAATAATTTCATCTTCATGACCGTATTGTCCTTAATAAAGAGTTTATTGTGAATAAGAAATAAAGGGTTGTAACTGTGTTAAGACTTATTCATGATACTACAATAATAATATATAACTAAGTTATGTGAAAAGATATTTCTCTTCTCGTACTTTTACTGCGTTAAAAATAATATAAGTTTATGAAGAATGGGTTTTACTTCGTGTTATAGATTCATTGAACTGTATAATTTTAGTGATTGATTTTATCAATATTTTTCTGTAGTAAAGTTATATTGGGGCTAGCAATCGAATTCGTGACGCACATTTCGTTCTCTTTACAACTTATCGGCGGGTTGGATTTGTATTCCAATCCTATTCCTTACATTTGTACACGAGTTAAGTACCTTTCAGTTTATACACCAACGTATCATCTATCGAGCTACTGAGTCAAGCAAGTCACTAAATTAGACATATTCTAAAAGAACTCGATCCTGTAGAGTCTTGAATATTAGCCCGTAGGTATATTCTATGTTAGTGTTTGTAAGAAACTTGCTCTTTTGCATACCTAGATATAATCATTCCAGATAGCTTACATTTGTATAATCACTTCTATGTTCAGATAGCTCGATTAGACAAATCTAAATTTCATAGATTAAAATGCGTTTATTCTGTATGCACCGAATAATTTGGGAAAATGATTTCAAGTCGATTAGTTGACACATTATTGATATTAATGTTTGGAATATGGTATTATGCTAAAGTGAAGTATATGTCGATACACAGTAACTAGTTATTCATTATATTATACATAACTAGTTGACAGTCACTGACTAACTTGTGTAACATATCTCATAGAGAACAATAATCCTAATCAACTTATAGTGATGCAATGTAATTCCTAATTGGATATCCAATACTTAAAAAAGACAAGAAATAGTGCAATGTACGAAAAAACAATGTTATATGAGTGGATGAATTAAGCAATTGAAACAACCCACTTTAGACATTAAATCGTTAATTTTGTCCATAGCAGATTGCTTTAAACGTTTTTCTTCCTTTAATTGTTTACGCAGTGATTCAACTTGTCTCGTAGATTTATCAACTTCTTGTTTTCTTGATTTCGCACTTGCGCTTAAAATTGTATTCATCTCACTTAGTACTGTGTCCTTTTCTGTTATTTCTGCCAACTTTAATAGTGAAAAATGAAGGTAGCTAATTTATAAGCGTTATAAGAAGTATAGATAATTAAAAAATGTTTTGTTTAGAAAATATAACTTGTTGGCAAGAATATGGTGATACTGTCTCAGTTTCTAAAGTTTCACTTATCAAGATCAACATAATTCTTTTTGTTGAACCAACAAATTTAGAATTTCCACCTCTCCTTCTGTAGTCTTAGTTCAGGTCTATGGAAGCGAAATACTTCACACATGTTCCGAATTATCTTTTTCTTACAAGGTAATCACGTTCCAGCAAATCTAATGTTAAAGGGAGTGATATCCATTGAATAAATCAACGCGTTCAGAAGCATACTCAAAACATATTAATTTACTTTATCGTCTTTTATGAAAAAAAAAACATTTGACTGCTGGTAGGTTCCCTGCCAACTGTTTCCAACCACCAAGCATCAAACATAAATGTTCGCTGTGTGGAGTCAATTAATTCATTTCATACACTACACGTTATTGAATATGATTTGATTAGCATTAAGTACTAAAAAAACTGAATATTAAATACTACACGATCATTAGTCAATATAAATATTAACGCTTACCAACTGATCAATATGCATTTGTTTTACAATCGCCATTTGTTTATCAGTGGCAGCTTTTCGTTGCGCTGCATATTTTCTGTCAAGTTTATCTTTCGTCTATAATATGTTAATGAGTAAACAATGTGGAAAGTCATTTACCAGTTTTAAACTATGTACACCTCTATATTTTCTTATTATTTTCATTACTAAAGACAAGTAAAATTACGCCTGCGTATATATTTTGTAATGAGATATGAACACTTACTTAAACTGTCTTGCTGATGATTTGTAGCATTCAGAGGTGTTGCATGAGCACAAATGAAAGAACAGATCGGTAGTTTGTTTCAAGATTTCTGACTTCGCAGTAAGCAAGGTATCAAAATATCCATGAATGAAATATTATACTGCTCAATTGTTGACTCTTTGATATTTTGCAGTTTAGCTACTTAACCTTCTTAGTATTTGCAGCACTGGTAGTGAGTACTAAAACTATTAGCCATGCAGTAGGCAATTTAGACGTAAGTTCTAAAGATATGTCAGACGGTGAAGTTGAGAACTTGTTTCATTTTAGGTGGATTTGCTACTGTGTGACCTGACTTGCTATTACAGTCAAAGATGTAATTTTTTGAGAAAAACAAACAGCGATAAACCAAGACAAGCACCATGTTCATATGACTGATTAATTCTCATCATGATCTAAGTCAGACACTAAGCAGCACCGCATACATTTCATTAGGAAAATCAAGATATATCCAGTTCTCTTTAGTAAGTCATGAAGTTTTTGATATTCTAGATTTACTTCACTTCCTTTTTCCTAGCAAGCACTTTCTATTGATTTCCATTTTTTTACATTGTGGCTAGTGGTAACTAGTGACTTGCTACAGAGTCAGGAATAGATTATCACTTTCAAATTTTTGAAAATTTAGAATTTTCTACATGAATTTAGAAAATCAAATTGTCGAATTTACTGCAATCAATGTATACTAATTAGGAATCAAGAATTTTTTCATCCGATGAATTCCTGAACAAACCAGCCTCTCTGAACCCACAGGTCATCGAATCGACACCTACAAACCTTCCTATAAATGTTGACCCACCAATAATCGAATAAATCAATATGAATATCCAAAAAAACAAGAGTGGTAAATCAGCAGGGATAGATAATATACCAGCTGGGGCACTGAAGTCAGATATGAAAGTAAGTGCAAACACGATCCTTGTTCTCTTCGGAAATAGTTGGGAGGAAGAACAAGTGCCAACAGACTGAGAAGAAGGATAACTCGTCATGATACCAAAGAAAAAAGATATTAGCAAGTATGAAAACTTCAAAAACATCACTTCACTATCAGTACCAGGAAAAGTTTTCAACAGAGTGTTATTGAACCGAATGAAAGATTAATTTGACACCCAACTTTAATATCAACAGATCGGATACCTTAAGGGTCTATTGAATACCAACCAGATCGCTACACCACGGATCATTGTTGAACAACCAATTGAATGGAACTCATTACTTAACATCAATTTCCTTAACTATGAGGAAGCGTTCGACAATGTGGACAGAACGTCATGGAGCCTTCTTCGACACTATGGTGTACCCTAGAAAATAGTCAATATCATATGGAATTCTTACGATGGACCACACAGCAAATTGTGCATGGAGGGCAGCTCGCAGATTCCTTCCAATCGAAAACTAGTGTCAAACAGGGATGCTTGCTTTCTCCCTTTCTATTTCTTCTCGTGGTTGACTGGATTATGAAAACTTTTGCATTTCAGGGAAAGCATGGAGTACAGTGGACAATTTGGATACAACCAGACAACTTGGACATCGCAAATGACCTTGCCCTTCTACCCCACACACAACAACAAATTCAGGTGACAACGGACATAATAGCAGCAGTCTCTGCAGCCAGCAGTAGGCCACAACATACACGAAGCAAATTGCAAGATCCGTTGATACAACACAGTATGCACCAACCCAATAACACTGAAAATTGAAGCTCTAGAAGATGTGCACGGTCTGATGCAGATGTGTAGGCACACATTCGTAAGGCAAGAGCAGTACTTCTACAACTGAGGAACATCTGGAACTCAAGACAGCTGTCAGTCATCATCAAGGTCAGAATTTTCAATACAAACATCAACGCAGTTCTACTGTGTGAAGCTGAAACCTAGAGAACTACAGATATCATCATTCAATAGATGCAGGTATTTAAATACTTGGTTATGTAAGATATTTGTAGCCTGTTGGCCAGATACTTAGCTGAGAGTAAACCTACTTCATGGTGAAGAAGAAATCCCTAACACACGCTGGAAGTCGATATGACAAACCTTGAAGAAATCACTAAACTACGTCATGAGACAAGCCCTGAGTTAGAATTCTCAAGTCCAAATAAAAAGAGGAAGCCCAAAGAACTATTTCACCGGGAATTATAAGAAACATGAAAAGAATGCATAACACTTGGGGAAAGCTTGAAAGGAGAGCTCAAGACAGCCGACTGAAGTCTCTATTCGGCAGCCAATGCTCCTCGAGGCGTAATAGGCACTGATTCATTTGATGATTATTTAAAGTTTTGTGTTAATATATCTTAGTTACAAATATTTTAATGACTTTTTTATCAAATAAACTCACTTCTTTATCTAATGCATTACGTAAATCATTCAAATGTTTATGTGTATTGGCTAAATGTTCTTTTAAATTTGCCATTTCTTCATTTAATAAGCGTACATGTTGTTCACACAACATATTCAACTGCGTAACATGTAGTTTATTTTGATTTCGTTGATTTTCAACAGTATCAAGCTGTAGATATTGAATGTATAATATAAAAATCGTCATCATCATCAGCAATGTAGAACCGGGCGCAAACGCCTGTAGGTTCAAGTTGCCATACCACACTAGCACTACGAGAATATTGAGGTAACGTATAGACAGAATACAAGAGGGAAGAGTAAAGTAAAGATGTGCAGAAAATAACAATAGAATTCAAGATTTAGATCAGGTTAGAGAGTGAATACACTTGCGCCACTGTGACCGATTTTGAGCCATATCACCTAGTGTCTCCAGCCATTTGTTGCGATCATCACGCGAACCCCAACCAGGTAGTCTACATCTACCTACATTGCTTAGACCAGTGGTCAAGGTCTTCATGGACTGGTGCCATGTTTTGGTTTGGCCGCCTCTAACCTTCTTCCATCCTACTTCAGCCCTAGCCAACATCGCGCGACGGGGTAGACGGTGGTCGGGCATGCGCAATACATGTCTCGGCCATCCCAGTCGATGAAGGTTAATGACCTCTTTGATTGATTTACCGTGTTTCCCAAGAACCTTTTATATAGCCTCACTATTACTAATCCGGTTATTCCATGGCATACGAGCGATGTTACGAAGATTCCTATTGTCAAATATCTGGAGACGACGCATATCCTGAGTTTTCATGGCCCACGTTTCGCATCCATATGTTAAAATGACGCGGACTGCTGTGCAGTATTCAGTTTCAATTATGTTTAATGCCATAGAGTATACAATGAAGCCGAGTATACTTCCTATAAAACTTCATATTGGAACTTTTACTTTAAAACTTTTATTCCTATTCCTTTCGAGTGCATGTAGTATTAATTGTTTACAACTGATTTAGCATTTTCAGGTTGTCATTTATAACTTTTTTCATGTTCACTAAGTCTATTGAGTCGAGAGTTTTTCCCTGTTACGTAGTAAGTGATTGCTTCATATAGAAGTGTAATTCTCATTAAAAATTTCATTTTAAAGCCTTAATTTTCACTTGATATGTTAATCTGCGATAACTCTATCAGGATAAAATAAACGTTCCATTGATAAGTACACAATAAATACAGCACTGATTCGCTGGAAGGACAGAAGAATAATTGAACCTGTTGAATGAGCCTCATGTGATGAACATCGGATAACCTTGGCTCGTTTCTTTCTCATATAAATAGCCACTTACATGATAAGTTCACTAAGACCCTAATAACTGATTATTACCGTTTTTCTTATATATCCTACTGAACAAACTGTTACAAAACATTCAAGTCTCATATAAACTACTAAATTATGCATAATACTGATAAACACTTGCATTATAGTTCTAGTGTTATATTAGTATAAATTTACTATGCATATATTCCTTTTTGCTACGCAAGTGTTTAGAAGATAGATGTCTACATCCAAGGAGATTAATTGGATCATTAAGTTCAACGTCAGAGTAATTACTACAATAATTAGATAATACCATTTCTTTGTTGCAAAATAAAGATGCGTAATGAAATTCCTCATCGACACTATGCAGAAGTAACTGTAATATTTGACAGAAGCCGATAATACTGACCATTAGTAACTCAAATATTAAAGTTATAAATCATATCATTACTGATGCATTCAATTTTATATGTGTGATATTCGGTCTAAAGTATTTTAAGACTATTAGACAGGTCATTTGAAAATATTAGAGTAACCCTATTCTTATTCCAGAAACATTTGTCATGCTATACGATAATGTACTGTAAGCACCAATATTGCTCCATCTACTTAAATAAAATCAAATAAGGAATCATTTGTAATATTCACACAACAACGCTGGTTCATAACTTACCATATGCATATCTGCATGTGAAACATTACAACCTTTGTTTATTCATTTACAATATATACTTCAAATGAAGCAGTATATTCACATTAATAAAGATAATATGGTTCAATGCGAAATGAGATATTTGGAATAAGTCGTCATTACTATAATTAATTATCAGCTTAACCAACCTGTTTTTCAAATGTTGACTTTAATGTAATTTGTTGCCAATTTGCCATAACTTTTAAACGATTCATCATTTGTTGAAGACTAATATTATATTGATGTAGAGAGGTTACCTCTCTAGATATACGATAATTACGTTCAGCCAATTCATCTTCTGCAAGAAGTAAACATGTATAGGTTTTATCGATTAAAAAGCATCAAAATGTACGTAAAGGAGAGGTGAAATCTTACCATGCTACAAACAAGTGTTGTAACCACATTGTCTATTTTGTTAGCATTTCATTTTATTTATATTTCTGGTCATGGAGTATTAAAGTTCAAATCTCTAATGCAATAAAACAACGGTACAAATTTGGTTGAATATTTCGAGTTTTCCTAAATGTTGCTTTTTCTACAACAGAGTGTATGCATATAGGTTAAATACAATAAAAACAAACGACCAACTTCTATTGAGTCAAAGTAAATGTCAATTAAGTTCATTAAAGAGTGATTTCATTTTCATTGGTTGTGACTACTTTAGTCAATTCGCCTTAGACCTTATTAGACTAACACTTAGTTTTTGCTAAATAATAGTCATGCTAATTAATTATAAATGTAAAGTTAATTAAATCTCTGTAGTAATGGGAACCATATAAAAGAAAGGTTTTAAAAAAATTGGTAAATGTTGTAAACGAATATTTTAGAGTTAATAGGTTCTCTTTACCACAGCTGACATAGTTGAGCTATAACAGATGATAATACAAACCAAAATTCGGCTGCTAAACTTATAAAGCTTCTACATAAAATACAATTCACTGTGATTTCAAATTCCATAGACTGATGATTTACATTTCTGAGTTAATAAAATAATTCATTTAGTTGAAGTGAAATATTGATTTTAACAAAGATGTACGGTAGTGGTGTGTTTTATTTATCATGAAACACTATTCGTTAATCACAATAATATTTATAACATGGCATAATTTTATGTTTTATGAATAAAATTAAAATTAAACCACACCTGCTGATGCGCTAACACCACTTCGTTCTTTTATGCGTAACAATTGTGTAGAAGCTTCCTCTCTTACCTCAGCAATACGTTGTAAAGTTATTGCCTGTAGCTGACTACGATACTCATCAATACGTGATTTTTGTTCAAAGCTAAGACCAAATAGTTTACGAACTGAGTCATTAAACTCCTTTCTAACACGTCTGTGTGTTTTATTTTCAATTCCTCTAAGTTTTTCTTCTAATTCAAGAATTCTCGTTCTCGATGCCGTAACTTCTGAACAATCGAGAAGAAAACAATAGAATTAGGTGCTTCTAATAAAATGTCGAGTCAGTCTTAATAACAATGCAGGCTTGGTTCGAACTGTGACATTGGAGCAATATACAGTTAGATAAGCCTACATCAATCCTATATGTAAGCTTATAGTATTGAATAGTGACTTGAAATTTATTAATAAAGTAGGAATACTATTGAACTGTTATATGTCATATTCTTTTGATCCGTACAGTTCGAAACCTATTAAAAACAGAATCTTATTAAAAAGACAAAATAACATTTATAATATGTTTAACATCTAGGTCTTGTCCTTCAGCTTGTTAGGAAGTCTAATAATTTCCATGATTTATTATTCATCAAACACTAAAAATGATTCTGTGCTTTTAGCAAATGTATGTGATGACTATTTTTCAAAATAATCGAAAGCTTATTTCATTTGCACAACTTATTAACTTCGTGTTAAGCATAAGCAATTAATTAATAATAATCAGACTTCAATGTTGCCCGACTCTATGAACTTGATGTTAACGCCATTTGTAAATACTAGTTGAATATCCTCAACTCAATAACAATTTAAATGTATCAATTGAAGTCATTTTACGTGGTGTAAATACTCTAAAAGTTACTTATTATTAAACGAATGCTTTTCGTCACATGTGTTCATCTACTTGCTTTTTGGAAATGATATGTTTTTACAAATATCTCCCACTTGTATAATCATTTGAATAAACAACATTTATCAGATAAGATAAAGACATCCGGATAATGGCTCAATATACAGAAGTCTTGTCATTTTCGAAAGACCATCCACAAATACTTACCATTTTCCATTATATTCACAACTAATAAACTCTAATTCTTCAAATAAAAGCTCAAACAAGCCAAGCAGAAAAAACAACACAAAATTTTCACGATTAGCTTCCTTAATGAATTTTCAACTAATAGAGTGCTACTTAAGATCAAAGACTAAAGTCCTTTCACCCTTTCACAATTTCATTCATTCTGTAGTATTTTGTATTAATACTTTCGGGAGTTATATTTCATACATTTCATTGTCAAATAACACAATTACATATATATGTCTATACATTTTACGAGAGAAAAGAAAATAACGTAGACAATCGTTTCCCTCAGATTTAGTTTTCATTATAATTAGGCTATTTGGATTATGTAGATAATCAAAATCGTTCTTGATATAGCTGATGAACAACTAACTTTCAGAATCGTCTTTTCAGAAGACTATTTCATTTATTTTGAGTGGATGTAAACCGAACATTTTATTTCTATTATTATTATGTTCGCCTAACCTTAAATTGAACTCACGAACTGTTGTCAAATGATATTTGTACATGTCATTACCATGTCATTACCTTGATAATTTCAAATAAATTGAGCATTGGATAGATTATTTATAAAATAAGTGATATATATTTGTAAAATTCCAATCAGTAGAAATTAAAATTTCTAACGTTTCGCGGCTTAGTGCAAGTCGCTTCTTCAGAGAAATGAATAACCGAATTTAATTAATACAAGATTAAATAATACAATGAATTAAATCAAAAACAAAATAACTTCGTACAGTCAAAATGCGAGTTTGATCGTGTTATGATGTCAAGTTATATAGGTCAAAGTGGTTTGAAATGAGACATGTATGTAAATGTGATGTGTGAGGAAAATATGTGAAAATAAAATTGTATGTATGTTCATGTGTATGAAATTCGATGTATTTTATTTGTGGCTAGTTGGATAGATAGTCCATGTTGGGTGGATAGAAAGGCCTTCCCTTGTGTTAAGTGCAGTTGGATTTAATAAAATGTGAAGCGCCTTAGCTATATGTCTTTCATTATAATTGGAAAAACCTTTTTGAATAATTTGTTTACGCTTTAATATCGATTTCATGGTTGTGATAGATAGCATGTACTGCTATTGCTGATTTAATTTGTAATTTTTCAAGTTCAACAGGATTATTAGGAGGTCGTTTAGTGTAGCTTTCATGTCCTTTGGCACGAGTTTTGATTTCTCGTGAACACTCTTTGTAATTCGTATTGCAATACGAATACAAAAATATAGTCAACATCCTACGGCTTAATAATTTTCCAATGAATATTATTAAAAATTTGCAAAAACAAAACGACTTATTACTAAATAATAGTAAATTAGTCAAAACATCTTGGATTGGTACAGCCGTTCTACCTTACCGTCAAGACACAACTGATGAATTACAAAGAATTCTAAAACAACACGGAATTCAAACTTTCTACAAAATTACCAACACTATTCGAAGTGCATTGGTTAAAATAAAGGACAAGATCCCTTTCACCTCAACGCAGAATTGTGTCTACAGGCTAGGTTGTGTTGCTTGTGACGCTTTCTATATTGGAGAGTCTTCACGAGAAATCAAAACTCGTGCCAAAGGACATGAAAGCTACACTAAACGACCTCCTAATAATCCTGTTGAACTTGAAAAATTACAAATTAAATCAGCAATAGCAGTACATGCTATCTATCACAACCATGAAATCGATATTAAAGCGTAAACAAATTATTCAAAAAGGTTTTTCCAATTATAATGAAAGACATATAGCTAAGGCGCTTCACATTTTATTAAATCCAACTGCACTTAACACAAGGGAAGGCCTTTCTATCCACCCAACATGGACTATCTATCCAACTAGCCACAAATAAAATACATCGAATTTCATACACATGAACATACATACAATTTTATTTTCACATATTTTCCTCACACATCACATTTACATACATGTCTCATTTCAAACCACTTTGACCTATATAACTTGACATCATAACACGATCAAACTCGCATTTTGACTGTACGAAGTTATTTTGTTTTTGATTTAATTCATTGTATTATTTAATCTTGTATTAATTAAATTCGGTTATTCATTTCTCTGAAGAAGCGACTTGCACTAAGCCGCGAAACGTTAGAAATTTTAATTTCTACTGATTGGAATTTTACAAATATATATCACTTATTTTATGTTGTCAAATCACTTTCTATTTAAGAATTACAATTATTTAAATGCATATCTTTTCTGTTTAATTCAATTTTAATATCACGAATTGATCTGAATCAGACAACCATTGATCGCCTGGAAGCACTGGACAGCTGTTTCGTCCTAGTATGGGACTCCTCAGCATGTCTTTTCCCCAATATTTTCCAGTCATTATTGTCCATGTTTTGTAAGGATGCTATTTTTCATAGTGGTGTGGTTAGGTTTTTAATGTATACAAACAGATGCGAGAAATATAATTTGTCTCTATAGTTATTAGCCCTATTATACTGTGTTCCTCAATTCGGCTTTGGGACTAATTAAATCAACCTAGAAGTACTAGTATAGAACAAACGGTCATGTGTTTGGATGTGTTTTCCGTTTATCATGATTAACGTAGGTTACAGCATATCAGCTCTATATTATGATGTCTACAGAAAATAGATAAATGTAAAGCAATACAGAATTTGAAGTTTCGATTATACTGAACACATTAAAAATATGGAATATTCATTCATTTATTAACATCAGTAGTGAATTTATTTATAGTACCTACCTAACAACAAATCATGTACTTGTTCCGACATTTGAAACTGTACTGCTATGTCAATTTCTAAATCTTTTTGATACAATTTATCTTTAAGATCTTGTATTTCACGTTCATTAGCATAAATTATATTGTGTTGATTTTTCAATAAATTCTCATAATACATTGCATAACTTGAAAATGTTTTAATTTTTCGACAGTAATTAGTAAAAACATTTAATTAATAAAGTTATAAGTAGACAAAAATACGTAGTAAAATAAGTTTACAGAAATAGCTTATTTTTATTACTTACTTAGATAAGTGAAATCTTGTGAATGAATATCTTTGTATGAAATACAATTAATTATCATGCCACTTTACATTAACATTGTCTTGATATTACTCTGTATGTGAGTTAGTTTTTCTGGCAGTCAATGAATAGTAATGATGAGTGTATATGATTAATAAACATAGTCTCACCGTCAACTTGTATGAATGAAAACTATTGGGATAAAAATTTCTTCACAATTGCTGATAGTCAATATGAACAACGTAAAACACAACGTTTATGTATATAAGTCCAAGGTTCTATACTACATTAGTGCAATAGGATTAAATTTTCGAGAATAACGAGACAATACAATAAAAGAGGGTGGAATAAAGTAAAGCTTTGTAAGAATGAATAAGTGAACTTAAAGTTTGGATGAATATAAAGGGTGAGTACACTTGCTCCGCTAACCGAACCCAACCCACGTCATCCAGTGCCTCCAGCCACTTATCACGATTATCACACGGACCTCAGCTTATTTGTTTGCATAAAAAAACAGGGCTTAGACCAACAACCAAAGACTTCATCGACTGATACCTTGTTTTAGTTTAACCACTCGTACTTTTTATCCTACCCCTACCCAAGCCAACATCGCGCCATGAGGCAGGCGGTGGTTGGGCTTACGGAACACATGTCTCAACAATCTCAGTGGATCGCTTAGCATGTTTTTCTGTATCTAACACTAATTCCATGATACAACATTGAGGATAGATTTAAAATTTCGCAATTAAATAAAATCACATTCCAACTGTTTCGAATTACTTTCATGAATTTCATTGATAGCTTTTCTATCCTACATTTTGATCTAGTTACATCTCATATTATTTTACTATGCCACACGATAATATGTTCTAGGATTTTCATGTAACCATTTGAACATTTTTTCAACCATTTTGTATCTGGGTGATAATTTATAATATATGCGAATTGTATTTGTTTGAAATTCGTTTAGCCAAGATCCTGTATATGAATTATAAGTTAGTTGAGTTCACATCAGCAATTACATACTGTTGCTATATCCTAGCATCTATTAAATCCGAACGACAAGACTATAATTATCGCAAGATATCATGCTATTATTCTATAGTATGCATGATTGGTAATGATATTGAATAGTAAGCTATATAATATTTTACAGAAATGTAAAGATGTTAAACTAATTTATTATTTTGTGTTTTATTGCTTCTGTCTGTTTCCATTTTTTAATATTATAATAATGCAAAATTGTATTTCATTTAGTTATTTGTAAACCACTTCGTAGTTGCTTTTGGTCACATAAAATCCCTGAATATCTATAAAAATATGATGTCATGTTGTGTTGAAACATTGGCCAAAGTTCTTATTATAAGCATATTGTCCAAGTAATTCAAAGACTATATATGTGTATTGTTAAAGATGGGAGGGAGCGAGCTTACGACTTCTGAAGTGCTAATTAAATGCTATAACTGTTCATCTAGTGATTAATTTTTTTAAACATCAAACTACCAAATATACAGTAGACTGGTGGTGAGCGTTGTGGCGTTTGATACGAAGCGGGTCGAGTTCAAATCCCATTGTATATATAAACATTGGGATAGAGGTACATCCAGCCAACGAGTCTCAAATAGGACGAAATACGCTTCCTGGATTCCGCTTACTAGTCACAGTCCAACTTAAAAATATACAAAAACAGATTTAAAGCCTTTAGATAATTTACTGTTCAAATGACTCTTTTTCATTTCTCATTACTGAAATAGCTACATATTGTATTATTTCATTTAAATTCTCTTTTGAGATGGTATATTCATCAGTTTCTTCATTATGAGTTATACGTGACATTAACTGACTGAGAAATTCTTCAGCTAATGATGGCCTCTTCACGGATAAGACTTCTTTCATTGCCTATTTAAATATTTTACAAGAAAAATATAAGAAATAGTAGGTCCTTTTGTAATATAATAGGTAACATATTTAAATGAATAATATTATCTAGTCTTATATCGTATCATATATACATACAAAAATAATCCACGAAGATAACGATATGGGCTTTCAAAGGTTACCTGAAGTATTTAATATAATATAATGCCTCTTGTTGTTTGTAGTTAATAAACAGTTTACTATCAAGCAAGATAACTTTGTCATTTTAACTTGAGTATCATTTATTTTTTTTGTGTATCACAATAAAACGTCTATATAACAGCTAAATTGGAAAAAACATATAACGAAGATGTTTATTCGTAATGGCCTCCGTTCTTATTAGCTTTTTCTTTGGTTGAAAATAGATAATTTTTAATGAACAAGAAAAACTGTTTGGATTAACAATGAACTGATGAATACTACTAAAAATATATTCAAGAACATTTTTGAACTGAAACATCAATCTTCCGATAAAGTTTATGTTTGTACATGAAATCACTTCAATATATGGAAAATTATACTAACCAAATTATCACATGTAAAAAAATGGATTTAATGCTTTAGTAGATAAAATGTCTATATTTTTGAGCGTATTATCGCTAACTGTATAGTTTCAGCATGTTTTACAACACAAATCACTAAAAGTTATGTTGGGGTCTTCTTTCGAATTTATTAAGCCATTCATGACCATAATATTACAAGAATTTAAACTGTAAACTTTCAAATATTATCAACATAATGACAATTAAACTACTGTTTTGACATACAGTGGTTCGCATTTTCAAGTCGATCCAATATATTACCTAGTTCAATCTAAAAACGTGACTATGGATAAGTTATTGTCTTACCTGAGTTCATATAGTAGCATTGAGTAGCTTAGGATTTACAGAAAATCTCTATCAAAAATAGTGAATTTTTAGCATATATTCATAGTTTATTTAAATATTTATAGGTAGATATGTATTCTTTGAAGTTAGTTTTACAAAAGGGTATAAGCTACAATTTTTTTAAATGAGTTATGTTAAGCTTTCTTCTAAAAATCGTACAGTGTAAACATGTTGCTCATATTTTCCTTCAAATGTGTACCTTTAGAAAAAGTTTAAACATTTTATTTCTACATAAGAGTGTAACAACAAATAGATTTCATCATAGTGATATATTTTGACAATACTAATTAAAACAATCAAACATGAATTCAGTAAGATTTAACAAACAGTTTGAAATATCAACATTAAAAATTGTGTAATTATTTAAATGCTCTAAATTATTAAAAGATAAGATTTTAATAATGAAAAATTCCCATTTAGGCACTAAGGAAGGACGAGAGGAGCGAAGAAATTTCTTTTCAATTAGTTTTTCATCAAAGCTCTACACTAATATATATATATAAGTTTACATTAGGTTTAGAATCATTACCAAATAATTGATGGTGTATTACATAATAATTTTACAGGTTCAAAGGTGTTTGTAAAATAATTACAACTAATGAACTAAGCAATTAAGACATGAAGGTGAATAAGTTAATTATCTTTTTGATAGTGCGCAAATGATAAGTGAATGGGTTGATATACTGTTGGTTACATAATATCTATTGAGAAGAGGTCGATAAAGTAATTATAAGAAATCTGATGGTTAAGATAGCTACGTAAGAGTGAAGTTACAATTAAGAGGTGACGAATTTTTTGAAGTTTTGAAAAGGGTTATATAACGTGGTAACAATAATAAAAATTATAATGATAACAATAATAATGAAAATAATAAGAGAATTGAGTGTAATAAGTTATTTGTAAACCATCTGAGCATTGGCTATTATGATGGCCAAGACAAGGAAAGAGTCTGTACAAATTTCTTATGTACACACAGGTCCAGTTTGAGAATGTGAATACCGATAGCATCCGCTATATGCAGAAGACGTATGCGTTAATCATACGACAGATTAGGTGGGACTCGATAAATGATTTTAAAAGCTCCCTTGACGTCTACTTGATGTTCCGTATCAACCAAATGTACAAGTACAGAGCTATTTACTTGCCATAAGTGACCTCCGCTCAGCCAGGCTGGGTAATATTCTGGGATTTTATGACGCACTTGCCGAATCGTGCGCCTAGTATGTAGCTGGCTCCATAGGAGCAGTTGAATTGATAAATACACGTAGATGTGGTGAAGACAATTAACTTATTCACTTTCATGTCTTAGTTGCTTTGTTAATTAGTTGTAATTATTTTACAAACACCTTTGAACCTGTAAAACTTATATGTAACACACCACCAATTATTTGGTAATGATCTTAAACCTATCCTAAACCTATATATATATATATATATATATATTAGTGTAGAGCTTTGATGAAGAACGAATTGAAGAGAAATTTCTTCGCTACTCTTGTCCTTTCTTAAATATAAGATTATCGACAACATTTTATTTAATAATAAATTTATAATTCTTCTTGTAACAGTATTAGGAAAGAGGATAAAGTTGGTTTCATAAGAATAGTACACCTATAAACTACTATAAATAAAATAATAAACGAATTTCTTGCTGTCATTTTATTTCAAAACTTAATTGATAGTAAGTGATGAAAATTGTATTGAAGCTAAGGTAAATTTGGATTATGAGCAGCAGTTAAACCTAAAATATTTATGTCCTGTTTGAAACTTGTCAGATATATATTTTAGATAGACTGCCACAATATTAGTATTCAGTATTACTGTAAATAAAAAACTCAAGTTCATTCGGCTGACTAATCGCAAGCAGAAGGAAAGGTGCATCATGATCCCTACTACTATCCAACGTCCAGGTTTAGTAAAACTTTTGACCAAACGACTGTCGTAACGATCAAATGAAGATGTTCATAGATAAGTTACCTAAACTTTTCGCCTCTTTTTGTGTTTATCAGTTCAATTGCTCATATAGAGCATATTGAATTGCCAGATGCTTTTGGAATTTACTCATTCATACTAATGAGCAACGCTTAGAATGGTGAATCAAGGGCGTTGTCAAAATTATAAACAGTTCTGTACCAGTTTGTTTGGTCTAAACAGGTCATGGAGTTAACGTGAATCAACTATTTATACCAATCTATAGTGTCAGTAGTTATCAGCTAAGGCAAGTTAGACAGAATGGCCTCTAAGAGATAGTAACGACAGCCCTACAGATTAAAAGGCCAGAAGTGTATGTACAGAGAGAATGTATCCGATTATTTTTTCTGTGGCTAACCCAAGATTTAATAAGTCATTATTCATCCTAAATATAAAGTGACTTAACTGAACTAATGTATATATATCCTCCTCTTTTTGTATTTTCATAACATAAGTTTACTTTATCCAAATATTTCCTTTATTCTTATCATTCATAAATCAATGTGCTACTATTATTATTTGTGTTTTAATTATAATGCATCCAAACACAGTGAATTCGAATATCGTCCACTCCATCGTTCTAATTCTTAATTAGTATTATTTCATATATGACGTAGTTTTGGGACGAAACATTTACTATGATTCTAATTCTGTTAGTTATTAAATATGACGAATTCGAATATCAACTATACATACTTATATTTTAACTAATAATAATTTCAGAAACTTACACAAGTTAAAAATTAATTGATGAGTGTACCACGTAATGGGTAGTCTTGTTGTAATCCTTTATTATAGACCTATAACTGTAGAACCTAAAGAGAATTTATCGAAGAGAATGCTCTCCATTCAAACAAACTTAGTTTTGACATATATATGTACTCAATAGGCAAAATAATTTTATCAGCCTACCGGTCGCTTCCATAAATCTAATGGCAAATTGCCTTCTTCACGATTTCGTTCTTTAATTACCATATCAGTTTGGCGTACAATTAATTTTCTTAGATCTGATATCATGAATAATTCAAAAGCTTCAATTAACTTTAGTAACTGTACGAAATAAACGAAAAAAAATAATTAAATGAAATTTTGTTTTAACTTACTAATTGACAAATTTTATAATTATTAAATTATGATTATTGTATAATGTATTTTACTCTAAGAGAAGATTCAGTTAAGATGTCTCATTCTATTAACATAAATTATGTATATCATCTTCACGTATTCGATAACTGATAAGATGAAGTTTCAACAAAACTATCATGGATAATTTTTACTAGTTAAACGAAACCAATTGTTTTTCAAATCGTCATATGCTTAGATATCTTCAAAATGTGAACTACAGTGACATTGAGACTATTCATTTCGTTTCACTTGAACTCACTTGAATGTATCTGGATCATTATTTTCGTTTACGCTGATACTCAAAATCTTAGTCCTTGAGGCAGAAGAAACTACATTCCAGTGATAGTGTAAACAGTGAAATTTCATTGCAGGTACATTAACCGGATGAGTTTCAAATAAAAATAAATGTATTTTAGTTTCCACTGACGGCAAACATTCAAGTACACTTAAGTATGAGGAAAGGTTCATATCAAAACAATTCGTTTAGATTACAGTAGTGAATATCAATAAATTAAAAAAAACTAAGAAGTAATTTCGTAAGCATATTCTTTAAAAGTGGATGTAATCAGTTTATTAATCTGAAGTCAGTCTACTTTTTACACTATTAGGATAATATTTTTCTAACGTATGAATAAAGATGAAATAACTTAGCTTTCCTCAACTACATTTAATATTTAAATATAATGTAAAATTCTATATGAAATAAATGAGATTGAAATCCTTCCTTTAAACTATATTAATTAACCGGTTTTCGACAAATGTTTGCTAGTGTATGTCAGAAAAAAGTGCATAGATTACGAAGAAAGACAGAACCTTACCATATCAGTTTGGCGTACAATTAATTTTCTTAGATCTGATATCATGAATAATTCAAAAGCTTCAATTAACTTTAGTAACTGTACGAAATAAACGAAAAAAAATAATTAAATGAAATTTTGTTTTAACTTACTAATTGACAAATTTTATAATTATTAAATTATGATTATTGTATAATGTATTTTAGTTTCCACTGACGGCAAACATTCAAGTACACTTAAGTATGAGGAAAGGTTCATATCAAAACAATTCGTTTAGATTACAGTAGTGAATATCAATAAATTAAAAAAAACTAAGAAGTAATTTCGTAAGCATATTCTTTAAAAGTGGATGTAATCAGTTTATTAATCTGAAGTCAGTCTACTTTTTACACTATTAGGATAATATTTTTCTAACGTATGAATAAAGATGAAATAACTTAGCTTTCCTCAACTACATTTAATATTTAAATATAATGTAAAATTCTATATGAAATAAATGAGATTGAAAATCCTTCCTTTAAACTATATTAATTAACCGGTTTCGACAAATGTTTGCTAGTGTATGTCAGAAAAAAGTGCATAGAATTTATTTAATAACGTCTTTTTCCTAATTAAATCGATTAACCTATAAATGTCATAAGTATTCGTTTATTTCAACTAGATGTAATAATTACGAAGAAAGACAGAACCTTACCATATTCATAAATTTTGAATATACACTTTGACTATATTGTTTTAAAAAATATGTAGTGTCAAACAAAATGTGTAGCTTAGGTGTATGGTTTTGGTTTGATTGAGTTCTCTGAGCTAGACAGTTTTATTACAAAACTTTCATTGTCCTTCTAGGCAACTTCAACGGTGAAAACCTCGGATAGAAGTGAGTTACTTAATTTTACCCTCAAGTGATTAACGCTTTATTCTGTTGACCTTGAGTTTGATTGGTTATTGTTGACACATATTTGATTATTTTTTGCATATTTATTTCGATTCCTTTTTCTCTTGACGTTATTCATAGTAATGTGGTTGTTTGTTACTTTTCTTATTGATTGATAATTGCATCTATCTAAATGTTATTATTTACTGCTGATTGACCTGAACGTCAAGCTTTTAAAATTTCTTTGGTTTTCTTTGTGTTTCCACTATCTGAGATCACCACTTTTTCTCAACCAAACTTGTGTCCATAAATGTCTATATGTTACAAATACTACCTAGTATGGAGCAACCGACCTCTCTATCTAACTCAAAATGTACACCAATTATCCGTTAAGTACTACTACGTATCGTCTTTTATATCAATTCTTTTGTTATGATTTATCTTATTGTTAATCTTGCTGTGCCATGGAGGTATGGGAACTTGGAACGATGCACACATGTGCCAGGTTCTATGTTGATCATCTTATTGTTCCATTCAGTATCATTGAAGGAGTGTCACCAAGGATACGTCTCTATTGAATTAGTCAGTGTCGTGTAAATATCAATTGCATTTTTTCAAAGCAATAAATAAAATGTCCACATTGAAACACTTAGTTCAATTTTTTAACTTCATCTATAAAGATTCAGTGTACTGTTGATGAAATTAGTATAATTTAGTCTTAAACCTCTACACTGTGCTACGAACCTCTTGAAACAATGTATCCATCAGCAAATATCTAGTGATGAATAGATAGCGTCTGTCACCAATACAGTTATAATGATAAAATAAACTTACTTGACGCTGTCTAACAACTATTTCTGGAATATTTTTAGGAATTACGAATATGTCAATATCATTCAATGAATCAAGTGTATGAATATCAGGCTGATTGTAATGGTGAGACAAACTTCGTAATAAAGAATATAACTGTTCATTTTTATAAACTGAACTATATAATGCAAAAAAAGTGAATAAATTTATGACATGGAAACCATAAATTATAAAACACTGGCGTTTAAAGAGTTATGTATTATCACATGTTCATTTGAGAAAATTAGATATTTTAGACACATCAAGACTATAACAACAATCATAGGTATCAGTATTACTATACTGGATTAATGATTATAAATAGTCCTATTACAAGACGTATCAGCGACTCTTGTGGCATTTTGTTATGATGTGAAGAGAGGGAGGAAGGGTTTGGTTGGTGGACGCGAACACCAATGAGATATGTGCCTAGTTGATAATGCTTGATTGACCTTAGTCCACTCACTCCCCCCCCAGGCCGACAATAGAACAACCGGAATTAGGAACCAGAAGACGGAGAGAGCCGAGAGAACGTATTGTATTTTAATCATGCCTTTATATATACATAAAATCAGACCACACGGTAAACCAATCATAAATCTGACGTTGATACAGAACAAAAGAAATAGTGGCAGTGAATGGGGAGAACTTGTACACAACAAAGCAACCGTAGTGCATAGTAGTCAACAATATACAAAGAGTAAATGAGTAAACGAGAGAACCGAGCAAGGGGAACGTCATAGAAATAAAATGATTACATTACTCATGAATAAAATAATGAGAATAGTTCTCCAAAATACAGTTCTTAAAGTTGGTTACTTTTCTTTAATCGCCCGGCGTAACACATTTTTTGGATATTGTAATATCTCTCAAAGTGATTAATAGAAAATCAAACTCTCCTCTTTTTAAGTTTATTAAAACAACTGCAATCAACGTTGCAAACTAGATATGTGCATTCAAAAAGAAGTGTTAAGTCTTTTCTTATTATGATAGCGTTTCGTCTATTCTATTTAGATTACTTTTCTGATTTCTTTCTACTTTTCAGAAATTCGTTCAGTTTCATAACATTACTTTTGACTGATTAATCCCAGTTCACGTTATTCGTAAGTAATGGTAATTTCTTTCAGTTATGACATTACGTAATAGATTAACGTTTTAGCGGTATTATTATTTTCTTACCTACTTAATGTTCTATATACACCACTTAAATATTTTAAACTTATATGCAGAACATTTTCACTCTTATTATATTCACTTAGATTTTCGTACTATCATGAGAATACACATTTTCAACCAAACTTAACTACAAAACTATGCTAATTTTTACTTTCAATTTTCATTTTTAGGTAATGTAGGTTGTAGGCAGCAAATGTGAATCCAGCATGATAAAATAGAATTCTTCTAGTTCTGCAAAATTGTTTGTTCTAGCTCTCCTCAAAACATGTGCATGTGATATAAGTAACCATCATAAAACAACCAGTAATAGGTAAATAATATATCAGTTATAGGATTTCACAGTGAATCTTTTGATTTGGCACCTGAGGTGAGCTTTTTGGATTCAAAAATACTACTTTTAGCATTTTATAACCTTACATCGTTGCGGATCACTAAAATATGACTTTCAGCTTGCTTTGTTTTATCAGAGCGTCTTTCCATTAGACTATGTACATTATATTCTAGTGTCGTTAGTTACTATCATTATTACATTCTAGACATTTAGGTCATACACCGAGTTCCACATTAGTAGATCTATTTATGAACACAGTCGAAAGTATTAATTGGAAATCGAGAGAAAACAATTATTAAATTTTCAACACTCTAGTAGGGAATTTCTAAATTTCACTTTGGTCGATTATATCATCTTTCGGCATGCATTAAGTCTTCTAAATTTTATTCTGGATTTCCAGTCTATTATAATTAACTCACCAATCATTTTACATAACTCCGCCTGTAGCCCTCCTAGGGTTACTGCCGGTCCCAAGCCCGGGTAAAGGAGGAGGGTTGGGCATGGGGCTAGCACCCCCATCCCGTAAAAACCCAAACTTGCTAAAAAAACGCAAACCAGATTAAACAAGATAAACCATTTAAACCATTTAAACTCTGCCCTGGGAGTGGAAGGATATATGACGTCTCATGATGAAAGCCGAAATTCTTCGGAAGTCATGAGGCCGATGCCCCCCCTTCTAACAACCAGAGCAAATATTTTTATAGGTACATGGAATGTTCGAACAATGTGGGAGAGCGGGAAGACAAATCAAATAGCTGCAGAAATGAAGAGATACAACTTGACAATACTCGGAATCAGCGAAACTCATTGGACTCAAGCTGGACAGAAAACATTGGCTTCGGGAGAGACGCTACTATACTCCGGCCACGAAGAGGAAAATGCTCCCCACACTCAAGGAGTTGCTCTGATGCTGTCCAAGGAGGCACGTAATGCACTGGTGGGATGGGAACCAAATGGACCCAGGATCATCAAAGCATCCTTCAAAACAATGAAGAAAGGGATTACAATGAATATTATCCAATGCTATGCACCAACCAACGACGGCAACGACGAAGACAAAGATCAGTTTTACGATAGACTGCAATCAATTATAGCAAAGTGTCGAGGAAAGGATCTGACAATACTGATGGGGGACCTAAACGCCAAAGTCGGAATGGATAACACCGGATATGAAGAAATCATGGGACGACAGGGACTGGGAGAAAGAAATGACAATGGTGAAAGATTTACAAGCATATGTGCCTTCAACAAATTGGTTATAGGTGGTACAATATTCGCCCACAAACGCATACACAAGGCTACATGGGTCTCACCGGATCATACTACTGAGAATCAAATCGATCATATATGTATCAATAAAAAATTTAGAAGATCAATGGAAGATGTAAGAACCAGGAGAGGAGCTGACATAGCTTCAGACCACCACCTGGTGGTTTCTAAAATAAAACTGAAGCTAAAGAAGCAGTGGACAACTGGAGCGTCAGCAGTACAACGGTTCAATACAGGCTTTCTCCGAGACACTGACAAACTCAATGAATTCAAAATATCTCTCAACAACAGGTTCCAAGCCTTACAAGATCTGCCGAAAGAAGAAACCAATATGGAGGACAACTGGAAAGAAATCAAAGAAGCACTAACGTCAACGTGTCAGGAGGTTCTAGGCCGCAAGGAATGGATCTCCACTGAGACATTGAGCAAAATTTAACAAAGGAGGAACAAGAAGATAGAAATCAACAACAGCCGAACAAGAGCAGAAAAAATCAAGGCTCAAGCTGAATACTCAGAAGCAAATAAGCAAGTAAAGAAGAGCATTAGAGCTGACAAACGGAAATACATCGAAAGCCTTGCAACGACAGCGGAGAAGGCTGCAAGAGAAGGAAATATGAAACAGCTATACGACACAACGAAGAAACTGGCAGATAAACATGGTAAACCAGAGCGACCGATCAAGAACAAAGAAGGCAAGACACTCACTGAGATTGAAGAACAAAAGAATAGGTGGGTAGAACACTTTGAGGAACTTCTAAATAGGCCAGCTCCACCGAACCCACCGGACATTGAAGCAGCACCTACAGATCTCCCGATAGATGCCACTCCACCAACGATGGAAGAAATCAAGATGGCCATCAGGCAAATCAAAAGTGGGAAAGCAGCAGGACCTGACAATATACCAGCTGAAGCACTCAAGTCAGATATCGACCTAACAGCAAAGATATTCCACGTTTTATTCAAAAAGATCTGGGAAGAAGAACAAGTGCCGGCAGACTGGAAAGAAGGACATCTTATCAAGATACCAAAGAAAGGAGATTTGAGCAAATGTGACAACTACAGAGGGATCACGCTACTGTCGATACCAGGGAAAATCTTTAACAGAGTATTGTTGAAAAGAATGAAAGATTCAGTGGAGACTCAACTTCGAGATCAACAAGCTGGTTTTCGGAAGGATCGGTCGTGCACGGACCAAATCGCAACACTACGGATCATTGTTGAACAATCAATTGAATGGAACTCGCCCCTGTACATCAACTTCATTGACTATGAGAAGGCGTTTGATAGTGTAGATAGGAGAACACTATGGAAACTTCTTCGACACTACGGTGTACCAGAGAAACTCGTCAACATCATCCGGAACTCTTACGACGGAACACAGTGCAAAATTGTGCATGGAGGACAACTGACAACTGCATTTTCAGTGAGGACCGGAGTCAGACAAGGTTGCTTGCTCTCACCTTTTCTCTTCCTCCTAGTGGTCGACTGGATCATGAAGACCTCCACATCTGAGGGAATGTACGGGATTCAATGGACAAGTAGGATGCAACTCGATGATTTGGACTTCGCAGATGATCTAGCTCTTTTAGCACATACACACCAACAAATGCAAGCGAAGACAATCAGTGTAGCAACAACTTCAGCAGCAGTAGGGTTGAACATACATAAGGGTAAGAGCAAGATTCTCAAATACAACACAGGGAGCACCAACCCAATTCAACTTGATGGGGAAACTCTGGAAGAGGTGGATACCTTCACATATCTGGGGAGCATCATCGATGAAAAAGGAGGGTCTGATGCAGATGTAAAGACAAGGGTTGGCAAGGCAAGGGCAGCATTCCTGCAGTTGAAAAACATCTGGAACTCAAAACAAATATCAACTAACCTCAAAGTCAGACTCTTCAATTCGAACGTGAAGACAGTCCTGCTGTATGGAGCTGAAACCTGGAGAATTACTGCAAACATCCTCAGACGGATACAGGTATTTATAAACAACTGCCTACGCAAGATACTGAATGTCCGTTGGCCGGAAACCATCAGCAACAACTTACTATGGGAGAGGACAAACCAACTTCCAGCCGAAGAGGAAATTAGGAAAAGACGGTGGAAATGGATAGGACATACACTACGCAAACCATCAGACTGCATCACAAGACAAGCATTGACATGGAATCCTGCTGGGAAACGGAAAAGAGGAAGGCCAAAGAACACGCTGCGTCGAGAATTGGAAGCAGACATTAAAAGGATGAGCAGCAACTGGAAACAACTGGAAAGGATTGCTCAGGACAGAGTTAAATGGAGAACACTGGTGAGCGGCCTATGCTCCTCAGCGAGGAGTAACGGGCAGTAAGTAAGTAAGTAATCATTTTACATAAGTATGTCTAATTTTTAACAAACTCAGCATACATATTTAAAGAACTTTAACCCTTTATTACTATACTTTCGACTAGTTAACATCTACCTCCAGTTCGACATTAACTTGTAACACCGCATGATGAATTTACAGTTTATCTAATTTTGTACAGATATCGGTATTGATATATGGTTACATTAACCAATAACTGACTAGGTTTTCGTTACCATATATGTCTTATTATACTGCTGTTAGGCACTCAACATTACGTAGTTAAACAGTAGTAACGAGCCAGTTGCAAATTTCCATTTGTTTGTTTTAGCATTTTGCCGGAGATCACAATAGGAATCGCAACACTATTTTTAATGTTTTAAAGTTGCTTTTTGCTTATCATTGATCCTTTTATTGAAGCAGTAGAAATAATTCCATGGGCTTTTGGAAAGTATTTTAACATGTCAGGTATATCTTGTAGTAATCATGATAATATTACTTGAGTTATAATTTTTCGAAATGTTACACTGTTCGAAGAAATGAACAGTTCTCTCTGAATGTTTACATTAAAATTTCCCATTCTAATGAAGTCTTGAGGAAATTCGTGTATTTGAGTAATTCTATATGTTTTAGATAATTAGATCTCCGCTATAGTAGCATTAAAAGCAAATCATATGTAATATGTGATAAACAGATTATAGAACAGACTGCACATCGATCAATCTGTTTTATAACAGTCACTTACCAGAACATTTTGAAAGTTTTTGATGTACTAATACTTTCCATGCCGAGTCTTCGTATTCCCCATGCATGTTTTAATAATTCAACTCGTTTTCGTAAAATTAAATATTTTTTAAGTAATTCATATGCTGCAATCGGTGTTTTCAATGTACTTAATTTTGTTATTTTTGAACCTGAATTAGAAATGTTAACAAATATGCACTGAATATTGACTTCTTACTAAGTAGTTATCTAATACAAGTTTCTAAATTTCATACACTATGTTCCTTTCAAAATTATCAATTAATCCAGAATGACAACATTTGCAGAATACTCATCAGCTGCATACAGACTATTAATTGTACATTACCTATGTACATCATTAACTGGAAAGTTCAACTGTTATCAACAGATTGTTTGGAAAGAGAATTGCAAAGACACTTAGTTTAGTATATTCATAAATTAATATAATGATTATTTTAAAAGGATTTATTACGTAATATGACAAGGATTCATTATGAATATGGGAAAATCCATTTAACTGGTCACACAGCAATGACATATTTACAGTGATGGCCCACTGTGACATACACATTCATGTATTATACTCCTAAGCTGTTATTTTCTTAAACACGATCAAGTAAATACTTACAAAATTAATCAATAGTTATTGCCTATCTTGTTAGTTATACAGAAAATAACATTACACAACTTTATCATATGTTACCATGACTAGTGTTTGTGGTTGATGGAAGAACAAAATATATCCTTAAATATTTGATGAATATATAAAACCGTTATAATTAGTAGGAAAAAAACAACCTCCCGTCTTCACGTAATTCTGGTGATATCTGGTCACTTAGACTAGTGGCCATACTATAACTACATCTATAAAATTCAATCAGGACCATTGGAAACGTGACAAACATCAAACCGGTCACCATGAAATAATCGACCAACGTATATATCTGTCTTGAAAGGGGTCAGTCGCGACCCGGATATCTTGGTGGCAATTGTCACACACTTTGAAAGTGAATGATCCTGGGTCGACTCTACGGAAAATCTCGAGTTCCCTCTTTGAATATTTGCAGGCACATCTTGTTTACGAGTGCTAGATAACACGGAGCTCAGGTCCATGATTTCTTGTCGACTACTCTCCCTCACCCCAAATAAGGTACAAGCTTCTACGGTTACTGTATATCAGGAAACGTTACAATGACAAATAATAATTGAAATTTTATGAGCAAAAATTAGTAAAATCATCGTACTGTATATAAATATTTAAACTTTCGAACATTCTGGAGGGATGAATTGATACATCATTATTCTGTACGCAGAAAAACACTTACTGACCACATTTAAATTGAGTAGGTAATAAATGAACGCTGAAGTCCTAGGCGTACACTAATTATAAAGGCGATCACCTCTGAAAAGTATACTGCGACAGACTTAGGTTACTTGATAGTTGATATTCCTTATTAAGGTATAGTTTTGTTTAAAGTCTATAGTTCAACGTGATCAACAACATTCAAGTAGTACTACTTGAAATAAGCAAGAACAATTAGTTGTGCATAATAACATGAATTTTTTAAAATTTAATTTATCAGGTGCATACAATCTCAAATATCTTACAATCTCTGATTTGAATGAAGTTTAACCTATCTACAGAAATGAAGCTTGTCAGAGTTAAGCACACGTCGACACGGTAAACTTTCGAAGTTAAAACATTAAGTAGAATATTGTCAGCGTAATAGATACGACAGACTCTTAACAACAACTAAAGTAGTAGAGATCAAGTAATAAAGTAATCAATAGCGTCTAATGACAGTTGAAAATTGTATAAATTCAGTTCAATTATTTCAATAAGACAATATATTAAAATATGTGATTTGACGACACATATGAAATAAAATTAAAAGCCAATATCACATATGTTATGAAATGAATCAGAATTAAAGGTATAATAAGATGAGTGAGATTTGAAATAAACTAAAATAGTGTTTTAGTAACATAAATGTTAAGTTAGCAAGGTAAAGAAAAACTGATGATTGCTTGCCTTTCGACATACGAATCGGGTTACAACAGTCTAACAGCGATAGCTTCAGCAAATGTTAGACAATTGTAGATTGTGTCTGATAAGCACACTGAAGAATTTCAGAATATCCACCTGTTATTTTCTGTCGATGAGATGTTTGAAAATAGCTTTATTTAATGTTTGTACTACTTTTAATAGTAGACTTTTAAACATGTCTACGGGATCTAAGATAAACCATTCTTTCTGATCTACTACTGTAACTACTTTTGCAGATACATGTTAATTCATACAAATACTTTCTGGCAAAATGTGAAGTGAACCAATCGACTTTCACACATCTAACAAATGTTGTTTTGATAAAAATAACCAATTCGACTGAAGGATATGTCCTCTTCAGTGTTAAGTTAATTCTTCTTATGATTAGCTTTGCAACAATATCTTTAAACTCGAAATGAGCAAAACATGACATTTTCGTGAATCTTGTTTACTTTAGACATTTGGTTTTACTCTTCCTGTATTTATCAATGAATTTGTATGAAAAGCCTATGCTTCTTAGGTTGTATTGAATGTATATAAGCTTTGCATCACATTTGTCAGTAGTACAGATCTTTTCTATTTTATAAAATAACGTTTCTGTCAATGCATTTTGTAATGGGCTTAAAAAATGATGTCAAAGTTCATAAAACATCTATCCCATATGCACTCTGTAAACCGAGAGTTGTGTTGATCCATCTTCTCTACATTGCATTGTGTTATTGAGGAGGCAAATTTTTGTTATTTATTCATGTTCTTTGGTAATTTGAATATCTGTATGCGTGTTGTTAATTATCACACACGGTTAAAGGTGTCATCGACACTTCTGGAATAATAGTTCATCTCACCAATCATCATACTAAGGTTTATGTTTTCAATATCGACAACGAAGATGTCTGTGAAGATGGGATTTAATAGATTGCTCATTACAACATTTATTTGACGATATACTGTGTTATTTAACTGAACTCAAGAAAATTAACATTAAAAAGATTTTTTTCCTCAATGAATACGAATGAAGTCGGTAGATATGTATTCATAAATATATTAGTATTAGGCTATTAAACCACTATATCATGCTAATTGTCACGCAAAGACAGAATACTACTAAGTAGAACTACTTATCCAAAGGAATTATTCTAGAACATTATTAAGACTGTCAACATATTTTGGGTTACACCACTCAACAAAATACCTTAATTTCTAATTTCAGTATGTAATCACTCAATTAAATGTTCATGTCTAAACAATTATACTTAAAGAACTGTAGTGGATTTGGTAATCAGACAGTTTATTGCCAAAAACAAAATCTCCTTGCCTCGCGTTAATTTTCAGTGGTGTTTTGAAACTAACCTTCAACCATGTCAGGATCAACACTTTTGGTTTGAGCACTTGTAATCTGTCCAACACCTATTTCTTCAGCTTCGGATACTACTTCGCGTTTCTTTTCTTTAGTATGTTTTCTAAGCATAAGATGCATACTTTCAGCTTCTTGCCTCTCTATTCTTCCACTTTCTAAAACATCTGATATGTCGCCAGTCTCAAGGATGTCTTCCAGTGTCAAATCCAATGCTAACAACTCACCATGAACTATCGAACTGAAAATACGTTAAAAAGTATACTTTATATATATATATATATATATATATATATATATATATACATTATAGTATTTTATAAATAATGCTTGTAACAAAAATTATTTCATTTTACTTAACATTCCCGTTTAGTAGATCAGCATCAGATTTATAATTGACATGAAATAGATTTTTTTCACGTATTACACTAAAATAATAATTGATTATCTGTAAAGTAGAGGCGTCGTATTTGTGAATAGTATAACAAGGTGGTGGTCTCAACATAATACTACCATTAATACTCTAGAGTCCTAGTATATCACTTTATTTTATGTTACGTAAACCAATGTACACGTATTTAAAGTAACCTAATTATGTCATATTTTCAAAGAAATAGTTACAAATGTTAAACGTCATATGATTTATTTCTTGTTCAATGAAGCATTTTATTAAAATACGCCGACGTAATTGTTTAGTATGGCTAGTTATTATGTAACATATACGTCAAACTATTAAAGGTAACCAGTTAGAACGAAACACATGATGTCATTATCGGCGGTGTACTTGCGATATGAATACTATAGGTAGACAAGTCATAAACATTACTACTTTTTACTTTCTATTAAATATAATGGTTAATTGAATCACGCTTAGTATATGCTGATGATTGCTTTTGTTTATTTTCATTAAATTTTTTTCGCTTAATAGGATTACAATCATAATTCAGTATGAAAGCATGTGTGCAAAGGATTACGCCAATTTTAATGTACTACAGACCACGAATATAGAAGCTTTTGTGATATCGTATTTTCAGCATTGTATATAATCTTTGAATCATTAAAAAGGAACCATCATATCGGAATTTATCTGACGATCAAACCTTGTATCTGTCTTTAACCTGAAGGCTGAAAACAATGATGATAACTTTGAAACCAATTGACAAGTAATTGCATCATTTAAAAAAACACTGAGGTTTGTTGAAAACGACAAACATTCAACCGATTAATTGGTACTTTAAACATAGATTATTTACTATTTAGTTACCAGTCAACTGGCTTTAATCCAGCTAAACATAATCGTATGTTATATTCGATTTGTTTCCAATTTGAATTAAGCAGCAAATATGGACCATAATAGTTAATCATTGCACGCCATGGAAGTATTGCTTGAGCTTTTTCGTCTCTAGGCTCCAATGGTTCTGGTATGTTTAATTCAATTGCATTTACACATGGACGTTGAGAGTTTGATAATTCAAATAACGGAAAGTGACTATTTTCCGTCAATTCCTATATATGGAAAAAATTACCCTGTTTATATGATTTATTGTCTAATACAATTTACTATGACTACATAGTTTTACTTAATAAGCACTATAGAAGCCAATTAAAACTATTTGAAGTCATGAATGTTATCTTTTGAACGTTTTTAAATAAACATATAGACTACAAAACTGAATTAATATTTGCTCGTAAACTAACTGTACATTAAACAGAAATGCCGGGCCAATAACAAGAAGTTTATTTTAACGTCGGTGCGAAAGATGATTGACTAATGACTATTTAGAGAAGTGTAATATAATACACATACATCTGATGTGTCAATTTAAGGATGAAACTATATACTTATAAATTAAGTGTCAATAACAAAACAAATGCATATTTAGTGCCAGTAACCGACTAGGCAAGTAAAGAAGTATAAAAACGTGTTTACTTAGAAAGTGAGTTCATCGCATTAATATAAACAATCATGATAACGTTATCATTTTAAATGCAGAAACATTTTAACATACATTATAAGCGTCTTCATTACCGGCCGCCAAAAATGTTTCACCCAGTATACTTCGTACACAGACGTCAAATTTTAAAAACATTGTATCACGTTTAAGAGTTAAAAGTTCAATGATTTGTTCTGGATCCGTTGAATTTGATAAATTATTCATCTGATATTGAATTTCTCTTAATTCCGTAGCTAAATATTATGATCAGTTTAAAACAGAATGCTAAATGGATAGCGTCTACATCTTATATCTTAATATATACATCATGATAGTCAACGTTTTCTCTATACTAAGAATCAAATGGTTATGGTGAAGTTTAGTATTAAAATATAAAAAGACTAAATACTTAAAAAGTCAATTAATGTAGTATTCACTTTATAAAGTCATACGTTAATATTTATAAACCACAACGAAAGCTAAAAGATTGGGCAAATAGACTTAATTTTAAATCAACTAGTTAATTTGAGTTTATAGAAATATGGTTCGTGAGATTTCAGATTCGGTGAATTAGATTGGTGAAGTAAATTTATTACTTTGAATCCAGTTCATGTTGAGAAGTGTTAAGTTTAATTTTATTCATCGAAATCATAGCTAGAAACCTTTGCATTATGTTAACGAAATCTTCTTTGATACCAGTTTATGACAAGCTAAGCATGATCTTTAATGAAAATTTAAAACTGAAAACTATCGGTCTAATAACCGAAACATTACACAATCAAAATAAACGCTTTTGAAATAGTTCAGTGTTTTGAAATGAATGAAATTCGTTAGCAAAAACTGACTTTACTGGTAAGAAAGTAAGTGTGGAACAATTTCAAACTTCATAGTATGCAAAAAATTCAAGGCAAAGAGAAATTTTAAGCAGTTAGGAAGTGTTCTTTGTTCGTCAGTTATAATTTAGCTGAAGTTAAAACTCTAAATAAATATAGAACATTGTAATACATAATTTCCCCTCCCTCCCGTTTTACCTAATCGAGATCTGATATATAAGCTATTTGTTTTCAATGAAATGACAATTACCATTATATTCAGAATTCCATTGAAGTAAACTACTAGCCAATTCTGCATTATGTCCAGGATTAGTGTAGACAGTTAGAGTAACGGAAACGTATAGGTAGATCAATGAATCAAATAAGAATATCATTTTCGGCATTTTATCATCTGTATTTATTATTTAGGGAACAACATATTGGTAGATTATTTTGTTTCGTGACGATATTTTTATGTTACGTATATTCAAATATACTACTCAAAAAACAAATTGTTAGTTTACAGTGTACTTATGAATAATCATTATTGTGGAAAATTATTTACCTACTAACTGGTCAACAATATGATCATAACCTTGCATGATATTGTTCAATAGTGTAGGAGAATCCACTGGGGTTGATAGCTCCGTCAGCATACTTTTATTTGAACCAAGTGATATAAAGTGTGAATTTGTTTGTTTTGCCATTGATACTACTTCTTTGGTTGCTAATAAATTATTTCTAATTTGAGCCTAAATTACGTTTGGTAGCATTTTCAATAAAAAGAGATTTTTAAGCGGGTATCATGTACAGAAGTACTTTCAAAAGTAGATAGCTCAACATGATTCGAGCTATTAGATTTCAAAAATAGCAAAATTAATGAAACAATAATTGCTAACTATCTGTAGTCCTTAGCTGTTACTAATGCAAAATTAATTGAATACTGAACTCATAATAATAGTGGTAACTTCTCGAATATTTGTAATTTTTTAAGACACCTCGATACTGAATAAAGAAAACTGATCAAGAGTTAGGTTAACGAGTAACCGATTCAAGAGCAAATTAGAAAATCCTCGTTATCCAACAGATGAACTTTATTCATCTTTAAGTAATCAAAGCTGTACCATGAGAGCTGATAATACACCGCCACGTACAGGTATGAGATCTCAATTCAGAGATATAATTAAAATATAATTGTTAAGTAGATTCGGCAAATCACATAATTATTTTCTCACATTGATTATCCACAAATTGTTACTATTGGCACTTTGATCACTTCAGGTTTTCAGAATAACAGTATTCACTTTGAATTTCATTTAAGCACTAGTAGTTTCTATGATCATTATACCAACATTTTCCAAAATATATAATGACATGAATTAAAAATCTAGGAGGTAAGTATATAATTTCACAAATAACAGTATTGGGTCATCCACTTTTATGTTGAACGAAATCCTATTTTACAGTAAACCAGCCAGTAAGCTGATTTTTTATTCTGATTTAAAAGAAAGTTAGTTGATACATAGTTTCCATAACCAAAATAACTGTTACTATACGACGAAATGTCATTAAAACAATTGGCTATATCAGTTGAACATTTATGTGGAATATATTTTTTGATACTCTGACGTACATTTACACATGAAAACATGATAAGCATTGGTATCTCTCAAACTAAATGATAATATCAATTTTTGAGGTAAATAGTCCTAGATTAACAATTGATATAGTCTAATTATTTAAGCTTACTCCTAAATTACAGTTACATTAATCAATAATCCTTACTTATGATATTAGAGAAACTTTAGACCTTCCGGTCTTATATAATCCATGACCAATTAAGGTTGTACTAATTCATAAAAATAACTAGGTACCTACAGTGAGGGTATATATTTGAGCCATTTTATGACTCTGTTTTCCTTTACTTTCAAGCTGATTAAATAATGTAAATGAAGTTCACTTGTTCATTTCATTTAGTAACTCGAAATTTATTTTCATATTATAAAAACTTTTAAAATCAGGAAAATTGTAAAATAATCTTTAAAATAATGCTATTAGTGTATGTGACACATGAAAATCTCCCGTCATTGTGAGTAACTTACTTAAATTTATTAGTTTACAATAAACAGACATTTACTACTATACCTATTTACAAATGCAAAAAAATCATTCACAAATGACTTTATTGTAATCTACTAAAAGAATAGACTAAATTACGCTTACTTTATCAGATGTCATAAATATTTGAGGTTGTTGCTCAGTAGACGTTCGTGACGAACTAATGCCTAATCTAGCATATGCAACTAAATAATGTAAAATATCATGTAAAGCACGAGCTATTCTTGCCATTGAACGTAAAGCTTTTGTACAAGCTTCATTATTTAAATGACGAAACACAAATAAAACTTCTATGAAATGTGGTATAAACCATAAATTATAAAATTTGGTTCCATCTGTAGATAATACACGACGTGGGCGATTACGTAATGGATCAGGATTGGTTTCTTGCTCATCATATTTGTCTTCAAGTGTTTTCTTTTCGTAAGCATAACCGATTATAAAAAATGTCTCTCTGAAAAGTATACATCAACAGTTCTATAAAAATGAATTTACATTGCAAATAATGCTGAGTTGAATAAACTGACTAAAATGAATGAGTTTGTTTGTAAACAATTTATATTTTCGCAATGTAAATTTTACTAAAAGTAATTTGAACAAATTCACAACATTAAAGACAAATATATCTTCTTTCGTATAGAAAAAAATTATTATAGTTAAATAACTGTTTATTCATTTCTACTGGCCTTAAAGTTAAGTCACAGATTAGTATTAATAATGAATGCTAGGAAATTTGAAAACAACCTCTGAGAGTTGTGATGAAAATACAGTTAAACAGTAGTGTTCACTTTCATAAATTGTAAGATATTTTGTGTTTGTTAGCTCGCAAAATATTTATCATTTCTAGAATTGTGTGATTAGAATTTGAATTATGTTTAGTAATACAGTTGACGTTAGTAATGTACTTCTAATTAAAAGATGATCTAGTTTTTTCTTCACTACGGTAATTATTTTAGTATGAGAAAAGTCATTTAATAAAGATTAATACGGACTATAATTTAGGTGTGTTTATATAATCCCATTAATGTTGTGTAAACATCATCATTAGGATGGAAGAACATTCGGCTATGGAGTTCCAAAAAGAATAAAATGCACTTCATGAATTCTATCTACTGACCATGTTTCAATTTTAATCATATTAGTTTAAGACTAGCTTATAAACATATCTAAAACAGTGAAAAAATACGGACTGATAATACATGTCTTTTCTGTTAAAGGTTTATTTATTTATAGTATATTTTACTAAAGGTCCATCTGTCAAATTTAAGGTTAACTTTCATATGTTGTATTTTCAAAATGGACAAGTACATCAAAGTTAAGATAAATTTCTGGTCAGTAGAAAGTATTCTTAAAAGGCATTTGACATAAATATCGATTACATAAACTTATAAAAGTTTCAGCAAATGAGGTGAAAATGTAATTCAGTATAGAATGATTGTAATATATATACAAAAGAGGAACAATGACCATGGATTATTGATCTTTCCAGCCAGTCTTAGATATGAATAATATTGACTACTTCATAATGATTTAGTTTATCTCAGCATATAGGATTTCTTTAAATTCAATGATAATATAAAACGCCTTTTACTCCAAAATAAATTCATACTTTATTTGGATATGTATAATCTTCTTAATCAAGAATTTCACTACTAGAAACTATATGTTATATTTTTTATGTACATATAAACTAACATATATCAAAGGTATAAGGTTTCCTTTACTTGCATACTATTTTCATGTGAGGCTGAAAAGTGGAGAGGTAAGAGGAGCCATCAACCAACTGTTATTTTACTTCGGATATACTGACGATACATTTATAGTCGTATTCATTAAAAAATAACGGGGTGTCTTACTCAGGGCAATCGATAACACTCATCCATCATTCGTGTTTACTTTAAACGTCGAGGGAAATAACGGCAAATAGTTACAAAAACGACTGAATGAACAATTAAAAAGATTCATGCGGAGAAAATTGTTAAGTGGACTGTTATAGTTCTGTACCGATCCAATACAAAAGAAACTTGGTGGAAATACTAACTCTTCTCTGAAAAGTACTGATGAGGAGTTAAGTAATATTATTAACCTACTTGGTAGTAACAGATATTCAATCAAATTTATCAGTGAACATACAAACTAGATGCAGGTAAGTTTAATCTTATCAACTGTTGTGAGGAAATAATTATCCTTAAAATAACAGTACGAGAATAACGCCTAGTGTAACATCTTAACAGAATGATTGAAAAAGATACAGTAAAAAACACTTAGTTAATTAAAAACATATTGCTTTTGAAAATGATGAACAAATAAATAATCCAAATCAAATGATATTTTGTAGAATTCAGATTATTTATCCTCTTTTGGGAAATAAAATATATATGTGTATCCCAATTAACGAAATTATATGATAACTGATAACATGATCTTACTTTACAGTCGGTACATTTTGAAGCATAATTAATATAGAACTATAAGTTTCAATGATTTGTGATCTAAGTGAAGCATGTTGTGTACGTTCGCCGTAATCGTAACAAAACTGTGATATCAATTCACTGCAAAGGAGAACAGAAATAATGTAAATTAAACTAAGGTTTAAAACTACGTAATTATTAAATCAACTGTATTCACCATAATACTGCTGCAGCTATATTGAAAAGGATAAATGTCACTACTGTTGTCACATGAATATCAAAGAAACGTGAAATTTACTACCATGAATCTATATAAACAGTTTGACCTAAGTGGTACCTCCCTCTCTTTGTCTTCAATGAAATATGTCAATAATTTATTCGTCTAATATTCAGATTTCATTCTATTGGATCGTGACATTTTTACACTAATCACACTTATTCTGAAAGATTGTTGATGAACGTTATTTACAAAAAAAAGATTAATTACCATACTTGATGTGCAATTACATACATTTGTTTACTGATTGGTTAAGTACATCTAGAGTAAAGAAGTAATGAAGTGAAGACAGAATAAGTATGTAGTTTAATCACATATTTGCATGGAAATAATCCAAATGAAATCTGTTGTTAAAGTGACTCTAAAATGTTTTTGTGATATGAAAACATGACGTTGATATTCATTTTATGATAAAGTTATGGTTTTAAGGGAATTGTAACTTTACAACAATCTGACCAAATGACATCACGTGATCATATTGTAATTGTAAAACTCATTATCAAGACTCTATTGAAGTGTACGTTTATAAGGCTTGCATTTTATATTATTTCATAATACATTTGAACTTTAGTAGCATTCTCGGATAATGATTGAAATTATGTGGATCAATGGTTACATTCATTATATGTAGATTTATATTTAGATCAAAACAACGTTTTACTAAGTAACAAAAAATTTTACATTTGTTCGGTTTTAAGAGTTTTCGACAGTTTACCAAACCGTTATTCAAAAAACGAGTTAAAATGATGTAATCACAGAAAGTTGTTTTGGATGCATGAAATGATAGATAATTGTGAAGCATTGGTCTGTGCAAACGCTCGTTAAAAGTAAAACGCTAATTTCGAAAACAAATTATCTTTGGGTAGAGAAAGGTATTCCAATAAAAAGAAAAACAACCAACTTAACACTTAATTTTGATGTGTTCATTGCATATTTTCAGTAAATATTGTGCAAAATTGTTTGATTTGGATTGTGGGTAGCAAGCGAAATCCAGGACGCCCGTTTTATCATATTTGCGACTCGTCAGCTGAATGTACCTACATCCCAGTGTTGATGTTCACACCAGTACTCAAACTCATTTTGTATCGTAGCAAACACAACTATGTTCACCACTAAGCTACTGAGTCCGGAATACAATACTTGTGTATCATCTTTATATCAAGATGATCTGATTAGGATGCACATATAGAAACAGAGACTGATCAACTTCAGTTCATAACAAATCAACGGGAAGATCCAAATACATTCTAACTATATTATGCGAAATTATGCACTGATATGAAAGTTTTTATGAAACCTATGGGGAATAATCATATGAATAATAAATTACCGTTTAATTTTTTCACTTTCTACAGTACTTCTAGATGCCGCTATTCCACCACCTTGTGTTCTGTTGATGAATGCATTTTGCATTCTGTTTCGGCTAGGTCCCTAGATATAGTAAAAAGAAATATTTTGAAAATCGTAGCACAAAAAATTCATTTATTTTATTATCTTTAGCGGATATATATGTACATAAGTGATGTAACAAAATACTAGAGATATTGCTAACACTGTCAGTGGACCTAGCTGTCCAGTAAATGACGACTAATAGTGAAATAATTGATGCCATTACCGATCAAAGTAAATGTGTACAACCTACAATAAAAATCCGGTTAAAACAGCATAAAATCTTTTAAACAAATCTAATATTGGAAACATAAAAGGGTTTTTTCTTGCTAGTATTATTTAATAAATATGATGATAGGACGCTTTAAGAAAGTTTATAGTTAATCGTTAAACACACACGAAAAACCATAATAGAATAATGAAATCAAGCGTTTTACAAAAGTACGCACTGATAGGAAAGCATAAGCTGATAATGAAACGTTCATGACGACGTATCAAAAAAATATAATGTTCAATTATCAGTGTAATTTTTTTTAAATTTTAATTCAACGAGATATCTCATTTATTGGGAGGTCTATCAGGGCTACAAAAATAAAGCGATAATGTTCCCATTGTAATTTAATAAAAACTTGTTACCTTTATACTTATAAATATGAATCAGGTTAGATCGTGGGTAAAGAAATAAAATTCATGACTCGCGTTTCGTTTTACTTGAAACTCTACAGCTAGATGGACCTGCATCTTTAAGTTGACGTTCATACCGAGATTCAAACTTAGTCCATTGCATGTCAAACGCCACCGAGTTTAACACCAGGCTACTGACTCAGATTGCATATACATACCAGTCGCACACGTAGGGCTGCTCAGAGCTAGTGGCGTAATGGTGAACGAGGTGGCATTTAGCACCAGACGTACTAGGTTAAAGTCTTGGCGTAAGTAGCAACAGAATGATGTAAGCACATTCAGCAGACACGTCTTGAAAATCAAGGAAATACACGATCGGTATTCCACTTTCCAGCTACAATTTGACTTAATTCATATTTGTAAACTACAGCAGTAACGAGGCAATTTGCTTGGGATGCACATATAACAACAGGGACTGGGTAACTTCAGTTCATAACAAACTAATGGGGAAAAAATTTAAGAATAGTTTTGAAGTTCTATTTACTCTAATTTTTTAAGCTGATTGAATTATTTGGACGTGTAAAAATATGCATGTGTTTAATAATCTTCAATTTGAATAGTAGAGTTATTTTATTGATAATTTAACTCATTGATACAAATTAACCGGCATTGTGAAGTTAAAAAATCAGAACAATCATATTATTTGTCTTATAACTAACTTTTTCTAATTGAATAGAGAAAAATGCATCTGGATAATAATCTGCATTTATTTGATGTGTGGTTTGTTCAACAGCTAACGGTATTGGACCAGTGTGTGAGCTATTGGCATCACTGTAGTTTTTCGATTTATCCATATTATCAACAGAACTTATAATACCATTTCTAAGACGTAATAAATTAAAAAACATTAAATGGTTGTTTTAAATGATAATTAGAAATCAAGTGTATATTACTGCCACTATTTTAGGACTTGAAAATTATTATGTAACAGATTTATTGCATGTTATTACTTATCATTTATTAGACTTAACACTACTTCACCTGAACATTATAAATGCAAGTATAAGTTCGTTTTTCGTAATTAGCATAATGATGCGTAAAAATACTTGAATAATCTAAACGATTGAAGTGTGAACAGGATCAGTTGGATATTCGTTTCATATTCAATTTTTAAAAAGCACATAGTTTCTAACAACATATTTTATCTTTCCTCATGTTTAGTATTTTTATTTCTCATTTTCAGCTTAAGAATGTTTTGATTCAACAAGAATGCCATTACATCAGTTATCCTATTTTGTAATAAATTTTAAAGTCATTTCCACATTAAAATAATATGGGCTGAGAAACAACTGAAAATCAAAGAGCATTGAACGATTGTTTCGTTCATGTTTAGTACCTTTGTTAACTAAGCTTGACGTTAAATAAGATTAGCACCTTTGAAGTGTTACTAATATGGACGTAACAGCTTTTTGCATTTATCCAGTTTCGGTGGTTTTCCAGCTGATGACAAATGATAGTGATGATTACACATAAACTATGCAAATATTCATACAAATACATTTAATCATTAATAAATGTTTTAAAGTTAGGCTATTGGTAGTAGTCAGCATGGAGCTACGGACCTGAGTTACATGCTTCTTGGCAGTAATAAGCCAAGAATACTTCTAACTCTGTAGAAATTAATGCTCCTTCTGAGTAAATGTAACCCACACCACCCGAATTAAACGTCACCACTGAGTTTTTAGATCCGGATATCACCCGATGAATTACCTAGATCTTTACATATGAAAAACATGAAAACAATCACAATTCGTTTAAATCAGTGTATACTTGGGAACTTGATCAACAGAGTTAGAGCAAGATAAAGAACTTAACTATTCAATGCTCATTGACTGGAGAGGGAACTTACTTTACTTTAGATTTGTGAAAACTGTAAAATGCAGGACTTGCATTGAAAGCTAACAAAACTGCAGCTATTAAACCATGTTTATGAACAGTCTGCACCTTTAATATAGTTAACAAATTTTCGACACCCCTTGTTTCAAGCATCTGAAGTTCGATACAAAAAATGACTATGTGTATTTTATCATATATTTTCATTGTTAAAATACTACTTTAAACAGCATATTAAATATAGTATATACAGAAAATTTAAAGAAAGATGGTTATTATAGGTAAGTCATTAGTAGAAACTTAAGTAGTTTAATGATCTTAATTGTATAACATATCATTAATCTTCCGGAGGAGATTTTAAACAATGCCTATATTTATGAAGCTATCTCGATAGTTAACTAATGTTAACTCAATAGTATAAAGGAATCAAGTGAATAGAAGCTACTGGGAGATAAGCATTACTATGAAAATTCGAATAGAATCGATAGTCTTTTAGTCTCATTATTATCTAAAAATATTTCACATACTATAATTGTCTTCTTAACTCAGACGTTGATTTGACAATATATTTCTCCCGGAAATTTATGAGACTAAAACAACGTTGAAATGATAGATGAGTAAGATACTTAATGGCTTCGCAAGAGCTAGTAGATGTACATATAAGCAATCTAGTATTATAAAATTTCGTATAAAAGACAAAACAAAGTGACCATATTACTTATCGACCACTATACACAAAAGAGATTAAGGACTTAGGATACAAACTCTTTAGATTAGGAAAAATGAATATGAACACACAATAAAGGTTTTCAATAGGAAAACATCCCTTTGAAAATCTTATCAGCTCAAATAGATGTTCACAAAACATAAATATGGTACACTACTATAAGCAAATAATACGATTTTAACAATCCGATAGAATATTTAATACCAAATTTTCCAGAATATTTTGAGATCCATCTAAATAATAACCTCTTCGCTCTTCCAAAAGTACGTACTAACACACGCACATATAAAATGGTGGATATACTTGGAGGTAACTAGAAGTGATTTAGTATTTAAATTTGACACCGTGAACAACTTTCTTGTAGAATTGGAAATAATCAGATTTGATGTAGGATAATCCAAAACTATACTAGCCTGTAATGGGTGACTATTCTGTGTGCTGAAGTCAGCTCCTCTGAATAATTTACAGAAATGTGAACTTTTAATAACTGAAAAAATAAATGCAAACCTCCATAATTGTAACTTTTCCACGAAATGAAAATTTTCCAACATGTGTTTCATCTAATTCATGAATAGCAAGCGGCAACGCAGATGGTAAATATCTTTGAGAATAGAAGTAAAAACACATTTTGATGAAATTGATGCAAATTAAAACAACATAATCACTACATTAACTTAATAACTCACAAACAACATTCACTTAAACAAAACTACAAAACATCAATAGACATATTTATCTTACAATGAAAGTAAATACATGGACTTGAACAGAAGATATTTGAATAGACGTTTAATGCAGGCCACATTTTAATGTATAACAGGTCCGAATCTAACTATTTATTCAAATCAATTTGCTCACAAATTGATAGGTATTTTTCAGTTATATTTTACAAACTGAAATTGTATTAATAGTTAAATAAATAATTTATTCACTTGAATATTTTGTTATATGCTGTTTATTTCAGAGTGATCTGTATGAGATATTAGAATGAAATCTGTTAAAAGAATAGATTTCGATTTTACTAGTTAGTACTGTTTCATGTAGTGATTATAATTGCTTTCATTTCATTAAATGACTACTTCTAATTTAATTGAAGTGGTTTTTGGAGATTGGTATTAAGTTTTAGTTGACCGAATTCATCACACAGTGATGTTAGTAGAGTACCATTGCAAACCAGGAAACACTAGGAACATGGTTCATCTTTGCATGGGACTTTTCAGTAGTGCTCACACTAGATTCCATCCCAAGAGGTTAAGGTTGGCAAACGCCCAACTGTCTGTATCACTGGACTAGCATCCAATGGTAGAATTTCTACATCCTTTAATTTATGATATAGCACGACAACAATTCATTGTTAACTGTGATAATTGTCATACTCCCGACAAATCTGAATTCCATTAGACATGACTTTTCATTAGATCTTCAGGAACATCCTAAAGTTAGTCATTGAACTGACTTGCGTGGTATGACTATTGCAACAAATTAAATTAGCTAGTCAGAAAAGGGTGCATATTCATTCACGTTAACCTGATATAGCATGTACATGTAGTGTAACATTATTGTAATTACGATGGTTATCTATTAATCATTCATAAAATTCGATTTTAAAAACTTTTCAGTGTTCAAAGATCTAGAACACATAATGGACATAGTAGATTTTAATTGGTATAATTAATGTATTATCATAATAAATGTTTTGATTACAAAAGTGTTTTGTTACTAAAGAAATACTCGAATATTAGAATGTAGTGGTCGATGTTACACTCTAATTAATTTCATGCAATCACACATATTATACCCCTTGAGATAGACTTCTTATTTTGTTTCACAGTGAACACATTAATCCTGATAGAACTTGATAGGTTGCATCCTTCAGTAATGGTAAAGTCATGTTTTGGTATAAATTTAAATTTAGTGGTATAACATGGTTGATTTTTAATATGACTAAGTAGGGGATGAAAAGTTAATACTGTGCAAAACAGTTTTCTCATTCTCGATAAAAACGTTATTTATATAGTTAGTTCAAATATGATGAAACAAAAGTTAACTCTATAGGGGTAACGTATGCACTAATATGCTTTGACTGTTTGCAAAATCCTATTCACGACAGTAACTAAATCTTATATTAGCCACTATATAATTTTGGTTTACAAAACTAGAAATCAGCTAAATTTGGAAGTCTCCTTGGTTAAGACTAATATATACCTAATTAAATGTCATTAGTGAATAATCTAGTTAAAATCATTAATGTTAATAAAATACAGATGTAAAATCAATAAACGGCTTACTTATCCAATACAGAATCATCATCGTGTATAGACGTAATATATATCGGTGGTTTTAATTCTTCACAGCCTTCTTTATATTTTGCGGATTCAAATTGTAGTGGACGAATAAATAAATGAAAATCATCAAAACCCATTTGATGAGATATGTTTAAGTATAGTTTGGATAAAATTTCACACTCCCACATACAATCAAGTAAACGGTGACGAAGTGTGATTACATCTAATAAACGACCTAATTCATTTAATAGAAAAGTTTGTCGAGTCTTCTTGTCGCCATGTGAATTTCGTTGTTGTATAGACAATATATATTCATTACATAGTTCAGACATTTGTAAAGTGTCTTCAACAAAAAGAGGTGAAAATAACTGATTGATCCGTAGATTAATTTAGTAAAATTATATGTTGTCATTATGTTGGATTCATGCGTAGATGAACAGCGGATGAGGTTATAGTTTGAAACAGACAGAAAAGCAATTGAGGTTTGACATAATTATATTTAGAACAGTGCAGATAATAATGGATATTAGATACATGAAAGTAATCATGCGAAATGCATTATTTTTGTCACAGTGAACTTTAGTTATATGTATGTATTTATGTCAGACGGGTTCTATGAAAGTCAGTCTAGCTTATAGGTTGCACTCGCAATACACTGACTCCAAAATAATGTCGTAAATCAAGAAACATTCATCCTTAGAACTGTAAACCGATGGTGCTACTAGTGATCTATAACTTGACATTCATATCCTGAGAAGTGTAATCAATTACTAAATTGGTAAAATTGTATTAGATCGCGAATATATTTTATCGTACTACGGTGTTGTTTCAACTATAACTCACATCCCATTTATTAGTGGTAATGTTTTAAAAGCTTCCCTTAATGAGGTCCTTATATTTGTCGTCCAGTATGTATACTAATAAGAAAATTGAATTTCCTTCCCTGTGTTGAATAACTTTTCGATTAGAAAAAAACACATTTTGGAGAGAATTAATGTATGTGTGTCTTATTTGGAAGGGCATTATAATACGATAATTAAGAATTTATAACTGTCACAGCATGAGAAGTTACTAAAAACAGCCGTTCAGTAGATTATTTCTTATTTCTGAATACCCACTGAAGGTATTTTAACAACTTTAAGGTTTACATAAAGTGGGAATAATTAGTCAACCAATTGGCTTTTCCATAAAAAAGGACTTGATAATGGAGCTAGTGCTGTTGTAATATCTACTTCTTAGTTATAACCACTGACATTTCAAACCTTTGCATCTTAATAATTCATCAAACAGACAGAACTTTAGGCTAGACTGAAACATTATTTCTATGTTGCTTAAATCAAATATTATTTGTGAAATGCACACAATTATGAAATAAATATCCACCTAATATTGAATATATCTTCAACTTCAGTCATTGTAATAATGCCTTAGCTGAAGTCGATCCGGTACAAATATCAAATTTGTTATAACAACTATTAAATGAATGAATCATGTACATTGCGCATATAATGAAATAGTTAGTAAAATGTACTTGATAAATTTTAAATTACAAATTTCGTGAATCTGGAACAAACGGTTTCAGTGTTAGACTAAGCAAAGTAGTTTGGCAATTCGATCAATATTATTCAACTATATTGATATATACCCACAGGTTTAGGTGTACAAGGAAATCGTTTGAGATAAAAAAAAGTCAAATATCTACGCCGTACATTGTACAAGTAAGATTTTATTTACAATAAAACAATACAATTCTGTGGACAGTATTTTTTACAGAATATTCCCCTGAAATACATCATACCGACAGTATTGTTTACATTTGTATTTGTACCTGATTATTAATACACAGTGTCTTCAATAATGAGGTTCACCTTATTATAAAAAAAGTATGTTTAAGCTAGTGTTAAAACTGGAAAACTGTGAGACTTTTTGTTAAATACCACTTTTAAAAGGACAACCGTAGCTATTTTTATTTTCGCTTTGTGGATTTTAAAATACTAACAGAAAAACATTTGTAATATGACACTTTATTGGAATATGTGTCAAACAGTTACGTTCATCCTATACCGTCATATACTGTATATATGTTCCATCTTAATAGGATTTGATATCAAAGTACTAATTTCATTCACTACTAAATAGTTTTTTAATGAACAGCAATCTGTAAGAATTATCCTAGTGTCAATTATCTGTATGCGTAATAAGTGGCTGAATTAAGGTGATTAGCATCTTATCATTCCTTCGATATTAAAAGTGAAAACAGAATGATGAATTTTCAGTTATAGCGAATCGATGAATTTTTCAACTCTACATATTTGGCTCACTGATCAGAGTTTAAAGATATGATATCAGATTTATGATACATTCGAAGAAAGAAAAAAATTTAATAATAAAGAAAAGTATACACACGTATTTGTATTTGGCATAGAATGATGTCGATAGGATACAATTCAAAAGATTGCATCTCAGGACGACTCTTTAGTCCTGATATAAGGTTCTTTATCGATAAACACCGATACCTCAACCATGGATCGAACTAAGGAGCGCAGGTCTCAAAGTGAAAACCAAAGAAATGTGATTTATTGTTTGTATTCTTTAAGGCTACGGTTTAACTTATTCATTCAGTCAAGGGGAAACTTAACCAAGTATGTTTAAAATTTATTTTGTTTTTCAACCAGACGCTTACTTTCGTACACTAAATTACTTACATCTTTTTGTATTTGCGCTGAATATGATTCACCCAATGATCTCCAAGTGTCAATTTCATATTTTAAGTTATCGAAAAATAGTTTCTCTAGTCTAACTCGTTCGATTTGACGTTCGGGTGATAACATAATAATTGTTGAGCGTACACTTTCATCTATTGCTTCAGATAAACTTGGTGTACAAGACAATGAGGGGTGAAATTCCAACAAGTATACAGGACATAATACTGGCCTTGAAAGAAAAAATGTATATTGACACAAACAATAAAACGAATAGAAATATCGAATTAATCCAAGTGATATGTAACCTTAACAACGGTATATCTAATAGAAACAAACAAATTGACAAATTTTAGATATAACTTTCAACATTTTCAGCACTGTAAGTGCATCAATCGTCTATAATAACTCTTTATTTTAGTGTGAATTTCCTCAGTGTCTGAAATAACTCATAAAACCCTAATAATGAAATATGTTCATCTGATGGAAAATATTTTTGAATAAAGACTGAAAGAACCCGGTAGTGATATTAATGTAAATTTCGATCTTCACTTGTTTATACATATATGTAATTATTTTGATTGTTAAATTTCATGTATTCTATCCTGGATAAACCGAATTGAAATTCAATGATGATTCCGTGAACTTCTTAACTTCTGATTTAACAAATATTTAAACGTGAGCTGATTACATTACTTATTAAACACATAATTGTAGATTACAAGTTCAAGTGAAACAGGTATTATTAAGGAAACAGTTAATGTCCTTACAAGTGATATTACAACACTAGTTTCTCTACCATGATTTGGAACTCTTCGGAATGCAGATTATATTAAACAGAATTTCTAGCGCGATTTGCTTAAAAAAAAACAGCATAGCTAGACAAAAGGAGTTCATTGAGATGTGCAAGAAAATCCATAAAATTTGTATATAGCTAACTGTGATGATTTTATGGACAGAAACATTCTCAATAACATCATAAGCATAATTATTAAGAAATATTAGTTGGGTAATCCAATTAATGGTAAATAAGATGAACTTTCTGAAGGTAAACAAAACAACTATTTACTTTATATTCTCAGTTTTTCTTCTAATTTTTACAAAATGCCAGGACACTAATGTTATGACTATACACTTTACCGCTGTGTTTTTGTAATGCAAAATAAGTTAGTACATTCCGTAGTAAACAACCTTGAATGAGGTAGCTTACACAAAAGTTTTACAGTAAAAGCAGTATAAATGTTCCAACAATTTTAAGAACGTCATTATTGACGAATGAAGATCAAAACACATAAGGCAGACTAGTTTGTTAACATTGACTCTTTAATCTGTTTAGTAACCCATCAGTACATGTGTTTAACGTTTAGACCACTGTGCGAATATTACACCAGTAAAACAACTTACTCATCTGTGCTTGGAGCAATTAAACACTTTTCTATCAGCGGTGGTGGTAAACCATATTCTATTTTATCAGTATATATTTTCTTTAGATATTCTCGCTCGTTTGAAATCTAAAATACATGATATAAATCCTAGTAGCTGCTAAGAGATAATGCTACTTATATTATTTTGAATTAGTAAAGGTATTAACTCTTCGGATGCGTCTTAGTAACGAAAAATAGTAATAATATTTTTTAATTTGTGAAGTATTTAAATATTCAGCTTAGAGAAAAAAGACCCGTGGAACGTTCATATAAGACCAAGAAACAGATGAATGTGAGTTAGTGTTATATGAGATACGTTGTTAACTTCTCCGTTTATGTTGAAGCAAAATGAAATACAGACCTCAGCATCACATCCAAAAGCATCAGTTTGTTGAAACTGATAATATCCCGAACTAGCCTCAAGCATAAATTATAAGATCTAGTCTATTGATTCAAAACGTTACAGTGTCCAAACCTAACACAGAAGTCTGACAAACAATCATTAATATATACTTAACTATCCATTAACTCAAAGGTTTTGACTATCTCCAGTAAATTCTGGAATTATCATTTGATTTATTTACATGCATTCCAAATTCAAATTCATAACTTCACCATGTAAACAATCTAGTATTTCAGATAACTGTTTCGTCTTTTGTGTTTATGTGTACTAAAATTTTGATTTCTCTGAAATAAATTCCTTGTATGCAACTGATGCGAATGCAATTGCATACATCAAATCCAATGTTTTCTGTAAATGTTATCACACGTGCTTAATTTATGTTTGTGAAAGAAACAAATTACATAACGTAAATGGGAACAGACTAAGGCATAAAATTATCATGATTCTAGCGTCTCCCTTCCGATGAGGAAAGTAATTATTAGGATCAATGCAGTCGGTTTAAAAATATAAACTTAAATAAGATATATGGAATGCGTGTTTACTGAATCCTGAGTAAGTACTATGAATTTTTAGTGATTGTATATTCATTATAATTTTGGCAGGATTACGATATTTTACTGATTTTCGGATCAAAAGGTGGATACCTTAGATGATTACACTTTGAATAAATAAATGAATCATTGCATCAATAAATCAACGAAATGACCTTTAAGGTTAAATTCCAGTGTGCATGTTACTTTTGTAATGGTATAAGGCAACAAGAAGTACGGAATTCGTAAAAGTTAACTTTCCTCCATTATGGTATTGGTCAGATAATTTAGGGATAAGATTAAAGTTGCATGTATTTCTGTAAATGAGTTAATAGCATGTTTAAAAACTATTGAGACGATTTGCATGAAATATTGTTATAATATTCTCCAAAATTATTCGGTTATATTTCAACTTACGTGATGAGTTAAAATTAATCTCATTATTTCTGTTCGTTGTCTGATAATAGAACATTCATAATTGTAAGCTTCTATAAAGTAATTTTCACTCAAATCAAGTCTTGGTCTTTTGTACATTAAGTCAATCATCACTTGTGCTAACCTTCGTCGACTATCCCTTGATATTATGTGATTATATGCTTCCAAATAAATATCCATTAGCTGTTTGAAAGAATGAAGAATATGACTTTCAGTTATTCCAAAGTAGTTTATAAAACATATTAAATATGCTACTTTTTAGGAAAATATTCTGACGATAACTGGCTTCGTTTCATGTGATAAGCAGTTAATAAGGCTTAGTTGATGTAACTTGATGAAAGGCGAGGCGTATATGAGATAATGTCAGCTATTCAATGACGACTAATCACTGCAAGACAACCTAGAACTAGGACTGTTCAGTCGCTTCTGGTATCATTGTGTTGGACAGCTACGGAATACTAAAAGATCGGCTTGTCAAATGACTAATGACCTCAGAAGGCCACCGAGTGATATGTGACTGTTGATTATGACCTGGAAATCTGCCTTACACAATCTGAAATATGAACACTTGATTCTGAGCCAACCAGTCCAAATGAGTGATGTTTTCCTATTTGTTCACTTTATACAATTCTATGAAGATATATAGACCACACAAACAACACTAAAATAAAATGAAAACACTACTGATAGAAAAATGGTGTAGTAGGGGGAGTAAATAGTCAGTTCTAAAGGGGAAATAATAAAATACTTGGAACAAAATGCTAAATATACATGCCATCAAAATAAAAAAAAGAAACTTCCAAAAAGTGGTTCTGTAAAGTACGTCATCCTTCTTGTCCAATATAACAGTGTTCAGAATAGTTCGGTAGTAATTGCTTAGATAAAGATATTGAATAAATGGGTTTCCATGGTGAAGATTCACTTTTTCTACAATAAATATCGGTTATACTTAATTATATTTGATTACGCAAGCTGTCACCCGTACGGACACTAATTTGTGTTTAAATGGATTTACATCTATATAAACCTCAGCAACTAAGATTCAACAGCATCAGTGTGCAATATCTCACACCAAAAATCTCGGCCTAGACTAGAGATCAAAATCTAAGCACCATTAAGTTTCATTCCTCATAATTAAAAAAAAACTGTGAACGCTTGAGAAACTAATAATAAAACTTTGATAGAATTTCATTTACTAATAATATGGAGCATAGTTAATGGCTTATTGTCTTAAACTAAGATGTGTCTTTTGTTTGCTAGTCTCATATATTCTCATATCATGGATAAAAACTACATTTAGAGATGCATCATAATGAGTAGGGAAATTGACTAGGTTTTGGTGACCTAGAAATGAAATAAAGTTGCAATGAATGCATTGAAGTCGACACATATAACTGAATCAGACCAGTTGAGTGCTGTGCAGTAAAATAGATGGAGCCATCAGTAAAGAGAAATAGTGCAAATGGCGTCCTGTGTCACATATATTTTCATAGCCTATATGTAAATAAGTGTGTACATGTGTTCCAGATTGCATTATAATGTCCAAGTCTCAGAGAATAGACTGCTAGATTTACAGAATATAATGCTTGTCAATTAAGTTACTCTTCTTTTCCTAGCTCCAACTGTCTTAGTGACAAACTTTGAAATACTCCTGTGACGAGTTTTAATCATACAAGTGATGAAGCCAAGATTTTTAAATAAATCTATATTACGATGTTTTTGGTCAGAAGATATTGAAAGTAATCCACATTTTATGTAAGAGATTAACAGTTAGACCTAAGCTTTTCAGCAGCAGACATCTGATATACTTTCGTTGTTTTAAGACATGTTGCTAACCACTGCAATCTTTCTTCTAGAATTCTATAATGTTTGAATCCCGATAAGTTGAATTTTTGTATAGATGCGCGAATATACAATGCAGTTTTATGACACATTTGATATTTTAAAACAAACATAAAGGTAACTTGTCGAAATATTTAGAAAGATGGTAAACTATTTATTCAAGACTTTCAAGTAGACCGCCGACACCATGTATACAAATTAACAAGAGGATAATCAGTTAATCACATAAAATCTCAAAGATCAAATAATAGATCGATCAGTGCTGGTCTTCTAAAATGTAGTCTTTTCGTTTTATCTAAGTATTGGCATACAAGCGTTGCATCAGACAATTATAAACTAAGTCTCAAAAACAGAATAACATTCATAAATAATAATGTTGTCAAGGAATTTCAATCTAAACATTGTTTTTTGAATGTTCATTTATAATTAAAAGCAAAAATATAAACTGTAATTGGATGTTGTGGAGATTGATAGATTTTAATTTGATATCACAAATTGGTTCAAAATAAACAACTATTGAAAACTAGGAAGTTCTAGCAAAAACTTCAGCTGTATATATTCACTATCCTGCCAAAGAATCAAGTTCAGGACCTTCAGATTTTGTAATGAATGCTTATGAGCAAAACGTCGAACAAATATATTACTCGCAAGAAATACTGATGGATTTTTGTAAAATTTATTTTTTTAGACATTTAAGCAGAGTGATAATGAAGCAGGTAACAGGAAACAATAATTTTATATGCGTTTTTATGTTACACTTCTAAGTTACATGCTAACTGTTAATTATAGATTAAAAACAAAATTTACTTTTTTCTTGGCTTCTTGGAAAGCAGTTTCATTTGACCAAATGTCGTATAATACACCGAATCGATCCACTTCACGATGAGCATATAATTCAACGTCAAAATCATTTTTACAACTCTAAGTATAAATAGAAAGGTAATATTGTCAATATTAACAAATTCTGGCAAATCAAGAGGTACTTTTATAGTAGAACTAAATTTGGGTCAATAACTATCAGTTACCAAAGAGCGAGAAGTGAAGTTTGACAATACGATTTGAATATAATGATAAAAACCAAATAAAATGCAGTACAACAGAGTTCTTCGAAGACAGTAAAATACATAAAGCACAATGAAAAGATAGACCAGCAACTTCATGGCATACAGAATTGCTAGATTTCAAATTCGAATAAAATTTATTCAATCATGATAAACTTCCTGTACTAAGAAAAGTTTACAACAGAATTAAAGATAAAAATTATTGTCATTTCCTAGTAGCTTACCAATCCCAATTTGGAAATATACAATTCTCGTTCATGTTAACGTAAAATGGTCAATCTCAAATAACTACATTTTATATTTATGATCAGTTGTTATATTATGCGTAATAGATATGCTTAGGAAATTGTTTTACAGTATATTACAATATTAACGAGGAAGGTTTATAGATATTGCTCATTTTGAAAATATATAAATTAGTGGACTATTGGACGCTGTTTAAGTGGCCTGAGGCTTAGTACTTTGGTCTCAATGCCTGAAAGTAGCAGCTGTAGATGTATATAGATATGCAGACTTAAAGGGAAACAAAATTACTATTGACTGATCCTTGGTTTTCTACGTATGCCTGGAGAGAATCAGTTCGTAATGTAACTTCTTTTCACATTCACAATATATTTTGCTATGAGTTTCATTGAATGCAGTAATGAAGAGAACTGAAGTAGTTAACTACGACTACAAATCAATTTAGCATTTAAACAACTTGTCGTAAATTTCAGATATTGGTTATTGTTAAAAAGCTTCTGATAGGCCTTATGTATTGAAGTTAATTGAGAAGTCATATGTAAATAAGCACTTTCAATAGTAATTTGACATTCGGTAAAGTTATCCCCTCTTATACCAATTGAGCAAATCATCCGAAAAATTGTAGACAGGAAAATAGTAAATCAACTCGGCAGTATCTGTTATACTCACATCTTCTGTTGTCTCATTCTGTTCACGATTGTCAGGGGTTGGAATTGATACATCTTTTTGTATAAAGTGTGTTGCGATTAAAAGCAAATCGTGTTCCAATTCACTGAAAATTAAATAAATAAATAAAGGTATTTCATATAATTTAACATTATGATAACGAAACAAGATACAACTTGCCAATTCATAGCATATACAGTGATAAAGAAGAATTGTGGAAATGAGAAGGTAAGAAATAAATTGACACATGTTACCATGGCAAGAGATTGGGTTTGCTAATGAATGAATATCAGTCAAAGTTACCATAAAATCCAAAGACAGTACAAAGTTAGAAACTTTTAGTGTAAGTAATTATTAAGCTATTATGGTGCTCACTATCAACAAAAATAAAAGATTGAGTGTAGGAACTTCAGGTATGATCTAAAAATATTCTTTCTTTCAATTATAGAGTAAAAATAAGTGACGAGTTTGCTAGATACTTATTTCTTTCTCTACAAACAAACACACAACAAGGGAATCAGTGAGGTTTTTGTTTAATTTACTTTCAAACATATTACTGAACCACTGAATAATCATGGAGGTAGTATAATACGAATGCTGAAACAGATGATGATTTCTATGAATGACTAATCTCATTGTCTTATAATTCCATTTCTTTGCACTCACAGAAAGTCTATTAAGAAAGATTTTATTGGTGATCATAAATAATATATGGAACTAATTATAGTTAATGTAGAGCACTCATAAGGCAAACTTGAGTAGGAGTATTTTCTGAATTAAAGTATTATAGAGGTATAAGAGGGTTATTTCATATTATCATGATTAGAAAACTGATAACTAGCCTTGGAAAACTAATAATAATTGTCTCTTTATTCTTTTCTGCTCTGTTATTCTTCTTAAGAAATGCTGATAATTTATACAAACTAGCTGATCAATCACTAGAGAGTAACCTGAAAGCGATAAATTAATTTTGACATCATCATTGACTCATCTATTTATAACAGTTAAAAAATCGTGGGTTTTGTTGTCCAGCATTGTGTATTGATTATATATGATGCATTTGTAACGTATCGTAATTATATTGACTAGTTGAATATAAGATTCGTATGCGTTTGTTATCTGTTAATTTAGTAAATACATAGAACGATATACTTTCTAATTTAAAGATTAATATTCTATTACGATTTCATTATTCCACCTATTTAGATTTTGTTTCCATTGTATCTTTTACTTACTTGAAATCATTTAGTGCACAATCATATACAATCCAATAACCAATTTGATCTTTCACATGTATTCTACCTTCTTCATGATAATAAAAATCATCATGATTTTCAATTTCAGCAAACTGCATAAATTCAATTTCATTAATTCTATGATAAAATATTGACAGATAAATAAAATAAAATAATTTTACATGTCAACAGTATAAATACAGTGGTGTAAGTTACAATCCAAGATTGGACTGTAGAGCAAGTATAAATTAATTTGTCAGTAAAGATGAATGGTTTAGCTTAATTTTACTTTATTTAATATTACAATTGAATGCAATTATTTATTACATTTCTGATAATTTAATTGACTAACATTCTATATAATACATCATAGGGGAATTCAATGACATGCATTGTCCATCATATAATCAGTCTATTTGGGAATAAAATAATCTTAGTTTAGTTGGTAACAAGCGTTTGTTTTTCATTCCAATACATGAAATGTATTTCAAAAAGTATAAAATCATTTAATAGTAAATGACGAAGTGCATTGTAATCAAGATTGTCGAAATTAACAACGAATAAACTGTAAATATAAACATTGAAGTAAAAAAATAGTAATTTCTATCATAACATCAAAAAGTTGAATAGTGCATGTAATCATTACAGCAGGTGTAAACTACATTTCATACAGTAAATTTAGTCTTTACTTGCATACCTTACTTACAGGTAAAAAGAATTTATCGTTAAAAGAAGAAAAGAATAGAAAGTACTTCCTGTGAATACTTCAAATAATAATAAGATTTACTAATAATATTATGCCGCTTAAATTTTAATGGCTTGGAAACATTATTAATGTAAAAAAACAATAACTTACTTAAATTCTCGAGGTGTATTGAAAAGATAACCATGAGTGTTTAGGGTATTTCCTCCACCTTGATGATCATGACCATCTGCACCAACTCTATGATTTTGTGGACTTCTATAAAATGATGAATTGTATGTAGAAGGAATTTAAATTATATGCCAGGTTGGTGGGTACTACTCGTAAAGTCGTCTATAAGTGGTAGATAATGGAACGTTGAGTAATGGAACGTTGAGTGAAAGTAGCAACAGTAAACGGCGTACAAGGTGAATTACTGGGTTACAGGGATCAGACTATAATCACAATACTTAGGAGAAATTAAGATAACCAGAGGAAGCAAGTATACAGCCAACACGGATCGAGGAATGCAAAGGATGTGCATATAGATAGTTGATAATAATGTATATATTATGTATGACGTTATATGTTTTCACAACATTAGTCATTACCTTGATTGCTCAGTCGTAATACGTAGTATGCAGTCAGTAGTAGGTAAATAAAGACGGTGAAAGTTTAGGTTTCATGTATACCGTATAGTATTATTTACATATGATTTCGAAGTATCAGTTAGTGTTGATTCAATTTTGTGTGTGTACAGTATACATGTTGTCATTAATATGCAACAAAAATCAACTTTAAGGTTTATATTGTTCCAAAATTATTATTGTTTAGAAAGAATGATGCGTCTAGCAACTTAGATAAATTTTCGATTCATTTTATTAGTTAATGGTGCGTATTGTAATCCAATTTTTATTACAGATTTCATTTCAAGCTAATTGGGATATTCCTAACTATCTGCTAAGAACATGCTTAGTGAAGTGTTGCTCAACATACCGAATAAAAAAATTTAGTGGAGACTACAGTTTGTATAAACATCTTACATTAGAGATAACAGTTTAATATTCAGTTTTTACCAAATAACTGATCAGAAAAGTGATTTAAATCTTTGGAAATAAAGTTCATCCGCTATATCACATTGATAGTTGACAGAGTTTGCGCAACTAGCTAGATTATTATTAACAGATCTTTGTATAAGCTACAGATTTGGCACAGTGAAGACTCTGACTTTATGTAATCGCCTGGGAAACGTTTCTGTCTCTCTAAATGTAAAATATTACTCCAGGATTAGTCTGCTTCATTGCCTAGATTAGTCATAAGGAGTGAAGTAGATGTGTGTATTGACCATTACACGTGTCTTGGAAGTCTTATCAGCCACGGTGGGTTGGTTAGTGTCTGACAAAATCTCAGAACTGATTCAGAAAGCGTGCTCTGCTTTTACTAACCTACGCCATTTGTGGCGTAAGACGGTTACTAGTCTCTCAGTGAAAGGTGAAGACTTATGCGCAGTAGTTCTCTCTGTTTTAGCCAATGGATGCAAAACACGGACCTTGAAAATAGAAGATAATCATAGGCTCCAAGTCTTTGATCATAGAGATCTGCTTAATATCGTCCGTATATCATGCGATAAGCAAACATGTAGTAACGATGTTAGGCCCACAGTACTCAGAAAACATGCCAAATCAGTCAAACGTCGTGTTGTGTTACAATCTATTTGAGATGTTCATAAATATCAGAATACTTAGTGGTAAAATGATATAGTAAAAGATAAACTGAACCATGTCATAATATGTCCAAATTTTATTTAACCTTACAGAAAGCAGATATAATTTATTAAGTTTAAATTACTTATGTACTGATAATAATTGAACATCTACTATTTTTGTATCTATAATTGATTGCAAAAGAGGAAAGTAAAAAAACTAGAAATGTTTAACCTACTTGCGTTCTAATCCACTTTTTGCATTCATTGACAAACCTTGATCGTTAATTGTCAATGTTCTTTCAACTGAACGAAAATAATTCAAAATAGATATACACTGAAAAAAAAGGAATTTATTAAAATAAAACTATTAGCTCATATTGAATACAATAAATAAGTAACCAATTCAGCACTAATTATGACAGAACAAAGATGATATTAGCTCATATTGAATACAATAAATAAGTAACCAATTCAGCACTAATTATGACAGAACAAAGATGATGAAACAATTTGCTAGGGGTAAGCAATTGTATTTCCAATGATTTTTAAAAATATATTAGTCAATTGAAAAATTTCATGTTACAATCAAATTTCAAGAAGTTTACGTAACAGTTTAAATGTTTGAATAAAGATCTTTATATGAAAATAATTTGCAGATCAAAAAATACTATGCTATTTACAAGCATTGAAACTTATGTTAATTGTCAATGTTCTTTCAACTGAACGAAAATAATTCAAAATAGATATACACTGAAAAAAAAGGAATTTATTAAAATAAAACTATTAGCTCATATTGAATACAATAAATAAGTAACCAATTCAGCACTAATTATGACAGAACAAAGATGATGAAACAATTTGCTAGGGGTAAGCAATTGTATTTCCAATGATTTTTAAAAATATATTAGTCAATTGAAAAATTTCATGTTACAATTAATAATTCTAAAAAAATTAGTAGTAATATTTAAGTTGGATTGTGACTGGCAAGCAGAATCCAGGACGCGCGTTTTGTTCTGTTTGGGACTCATCGGCTGGATATACCTGCATCCCAATATTGTTATTCACACTGGGACTCGAACTCACTCCCCTTCAAACCAAACGAAACCGTGTTCACCACATAGGCTACTGTGTCCAAACAGTCACACTTGTGCAACGGGCATATACAAGCTTATCCTAATAAAATTAGTAGTAGTCTCTAAGATGATGATAACAGCCATGTTTATGATATTGTAAATTTAACTAAGTTCATTGAAGAAACAAATGAAAATCTCTTCAAATATTCATGAAATGTTAAAGACTATTTATTGAAGGATCTTAAATCCTGTAAAATACTGCATTTATGACTTTAGTTTGTATACTTATATCAATATTTACTTCACAATAACTTCTTAATGAGGTCTAATTGATTTTAATTGATACCATTTACGATGAGAAGAAATGCTATATAGTGACTATTCATGTTTGGACTAATTTCATTTATTCAATTCAATTAAAAGTTTTCAGTAAATAACACACATGCTTATAATAACAAAAAGGACTCATTATGCCAACACATTAGTTTAGAACTTTAAAATAACAATTTTCCGGTATTAACCAGTTTAGTTAATTACATTTGTAACTTTCAGATGTCATCAAGATTTGATGACTTGTAAATAATAAAAAAATTTTACTAAAATAAACAGTCAGATTAATGTTGAAAACCAAATAATTATCAACAATTTCTTCTGCTTATATTGGTCTGCTTTTCACTATTTAGTATACTATACAAAATCAATGTAAATAATATAATTAAACACGTAACCAAATAACTTACTGTACGCATTAAGTCACGTAATTTCAAATGTCTTAAATGGAGAAATGACAAATAAGCACCTTGTACGGTAAATGAATCATTTAATGCATTTTTATCATCATTTAAGCCCAACATCTGCATGGTTTGAGCGAAATCATAATCGTCGCATTTTGTTTTCACAGTTTCAGTAGGTCCAATGAAACTTGGTTTTTTAAATGAGTAAAAGAGATCAATAAAACAGCAAAATATACGTCTATTCAGTTGTTAATTGACATCAACAAACTTAAGTTGCTTCCAAAACTATATACAATATCGATATGATGATTATGACATGTCGAGACAAGATGGTATAGTTTTATTGACAATGATGGTTATCCCTAGAACTATGGGGGGGGGGAGTATCTCACATTAGTCATTACAATACAGTAAATTATAATATAATAATTGCAGTTATTATATTATATTATCATATTTCAGTAACTATTAAAATAGTGCCTTTCGGATTAAAATATGCAAAACTCGATACATTAACGGATATGTAAAATCACGAAATACTGAATGCCTCTTGGCGAATAATGATAATGATAAACAAATATTTCCAGGAAACAATCTCCTGATTAGCATCAAATATAACACCGTTTCAGTCAATGTCTGAAAACAACCACTTTTGACTATATTTAAGACAACGTAGTTTTCCAATCAGCAAACGTATTAAAGATTTCTAAAAGGTTATAGGTAATAGTCACTTATAAATAACTATGAACACGTAGTAAATTAAATTAATATCACAAAACTTAAATTCATATTGACTTACTATAGTTTGCTTTCTATCAAAGACACCTTGTAAATATATTCTAAAGGAGGCTATTTTCAGCTTAGTAGACGCTTTTCATTGCGTTGTGTTTAAGAGTTGAATTGTTTGAAGGAGATTTCTTTGCCGTTTTAAGTAATATCCCTACTACAAAGACAACTATCCCTATTCCGGTGTCATAAAATGCAATACCACTATGTAATATTTATTCTTATGAACATACCTATACATTCAAAATCTATCCACGAATATTGAGAGTAGTCTGATTTGAAGCAATCGCATTCTGTGACTTTTTACAACAGTACAGTCAACAATATATATACAAACTTGATTGACGACTATTTTAAACGTCCTGCAGTATTAGCTTGTAATTTATTTCTGTTAGACATATAACATATTTAAAACATCATAATTAACTTTTTTGTATTTTTGTCTAAGTTGTAACTTGAAAACTGCAAGCTTTCATAGACGTTACTGTAATCATATACCAATGGAAACTGTTTGCAAGTGACAAGTTAATCATTATTATATTTAACTTTCGTCACATGTAAACACTAAATGTAGATATTCTAGTTTTGTTAGTAAGCGAAAAGTATTCTCTTCTTATTTTATTAGTTTGTAAGGCATACAAAAAGCCTTCATAAGTTTAGTTTAGGAAGTTCAGTTTCAACATTCAATTTGAAAATAGTTTCGGAGATATAATGTAGAATTGATTCTGGTCATTTCAGTGTATTTAGAAATCTATTCAATCCTAAGTTTTAACTTAGTAGAAGCTGAAAACATTCCACAAAATACTGAAAACGGTTTTTCAAGACTGATGATTAACCAATAATAATAGTGACTTATAGGACAAATTGAAATATCGTAAGGTTTTTAGAACAACCTCCTGAACATTAGGTAGACATTTATTTTCAGTTATTTGAATTGAATTCATACTTTTTTAATCAATTATAGAACAGTGAAATAATTTGGACTTGATCATCCCTTTATCATCTACCAAACCTTAAAAATTATCGCTAATCCTCATCCTTCTGTATTCGTCAAAACCCACTACTTGACATCATTTCAAATGTATCCAACTTTTATGCTTTTCAAAACAGTATACTATAAGCTCCTACTGTTCTAAAAATATTCGGTGTTTAGTTGAGCTGAGGTGTTTTTGTAGTTATTGGTATTTAATTTTTGGCTTGCTTTCGTTAAAGATTCATCTTGGTTGGCAACCATGAAACCGAGGGAGCACTGGACAGCTATTTCTTCCTAGTATGGAACTTCTCAACAGTACACACTCTCAACTGAATCCAGGACATTAAGGTCACCCTGCAAATGCTTTGCCGTTAGAACTACTAGGTCAGTATCCAAGCGTAGAACTACCACTTCACTCTGACAAATACAGATAACAAAATTAAATATCAGTCTCCACCAAACCACCTAAATCAGCTCACTAATGAATAACTACAAAATGTTATCGAAATTTTCGTGAGAAGACGAGTGGAGTTTAGACTTGTCGGGAGTTAGACAGTTGGTACCAGCGGCATTAACTAATCGTCAAGCAATATTACAAACTGATTGGATTGGGAGTTCCACCATTCGACTTCGACCCATTATCGCCCATGGTTGAGTATCTGTCTCAAAACTGGTAGGTCTTAAACTCGTTCCCTTGACTGGATCCAGGGCATGCACTACTCAGGAGTCCCATACATGGTCAAGACAACTCTCAAGTACCTCTGAACCTTGGTTTTTGTTGGTGTCCAACCGAGATCAATCTGTAATGAATACAAACAACAAAGTCCAATATTTTCCCAGATTCTAAGAAGCTTAGTTTGCCATTTGATTCTATAAATCTTTAAGAGTGATACACATAATCAAACTTTAAATAAATATATGTACTAGTTACAATTAATGTGATGAATGACTAACTAACATTTTAAGCATACGTTTTAAGTAATTTTCTTAATTCAATTTATTCAAAAATTTACAGTATTCATAACCAAACTGCTAATGAAACACAGTCATTATACCTCATTACATATAATATCTTCATTGGATAATCACAACATACTTTGAATATAGTTCAGAATTTGCATAAATCTTCTTGAATATTTCAGTAGTACTTTGACCATGTTTATGTGATGTAACTGAGGCTGCTTGTATTTTTGATGGATGTTGTACAAGCATCGCATGGCGACGTAATGCTTCTTGGACACGCTGAACAAAATAAAAAATAAAAATAATTTGCAAATAACATTCAGTGAAAATAATAAAAAAATATTTGGAACATATAGTTGTTTATGAATATTATTCGTGTATCACGCTAATGGTTTAGGCAGCCTAATTGAATAATATTTACAACTATACAACCCAATTTGATCTATAATAGATATCTCTTCAACAAATTAGTCATGACTAACTGGAGAGGAAAAGAACATACATATCTATGTCACCTAATTATATAATATCAATGCTATTTATAATTGCACAAACAGGCAAATTTAAACAATCTTGAATTCGACACATAAATATATATGAATGCATATTGCCAAACTTATTGTCAACAGAAGGAGCATTTGACAAAGCAAAGAATTATCAAGGTTACTAATAAAATAATAAGACGAAAAAAATAATTCCAATAAATGAATGCAGTGTAATTGAAAGAAGAATAAAACGACTCAATGTAACTTGAAAACCGAATACTGTGGCTAAGAAATTCACTAAAATTCATCATTTAGTTATTCGTCTTGCTAGGCCTATTCGCTGTTCTAAATCGTTTGTCAGTTATTAGCAGTTTCTTGGTAGTAGTAATCTACATTTTAATCTTATTAATACATTTTAAAATCATAGGACATTTCAGGAGGATCGATAACTATTCAGTCATCTTCAAATCCATCAAGTAAATGCAACTTATAAACATCATAAGAAGTGATTCAAAGCAAATGATATCAAATGCAATATAATGAAACATTACTTATGTTATAATCTTGACATAAATTGTTAGCATAATGTAATATATTACTTATTTAATTAGTTATTGCTAACTTACTTCTGGTGACCTAATTTGTAAAAATTTCAGGGCTGACAACAGAAGATCATCTCTTTTGACCTTACATCTCAATGCCATTCTAACTTTTACTGAATACTCATCTCGTCTTGGTTTTAATTTTATAAACTGTAACCAATTGCTAGGTTTCTTCATAGCATGTATCCATGTATCTAGTCCCCAGCCTTCATTATCAGCCTACAAACAATAGTAGTTGTCATAAAAAATCAAATGGACATTTCAAAATTTTCAATAATGAAGAGAACATTCTGATAGGAAAATTAAAAAAGATCCATTTTATGTTAAATAAAGTTTTTATAGATCATGTTTAGAGTGTGTACATATGGAATAAAATATATATAAATATAAATACTATTAAATGTTTAATTGAGTTGGCTATTTTTGTGGAGTTTGGTATTTTAATTGATTTAATATGTCACAGACTGATGTTGGCAGGATGCTATCGAAAACCAGGGAGCACTGGACAGCTGTTTTGGTCTACCAATCATGCAGGGGATTAGGCGTTGGCCGTCAACACGAAGCCTATGGTGTGGAATCTGGGGTGCACATTGATGTGAAGTTTCGTACTAGAACGAAACAGCTGTCCAGTGCTTCTTGATTTTTTAATAGTACCCTGCCAACATCAGTCTGTGACATATTAAATCAACTAAACTACTATTCGTTTCAACCTCAAATATTAGGACAAAACAGCTGTTCACTGTTCCTTGGGTTTCGTTAGTACCCAACCAACATCACTCTATGAAGAATATAGTCAACATATCTGATAATTATGCTAATTACTTAGATCTAGGTCATGTTATATAGTGTTCTGGTTCATTAAAGCTGCTTTGCTTACTCCATGAAAATAAGTATCTGTACAATCTATTCGTTGCAATTTTCAACTAAATTTTAACCTTAGAATTTAGTATATGATAATCAATGATTTTTCAAGTTTCAGAGATTCCAAAAAGTAAAAGGCTAGTTAAATAAAATGCTTAAAATATTTTTTTTCGTCTGATTGCTGTTACTCAGGAAACTTCCCATGCGTATGTAAATAAAATATGCACAAATTTAGAATTGAACGTTATCTGACAGAAAACCTTTAACGGAACCTGTAATACATATGTTTAGAAAAAGTCACTTCCAATTCGCAACTCAGTCATTTATAAATAATTTAAGATCTGGCACAGAGGTATAATAACAATCTCCAGATTACACTAATTTGGGTTACGAGTAAGCAACTTCAGGATTCGATTAGATACATTTATTTACATGCAAAAATACTAGATTTTCTGATGTATTCTTAGTATAAATCAGATTGTCATGAATGCATTTATATGACATCATCACTAATTTAACGTAATTTGGGTACAACAATTAAAAATTCCTAGTACTTGTATGCTTTGAGAAACAAAACGAATACAATTATAAAACTGAAGGGATATATTTTCATTAATTGTTTTACAATGCTTGTTTCACCGATAGAGACTAATCTTAACTGCTACCAAACTACAAATCAATGAAAACTATCTTGTTAAAGTATTTAAACAGAATAATCTCGTCAAATTTATTACTTTTATATGGTCATAAGTCCAAAAATCGTGCATTTCATTCTGACGATTAAAAATATGTCGGAATTTTACGATTGATAACGAAGAATAATTCCATTTCATCTGCTGGTGAATGTATGGAGCTAATATCCTGAGTAGGAAAACAAACAGTAAATAGTAAGTACATATCAGTAAAAAATACAATTAATTGATATCTAAACAACAACGCCTAAACAAAGAATATTCATTTCTATAAGTGCTGATTAAATTCTACAATTAGGAGTTTAAAATTAATAACCACAAGAATAGCCAATTATGGAGCAAATACATTATTTGGACATCAAGGATAATTAGATATGCATAGTTTTCTTTTCAGATTATTTGTAAAAATACGAACTCATAATTGTAGAACTTTATGAGATTTTATCAAAAAGAACATTTTTCGTTCAAATGTCGTGGTTTTGATAAGTATGAGAATTTTCAAACAATTACAATCTTGTGTTAAACAAGTTCCTGAATCACCACGCAAATTTCACATAGACAAAAAGTACACTGGAATTTTTAAACGACTGTATCTAGTCAGGACACTATCCTAAGCATTTCTATAAATTTCTACGTCGCAATGCAGTAAGTCCTAATCGGAAAAAATTAAAACGGTATACACTAAACCAGACTGACTCATTAAAACCAGACATGAATGAAATGGAAATAAATGTTATCCGTAAGAAATTAGCTCTTGACAAGCTACCAGATGTTAAACACGTTATTAAGCAAAAAGGGAGAAAAATGCATAAAATAACTCAACAGCCAAATAATGCAAATAGTGTAGAGCAGAATTCTATAAGAGCCGTTAGGTTATATTTTTATTTTTTCGGCTATTAAATTTAGTAAAGAACTTAAAGCGTAAGCATTAGGTTTGGAATTCTGTGATACACAACCACGTAAATCACGTAAACACTTACGCTCAGTCTGAAAATCTGTATAAGTAGACGTTGCATCTACTTTCATTTTCTGGAGAAGAGTTGGAACGCTTCATGTCTAACCTAGTTGATTGTTATTATCAATATAAGAGCACTAAATCCAACTATAGAAACATTCTAACGAAGAAACACAGGAATGCCACTAATGACTATATTGAAAATAAAATTTAATTATTATTAAACTGAATAGAGAAAATGGAGCTGTCTTACTCAATAAAAAATTATATTGAGAAAATGAATAGCACTCTAAAAAGAATGTAATATTTCATAAACTAGATAGTTAACAAACACAGCGAAATAGAGACGTACATTACTGAGTCTATAAAAAGACTGAGGACCAATAATCAATACCATCAAGCCTATATGAAGCGATTAAATCTTTTGGAACATATACGTCAAGACACTGTGGTTTACAAAAAGGTAGGTAAATTGGATATTCCATACAGACCAATCCTCAATATGCATAATTTGCCCCATCGCAAAGTAGCAAAATAGTTAGTGAACCATTTAAAATCTCTTTGTAAACAGATAGTTAAGCACAGCGACAAATGTGCATTCCAATTTGTAGACATGGTCATAGAATTAAACACTAAAGTGCAATCTATGTTATCTCTGGAAGTTACATCCTTATTCATGAATATTCCACTTGAGAGAGAGAGAGAGACTGTTTACTATGTATACAACCAAGTCGTAGAAACCGGAATAGATATCACCATTCCAATAGAAATACTTGAGAGATTACTACTGAAATGCATAATGAATGTACACTTCATACTTAGTAATAAGATATATATACAAGTGGATAGGGTAGCAATGGGATCGTCACTGGGTCTCAAGCTAGCCTATATTTTCCTAGCCAAAATTAAAAACCGTCCCATTGCACAATTCAATACAAAATTGCCATTCTACTGACGGTACATGAATGATACATTCATTCTTTGCAAACAGGACATTAATCGATCTAAGATTCGCAGATAATTTAACGAGGTTTAACCCGCTATCAAATATACATATCAAGAAGAAAGTGGAGGTAAAATAACATTTCTTAATGTTCTGCTTACAAAAAGAAAAAATGATTCACTTTGAAGACATTTAAACAAGAAACTACATGGATAGAACAATATACAGACTCCCATAGCTTTGTGCCTCTACAGTGTAAACGGAATCTGTTGAAAACCTTCGATTATAAGATAATAACAATATGCTTTCCTGATGTGGTCGATGATGAAACAAAAGCATTACATAAAACTCTGAGGGAGAATGGATACCCTGTAAATTTTCTACATAAATGCACTATAATGAAAGCAAATTGATAGATGATCCAGACTGTAGATAAAAAGACAATTCTATGCGACTGGCATTCACAAGAGGCTCACCCAGCGAAATGCTAATGTTGAGGTTACGCAGTGCCGTCCGAAGAACATTCGACACAGAGAAACTACAACTAACATTTTCTGCCCACCAGATAGTGACACCATTAATGAAGGATAAATTACCTAAGCTTGCCACTTTATTTTGTATCGATTACTTTAAATGCTCCTGTGGAGAGAGTTGCATCGGCAAATGCTCAAGGAACTTACTCTTCCGTGATCGTAAGCACCTTTCAATGTGGTTAACCAAAGGTTTCGTCAAAGAACGTCAACAGTTCAATATTAGCTCACTTAATTCAGACAGATCATATGGCGAGTATGAATCAATCATTTACAATAATAAATCGTGTAAATAGTTATTTGTCAAGACCAGTTGGATTGAAGATCTTTAAAACAGCAGAGGCAATAACTATATGGATCAAGGGGCCATAACTGTGGATACACAAGAAGCATGTGCAACCATTCTGCTGTTACGGCCAACTCAAGATCCATTTAGCCAATCTTCACCTTAATCATATGATGACTTGATAGTATTTCCATATCCTATTCAAATACCACCTTCTTTATTTACTGATATCTATATTATTATTGTAATTATTATTATTAGTCAAGTATATGCATAAAGAATTTAAATGTGACTCAATCTTTTCTTCTAGTTCCTATATACTTTGTAACCTTCATTTGCATGGTTGTAACCAAGCAAATGAAGTAATTATAATTTTATTTCCATCATTGTTGAGTTCTTCTTGCCCTGTCCTCCTGTTCAGTATATTTGCTATTTGTGTATTATTTCTTAATTATGAACTACGGTTAATTAGCTGTGTACAAGTTACCCCATTCACTACTACTATCTCCCTTGTTTCGTATTAATGGTAAATTCCTAACTGGTTGGTTGCGTGGTATGGTTTTGTGTATATTTAAAGGAATGCCTGGAATATAGTATGATCCTGTCTGGCTTGTCCATCAATCTTGTGCCTTTTTATTCCTGGCTTGGAACCGAGTGAGCATCAGGGCAGACATACAGTGACCGGCACGGAACTCTCGTTGGCGGTTTTTTATTGTGTCTTTGTGCGCACAAGTTACGATAATAGACATTTAAAATAGGTGAGATATATTTAAAACATTGTGATCATAGGTTCTTAGTCAGTCAAACCTATCATCTTTCTTTAATTTTCTGTAAACCGTTGTATTATGATGACATATCTGACACTGTTCCAACTGTTTTATTGACATATAAGTTTCAAGCAACTGTTATGTATAAATGTAACTCAGACCAAAATATATATTCAGCAGTCTATTAGAAAATGCAGTGACTCAGAACTCCTGCATCAATATAAAACAAATGGATTTTGATATCCTAAGCATGAAAAAGGCACAACTTAAAATCAAGATGGTAAACAAACAATATTACCAGTTTGAAAAATATCATTAATACTTGTAAAGTTTCGATTTATGGAGTTTCTGAAAATCAATCAGTTCAAAAATTTAGAGGCTAACAGTGACATCACTTAAACTGATTCATGACCATAAGAAATGGAAAGAAAAATAAAGTACAAAAGCAGAAAATTCGAATAGAAAAAACCACTAATTTAGATAAATTTAAGCAAGAAAGCACTACTTTAGTCGAACTTTAGTTCATCATGCTGTAAAATTCAATGTCTTAGCTTATTTATCATCTCTGATTTTGAGTAATTTTCAAATCAAAGCAATGATACTTATCACTTATTTATATGTAAATATAATCTAAATTATCCGACTATAATTGCATCAAGTGTTGGATAATCGAGCGATTATGGCGTCAAATGACAGAGTAAATGACATTTCATATGGTTTATGTTTTCATTTCAGTAATAAATGGTGTATTTTAGATGTAGTTTAGATTTTATGCGAATATGCTTAGGGTTTCTATGACATTACATGTGATGTGAAGTCATTTAGACTAATAGCCACACTACAATCGGGTCGATAGAATTCAATCACTACTAAGGACCGGACAAAATGAGTGGATACTGCTCTGTAATCAATTAATGTGCACCAAACAACTGCCGAATACGTTAATCAGGATACTCGTTTTAAAAGTATTATACGATATCAGCAGTAAATATACAAGAACCGTTCTTCTCTGATTGGAGTAATATCATAAATATTTGACAATTATTAAAAGAATAAAAAAACAGCAATGTTTCCATTCACATGTATATGGCTCTTAACCACGTAGAAAATAACCACAACAAAAGTAGACTATCAAAATGAACAAGATTTAGAGCTAACATATATGGTTAAAAATATGTAATTAGGTATTTAATTTCCACGCCTATTGATTACTGTTATTACCGAACACCTTCATATTATAAGGAATTTATATAAAGACGAGCTTTGTTTTGGTCACAAGCCTGTTAGCATGTTATAGGCTTTTCATCAATTTTTATTATCAGAAATTTCAAACGCAGAAAAAATATTATAAATCAAGCATTTTCAAATATGTATATATGTAATTGGAGAATACTTACGGTCGGAATATTATATGTACGACACAATGCTAACAAATGTGGTCGTAATGATTCCAGGTTACTTATATGCAGCGGCAGACCGAACATTCGCTCATTTGTAACATCGCTTGTAGTTGCCAACAGTAAATTATTCCGGTTTGATAATAATAATGGACGATTGGCATTCATAGATACTGTCTTCATGCTTAGTTCTTTATTATTGGATTGAAAACTGACAGATTTAATTTTATTATTTTCATTTGACGTTTCTTTTCCTGTGTTGATCACACTTTTGCCATTCGTCCATTGTTTACTATTAGCCTTGTATGAGGAGCTCCCAGTCACTTCACTTGCTTTGTCTATTCTCACTTCACTCGTACCATCTTGTGTGGAGAATATCTTGTCATTATCACTAGTTGTTATATTTGAATGTTTTAACTTGCCTCCATCGTTGTTAAGATTGTTGTATAGGTTTTCATTTATGTTGATCGACACTGATTTAGTCAACGCTTTGTTTCCATGTAGGTTTTGTTTACTTGATAAATCATCACTTTTCACAGCACCTATGTTTTCTTTCTATATACGTGCACAATAATTTTTTACTTAGTTACGTTAGACAAAAATATGATTCTACCAGGTCAAAGTTAACTTCTAAAAGAGATTCGCTGACTGCATGGAAAATACCATTTGGAATACACTTTTTAGTATAATTCACAAATGGTAAACAAAATCTAATGGATGGTTGGCACACACAATTGTTTAGGTTAATAAATCTATGATTTCAATTGACACATTAATTGATTTAAGTAGGCGGTCAATAATAATCATTCCAACAATAAAATCGTATTTTATCAGTTATCCTTAATCTGTAAACTTCTAAATATTTATTTTCACTAGGCTTAGTTATTATTCTAGACCATCTTATTACACCCATAATTAAATGAATCGGAGAAAAAAACTGCACTACCCATTTACACATACATACTTGATTGAAACAAAAATTTTGAGGAATTAACGAATTTTAAATCAAATAATGTTTAATATCACCTTAGAAACCTGTTGACAAACATCAACCGCCTATTGATATGAACGGACTTTAAATATTTTACTAGTGGAGTAAATGGAAAAACAACCTTTAAGAAAGGATTTGTTTAGTGACACCGTCGTTAAATAGATACTACGGACCCTCATTTTAACTAAAAAATTTGTTGCTTATGACAACTATCTGTTGGTATATCAAAATATTCTACATGGCTTATTGTTAGAAATATATTATTCGACAACTAAAACACATCTTTAAACAAAGTGAGTCGTGATCCTAAAGCAACCAGTTGGCAGCTAATTCTCAAGTGTCCTCTTACAAGATTAGGACAAATGAATAAAAATTTGCAGGTTGATGGCATATTTCATTGAAACAAAGCCCACTTCTCTTAGCCCTTTTTGTATCACCAATATGTAGTTTTAGACTTTATTACTAAAATGTATGTTGGTTTTAATTTAGTTTCATATGTACCAATCAGTTAGAATGGAAAATAGATTTAGTATCAGATTTAAATATACGCTAATATTTCATTTAAAAATGCCGAAAAACATTCGGAGTATGAGATCCGTGCAGCTGTAATAACATCATATAGTAAGCCGTCTCTATTTTCTCAAACAGAGAAACTTTAAAAAAAATTAAACTCTTCCCACTACTTTACTGGTGACTATCTTTAGCTGAAATCAAAACTGATAGAAGTAATTTATTTTGAATTACTTCTATCAGTGTTTTATGGAAATAATCACTTATGAAGTTCATAAACATCAGAGACCACCATAAGTCCAAAGATCTGTTTCTGGCATTTACTTTAGAACTACTGCAACGATGTAGCAGAATTAATGATATTAGCATCTTTTGTTTATACACCCCGAACACGATTAGGTGATGACTGATTAGTCCTCCTTCCCTGCTACTGAGAACTGAAGATTAGTTGATTGGCTTTAAGAACAAACAGAAAAATGTAATCTCAAATCCTAAAGTATAAACTAAGATGGTCACAGAATAGTCAATTTGCGAAAATTCACTCTCTTGCATGCAAAATGAGCAAAAACTCCATCATTACTTTGCTTCAAAACTTGCTTAAACAATACGAGTAGAAGTAAAAAGATTACTGAGTGTGAATTCTTACATTCAAACTTTCTTTAAGTTTGTCTCTGTAATAATACGGGAACCATTTGATTGTCTAAAAACGTATTATATTTTGAACAAGATTTCTTACGTTCAAAATCTGTTTAATATAAGAAAAGGATTGTAAATGACATGTCATGTGCCGTAAATAAATCTGGTAATCTTCTGCAGTTACATCCTCTATGCCACAATCTGAAACAGCTAACAATCCTTCTACGGCTGAAGAAAGTCTATGTGCTCTGGAACTAGCATCTAAATATTCTTCTGTTATTTGCCTATAAAAGTAAGCGTTTTTAACAATTTATTGTACTTACTGTAATCTATAAAGATAATCTGAACATACTAACTCAACTTCCGCACTTGATAAACAGTACCGCTTCCACCTCAGAAGATGAGAGTGCTTAAGTACAACCATTTCATACATTCTGTCTATGAAATACTAAGAAATGCCAAATGCATCACCAACATACTTGGTGAATAAGAATAGGTAGTGAATCTCTGGTATACTCACGCCTAGAGCAGACATCTAGCTCTTTAACCATGAGGTCCGCCTGAATCAAAAGAGGCAGTGGTTCAAGAACATCCATGGTCCTTTGCAACGTACTCTTTAGTTCACGCTGAAAATGGTCCGCATCCTTTGGTATATAGACAGAACTTATTTGTTAATATGTGATGTAATTAAGTGAACATACCTCATCCCTTTAGAAGGGATTCCATGAATAAGTTCGCTTTCTTCAATCTGAGCTTTTAATTCCATTATATCTCCTCTCAAACCATCCTCTTGTCCTTTTAATGTATTTTCCTCTTTATCCATTTTTGTCGAAATTCTAACATGCGCGCAAACTTTCTAGGCCCTAGATACCACGCCACAAAAACAAAATCATCAATTTTCCTTAAGCTTTGAACTAGGACCTTAGTTTTTAACACCGGCAGCTAGTACACCAGTGTTACATATGTCATAAAACACCTCTATGGTAATTTAGGTCTCAATTACAGTTGTGTGAAATAATACCACCGGCTACTGGTCAACCAAGCTCAAGTTTTTTTATCACTATAGGTTCATAAGTCAGTTGCTTTAGTACCCTAATGAGATTCCCTAGGCAACCGTCAGATCTAGGTTTGGAAAATATATGGGCTATATTATCATCCCACTGGATCTCAAATCTTCCGAATATAAAATTTTTCTCAAACACTCAGAGGGACCTACCTCCTGACGCTTATTCAAAGGTAGGCTAAGCGATGACCTAAGTGGGAAACCTCTAAAATTCAAAGTTTGCTCTATTCCTCCTTGATGGTTCACAATTACTACTTGAGTACCACCATTCTCCATACATAAGTACAACTGGTTGAGAGTATTATCCATATATGAATCATAGTTAATATCGGGAGTGCTGTTTGAATGGAATGTATGGTATTATTGGTTTTCGGGCAGCCCATATTGATAGTTAGTGTTGGGACTGGATCCGTTACAGGAGCCGCTGAGCCTATTCGGGATTGTCAACCTGGAGAACAGGATGAAAATTTTAACTGGCTGAAGTTGTATGAGATTAAAAATGTTGCGTACACCATGTAGTTTTAAATTATATCGGCCAATTGTTTCGCTAGTGGTGCTAGTATGTCCTAACTATTATATTATGAAAGTTGGAAATTATACAGTTAGGGTTAAAACTGTCCCTATTTGTGCCACTAAAAATTAGTTTAAAAATGATGGAAGCGTGGAATTGTCATCCATGTACGAATTAGGAGGGATCGTAACTGGTGTTTGGGTTCATGCCCTAAAGAGTCTCGTCCTATTGTCCCAATTTCGTTTTATATGGGAGTTTTGTACAGTATAAGGGGTGAGGAAGCGTTTCTCGATATGTTGACTGCTGATACCATATTTCAGAGGACGCGAGTTTACATGTCATTTATTGTCATGTATTGTTTTTATGTAATGTTGAGTAGCTGAAAGCAGAACAGATTGGCACTTATTGTTTACCTTGCTGTAATGAGTACTCATGAGTACGTCGCAAGCTAGCCGATAGAGTTTATTTCCGGATGCTAATATGATCATAATAATAACAGTAATAACAATTTATTTCCTGATATCAGGAGCAAGCAATTTTTACAGGCAAGATCAACGAAAACATATCAGACCATAGCTAGTTTGAATAGTTACACAAATGGATTTTACTACGATAAATAAACGCCCAACATTAAAGTGGATAGTAGCCTTGTAAGTTATTAAGTTGTCTGGATAATGAGCAGAAATGGAAAGTTGTATGTATATTTGGGTACTGTTTTTAAACGTTACAAAATTTGGAATTTCATTTTGCAAGGAGTGATAGAAGCATACACATGGAGTAAAGTATTTCTGAAAAGCACGTTATGGTTGATAAAGTTAGATTGTCTAAAAGCGAGTAAACATTGATTAATGGATGCAAATTTTACGAAACCGACCTTGTTCTGAGGTTTAAAAGAGTGAAATAAGCCTTCTGCAAAGCTCTTTGTGAAGTACAGGTTTCTGTTTAGACCATTTTCCAGTTATATATTTTGAGATACAAAAGAAGAGAGTGAGATCCGAAAGACTGAAAGCTGAGCAAAACGGATAGGATACAAGAATAGATATCAATTAGAATAGATTCACCAATGAATGCCAAATAATCGATTGATCAAGTAGCAAATTCTTCTTATTTTACTAGGAGCAATGCCATCGTTTACGATAACTGAACGGACAACAAGTGTAGCATCCAGTGGTAGATGTTCGTTTATGGCTAGAAATTATATTTTATTTCATAAACTTATCTGAACTATAAGGTGATGTATTGTCCTTGTTAAGGATAAATATGGTAGATAACCTGTCTATATGAGAAGCAAAAAACATGTAACTGGAGGAAACTGGTGTTTAGATAAAAAGAAGGCCGACGAGTTACGGTGTCAAAATATGAAGAGGGTATTTTGTCGGTCGATGGGACTAGAGAGGGAAGGCAAGCAGTGTAATTTGTTAATAAAACACCAGCTTGTGATGTGAGCTGTGAACCCAAACGCTATATGTAAGGCGATTTGTGACTTATCATGTCTGGATTTTCAGATAGCTCAGATAAGATGACATGTTTCATTGGTAACAAGGGATACGTTTATCATGAGTTTAAATTTTAGTAAATTATCACATTTTTCGGTATACAGTGTTTGAGGAAGACTTCTTAAGTCATACTGGGGTGTAGTTTTCCAGAGGTGAGAAGAGGTTGGCAAAGTAAGACCGTGAGTTATCTTATGGAAAAATTTAAGGTTGTTTTCTGGACAGCGTCTCCATAGGGGTTCCAGAGAAAGTAAACTACATTTTACTGCATAAGTTTCGTTATGGTTATATTTCAGCAATCGTCGAATGAGAGTTTTCTGGAGATTTTCAATATGTATGGTATGTGTTTAGTTCATACTAGAGAAGGCAAGCAAGCAGTATTCTAAGATAGGACATACAAATCCTGTATATTACAAGCTTGGCTTCTCTGATATAAGAATTTTGAGGAATAGATCCTATTCCTTGTCTTTATTTAGATATGATTGGCGATACATGATCAGTGTACTTGAGGCTTTTGCTGTAGCATGTACCCGAGTCACATATGAAGCTCAGTGTTTGGACTTTATATTCGTTCAAATAAAGCTGTCGTTGAACATCATACTTCCTGAATTGCATAACCGCACACTTTCTGTAGTTTAATGGTGGTTTGCCGTTTTTGGCTCCAGATCGAGTTTCAGATCATACAGCTTGGTTTATGTAGGGTTTGGTGTATAGTCCGAGTGTGGCTATTGTCTCGGATCGAAATGTGTCATCAGCTTACTTGGGGTGACTTAATTTCAAACCCAGGTTTAGTTAAGTCATTATTGAAATATATCGTTAAGGGGGATGCGGTTGGACTTAGGTTAGCTAAGAATATCCATGTTCTAATTGTTTAGTGGATCCAACATTGGTTTCTCTATGTAGAAGCAACCTAAAGTAAGATTATTGGTGCCCATATATACGTTAGCATCCGTAAGGTTTTTGCTGTTGCAGAATGTTGCCTCTAGAAACATATTAAGGTCAACAATATATGTTGTCCTTAATTCATCACTTAAGAGGGTTATCAAGATGTTATGGATTTGTATTCTTAGATAAGTAACAGGTTTCCCTCATTGAAATAGAGTACATTTTTCACTGGCTGGCACTTGGGGTGCAAATATCAGGTGTCGACGCTTCAAGTCTTTTTGTGTGATGTTGGTAGGGGGTTAGATCATGGGTGACTTTTATATTTTTACAGAGGATTAGTTTCTTAGCTTTTTTGCAAGAAGCAAAGAGTGGTTTTGCATCTTTAAGGCAACTGGATTTAAGTAATAATAGTCAAGATTTTAAATCTGACTTCTTCTAGGTCTCATAAATTGAAATTGAAATTCTGGCATATCACATAAATTTATACGTGTATTCCTTATTTCTACGAATTACAAACATGATGGCGAAAACGGAGAGATTATTTATTAAGTGATCCGCAGTACTCTGTGAAATGACCTTTGATGACTGACCAAGTTGCTTCTGTCTGTTTTCATGCAACTTCAGTTGAACAAAGAGAGACCTTATAACAGTATAAAAAGTTGAATGCACTGCGGTCTTGGAATGTCACTTTAAACGACGAGATAAGTCTCACAGCATTGCCCACCGAGGTGCAGATACTCGTGTTTATTCGCATGTTAGCATATCGGGCCTGCTGATTTTGAACTCTCTACCTGCTGTCCTAACCTATCCCTCTTGATTAAGCACGTGAAGAAGAGTCTCGATGATTAAGTAAGCACCCATGAAGTTTCATCTTCTTGGCCCAGTGACTGACGACTACATAATTTCTCACAACTCACTCCGTTTACCGTTACAACACGCGTTTTTGGAAGCGTCCTTATTTTATCCTTTTCCATCATTACCGGACTAATCACTTGCCCCATTAGCAAATAAATGACTATCCTACAACTGAATACGTGCTTCTCCTCGTAAACTACTATCAGACACAGTATCACTGTGGAGGTACTACGGAGTAGCACTGCGGTAGCGTCGATGGTCACGTATGTTATCTCCTAACACCACAGTTATACGAAGAAATTCCAGCAAAGGAAGTTCGCGGACTCCTAATAAGTGGCACAGGAAGTCATGGAACTTATTACGAAGGACACACAACAATTCAGTTTCGAAGCCCTTTAAGATTGCCCAGGTTGCTCAATTACCGAAACTAACAAGATGCCACTAGAATGGCACAGCAAGCATCCTGAACAAAGCAAACTCAAACGACATGGCTAATCCAATCCACTAAACGACTCCTAAGTTACACACTTGATGACCGAAGCAAACTGTATACGGTGTGATTAACTTGTTCATTTGCTCAGTCTGTAAGATGTTAGTGATGTTCTCCATGGCTAGGCCGCGGGATAACTATTCTTTCCAATCTGTATAAACGACCTGCGTCTTACAAACAAGTTCTGTTTACTTACAATTTCAAACCTCTAAGGTAAGTCAGAAACCAGGAGATAAGGCTGCGACTACTGGCCGATTTAATGTGGCTTCATAGCAGGCAGAACTGTGATAACTTTCAACTCGACAAAACAAAAAGTAATCTATTTGCAGCATAGGGCAAGTCACGCACAAGCTCTAAGTAATTTCTCCTGAAGTAAGTCACCAGTACAGAAAACTTAAGTGTCTTAGCTGCGTATGACATTAAATCTATTGATAGCTGTGACAAAAATGCTTTCAGGATCAACTTTACACTTTCATTTCGAGACTTCGTTTTTAGCCAGCTTAATAGTAAGATTTTCTACGTAATTTCTGCTGTTTTAGCTTGCTCATATTTAGAACATAGGAAAATAATTATGATTTCTCTTTTAATCAGGAAAACCAGGAATTCTCAACCAGTCATAACAGTCTATGAGAATTTAACTTATACTTTGCATTCGGGGTGCTACGTCGGTTGCCAAGAGACAACTAGAATGATTCCTTAACATTTAGACGCAAAAGCAAAGAAATGAACTTATTCTAGTTAGTTAGTCTTGAGGATATTAGACATTGGAACATATCCCGCGGCGTTTTGGTATTCGGGCACATTTTGGTCCTGATGGTGCAAGTTGCTCTTCTCTTCTTAGCTCTTCTGAAGATAGTATGCTCGTCATATCATATAAGAGATAATTCTCTCGTTCCTCCATATCTGAGTCGTAAGTATTATATATACTCAAAAGCAGACTGATTACAATCTTGACTTCTAAGTTCATGACGTATCAGTGTAAATTCATTTTCCACTCAGTTTCAAATTATCTTTCCTTGCTTTATTCAACATAATTGAGATTCGTAAACAACAGAGATGGTAAATAAAAAACAGCCTTTGACAAACTTTTGTCAGCTTTTCTTACCTTGACATCATATTGACAAAAAAACACTTGGACAATAAGAAGGACTGCTCACAGCAAACTATCTACACTAAACCAGTAGGCATTTTTCGAGTTCCATTTCATTGCTACGTCAAATGTCTGGTACATAGAGCAAAGATCACCTGTTCTGATGACATGTTTGAAGAATAACGAGCGTATTGATCAGAGTTCCTCAAGGAACATACCTACAGTTAAAAACAAGAGTGAAGTCACCATAAGTACTGAAAATGCCCTCGTTTTTGATACTGCAATGAACAGTAATACTGCCGTTGGGATAGTATAAGGAAGCATAAGGATATTCATTGATAAGTCTTTCCGTGCACCGAAATTGTGTCCCCCTTTTTCCGGTCATCTAGTAGTGAGTTAACGAAATAATGATAAGCTGTCTAAATAAACCGCCTTCATGTGTATTTACTACTTTAATTTTGCTTCTGGAGCCAGTTATACTGGTCACGCTGCTAAGCATATACATCACAGCATTTATGAGCGTCGTCCTTCATGGTTGAAAAAGAATAAACCAGAACTATAAGAGGCTCTCTCCGTCCACACTTAGCTGACATGGACCTTCTTGTGGATACAGAACAAGCGTTCGAAATCATATGCGGAATTCCACCTAACTTGCCCTGTGTATTCGGAATACTTTCTTTTCAAACAGCAGAAGCCACAGGAATGCATCTGTATAAAACTTATCTTTGCACATATAACGAGTTTATCCATCTTGATTTACTCTGGTTTTCTACATAACTTCCTGCGTTTTCTAAAATTGTGCTCTTAGGTAATCCTAGATTTATTTGAATTTGAATTTTAGTCGCACATATTCGTTGTGGAAAAGTTTGTTTCATCTTCGGTCCATGAACACTAACCTTTGAGCAAACGTTATTCCTTTTTATTTCATTTTTAATCGACGATGTAATTTTACGTTTTATGGAGTTGGTAAATTATTATGTAATTATGTGTAGTTTTATCCAGATGTTGATGACTGATGCACTACCGTTTACTTGATATTGATTTTATAGAGTATTGTAATTTATGTTAGTGTAAAGCCTTGATGAATAGATTTGTGTAATACCCGTGCTGTCACCCTTAACATCAGACATTAACTGTTAAGAATGTACACATAGGAGAGGGAATAAAATAGCAGTTTCTTTATTCATTGCTGTAAATCGTGTTTTCGTAAAGGTGATTTAGCCGTTTCCTTGGCATTCGTCCAAAGTGTATCTACTAAAAAGTGTCAAAACAGAGCTCAGATTATACCTCTATTTAGTAATAAAAGTAAATGCAGGTCGAGTACCTGAAGTTAACTGATATAAATCAACCAAACAACATTGCATACTGTTCATTCATTTCCCAACTAAAGTGTCCCACAAGTCCATGAAGTTGTCGACTTAACCTGAGTTGCCTGCAGATACAGACTACCTGGTCACGTTAGTTGTTAAAAATATCGAGTGATTTGGATCAAATTGGTCACAATGGTGCAGTTGCATTCATCTTATTTACTCCTAGACCAGGTTCCATTATCTTTTCACAAATACCCTTTTATTCTTTTTCGTCGCAGTGTATACTAGTATTAATATTGATTTAGTCTGGTGCTAGTTTTTATGTTAACCTTAGCTAACATTGTTTCAAAGTGAAAGCGAGTAATCGTGACGAAGCACATTACTACTTTTACTGATTTACTTAACACCAACGTACTGTCTAGGTAACGGCAAAACGAATACAACAAAAATAACCAGACCACGACTAGTTAACAAAGTTACTAACTTATCGTGGTTGAAATTCGCACAGATGTGGACGATATGTAGCAATTCATTTTTGTAATTTCTCCATATACTAAAGGCAACCACGTACTTTATGAGACATTTTATATTGATATAGATTCGTCAACGCTCCTTACTCTACATTTGTAACATTTAAGTAGTACATAGTTGTTTGTTTTTATGTAGGTGCTTATTATGTTTTTGTACTTAAATTTTTTCCATTTGGATAGTTAGAAACGTATCGGCTCGTCAGTTGTTGCATTACTATGTCTATCGTTGTATAGTTGAAGCAAAATTATAGTACAATCTTTTCGTTTGAATATTAGTCACTAGCTGTTTCCGCTTTCATTTTTTAATAGCTTACTGGATACCTTATGGATCAACAGTTACTGAACCACAGTTCGTACGTCTAACTTCTGATGTAAAAAGTAGTCATGGAGGTATTTATAATACAAAGCCTCTGACTGTTCGAGATTGGGAAGTGGTTATTACGTTCCATGTTCATAGCAGCAAAACTTTAGTTGGTGATGGATTTGCTTTTTGGTATACCCAAAATCCTCCTTCAAATGGTAATTTGTTCACTAGCTCCTAAATGCTTAAATCTATTTATTCGTAGGACCAGCATTTGGTAGTCGAGAAAAGTTTCGTGGATTAGCCGTTTTCTTTGATACGTATGCTAACCAAAATGGAGAACATAGTCATGATCATCCGTATATTAGTGCTATGATAAACGATGGATCTAAACAATATGATCATGACAGGGATGGAACTTTAACTGAACTTGCTGGTTGTTCATCCAATTTTCGCAATAACGACTACTCGGTGGCCACAATTCGTTATACTAACAATCAGTTAAAGGTTAGCATGTTCCCGTATTTTCTAAATAAATGTTTTGGAACTAAGTATGTAAACACAGTAAAGTTTGTGTTTTTCGACTTCATGTTTTGAAATTGGTTGTGGCCTCGACTTATATACATTGAAAATGTCTCACAATAATTATATGTTTTGTTGCAAACAGCTCATGTGTACGCGTACCAACTAAAGTCACTAGCTTGTAGCTGTAAGCAGCTTGTTATTTAGATCCGATTTTTACGAACGAAGACCGTTACTTTTTTATCTGTTATCCAATTATTTGTGACGCAACATTTGCTGTTGATCTTTGGTACAAACATTAGATATCGTATATGGTTTTGCAGAACTGCGTAGTAAATTGCAATTATAATAATAGTTAGTGCTCTCCAGTAAACTATTTGTTCTGGAATATTTTTTTAAGTAGGCTAGAGAATAATGTTTTTTTGATTAAACATGATGGTTTAGGTTTCATTTATCACTCTTCATTCGAATAGAGCAGGTTTGCGGAAGCTTATGTATTTACCCATTAGTCAATTAATTTCTTCCTGTAAATTATGTTTGACGCTTTTAATTTGCATCTAATTCCTTGTTATATATGTCAAAAAAGTCATTTTATTATGTATTTTATAATAAGATTTTGAGAATGTATAATTTTATATCTGTGTTTCTTAGAATTGAAGCTATAGATCTATCATAGTGAGGTCAAGAATCTATTTTATTTTGGCATCACAAAACACCGGTTGCAGTCAACTCGTCATAAAAAAACTGCGTACTTCGGATTTTATTAACATTGTTTGATATTCTACGTCCGTTTTCTTAACTGAACAAATCAGTTACTGTTCGATTTATTTGTAAGGCGGTTTTCATTTATGACTTGATTGTTAATTTTAGTCAGCCAAGCAAAATCAAGATAGTAGGTAGTTCGAAAATTTATAAAGACGATGAGGAACGCTAGATTATTATATTATGCCAAGTCATGTTTGGAAACACTTGGGTTAAGTGAAGATAGTATTTTAATATTTAAAAAAATCAGAATGGGTCGATTAAATATATGCTGTTTGTAACAACTTGTGCCGTTTAAACCCATAATCAGCTGTTTCTTTTAAGCTTTAGTCACGTAAGCAGGACCAGTACTAAGTTTATTTACTAATTTTCACCATATCTCATAATTACTCTCTACAGCTTGATAGTAAGCGCAGAACTGTGCTTCATTAAGTAAGAGTATTACCTCAGATTATAACTAAAATTAAGCCATGCAATATTAAAGAACATTTGTTCTTTATGCCGACATTTTGACATCACGTTCCTCAACTTAAATAAACCCCTTAAGAATTTCAATATAACCTTGTTGTTTACTGTGGATGAAACTTTTCTATCTTTAGGTTTCAATGAAATACCAGGGAACAGTTGATCCCGTAGACTGTTTCACGGTAGATGGTGTACATTTACCCACTGGCTATTATATTGGAGTTTCAGCTGCAACTGGTGACCTTTCTGGTAACGTAACACTTTCACTGATTAAAGCTAATATTCTGCGTTGATATTTTTCCACTGATGTTTCTGTTTGTGTGCATTCTTTTCTAAATTAGTTAATTAGACTAGTTTTCAGTTTACTTTGCCTAATAATCCACACATTATTGACATTGAAAATGCGATTCAACAACTGATTATCACTTAATTGACGTTATTGACTTCGTTTATCTGATTTTCTTGATAAATAACAAAAAGCCAACTCGTTATTCATGACATTTTCTTTGTTAACTAAGCTACACACAATTTAATTATTAGAAATTTAGTTTTTTTCAACAGAAAAAAATATTAAACTCTTCTTGATGATTTAACATTAAAAGCTGCACGATTGATTTGTTGTAACTAATTTTGTCATAATTTTAGTTTCAGAACAAAACTTTACCTATGACGAAGAAATAAATACTTTGTTATGGAATCTAGCCTATTCTGGTTAAATTAAGCCAAACAGATAAATAGGCATATAGATAAGTGAAATTGTGAAGTTAAACATTCTCAGATTTATGATCAAACTAAAGAACACTTACAGCATTATTCTTAACTTAGAAATTAGTATAAGACAGCTTTGTTTGTTATACTGTGGGAGTAAGCTGGAAAAATGCTAGGGGCGGCCAAATCAAAACAGCACCAGTCCATGAAGTCATTGACAATTGGGCTGATCTGTTTTAATGAGTACTAACTACCTGGTTAGGGTCTGCTGGATGATCGCAGCCGATGGTTCGAGACTTTGGGTCGCATGGCTCAAAATCGTTCGCAGTGGCGTAGGTGCATCCATCTCTTGTCGTCCCCTAAATTCGAAGCTTCTGAATTGTGTTTTCTTAAATTTTATTTTCGATTTCTAATCCTCTCTATTAATACTAACTCTGTTACTACCTCCCCTACTCTGGGGTTCAGTTCGACAATTTGATCTCTGTCTGTTAATTGGGGCATGGCAACTTGGACTAATGTACGCGCGTACCAAGTTCTACGTTGTAACTGACCGATTGATTATTAGTTGTGCAACATTTTTCAGATTAATTTTCATTCGTTGCATATGTCGACGTTGAATGGAAACGAGTTGTTTTATAATTGGAGAGTACATAGTCTTCCCTTCAATAGTAGCATATTCTTGATATTAGTGTTCAGTTAAGCCGATGTATGTTATTTTCAGAATGGTAGTTAATGATAATGAAATACACTTATTAAGTATAGTTTGATATACTTGGTTTTGAATTGCAGCGTCTGTGACAATATCCGGCTCCCCAAACCTCAGTAGATAGGGCGGCGTTTGATCCTGGTTGAGAGCCGCATGCTTCAATCAAGTTAATATTATTTCATTTCATACGCAGTCTCGTTTATTGACACGAAGACAGTAAGGACAATTATATGAGCAGAATAAAATAGATTCATGTTATTTCTCTAAATTCTCATCAACTATTTACGTGTAGTTTTTATATATCACAGTTTCAGAGTTGAAAATGCGTACAACAATGATTTTATTGTGATTACATATTAAATAATGTTACAGAGATCCAAAGGAAGTCAAGATTGAACATAATACTACAAATATATTAAGTCTAAAACATCCTGGAATATTGACACGAATAAGAAACACATGGGTAGCTAACAAATGATTATATAATGAATAGAAACTAATTATAGACAAAAATGAGCAAAGTCAAGTTAACTTAACACGAAGTTTATTAATTATTAATGCAGTTATTGTATTTATCTATAGTGTAGTTACATATATGTGTTGCATCATACAAGTTACCTGGAGCATATGTGATTAGTTAGTAGATGCCATTTCTCCAAGTCACTATTAAGATCATTATTCATTCACAGCCCTTTGTTTATGCCACTTATATGACCTTCGACTTTGTCGTCAAGTAAGTGTAACATATCTAGTCTAAAATGATCTATGAGTTCTTCAATCCTGATGACCATAATTATTTATTAATCCTTCTCATTCTGCTTGTGTTGTTTTTATTTACTCAGACAATCACGACATATACTCTATTCATACTTATGAATTAGATGTTGGTCGAAAAGTAAGTTTGTTGTGTTTACGTTGCACATCCCAAATTCACTGATATATATATATATATATATATATATATATATATATATATATATATATATAATCTTCTTATTCATTAGTATATATTTGGCTGGATATGGAATTTTTATCTCATTTCTCTTGTTTGGAACCATATTTTTGATTGTTTAGTCTTTCATTATCATTAGTATAACTATTATAATGACTTTGGCAATCCCTCCTGTTAATTACATCTCACCAATTTATGGTGTAGCTATTTCAGCTGACCCGCATTATGTATCAGTCTGTGTTGATTATTACTGATTGAAGTGAACGCTGGTATGCATGTATGTATGTATGTTAGCAACTTCATGGACCGTTGCCATGCTCTGGTTTGGCCACCGTTAGCTTTCTTCCATTCTACTCCAATACTATTCAGCATTACGCGTCAAGGTAGCCGGTAGTTAGGCATACATAATACGTGTCTTACTTCAGCCAATGAAGATTCACAACCTCATCGACTTATTTACCACCTTTCTCTAATACTCGGCGTCTAACCTCGTTATTGATTACTCTATGGTTCCAACTAACACGAGGGATGTTTCAAAGACATCAATCGTCAGATGCTAATAACCTACGAGTGTCGTTTACTCTTAATGGCCACGTATTACATCTATGCAGTAAGACAGAGCGAACTGTTGCGCAGTATTCTCTTCCTTTCGTCGAGTGACAAATATTTAGCGTATACCACAGGTGACGTAAGTTGGCAAAAGCCAGACAAGCATTGTCAATTCTTACCGAGATTTCGTCAAAGACCAACCAAATAGTGCTAATCAGACTTCCAAGATAAGTGAAGTGGTCGACGTGCTCAACTACTTCACTCCCTATCTTTAGTTTAGACGTTAACGAAACACCAGTCCCGAAGTAACAGTTTGCATTCAGAGAAAAAGAAGCGCATCCCGAACATGTTTGCATTGGTGCTTATTGCTGTCAAAAGATATGGCACTTTATCAGCGTTTTCGCCAAACTTGACTATGTCGTCTGCATATTCTTAGTCGTTAAGTGAATTTTCTGGTAGGAGATCAATTCTTGAAAAGTCAAACTATGAGACTGTAATTTTCAACAGTATATCGACTGTGAAATTAAACAAAAATGAGGAAAGTGGGCAGCCTTGACGAACACCACTTGAGGTTACAAGTTCAGGTGACAGTTCACCATATGCTCTGACACGACTAATAGTGTTTGAGTAAAGAGCCTTAACAAGTTTTATGTACTTTTGGGGCACGCCTTTCAATGAAAGACATTGCCATAGAACTTCACGGTCTACAGAGTCAAATGCCGCTTTCAAGTCGAGGAAAACCACCATTGTCGGGCGTCGAAAAGTATGTCTACGTTCTCAAACCCGACGAATGATGAATATCTGGTCTATGCAACCGCGACCAGGTCTGAAACCAGCCCGATTTTCTCGTATTTGCAGATCACGTGTTGTAGTTAAGCATCTTATAATTATAGAAGCTAGTATTTTAGTCAGTATTAGTCAAACTAATTCCTATATGTTTATCACAAGACAATTTTGACTCTTTCTTATATTGAGACGATTAACGATCGACATTAGTCAGGAAAAATTGTCTGTTTCCCAAACTTTCGTCAAAATATCAGTCAGCCTGGTTGCCAAAATGGAACCACTATCCTTAAAGACCACTGGAGATAATCCATCCGACTTCGACAAGAGTCAGGGGACTTAAGTCAACTTTCCATTCAGACTGTCTTAAGATAATGTGAAGTTATAATGCAACTGAAGGTCCTTTAGGTGTCCAGCCCATCGTTCTAAACATCTAGACTGTGAGTAGTTAAGCGTCTTATCTTTTCCAGAGATCATCTCGCCAACGCTTTCCTTTTTAACCCCCGGTTTCTTTTATTAACTTGAAAAGTTGCCTGGTGTTACCTAACTCCACTGCCTTTTCCATTTCCTTTGCTTTCGTTACCCATCTCTGCTCATGGTCGTTTTGCAAACTTTTTATCATTTTGTACCTGATTACTCTTCGATCCTCATCGTGTTCAGAGCCTGATGGGATAAGCTTTCGTGAATCCATCAACTCGACAGACGTCATCGAGATCTGGTTTTTCTTGACGTGTTGATTCAAATTTTTGATAGATGTCACTGCTGCTTCCACAGTTGTTTGGGCATCTTGCCAAGTATCATCTAGATGAGTCGCACATTCGTAATTACCACTGTGATCCATTAGCTGTTTCTGGAATTTAATCTTTGCTTTCGCATCACTGAACTGAATTCTAATGGGTTTTCCTGTAATAGTTTGTCTTGACCTAATAAGATGCAAGCAAATACGTGCTCTTATTAGGATATGATCACGATCTTATTTTCACTCGTCCATTTACATATCGTTGTATTCTTCACTCCATATTGGCCCCATACTGCTCTCCGTTACTTATCTTTTTATTTCCTGCACATTCTTCGTTCTTGTTTCTCCCTTCATTAGCTGCTCACTATTGCCGCTGTATGCAACTTATATGAAATCTTGTAAGTAGTATCCACCAATGTATGATTTTTATTGCATCTGCCAAACAAGAACAACAAACACAATTAGCCAAACTGAACTTTTTAAACGAAATTTACGTGATGTCGTAAATGTATGGAAGTAAAATTGAGATATTATTAAATGCTCAATAATAATATACTGTTTACAGTAAAATCGATTTCATTAAGTTCATTCAGTACAATGTACAATTAAGTATAATCATTTTAGTTTGTGAGTATAAAGCATAAGAAAATTCATTTCATACATAAACTGAACGTAAACACCTTTTTACGAAGTACACTCTAAAACGTTGTTTTTATTGAAATACTACCTGCACATGTGTAAAAAACATAGATTATTGAGTTGAACTTACCTCATCTTATAATGCATATTATTTTTCTCTACTTTGTAAACTCTAATAATTATGTAAAGTCGGTGAAACTGATTTTGTACATAAATAGTAAATCATCAGTTTTTCATAATAGACTTCAATTTACTATTTTTAAGTTTGTGCAATCTTGTAAGGGTCTCTTACTGGTGTGCACAAATTCATGAATAACACTTGTGACTATAGTTTACCTTATTTTCATGGTAGATAATAGTATTGATAAAGTTTATTTTCATTTTATACTTCTACTCTCATTAGATGGAATAATGGCCAATAAATTAGGGTTTCCTCCTGCTGTTTTTTTGGTTGTATTCTTTCAGTAACGATGTAAAAATAAGTTGCTAGTAACGAAAAGTGCTATGGTAAAAAACAAATATAGAAATAACTAAAATAAATAAGCCTCAGTGTTATTCTAGTTATAGTTCGTTAACCCATTAAAACTCATCTCTTCATTACTTTATGGACTGAGTAGGTATTTTCTGATAGGATTCATCCTTTTTTTCCGAGTTTTTGTTATTTCCCTCTTAAACAACAAAGCATCGATATACAAAACCATTTATTCTGCAACTAAATGACAGATTTCGCACTCTCAGCGCGTGTGGCTAACTTGAATACGTTCGGTTTTACTTTTTTGATGAATGTTTTATTCATAAAAGTAGTTTGACTATTAGGCAATTAGTGCGGAAAAGTAGTAGTTATTCTCTTTGTCAGTGTGGCTGCTCTGAGATCATATTTGATATAGGAGGAAATGAATGAGGCTGTTAGTTCTAAGTTCCATAAGCCATTTAACAATTAAAGCTTACTATCCGTTTCATTATTATTCTTTCGAATACTATAAGTGCTTCATTACTTTTTGACGTTTTATTTTGGTTATAGTGTTTAGAGTAGCAAGCTCTCATCTTTTCATGCCTTCATCATTCATTGTTAACTGTTAATATTAGCTTGTTCTTAACTAAATTTTTAACTACTCATAATTTACGTTTACCTATCTTTATCATTTATTTTGGTGTTACTTTCTTTCATAGGATAATCTGTTTACTGACTTTTCTCAAATCGAACCTTCAGCTGATCAGGAAGCTGCACCAAGAGGTATGGTGTTATTACTTTTCGCGTACCAGTCAACTCAGCATCGATGTTTGTTAACATTCGTAACATAAATGAAAAATTAGTTCTTACCTGTTGTTGCACATATTATAGTTCTTGTTGTTTACTCAGAATGTTCAAGATAGGAACAAATGTTTCTTCAGTGTTAATATAATTAAACTTGTCAAGGAGAAAATAACAAATAGTGAAGTAATGTTGAGATCTAAGTGTATACCATCTACTAATTCCTTTCAGTTTAGCAACATTCAATTGTATTTCCTAATTAGTCTAAAGTAAGTAAATAATTAAACTGATATAGGGAAAAAAAGGAACTTTAATAATCATGTGTACTATGATGTTTCTCCTATCATATTGGTTTCTTATAAATACATGAATATTCTCTTAAGTTTTATGATCATTTTTTATTCCACCACAGTAACGTAATCAATGACGATATGTTAGCACACATTTAAATTCCAATTATTTGGAAGATATCGAAGGAAAATACTTTTTTTGCTAGCTGTTCATAACTGTTACTAGCTGAAGATAGTGTACGTCACTTCCATCACATTTCCTACAATGCAAGCAGCTTACTATCAATTAGTTATTCATTTATTTATGTTATTCCTACGTATATTGAAGCGCGTAACTAATATCCTGTCCTTATTTTAATACCACTAAGCTGCATGGTTAAGTAGAAAATTTTAAACAGATGAAATGATCTATTCTCTCTCAGATATATATCGACTAGCGCTGTATTTTGTACACGCAGTCATCATTTAAGCTGATCGAGCCCATGGATGATTCATTATAAAAACGATGCCTTATAATGATTTAAGTCAGTGGAGTTGCGGATATTGGTGGTTTTCAATGAGGATGATGTGAATTAAATTCAAACGCTTTGCATAAAATTCGAGAAATCTTGTCATGTTTTATACTACATGTGTGTATTAACCCAACTTTTGATTACCGTTGTATTAGGTTCTGAGTTAGTTTGCCTGTTTCATTCTACTAAAGTACAACCACAAATTCACTATTATACCAAAAATGCCATTTTGTTGAAGTTATAAATGTTTTGAAAGTGTAAAATGTCCTAGTGGTAGAGTGTGCTAGGTTTGATCTTATCTAGAATCGGATCAATATTTTGCTACTTGTCTTTTACTTGGGAATAGTTTACCGTAAATGTAATCTACAGTGTCGGCTTTTGCGCCTTGCACACCAACTTTCTACCACAACCTGAAAGTAATAGTTGATTTTTTTAAAGTGTGCTTAGATGGTTTGTTGTAACTTATATTGATTGCTTACTGTGTAAGCAATGCTGAGAGAAGATTGTTTTTGCAGCAAACACACGTAGTTCTTTGGTTTATCGTGTGATTTTATTGATTAAATTAGCTGTGAACGATATTACTTTTCATTACTAGGTCATATGGTAGCATTATGTGTTATTGGACCAAATCAATGAAGTCATACATATCTCTAGCTCTGATTATTACTGACCTCAAATTAATTGTATAATTGTCACATATTTACCTCTGCTGAGTAATTTTAAATGTTTTACTTGTTGAGTCTTTCTGCAAAATATTTTTGAGATTGAAATGTTCTTTATCTTTCAGTTAGTGGACTTACATTGTTCAGTTTCTGTTTGTATGTGTATTTTAAGCAGATCGCCTCGATTGCTCACTAATTTACAATATACTTCAAGTCCGATCGTGTCTGTTAAGTATAATATAGGACACATGTCTTCTATTTAGAACTTGTCAGCTGCATATGCTCCCAACCTATGCTGGGATATCAGTTATACACGCATATGCGTTACTGTCCAGATTCAATAGCTCAGTAGAGAACCCAGTAGAGTTTTACTTAATTGAGTTAATTTCGAATTTCCTTGCGAAGATCAACACGAATGCAAGTATGTGCAGCTGACAAGCCCCAAATTGTGTCCCCTTACCAACCCCTCTAATTCCTATAATCGAAGTAAACGCAGTGTATTTCCTAGTTCATGTCATATTAAATATGTACATAGAAACTATTATAATTAATTGTTTATGTATGTGCTTTTAAACTAGGTGATATTTAGTGAACACTATAATTAAAACCTTGTCTTCATTGTAAATTGTTAATGGTAGAGAAACAACGGAAAACCGCATAGCAGTAGACCTCTGCTTTGTCTTCGTTTCCTGTTCATCGCCCTGCTTGCCCTTATTTTTGTTAAATTTGTGAACACGTTATCTCTTGTTAGTTCAGTTTCTTACTATTGATTTTCTGGTTGATTAAAGCAGTACAAATTTCAGTTATACATTTCCGGTTGTTTTTTACCAGATCTACAGCTAGGATAAAATGCATTATTACTGAATTGCATCAATGACAATAGTGAATTTTAAATTGTTGGACTACTTTTTTACTGATAAAATTCTTTATTGATATAAAACTGGATGACCACTAAGTAGAATGTTACTGCAATGTTTCACATTTTATGTATGCAAATAAGGCAGGAACGACAGTCGTATATGTGTTTGGTACCTATTCATTCTAGTTTATTTACTTTTCAATTCGTCTGATAACCGAGTTCATCACTTACAGCAGATTATCCTCTTAAATTTTAAATTAGTGGCTATTTTCACGATAAAAAAATTTGTCTTGATTAACATTTGAAAGTATTGACTTTCAGATGTATTTGTCGTAACAAGGTTCTCCATTTGAATTACAGCTGTAATTTTGTGCATGTTAACATTGTTGATTGTCATAAACATGATATAGTATCATCATTCAAATCTGTTTATTAAATGCGACACTTGCAGATAGTTAGTCAGATAGTCATCGTCTCCCATTTCACTGATTTATCCAATCTCGTTTACTTGTTTCTTTTTCAGCCCGAGTAGATGATACACCACCATCGAAGCTCAGTCACTTATTTACACTATTTTCTTGGTTATTTATTATTGGATGTCTTGGTGGTGGTGGATATATGGGTTATAAATACTATAAGAAGCGTCAAAGGCAAATGAAACGATTCTATTGATGAATTAAACCAACTTGGATTATATTACCTACTTCCTTATTAATATGTAAAAAAATCAAAATCAAATTATTCTCACTTCAAGAGTAGTCATTGTATATTTGAAGGCGTTATAGAATCCGTAAGTGCATCCTATGTTGAGTGCTTTTCTACAAACATTTGTACTTCTTTTTCCTACAGTTTCGTCAAATATATTGCCAATCTTATCTGTACCGCTGTATAATTTTTCTCTACTGTGCCAATAGTAATAATTAATAATGTACTGAACACTACAACGAATTGCAACATTTATTTTTGTTCCTTTCTGTCGATTTTTTTGTTTTATTCAATCGACATAACTGCGTAGAGATGCTTTGTGCTTTTGTAAGGAGCCTTATCACTCGTATTTTCTTGCGTTTGATAGCTGTGAAATGTGTGAAAGTTTCGTGTACTCTTTACATTTTCAATATTCTCTTTATTTTATTTTTATTTTGTTAAAATTATTCTAAGATTTTGTAGAATTTTGAACAGTAAATATCATTACTTTGATAAATATGAATGTTTAAAGACGTGTCAATTTAAATTTGATTTTGATATCATTTGACTTGATATTCCATTGTCAATTTAGTGAATGAACCATTTTTATTTTTAGTTGAGATTTTTTTTATCTTTCAACATTGCTGGTTAATTGTTTATCTTGTGAAATACTAGGGTAACGCGAAGGGTTTTCTCATTAAAACTCTGCATTGTTTCTCGATTTATTTGGTTAGTATATAGTAATCGTTTTATACCAACTATCTCTATAGAATTATTATGAAGCTGTACTAGCAGGTCGTTTATCATCATTTGTCTCAAACGCAATTAGGTGAGTTAATGTAATCGACATATGACATGGTATGTAGTGTCTTCTTTGGTTGACACATTATTTGTTTAAGCATTGAAATTACTTCTATGTGAATCACTAAATGAATTAATGCGTGCAGGCTATTATGTGTTTAATACTATAATTGGCAGTCAGAACACGTTTTTTTTTTACATAAATATCGTATAAGAAAGAGGTGCTAAAAACAAGATTCACTGCTAACAAGATTTCTATGTGAACTCAGTCACGTGGCGCATTTCAGTTATTTAGACACCAATGTAATTGGTAATACATACTTCTGAAAAATGGAATCAACGGTGTATATTACCTCAAGAGCAAACTAATGAATCAGAATTTCAAGTAAATCTATGTTTAGTTCCCGTCATATATAGTATATGTAGATATAGTTTCACCAGCTTAAATATCACCGTACTAAATGTTCCCGATGAATCTCGTCTACTATAGTTCTGTCTATTTCCCACGGTTTCAACTCCGGAAATCCTATGAAAGACTTTTATGGTAAGTTTAATCTTTTGCTTTCTAAATGATGCTTCAGAACAAATTAACAACTGATAAATTTTCTTCCCCTCACTAACAGGATCTGTTTTTCTTCCGTATATTCCTTTATACTACTGATTATCAATCAGTAGCTTGCATTTCATAATGGAACAGTTAGACTAGTACGTCTGCTTCAAATATGAACATGTTTCGTTTCACATTTGATTTATTTCATCACTATAGTTGTATTATTTATTAATAACGGCAGGTCAGTAGTTTTTAAGTTTAGTGAACTCTTATTTATGTGCATCAACTTCGCCTTCGAATAATAGACGGGATTGTAGTCATAAGTGCAGCTTCTTGGTTTATATCTCATGTAAATCCTTACTACATACTTTTGCTGGGAGTTCTTTCTTTTGCTAAAATTTCATCACATCGGAGACGTCTGGACACTTCAAAAACTGGTTTTTATTCAAATCCTTATTTGATGATATCCAAATAGAACCCTACATTTATGTGCAATGAATTCCTTGATTTTATTTCGGACGTATTCTGTTTAAATCTGCTATGCAAATTTGATAAATGGCTGTTACTAACGATTTAGCTTACCATCTACTAACGAATCTATATTACACTATTTTTATGACTTACAAGCGACCCTTATATCAAGTAAAGGGACGTTAGAATCAGGACTAACAAGTAATGTTGCGAGACGATATGCTTCAGTAGTCCCACAGTCGATATGGTTATGTACCATGTTGTGTTTCGTCTTCTTAAAGTGAATAAATATGTCAGTTATTAGTTGACTGCCTATATTCCTGTAGTTACTTATGGTCACTTTTTCACTGAATACCGTTTTAAGCAATGTATACAGGTGTAACTGATTCAGGATTTAGGATGGGATTCATGAAAATGTATTGTAGTGTAGATGGCTGAGCGTACCAGCATATTCAGCAAACAATGAATGTTATAACTTTTGTCAGTTACCAAAATTATATGGCTATTGCGCTTGATTCAGACAGTGATAGTAATTATCGTACCCCCCCATTCTTGTTTTGACACATGACGTTCTTTTCTCTCTGTAGCAAATGAATTTCTGCTGGATTGCCATATGTCCAGTCATTATTAGTCTTCATTTTCGTGTAACACTTACAAACATTTATATCTGCGCCCTATCCATCTAACAAATATTCCTCCATATTATCATTAATATTGTCATTGTCGATTTGGTTCGTGGTAACACCGTTGAACTTCAGTCATAATGCTTGCTAGTTTCAGGCGTACCTCTCCTGCCAGGAAATACTGTTCTCATCATTATAGACATGTTGTGTTGACTTGTAACTCATTTCATTATGCGCTAGTTTCCTTTATTAATGTATTGTTTTGAAAAATTTCCTTATTTAACATTATATAAGAGTTTTATTTTCCAGTAGGCTATTTTTCATGTCTACAATTTTGCTGTTACATATTGGTGTTTGTTAAACTAGCATGCACCACTTTAGTTGGGAGTAAATATATTATTAAATTACTGCCCTATGTTTGGAACAACAAATGTTATAGGCAAGGCAAGTACAACGATGATCACCACAATTTACTCGTTATTTTAAAAGTTATATTTTTAGTTTGATTAGTGACTGCAACGAGTGTCCATCTTCGTTTCAATTTCATTCTTTTTATGTAGTTGCCCTCGTTTTTCACTAAGCGAAAATTAACTAATTTTATGCGCTAAAATTTTTAATAGTTGACTTGTACTCACCCAAGCTGGTCACTTATGCACTATACCGCGTAGTACCACCAAATTCGGCTTTCCACTTATTTATTGGACACCATTGTTACTTCTAAGTTAAACTAATATAATTAAACTAATCTCAGAGTAATTATTTTCCCTTTTTTCACTGAGCTGCGACTTTTCAAATAGCTATTTTCTCTATTATTTGCAACATAAGTGGATAATAATAATAGTTTTATTCTCAAGTAGCCTTTTGCACATGAGAGCATACCAGTTTAGAGGCATGATCAGAATGATATAGGTTTATATGCATAAAAGGATTTTAATGGAGTAATCGATAGGGTATACACACTATATGATGGCATCAATTAAAAATAAGACCAACGACATCAAAGTTTACAATACTAGGATGCCAGGGGTATTACAGTGCACTTCGAACAAACAACCGCGCGCTTTTCTTATCTGGCACTGCGATTCCAAGAAACGACTGAGTTTTAACAGAATGGACCATATAGCATATCTGGATACGGGATAAGGCCGACAGTATTTAGAATTTGGATAAGAGCGCCAACTAAGCATATATATGGGTGGGGGGCGATATTCATCTGTAAGTTGGGATCTATGTTGTTGATTTCTAGCGGTGAGTTATTGATTCATTAAGAATGTTGTTAACCAGTGTTATGAGTAAATTGCTTTAAAGGAGAAGGAATGATTACTTTCTTTGCAGCATAGATGTTGCTCTGATAATTGTTTGGAATTTCTGAGGTGACTCCATTCAGTTTGGAAACGTAAAATGCTGGATGTAGTTAATTAGTCATTACATTTTGCCGATGGACCTAGAAAACTCAGATCCAGTCAAAATTATTGTTTACTAACAGCTCATTCCTATTATTATTGTTTCATACAATATGATTTTCATTTTATTTGATTAAATTCATAAGTATATATAGCTGCTTCATGACATCTACCTGTTAACTTGAGTTGTTATCTCTTATTGAGTTACCAACGTTATGATTTGTCCAATTCTCATAAATCACACTGTTTACTGGTAAAAATTTAAGTTTTTTGCATTGCTCAGAATCAGTATTACTTGAAAATTATAGACTTGACCGTTCGTGATACCTCAACACGATGGTCAGTCTTATCATGACGAGCAAACCAAGTTAAACAGGCTGGAACGATCACTTCTCAGGAGCCCGATATGCCAGAAAGATTAGTTGAAAGACAGTAACATTAAAAGTGACAAACTTAAGTCTTACTGCCGAGTTTGTGCAAGTGTGACAATAACAGGTTGATCCCCCCCCTCAGAAAATAAACGTGACATTGATGCTGACTTTCTTAACAGAAGGGTGGAGCTAGGAAAGGTTGGTTTGAAGTTGTACACCTCATCTTACCCCACGAATTTTGCGTTTCCTCCGGGAGGACTTAAAAGGTACAAGGCCAGTGCGTCAAAACCTACTCTCAAAACTGTTGTGCATGACTGACATCAAGCATTTGTCTCTCGGGTACTAATCAGATGTCCAGGTCATTAACTTCAACCCTGACCAAATATTCTTTGCTAATACTATAGGGAGAACCATTCTAAGGTGTGAGCAACCCTGAAGTGATAAGCACTTTCATACCACTACTACACCTAGGATCACTGTCCTCATAATAAGGTTCCTTCTTCAATTTCTACTATCATTTACTTTGATTATGAACATTGAGTTCTTATCGACTTTCTTTTCGTATTCCACTAATGCAAACAATGATTGTTGTAATGCTGTCCCAGGTCTACTTAAACCACAATCTAAACTACACATTGGAGCCTTCAATTTGCAAACACCACGTTAAATAGAGCAGAGGCTTCTCTCCATGGAAATTTCATATCACCTACACATACTGTGTCTGTAAAACATGCATGCAGAACCTTTGCATGATAATTCCTTTTCACCTGGCCAGTATAGTGAGACTGTTATACACCTTCCTTTTATTTGTCTACAAGTCAGTAATTTTTCGTGTTATATCTGAACGCACCGGGGCGGCCGATTATTATCGATTCTGTTATCTGCCGAGCTATCGCCTATTGCTAACACCCAGCCTTGCCTTAGTCTATTGCACAGACACAAGATCCGACCGATTATCAAGAAGCCCACTTGTTACTCACACGAATATATTATAGCCAATAATACACAAGATATATATACATAAAGCCTGATCAATGTCATATGTCAGACACACAATATTAGCCAATCACATGTCTCCCTTTAGACATGTCAGATTGGTATAGATATAACAAAGTATGAGGTCAGATCAACGACGTCTTTATTGAATGCCTTTCAACAATGGCCTGACAATATACCATAGTGTGAACCAGCCTATATGCATCCAGTGGTATCTGTTTCACAAAGGTTGGCCCCTGATATTACGGAATAAATTATTACTATAACACCTATGCTATTTACTTATGATAAAAATTCTTCTCGAGATTAGATATCTCAATTTGCTACTAATAAGTGGTACTATAACTATTGCAGCTAACGCTAGTTACAGAAGCTAACTACATACGACTGCACTGATTACATTCAGTGAACTGCAAAATGTAGCTCAGATGCAGACGCTATTTTGAATTACAAATGAGAAAAGAAACCTAGATTCGTCCTCGAACATTCTGATACTTTTAAACAACTTCAAAATATTGTACAGCGTTTGTAAGGGCAATTTTTAACCAGTATACCCATAGACTTGCGTAAGCCCTGTTTGGTTAATTCGTCCTGAAATCATTAAAGTGATGTCACCCGTTTCTAAACGGTTAGTTGGACTTTATTTGGACTCTGATATCCGCCAATGACCTCACACCTGTATGCATTGCTAACGTCATAAAATACAGTAGCATCATCACGACCCCACCACAGATTTAGGTACGTGGGACACGTTTCCATAAGTCCATGTTGATGTCTCAGGCCACCACCCTGCATCCAAATTCCTTTCATATTTTTTTACTGTGGTTTGGTGTGGTTTGCACGTTGACTTATCGTCGGCATTATCACTAGCATTACGGATTATCGATCGCTAAATGTAGATCAGCCTGTACTTTTCGTGAATTCACACTACCTTTTTGTTAGGGATTCGAAATCCCTAGAAATACAATTGTCATTTTATCAAGTTGTATTGATTTTTTGTTAACATGATTTGTAAACCTTCATCACTTTATGTGAGCACATTTGACAACATTTAATTGTATTATTAAAAGTGTTGATAATTTTATTTGATGAATAATCATCATGATTATTTTGTATATATAAGCGAATGTGTAAAATATAATCCGACTCCGAATCTTATTCCGACCTGTCTGGTTAATCTATTGTCTTATTCTTCTATCTCCGGCTTGGGACTGAGTGGGCTTAAGCAAGTCGCGTATTATCAACTAGGCACACTTCAATAAGCGTCCGCGCACAACCAACTGATCAACAGGACAAAACTTTTTCACACGTTATAACACTTTTGGTTTCTAGAACTTCAATACTACCATGCGTCATCCTTCCTCAAATCATATGACGAGACATTTCAGCTGCCACTAAAAAAGACTCGTGTCTATGAATGGAGCAACGCACTCCAGGCCTACCTTTTGGTGTGCTTTCTGCTGCAAACATAGTCACTGTGCCACACTTCAATTCCTAGGGAAAGCAGTAGTTCCACTTATCGCCAAAGAGCTCATTTCTGTTCCGATCTCTAATATTATTATCAACAGCAGATACAGGCAAGACTTGCTCCACTGCATTTTAAAAGTGTCTATCTTATTGCACTCCTCTTTTGTCCGCAGGAACACAGTTTGCAAAGATTCATACGGTGTCTAAATAAGGAGACGAGGTTTATGCTTCCAGCAGGATCAACAACTAAAAAGCAGTATCTAATGATTGGTTAAACTATCCATTCATTAATTCTAATGGAAGGAACATAAACAGAAGAGTGATAAGAAGCTGTTTAATACATTAAACGCAAAGGCTTTTGACACAAACACAAAATTAGTTTTTACGTTGAATACACTGAACGAATTAGCGGTATCGTCTTGTCTTCGACAATTCATGTCAAAATTAAATCCCAGTCCTATCTCATTTTTCCGGCTCTCACTTGCTGGTTAAGTTTACAACACCTTAAAATACATGCACCTTAAATATTATCATCATCGTTTTCATTGCCTGTTACCCCAAGTGGAGCATAGGCCGCCCACCAGCATTCTCCAACCAACTCTGTCCTGGGCGAACTTTTCCAGCCCTTCCCAAGTGCCGCTCATTCTCTTCATGTCTGTTTTAAATTCTCGACGCAATGTGTTCCTTCGTCTTCCCAGTTTTCTTTGGCCTTTAGGATTCTAAGTTAGTGCTTATCTTGTGACACAGTTTGATGGATTCCTCAATGTGTGTCCAATCCACCTCCAGCGTCTTTTCCTGGTTTCTTCCTCGGCTGGAAGTTGATTAGTAATCTGCCACAGAATGTTGTTGTTGATGGTATCTAGTCAACGAATTAGAAGAATCTTACGCAGACAGTTGTTTATAAATACTTGTGTCTTCTGAAGGATATTTTTCGTAGTTCTTCAAGTTTCAGCCTCATACAACAGAACTGTTTTCACATTTGTATTGAAAATTTTGACTTTAGTGTTGACTGAAAGTTGGTTTGAGTTCCAGATGTTTTTCAGTTGTAGAAATGCTGCCCTTACCTTACCAATCCGTGCCTTCACATCCGAGTCAGACCCTCCTTGTTTGTCGATAATGCTGCTGCCCAAATATGTAAAGGTTTTAACGTCTTCCAGAATTTCTCCGTCAAGTGTAATTGGGTTAGTGTTTGTTGTTTTGTATCGAAGGGTCTTGCTTTTTCCTTTGTGTATGTTGAGGCCTACGGCTGCCGAGGCTTTTGCTATCTTGTTGGTCTCCTTCTGAATTTGATGTTGTGTGTGAGAAAGAAGAGCTAGGTCATCTGCAAAGTCCAAGTCATCTAGTTCCGTCGATGTTGTTCATTTTATTCCGAGAGTGTCTTCAGATGTTGCAGTCTTCATGATCCAGTCGATGACCAGTAGGAAGAGGAAGGGCGAGGGTAAGCAGACTTGTCTGACACCGGTCTTCACTTCAAATGAATGTGTGGACTGACCTCCAAGCACGATTTTATAATGTAGTCCGTCTAAAGAATTCCGAATGATGTGACTATGTTCTCGGGTAGGCCATAATATCGTAGAAGGCTCTATAATATTATCCTATCCACATTGTCGAATGTTTTTTCATAGTCGATGAAGTTGATGTAAAGTGGTGAATTCCATTCAATTGATTGTTCAACAATGAACCGTAGGGTAGCGATTTGGTCAGTATGCGATCGGTCTTTACGAGATCCGGCCTGTTGATCTCGGAGTTTGGCGTCGACTGGGTCCTTTATTCTGTTCGAAAACACTATATTGAAGACTGTACCTAGTACTGAAAGTAGAGTTATGCTTCTATAGTTCTCACAATTGCTAAGATCGCCTTTCTTTGGTATCTTGATAAGGTACCTTCTTACCAGTCTGCTGGCAATCGCCCTTCCTCCTAAATCCTTCTGAAGAGAACGTGGAGTATCTTTAAAGTTGCTTCTATTGTGAAAAAGGCCAATTGGGCAAGCAATGTTCTATTTGGCGAAAACAGAGTATGTCACAAAGTATTGCATACATTACTTCCAATCATCAGTTTGCAAATCCTCCGCGTTTTCTGGACGGTGTCGTTTATCAGCTTGCTTCTCTTGGTTGTTCTCGATTCTCCCCTGTATTTTAATCAGCTTTACTTCTTGCCACCTCGCAACTCGCTTCGTATGCTGCTCATTGATTCTTCCCAATTTCCCTTGACGCTCTGCTACCTACTACTTATGGATGACCTTATAAGTAGTTTCCACCACACTATATCAGTCACTAGTGCCTCTTCTGGCATATTGTCTGGTTCTGCTGACTTACCACTCTTGATCCGTCTGATGGCCATTTTGATTTTTTCGATTGTTGGTGGGTCTGTGCTTATGGGGGGGATTCGTGGCTGCTGCTTCGATGACTGGTGAGTTCAGTGGGGCTAGTCTATTCAAGAGTTCTTGGAGGTGTTCTACCCACCTGTTTCGTTGTTCATGCACTTCAGTGATTGGTTTGCCAGCCTTGTTCTTGATTAGCCGTTCTGGCTTACTAAATTTGCCAGCTAGTTTCTTTGTTGTATCGTATAAGAGCCTCATGTTTCCTTCTCTTGCAGCTGTTTCCGCTGTCAATGCTAGGTCCTCAACAAATTTCCGTTTATCCGACCTGATGCTCCGCTTCACTTGCTTGTTGACTTCTGTGTATTCGGACTGTGCCTTGGCTTTCTCTATTCTTGTCCGGCTGCTATTAATCGCCATCTTTCTGCTCCTCCTTTCTTAGATCTTGTCCAGAGTACCAACAGATATCCATTCTTTTTGATGTTGTTCTTTGGGAACCAAAATTCCCTGACATATTGAAGTTATTGTTTCTATAATCTTTTATTAGTTGTCTTCCATATTAGTTCCACCTTCTTCTTGTAGATCATGAAACGATTGGAACTTATTGTTGAGAGTTATTTTGAATTCGTTGCGTTTGTTAGTATCCCGGAGAAGGCTGTATTAAACTTGTGCAATACTGCTGCCCCAGTTGTCCAGTGCTTCCTCAGCTACACTTTCATTTTAGCCACCACCAAATGGTGATCTGAAGCTATGTCAGCTCCTCTCCTTGCTCTAACATCTTCCATGGTCCTTCTAAACTTCTTAATGATGCAGATGTGGGCGATTTCTTTCTTCGTAATGTCGTCCGGTGAAACCCATGTAGTTTTGTGTATATGCTTGTAAGAGAATATTGTGCCACTTAAAATCATTTTGTTGTAAACCTCTCACTGTTATCGTTCCTTTCCCCCAGTTCATGTTGTCCCACGATGTCTTCATACCCATTGTGGTTCACTCCAACCTTGGCGTTGAACTCTTCCATCATAATGGTCAAGTTCTTGACTGAACATTTCTCGATGATTGACTGCAGCCTCGCATAGAACTGGCATTTTGTCGTCTTTGTGGCTGTCGTTGGTGGGTGCGTAGCCCTGGATAACATTCATTGTAATCCCTTCCTTCTTCGTCTTGAAGGATGCTTTAATGATCCTAGGTCCATGAGGTCACTAAAAGGCGCTAAAAGAATACCACCCTACAAGAGCCTTCCATGCTCTTTGGGACAACGTTAATGCGACTCTTTGTGTGTAGAGTGGCGTTTTCTTCTTCGTGGCCGGAGTATAAACGCACATTTCCCGAGGATAACCGTTGCTGTCCAGCTTGCAACCAATGCGATTCGCTTAGTCCAAATATCTCCAGGTTGTATCTTCTCATTTCTTCAGCTATTTGAATAGTTCTGCCTGTCTTCCACATCGTGCAGACATCCTATGAACCTATATTAATTGTTGCTGTGGTTGTCAGAAGGGACAATGGCTTCTTGGATTCCGAAGAAACTCGGCTTTCACCATGAGGCGTCATAACAAACCTTCCAATTTTCAGGGCAGAGTGAGAATGGTTATAAAGGTTTTACTGGTTAACATTTTTTTTACCAAGGTTGTTGTTTTACGGGATGGAGTTGCTAACCCCATGCCCAACCCTTCTTATTTATCGGGGTTTGGGACCAGCATAGCATAACTTGCTGGTGTAGCGCTCGCTTCAATAGGGCGTCCACGACGCATGCAACTGTTTTTTGCCGCATGAGTTTCTGCTTTCGAGAAGACTGCAACTAGAGATCAAAACATAAGAAACATAATGAAAGAGTCCTGTCTACTACTTAACGTTGTCTCTACAGTGGTTTCTAATGAAGCCGTCCGATCTTTGGTTAGCGTAATTACTGTGGGTAGGTGCCAATAAGGAATTATCTCCATGGGACTGTCATTCCTTCTCCCTAATTGGTGTTTTTGGATCAGAATGTAAGACTTTTACCTATAAGCTGAGGAAGCTTCCTGCTCAATTTGTTTGCAAGCTCGTCGCGCTGCCGACGGATAGAAAATTGGGCTCTGTGGTAGTTTCCAGACTTTACTTTCCTAGTGTTGTCGGTGGTGTTATGGTCTTTGGTACTTCCAGTCTTACAGAAACCCTTCCTTTACGTTTTGGACAGATGTTCCGAATCATCGGACACAGATGATTCAGTATAAATTTGTCGTGCTACTCAGGTACTTGGACATTACAGATACAGTGAACCCATCTCCGGCAGAATTTGCACTTGAATGTGGAATCGGTCTTCCTTACTACTTAGTAACAAATATTGCAACTAGTCTCATTGTTATTTGTCCTATTATCTTTTTTCTTGTTACAGCCACTCTTTGATTTGTGGCTGCATAGATTACATTGCATGTGTGATTTAAAGTAGAGTCATTGTCATGTGTAGTAGAACTCATGTTGCACGCTTCAGGCAGACAGTGTAAGTCGGTGACCACTTCTCATGCACAGACAACCACTCACATTTTATTATTGAGAGCCAGGAGGATAGGTGCCGGTGCCCAGTGCCTAAAGAAGATTGATTATCCTCGTGAACTGTTTTTGTAAGCGATTTCATCGTTTTGATTGTATACAAAGTGAACATTTTGTCCTTATTATTACTACGTTGCCCTTGCCCTATTCTCTTGTTTAACAAATTGACTGTGAGTTTATCATTTCTCACTTATGAACTACGGTTAACTGACATTGTATGCGTTACTCTAGTTCATATTCACGACTATTCCTATTTTGTATAAATGTCTGTCTTCCAACTCGTTGACTGTGTGGTCTGGTTTTGTGTTTATATAAAATAATGTTTTAAATAATACGATTTCATTGGGCCTGTTCGCCAATCTTGTGTCTTCTGTTTCCGACCTGGGGCCGAGTGTGCATATGCCAGACGTACAGTAATTGACTAGGCACTAATTGGCGATGGCATTACGACTAGTTTTTTGCGTTATAGCAGTCTTTAATCCCAGTTGCGGTGATCGACTATAGAATAATGTTAACGGAATGGGGACCACCCTCCTTAATCTATGTGAGCTCGATGAAACATTACTACTTTTCATTGCACCACTACTGCAACTCGTGATCTCCAATTACGAGGAAATCAGGCTGGTTTCAGATCTGGTCGCGGTTGCATAGACCAGATATTCACCGTTCGTCAGATCTTAGAACACAGACATACTTTTCGGCGGCCGACAATAGTGGTTTTCCTTGACTTGAAAGTGGCATTTGACTCTGTAGACCGTAAAGTTCTATGGCAGTGTCTTTCATTGAAAGGCGTGCCCCAAAAGTACATAAAACTTGTTAAGGCTCTTTACTCAAGCACTATTAGTCATGTCAGAGCATATGACGAACTGTCATCTGAACTTGTAACCTCAAGTGGTGTCCGTCAAGGCTGCCCACTTTCCCCGTTTTTGTTTAATTTCATAGTTGACATACTGTTGGAAATTACACTTTCATCGTCTGACATTTTAGGAATCGATCTCCTACCAGGAGATCCACTCATTGACTTAGAATATGCTGACGATATAGTCCTGTTCGGCGAAGACGCTGATACGATGCAGAAGCTTTTAACAGCAATAAGCTCGAATGCAAGCATTTTCGGAATGCGTTTCTCCCCCTCTAAATGCAAACTATTGCTCCAGGACTGGTTTTCGTCAACACCTGAACTAAAGATAGGGAGTGAAGTAGTTGAGCACGTCGACCACTTCACTTATCTTGGAAGTCTGATTAGTCCTAATGGGTTAGTCTCTGACGAAATGTCAGTGCGAATTCAAAAAGCTCGTTTGGTGTTCACCAACCTACGTCACGTATGGCGTAGACGAGATATTCGTCTCTCAACGAAAGGGAGAGTGTACTGCGCAACAGTTCGCTCTGTCTTACTGTATGGGTGTGAGACGTGGCCATTAAGGGTAGATGACACTCGAAGGTTATTAGTTTTTGACCATCGATGTCTACGAAACATCGCTCGCGTTAGCTGGGATCACCGAGTAAGTAATAACGAGGTTAGACGACGAGTGTTAGGCAAATGTGGTAAATCAGTCGATGAGGTTATGAATCTTCATCGACTGAGGTGGTTGGGACATGTGTTGCGTATGCTCAACCACCGTCTGCCTCGAAGCGCAATGCTGGCTGATATAGGAATAGGATGGAAGAGAGTTAGGGGTGGCCAAACTAAAACATGGCATCAGTCCATGAAGTCACTGACTACCGGTTTAAGTCGTGTCGGTAGCTGCAGACTACCTGGATGGGGTCCTCGTGAATACCGTAGCCAGTGGCTAGAAACACTGAGTGACATGGCGCAGAATCGGTCACAATGGCGCGGATGTATTCACTCATTGTCCTCTTTTAAATCATGAGCTTTAAATCATTCCATTACTTTCTTTCAACGCCTCCTGAACCATATTCTATATGTTCATATTCCTTGTTACTATTATTATTTTATTTTATTGATGTGATTTCTACCAGTGGTGGTGGTGTTAATCTTGCGGTGCCATGGTGGTATGGTAACTTGAACCGATGCACACATGTTCCAGGTTCTATGTTGATTGTACATACATACATACTGCCATTCATGATGCCTATAGGTTTGAGTAAGGATTTTATTTCAGGCGTCTACAGCAATCTGAAACGGTTTGATATGAGCAGTTAGACAATTTCGACGAAAAAAAGCACAAAAATCAGCAAATCGCTATGCAATGTTTTCAACATTGATGGCTTCAGCTGACAAAAGTTGAGAAGATGATTATGAGACAATTTCAATGAAATAATATTAGACACAAGCATGCCTTAACAGAAAATATGTTTATTTATAAGTATCCGGCAAGTTCCAGAGCTACAGTGACAAGCCTCTAGGTGGTTCAAAAGCAAGTTTTATATTACGAAAGTAGGTAGTGTGAAACAACTAAATGGAGTATTACCATTTCAGTCAAAAATATCTGCCATAACTAGACCTACATCTAGGTAGAGGTAACCTTAATATAAATCATTTAGTTGCAGATATCCAAAATCACCTAATGTATGACTTATTTAAATTTAGCTCCAATGTCGACATTAAAAGTGACATTTAATAAAACTAGATGTACATTATAGTAGGCTGAGAACTTTCTTTCGGTTAAGCATTGTCACACCTCATAGTTCCTACTGATCAGGATAAATTCATAGTTAGTACATTGAGTCCTTCAACAGGAAAACTGATGCATTCTTAAGCACATAGGACCGAGTCCTATAATTTACAAATAATCTTATCTCAACACGTTCCAGCATACTTGTGCCCCTATCTAGAAGCCCATCGATTGAAAGTCTCTTCGAATCCTCCAATTACCATTTCAAACAATTTAAAAATAATTATCGTTATAACATTATACCGTTAAACAAAAAGATAAGTATAAATAAGTATGAAACATTTGACACTGATCAAATAAACTGTTTAATCTGACTAGTAAAGCACACGTTCCCAAGCGGGATTTCGGTTGGAGTGGTTATCAGTGTCTTTCCTCGAAGGGTGCTTAGATGAGGTCATTAAAAAAGAATAGAGCTAAATCGTCGCCGACGAAGAAAAAGACAAATGATTATGCGAATGGGGTTTCCGAAAAATGTCTAAAACCTGGTGATTTATTTCAGTGTAAGGTCAGATTATTGGATGATTCTCAACTTCCCGTTGAATTTTCAATGAAGGTTTGTTATTAATTGTTATCGATGGTGTTGTAGAAATCTGATATCGGCTCATTACTTTTCCAACGAGTATGTCAGTCTGTAGGTGACTTAGTTGAGTGTGACTATTTCGGGTTGCGATATACTGACAAGGAGAATATACGAGTAAATATTATTTTGCTTTAAAACATCTTGTAGCAATGGCTAGAGTTAGATAAAAGTGTTTACAAGCAACTTAAAGGTAGTTTACTATGCATGACTTTTTTCATACATTGTAGACTGCAAGTCATTCGTGGTGAACTTCCGTGTGAAGCATTATCCTCCAGATCCTGTACATGACCTAGCGCAAAACTTATCCAGGTAGTTTTTATTTTGATAGGAAAAAATTTGCATTAAATCTGGATACTAAGTTTATTTCTCGTGGTACTTTGAACATTCATAGGTCTAGATGCAAACTAATTATGAACAATAATATAAACGTCCATAGATACCTTCTGCAACATATACTTCAGACCAAACCTCAAGCACGCAGTAGCTGGATGTGTATCCAACTTGAAAATTGAGGTAGTAGGTATACTTCGTTTACTATGAGAATAGTTAGATTTTGAGTTTCTAGTCTGTCTGAGAGGCCCCAATCAACTTTATGTTCTTTTGGGGAAATTAGTATCTTTCAAAATCCTGGTGTAGAGTCTAAAATCACCCTGCCTCTACTTATTTCTTGGCCAACACTAAGGTTACTGGTGGTCGTTACACCTTGACACGAAAGTTCATGCAGCTAGAGTCTTTTTCATTCAAAATTATTTCGTTACTTAAACACTGCTTACACTAGTTCAGATGCCATAGTACATACAAAGCCTACGTACTATCTTCCACTAACAAAGTACTTGGATGTGAATTTTGAAAACAGATTTTTTTATAAGTAGTAATTCGGTAATATATGCCAAGGAAACAAGCTTTAGATTTTGGTTTGTGTGGTATCATTTTAATTCACGTACTCCATTTTACTATTCTTTTTCATAATAAGTAATAAAGACGCTCCGAATGTTAATTTGTGAAACGAACACAATGTTAATGCCAGATATTTTACGATATAAGGTATAACATATCGTTTTCGGGAAATCCTGTCACATTTGATTTAACAGTAAACTGATGCTTTTATTTAAAAAATCAGTAGTATGGAATGTAGGATTTCTACTGTTTTGAAGCAATCACCAACTCCATTTGAAGTCGTCGTAGGTTTGAATGTAAGTCACATTAGTCAATAGTTGCCTCCCTGGTCTACTCTGCAACCGTTGCTATTTGGAATTCCATACCGATCATCTAATTGCATTTGAACATTCCCAGTACAATTTGCAAAACGCTGTTATCTAAATATATTATCGATCTTTGACTAGCTTCGATTAAGTAAGCACTGAAGACTAAGGAGTATTTAGCAGCTGTCACCCTAGTTTGGAGATGATATTTTATCCTTATCAGCGATTATAAGTGGAATCAGACACACGGCCTTCAGTTTTTGGTTCTATGTCGATATTATCCATTAAAATATCAGAAATAAAATAGTTCACATTTTCAATTGTAGTCACTTCTCCACATAATCAAATTCTTCATTGTTAATATGTTGATGTCTTGACTTATTCGTGTCGTAGCATATTAGCGTAATGATTCCAGTTTGAACTTACTTTTTGAGGTTCTGTCATACTAAGAAAGTTTGTTAAAGAGTGACACGACTAGACTGTATGAAGGTCTGGCGGCGGTAGGGAGTTTTTCACGAGTAATTAACACATCTAGCGATAATCTTTTCATGGATGGAGAGATAAATTAGAGAATACTTTCAACGTTTCGTGCGTTTTTTATTGTTAGTAATAAGGTTTAAAATCCCTGGGGTTACTTCTGCAAGATTTAGTACACATAGGAATTTTTATTAGCCGACCTTACATAGTTGACCTAGCTGCGTGAGTTTTTCATTAAATGGCGGTGGGGTGGGGGACAAATATTTTATTTACTCGCTTATCAACAGCATATGAATACAGTGACAATAGTATTTCCCGTTTCATTACCTTTCTATCTGCAATATATTTGTTGAAGTCGTTTTCATAGTTCTACACCTGTCGGATTTATGAGTTATAACTTCGGTTTAAATTATACTATAGCAGTAATTACCGTACTACCTTTGACATGCTTAGTGCTTCAATGGTGTTAATATTTTTAGGAATTTATGAATTTCCGTACTTTGGTTTGTTTTAGTAAAACCGACTTAGCAGAATCAGGTGTTGAGTATTTTTTGCATTTGTGTAACATTGGCTTCACAGAACCTCATTTTCAATAGACTGCCTATAATTTTACTTCTTTTTATTGTAGTTAGTTTTTTTCAAAGGATATACTTTTTGGGTATTAATTTTTCTTAAATTGTTGACAGGTACTTGATGTATCTTCAAATACGCCGGGACTTAACCCAAGGACGTCTTCTATGTCCTGCATTTTTAGTTGGAAAACTCGGAGCGCTGGTTGCTCAAGGTAAATTTTGCATTATTTGACCTGTATTTATTCATGACATTTTATTGGTTTGAGTACTCGGTTTTCAACCAGTCGGTCGTAAGCACTAATTCCGCCTAATTGTCGTTTGAGCAGCTGGTTAGCATATATGTTCTTACGAATTAAATAATTAGCAATAATATAATAATTAAGTAAATTGTATTCTAACAATTTATTTATTTCGAAGAAATACATAAAATCTGATTTCGTTTCTAATCAAATTCAAATTTCATTAGTATCTAGTTGTTATTTCCTTGCATATCGTTGTTGGAATACGTTTTAATACCTTAATTTATACACTAAAATTTTATGCTCTTTGAATTATGAATGTATACTATGACTGACGAAGTCGAATCGGCTGTATAGTGCTACCGAGTCATTATGCAAGAATTTTGATACAGTGACGTAGGAATTATATCTAACTTTTTAGACTAGTAACGTCTATACTATATTATCTGCGCATTTAATAATTCTGTCAGTGTTTGCAGTCACAAATTTCATGTTTGCTGTTTAGCAAAAATACCACGAGTTCATTCATCGTGCAAAATCATACTGGCAGACTACATTTCTGACTTTGTATATCTCACGTTTCTAAAGATATACTTTTCAGCATATTTTGTGGCAATGCCTGCTATCTTTGATATGTATTCTTCATATTCTTCTACCTCTGTCATGGACACATTTTTGAACGAGGCCATGTTACATACTGCTATCTATAAATATATCAAATTATTGTGTCTACTTTTTTGCGACAGCACTTCTATTTAATTAGTATAATGACAAACAGCTGTTTAGGTTAGTATTTAGCTCACGACAAAATGAACTAGTTAGCTTGTATATATCTCAGTATTTCATCTATCTGAAATCAAACTTCATAACCAACATAAAGTGGTTTCAGTCAACATTATTTATTTTCGTAATTAGTCTTCTAGGTGTATGAATATTATCCGAATAATTAACACGGTTTCAGATTCCATTTCACCTAAACAGTCTCCTTATTTTTCACAATTTCAAGGGAGAAGTTTTTACCGTAGAGTTTGTAGTGAGTAAAGTTATTCTTCGATACAGTTACTCATAGTTTAACAGTTTATAAGGTTTATGTAAATTATACTTCATGGTTGGTATGCATAGTCTTCTGTACGCCCAGTTTTCTTAAAAGAACTGCTGCTTTTTTATTTCGTTAATATTCTGCTACACATTAGGAAACATCATCTATTGAAAATAATCCTTACAAATATAATGAACCATTAGTTATGAGATTAAGCTAATGTTTTCGTCATAATTTATCGGTTAACTGCACTAAATTCAACTGATATATAGGGAACGTAATGAAAACTTGTAATTTGTTGTGTTGTTGTTTGGATAGATAATTTCGTTAACACATTATGCCCTGCAAATGCTGGGGTAAATTATTACAGTGTGTTATATTAGTAATGTTGAATAGCATAGTTATTTTACCTTCATGCTGCGAATCAGCTTAACAACTCTTAATCGTAATGGTTACGGAATATTCTTTTTTAAAATCCTTTGAACAATAACAGTCACACAAATATCTGCGGTAGATACCACAAAATGTTATGAGCCTACAGGATAGTTTTTCGTAGGGTCTGATAAAAACGTTTGTGAATGGTGGCTAGTAAAACAATGAGATCTGTAAGTTTCTTATAGATGAAATTCCAATGTAATTAACTTCGTGCCATTCTAGACTAAGAAGTTATATGAACTCAAATTCCTTATCAACTGTTAAATCAATTGTTAGTTTAACAACAAAACAATATTTATGCTGATTTTTGGCTTTGACAAAATATTGATTCTTAGTATGAATTGCAACATTATATTCTTTCTCAATTGTTGGCATATGTAAACTCTCAAAATCATTGAAATCTTATCAAATTCAGTTGGTAAATCATCTCATGTTATGTGCAGTAAGTTTAGATATGGTGTTAGTCTATTTGTTGTTATTAGATACTCCATCAAGTTATGTGCAGTTGATATAGTGCTTATGTTAAAAAAGCAAACTACCTGATTCCGTTATATATATATATACATAGTTTACAAGGATTTTTAGACTGCTGATGTTCATTCTAGATACATTAGTCAAGGTTCTCTGCGGATTTGGAGCTTTGAAGGTTCGCACAGTATTCTGGAAGCGTACAAATACCTGATCGCACGTTATTTCGATATATTATTAACCTGATTTTACTAGTTTTTTTACTCGAATTATTGATCCAAATTTGCCTTCTTTATCCTGACCTCTATAAGTGGGCAGTATTGCAATACCTATATTGGTTGGGGCTCAGAATCTTGTCCATGAACCTGCATGCATTTGCTGACTGGGATTTTCTAACAGTGTTTGGTAGTTGATACTTACAAGTCTTAGTTTAAGTCATTATACGAATGGATTAAAAAAAAGATTGAGACATTATAGTACTTACTTCCTGAGTAGATAAGCAGTTCTAGGAAGTTTCCGAAGTCGAAATGTATAGTGATATCTGACCTATCAAGTGACAATATGATTTTTGTGTATAACTTTGAGTCCTTTTTAAAGATATGCTTAGTGAGAAGATAAGGAACATTTAAAATGTGCCAGGGATATGGATTGTATGTATATTTTTTAATAAATGATTAATCTACACATTCTCCATCTCTTGGTTACAACTTTTTGTTGTCAAACAGGGGAATTTCGATACATCTAGTTGTTGATTTTAGCAATAACTGATATACCACTTATTATTTCAGAATCTGTTTTACCAATAATGAAAGAACTAATCATCTAATTTTCTTACTTAGTTTGTCATTGTCTATGATTATTTCGTTTTATAGTGAATTTGTAGTACTTCACCGTTAACCAGGTTGTTTGGAGAGATAGTGCTCTAGTTTTTGATAGCAGTGAAGGTGTTCAGGTTCTCACAATTCCTCTAGTTTATTGATTTGTTGTTTGTTTAGTTGAGCTGAGATATAGTTATTGCCTTGATGTTACGTTCATTGAAGTTATATAGTAAGGTCTCCGTTTGTAATGCAAATTATAGCCGAAAACCTGTGATTATCACGAATCGAGCACGTTCCCATTTTCATTAATATGTTAATTAATTAATTATATATATATATATATATATATATATATATATATATGCATATATATGGTCCACTTAATTACATCCAGTGTATATTTGTTTCGTATTAATCAAATTTCATGTAGCCGAAATTGGCGATGCACCAACAGAAAATGTGGAGCTATCATCTAGTGAGGTGGTTTGCTGTGCACCACCTTCTTTATATGATACACGGTTGGATAGCGTGGAGTCTACTGAATCTGCAAATATGTCCACCACCAATAATTGTGATCAGTCTATACATGAAGAAACGTTGGATTATGCAGCATGTTGTAATATGTTGCGTAAATTAAAAATAGTTTTTAACCAAACACCAGAGGTTGAAGCGCAAATAATGAAAGAATATCAAAAGCTTCGGTAAACTCATCTTTCTTTATAATTGTTTTTCATAACAGTTATTTATATGACTAACTATTAATGGTTCTTTTGCAATCAGTGCATATTATCTCTTTCTGTGTTTAAAATTAATATATGCTGATATGTTGTCGAATTTATGGAGTCAATTTTATGACAAACACTCCAGATTTTATGTCTTATGAACGTACATTGAAACTAGGTTTGTCGTTTATTTCTATTTGTATGTATAAGTGGTTAGTTGTTGCTCTTTCGAACATCGCTTCACTCTCCTTAGCTTCAGAAGCCAGGTTGATAAATAACGCATTCGTTTTAAGCTTTGTTTAAAAGCTATTGTCCATCAGTTTATGTGTTTTATTTTCTAATTTGGTTTTTCATCTACAAGAAAACTTGGGATTGTACTCTTGTTGCATTTACTTTTTTAGGTGTGGGCAGCCAGGAAGTGAGGACTGCCCCCATACCTCTAACAGCGGACAAGACCATCCTGTTCGAGGTCAAATCCCACCCGCAACTCTTAATAAGTATCTCATTCCTACAACTAACCCGATTGTATAACTTTATCCTCTCACTCCTCCAGTGTTAGTGGTTAGATTTCACGATATGTTATTCTTGGTCTCCTGAAGCCTCTCACTAAACTACATATTGGAGCTTTTAATGTTCGAAGATTATGCGAAATAGGACAACATGCTCACTTGACTATAACTTTTGAACTCAACTCCGTCGACGTCTGCTACGTCTTTGAAACGCGTATACAGGATCCAAGGACAGTCATTCACTTAACGTCACCTTGTTAAAATAAAGAACCCGCTCGGTTTACCCGTTGTTTATCCGGAGACCCCACCCCTTCTACCGTAGGCTTTGCTGATGTAGGTATAGCACTAAGTTCAAAAGCCGAACAGGCTCTCCTTGACTGGATTCCAATATGCAGTCACTTTTGCACTGTTCTTCTAAACGGGACAGTAAGAATTCGGAAAGATAGGGATATAGGCACACTTTTAGACACCCAGCAATATATATATTCCTCTACTTTAAGGTGGCATTTGCTTCCGTTGATCATCAGGTCATGTGGCAATGTCTGTCATTGAAAGTTGTATCAGGGGAGTAGATTAACCCTATTCAGGTTCTCTACTCAAACACTACTGGTCGAGTCAGAGCTTATGGCGAACTGTCATCGTAACCGATTACTTCAAGTGGTGTTCTCCAAGGTTGCCCGGTTTTCCCACTCGTATTTAATTTTATACTTTTAGGCGTAACGTTTTCGTCTTCTGACTTCTTAGGGGTTGACCTTCTCCCACAAGATACAGTTGTTAACTTAGGATATGCAGGCGGTTTAGTTTTATTCTCCGAAGACTAACAAATTGCATAGTCTTCTGACCACCTCAGGCGTCAATGCAAACATATTTAGGATACGATTCTCCTCTTCCAAATGCAAAATGTTGCTTCAGGATTGGCTTGTGTCGGCACCTAAATTAATGGTAGGGAGAGAAGTAGTTTGGCGTGTCGACTGCTTCATTAATATCGTGAGTCTCATCAGCCCTAATGGTTTCGTCTCTGATGAAATATCTGCACGGATACGAAAGGCTCGATTGGCGTTTACTGTTCAGCAGTCCGATCCATTTTACTGTATGGGTGTGAAACATGGCTAATAAGAATAGAGGATATTCGTAAGTTACTAATACTCGATCATGAATATCTTCGAAGCATTGCTCGAGTTTTCTAGAACCACAGAGTAAGCAATACGTGGGTCATGAATAGTGTACTTGGTAAATATGGTAAGTCGATTGATAAAGTGTTAAATCTTCATCAGCTGAGGTTGTTAGGACATGTGTTATGTATGCCCGTTCACCACCTATCTCGACGAGCAATGATGTCTAGTGTAGAAGAATAAACACGAAGCTAAAGGCAGCCAAACCAAAACGTGGCACCAGTTCCTGAAGTAATTGACAGTTGTACTGAGCTATGTTAATAAGTGCAGACTACCTGGCTGGGATCTGCGTGATCATCGTAACCAGTGATGTACTTATGCACCAAGTTCTACGTTGTGACTGACTGATTGACCTGTAGTCTCAACTAATTTCTTGTTCGACTACGATTTAAATGATCACTGTAAATTCGTATGTTTGGTCATTAGATTTTATTCTGAAGCAAACCTTTGAATCATACCCCATGTTTATGCATATTACTTATATAAATGTATACTATTTAATTTTAGTTATTAAAGAATGATCGCAGAAATTCTCAGCAGTCTAGCTGCTTTCATATTAACTATTTCGTTAGCGATAATAGTTACTAGTTAAAATAATTTTCTATTAGGTCTTCTAAAAATCCAAGCGTTATATAACTTCAAATAACGCACCAAGTGTTTCAGTTACACATCGTGCCTATAATTTTTGCTACAGCAGTTGTTTCCCTTAATCAATCAGTGTAACCTATATTTTAAAGTACTGAATATTTTTATGCATTTGTATTCGTAGATTCTTTTTTGTAATTCTATTAGGAAAATTATTTGATACTACCCTTTATTTATCACTATAAATGACACTTCTATAATTCTATGTTACTGAATGTAGGCAGTCAGCTTATTCAGTCCGAGTTTATGGTGAGAAGCGTATTGTATTAGTCAGCAATAAAAAAAAAGTTTCGTTGCTCTATAGATAGTCAAAATTTTTGTGAAGGATGTAATACGCCTAGGCTTGTATATCAAAGTAGGTAATTCCATTAAACTTAGAACTGAAGGTTTTGTTATTGAAAAAGTTTGGCACTCTTACAGAATGAAGTCGTAGAGACATCTCAGGCCTACAGTCAACGATTTTATGAATTGTTGTCATGATTTAGTTTACCCACCCCCCAACCATCTATCCTACTTTTACAGAGGCTTTTGATTAAAGACACATTTATCTGTCATCTGGCATACAAATCTGTCTTAATATGGTGTAAGACAGTGTGTAATCGTTATATGACATTAAATCTTAAAGAGTATATAAAGTTGGTGTGAATTCTTCGACGATACAGACTAATCCAAATTTTAATTAACGAATGCACGAAAAACTTGTTTGATGCATTTAGCATCTTGCCACACACACCCAGTATATTTCCTATTAGTTTTCATGACTCAAATAATTAGCACCTCTGGTTTTTTGATTTATGCCTTTACATCACGCCAGTGGATCAATATTACAGATCATGTGATGATCTATCATGATCACTTTTAAAGCTTGATTGAGTAAGTGCGATTAGTATATTTAGTCAGCAAATTAGCTTCATTATATCTAAAATCCAATTTTTGTTGTGTGCAGTTTACAAATATTCTAAAATGTATTGTGTTTACTTAGTACTTAATTGATGTTTATCTATCGAATTAAACGTTATAATTCTGGGTTAAAAGGAATAGTCAACTACCTAGTTAAAAAAAGCTTTCATTAGATGATCAAACCGATTGTTAGTGTGTCATTTAAAGCTGTTTTCCTGCTTAGATAAATTTGGATCGAAAGGCGGATTTAACTGACTTCTGTAATTAATTACATTACTGATTTCTTTAAAATGACTCAATCTCGAGAATTTCCATGAATAGAGAATTACTTCGATAAATCTGAATACCACTAAAATTGTTAGCAATTTTTTAATTAGTTTCGAATATCTCAAAAATTCGACTGTATACTTTGTTTTGAGTCACACTCTCGAAATAGTTAATCGCAGGTCAGTTGCAGATTTTCAGTGTAATTCAACATATAATTTGACTGAAATCTAAGTCTTGACTAATAGTAAGTTTGTAACTATTACTGGTTGATATCGTAGTGGAAATAATGATAACAGTATACTATGTGCTAATACGACACTGGAAAGGATAATTCATTCTTATATATACACTGGTTTAGTTGTGACTTGCCAGTCAGCATATTTTCGCACCAAATTCTCGGAAATTGTTTCGTCAAGCTACTCGACCGTTGTCATGGTTTCAAAGTTCCACGTTACGGAATGGTCTGTGTTAGCCAATAAAAACCGTGAAGTACCAGATAGTTATTTTGACGTAGTATAGGAGTTCTGAGCCATGCTTACATATGAATCATCGTAGATCAAACTCATGACTTTCAGGCTTTGCGACGAATACTCATCATGAAACTACTAGGTTGGTATCCAGTGCTTTGCGTTCCCATTGTGTATGTGATGTCGTTGGTTTGAAAAAGTAACTCTGTGATTCATTGTTTTATTTCCGGCGTGTTTTCAATTTATAATGAAGCATTAGATCGAATTATCTTCTAGATATACAGAACAGAATTAAAGTGAAACCTTATTTTCACTCTATTTCCCATGTGTTTGTTGTATTCAGGAATGCAGATTATTCTTGCCGTTTGTCTATAAAACATCTAAGGTTGTACTCCTAACTTTGCAGCTTCTGATAAGTGATATTTTGAGACATTTTTTAGTTATCTTAGTTTCTTTTTACTTTCAGTGGTCTTAAAGCAGTTGAAGCAGAAACTGAACTTCTCCAACGTGCATCACAATTACCTACTTATGGAATCGATCCAGTGCCAGCTACGGTATTTTTCAAAGGCTTTTTAATTAACTAAATTGTTGTATTTATATTTACTTAGATAGTGTTTGTAAATCAGTTTCTTGTTGTTATTACTTGTACTTCGGCTTTACTATGTAAATCATATTTTCATCTCGTTGTTATAATACTATGACGCTTCTTATTGCTAAACCTATTATCTTCGCTTTAGAATAGTATGATTTTATTCAATTACGTGATGATACGTATCCATAATTTTGGTCTGAACAACACAGATTATTCATTTCTATTATTATTTCGTTATTCAGTAGTTGATTGAAATAATTACTGAAGGTAACGACATTAATCTTTGTTTGTTTAACACCTAATCCTTTCTCGTAAAATGATTTGCTTTTCGTTTTTTTTCTCTGAGCTAATAATTCAGAAAACCATGCCTAATTTATGTCATTCATAGGCTATGTTGTATACTGTTATCTGTGCCTTAGGTGTTAGTAAAATATTTTTAAGATATTTTATTATCATTTAAATAGTTGTATACGTAAGCCTAGCATTTTTCTGATATTTAAAGCAATTTCATTTGCGTTATACGATGTTGTTTATTTCTGTAATGACCACCTAAATCACTTATTTCATAAAAAACTATCAACAACAATCCTCTAGTCCAAATTTTTCGTATTTTATGTATGAAAGCACACATGTACTCGTTTTGATAGTAGTACTATGAACGGTTTCCTATTCGTTCAAGTTATTTATATTCCTAGTTACTGATTTAAGTTCGATTTCAGTTTGATCTAAATAAAGGAACCCTATTGTATGCAATTTAAAATTTGTTGTTCAGTGATTTGTTATCTTTTCTGAATCGATAATCATTTTTATGTGATCCAGTTTAAATTGTGGATTAACGTGAATGCACATAATAAGCGAACGAGTAATACACTACAGCTGATGCCAGTTCGTCTGAATAGACACACTCTCCACGGATTACTCAAATATATATAGCTAATGAATATTTATTTCTTATTGTTTCAGTTTCTAGCCTAAATGCAAACCATCAAAACTGAAATCGATTGATTTCTAAAAATTCTGGTTTGTATATAGGCGGTAGTTTTGTTTTCCAGTTTTCACACACTATTTGGAGAATGTAAGAGTGATGAGGATTAGATTGATACTTTGTTTTATTTGCTGGCTGTTATTGTTATTGTAATACACATGTTATCATTTGAAGTAGTAATGTGAATTTTGTACTCAATTATGCATATTATCTGTTGTCACCTAAGTACCTGTTCATAGATTATCCTTGTACTTTACCTAATGATTAATTATGATTACCATAACTATTACTTGTGTTGCATTATCTGTGGTATTTTGGTATTACCATAATTTCAATCAGTTAGAGTTGACTACATCATGTTACATACAGTAGATTAGTGTGTTGAATTGTTGGCGTATTTGATGGTATGAGTGTGTGTTATAACATGAGTATTAGAAATAAGTGTATTTAAATGTGATTTTGATCACAATATGATGTTAGTTAATCAGCTAAAAAACCATCAAATTCGGAATCTTTATTTTGTTCCGTTTTACTAATTCCTATCAGTGCCTACTCATTCATTCCATTCCTCAACAACATAGAACCGGGCACATACGCTCTTAGGCTCAAGTTGCCATACCACATTGGCACTACGAGATTAAATTGACAGAGGTAACACAACATCGGAATACAAGAGGGGAGAGTAAAGTAAAGGTGTACAGAAAAGAATAATAGAGTTTAAGATCTAGATGAAGGTAAAGAGTGAATACACATGCGCCACTGTGACCGATTCTGAGCCATGTCGCCTAGTGTCTTCAGCTATTCATTGAAATTACCACGCAAACCCCAACCAGATAATCTGCATCTACCGACTGGGCTTAGACCAACAGTCAAAGACTTCAAGGACTGATGCCATATTTTGGTTTGGCCTCCCCTACCGTTCTTTCATCCTACTTCAACCTAGCCAACATCGCGCGACGAGGTGGAGGGTGGACGGACATGCGCAATACATGTCCCAACCATCTCAGTCGGTAAAGGTTAATGACCTCTTCGACGGATTTACCATATTTCCCAAGAACCTTTTGTCTAACCTCAATATTACTTATTCGACTGTTCCATGATATACGAGCGATGCTACGCAGATTCCTTTGGTCGAATTCCTGAATACGACACATATCTTTGGTTTTCATGGCCCAGGTTTCGCAGCCATATGTTAAGACGGCGCGGACTGCTGCGCAGTACACCTGGCCTTTCGTTGGAAGACGGATATCTCGCCTGCGCCACAAGTGGCGTAAATTGGCGAATGCCAATCGAGCTTTCTGAATCCATGCTGAAATTTCATCAGACACCGACCCACCAGGGGTGATGAGACTTCCGAGATAAGTGAAGCGGTCAACGCATTCAGTTACTTCACTCCCTATAACTAATCTAGGTGAAGAAGCAGGCCAGTCCTGGAGTAACATTTTGCATTTAGAAAGGGAGAAGCGCATCCCGAATATATTCAAGGTGCTCAGGAGACTCTACATATTGTCAGTGTCTTCACCGAATAGAACTATATCATCTGCGTTTTCTAAGTCAACGAGAGGGCTCCCTGGAGGGAAATTAATTCTTGAGGAGTTAAAAGAAGTGAGTGAAACTTCTAAGAGTACATTTATGATGAAATTAAATAAAAAATCTGAAGAACCCAACCTGAGGATAGTATTTCTCGTGACAATTCGCCATGGGCTCTGACTCTACCGGTGGTGACTGAGTAGAGCCTTTATAGGATCTATATACTTTGGAGTTACACCTTTTAATTACAAACACTACCACAAGACTTTATGGTCTACGGAGTCGTAAGCTGCTTTCAAGTCAAGAAATACGACTATAGTCGGACGTCGGTACATATGTCTATGTTCGAGAATCTGGCGCAGAGTGAATATTTGATCAATCTAACCACGTCCAGGGCTGAGACTAGCCTGGTTTTCTCGAGTCTGTTATTCTCTAGTGTTGGATAAACGCCGAACGATTATACAGGATAATATTTTAGATACAAATGAGTCAAACTGATTCTTCTGTGGTTATCGCAAGAGGACTTCTATCCCTTTTATAAACTACAACGGTCAGCGAACGAGACTAGTCACATGGGATAATGTTCAGTTCCCAGACTTTGACTAATATATGAGTCAACCTCCAAGCTATGACTAAACCACCATCCTTAAAGATGGCGGTAGACAATATATCAAGTCCTTCTGCTTTCCCTCGCTTTAATTTACTTATGACCTTTTCAACCTCACTGAGAGTTGGGGGGGAACCTGTGTCAGTTTTCCATTCAGGTAGCTTGGGGGGGGGGGCTATTTTAACTGTTCCTGAAAGTGTTCCGCCCATCGTTTTAATCTTCTAGACTGAGAGTGAATCATAGACTCATCTTTTTCCGAGATGGTATCAGTGCGTACTTATAATCCTTAATCAGTTAGTATCTGGAACTTGTATGTTTGAGGCTTGAGATTATACTATTTTAAAAGTTTGGTAAAAATCCCCTCCAAATATATTGGAGAGTTTTATTTGATAAGCAGAGATTGTTATATCCGACTTTATAGATGATTTTTTGCCTTATTATTGATATCTATTAACGAAATAATTATTACGCTTTATACCAGCAAGCAGCGAAACAGAACGGATATTTTTAAATTACAAACTATTGATTTTATTTGTTGATATTCTATGCCACCACATCATTTGTTATGTTTTGTATGTGTAATTTGTTCAGTCGATACGTTTCAGAAATGCTTGCTTTTCCCTTCCTCTCTATCTATAAAAGGTGGTCAATAAAATTGGTTAAGCTTTTCTTTTTAACGAAAATTTCCTTATGGTCTCGATACATAAATAGGATTCAAGGATAACAAGTATTAAAGTTAATTAGTTCACAACATTAGTTGATCCAAAATTATTACTGTTTATGTAATTCAAGTTTCTTCATTTAACTTTCAAGCCTATGCAAAAAATTTACTTACCTATTTCAACTGGAGCAACTGGAAATAGTTCACCGTCAACCAACGTTAAAGAGAATAAAGGTGATCGAAACTCAGTCACTTTGAGTGCTCAACCTGTAAATTTACCGGAAGGAGCTACGTTCTATTTGGGTATAACTAGTACAGGCGTGGTCACTTTTGTTGGTCGTCAAAGGAATGCAGAATACACGTGGTGAGCTTTCGTTTTCGGTGAATAATATTATTATTGAAATCAAAATGATATGTGATGTGTATGACTAGCATGTTTACACATACACTGCATAACTAGCCACAATTTCTTAGGATATATGTCTCTTTGTAAACAGCCTTCCAGTTGAGTGGATGGTAGTTTAAAATTGTGCAGATAGACCAAGACAGTGAGATTTTTCATCATGTGAATCAATATTTATTACTTGCTGAACTATGTTAAGTCAGTTATTCATAATCATCGTAGAGTCTGACACGAATGTGCTGTAGCTCAAGTTGCCTTATCATAGATGAAATTGACAAGTTGAATTGCTGAAGAATCGCTATAATCTAGTGGTAATAGATAATCTACAGGCATGCAGAATACTGTTTGGGGCGATAAACTAATAAGATATTTTTGTAATAATACTGGAACTCTTGAACTTAAGTAAGACTATATGTAAATGCATTTATGCCATTGTGATTGATTTTGAGCCATATCACCTAACATCAAAAAACTGATCACAGTCGTCGCGCGGACCTCAACCAAGTAGTCACTATTTACCATCTTAACTCATACCAACTCCATGACTCTATGGATAAATGTTGCACCATCAATTCGTCGCGTTTTTGCTTTCTCCTAACATTTACGCCGGCTAACATCAGACATAGAGGTAGACCGTAATCGGGGCATACGTAATAATTTTCTAAGTTGGATTGTGGCCAGCAAGCGGAATCCAGAATGGGCGTTTCGTCTTGTTTTGGACTCCTCAGCTGGATATACCTTCATCCCAGTGTTGATGCTCACACCATCACTTGAACTCAGTTCGTTTCGTGCACCACCGTTTTTACCACTTAGTTATTAAGTCCAGACATCCATGTATTTGAATCTTCGTGTCCAGGTAATTCTTTTAGGATGCTCATATGACAACGAGGACTGATCAATTCCAGGCAAATCAACAGGAGTACTTAAATACTTTTGAATTATTCGTAATAATTATTTGATAGTGTTTTTCTTCGTATAGTTCATGCTAACATTCGTGACATTCAAACTAGGAGGACATTTTTAACTACAAAATGTAATTTCATGCTCAAATTGAAGTACTGTTTAAAAGTCAATAAAAATTAAGCGTATGATAAAATAGCCTTTTCTTCCGCTTACTTAGGAATGTATTCTTATTTATTGATTATTGAGTTCTTTACCACATACATTCTGTAATCATATTGTGTTATATCATATTGATTCCTGTAAGCAAGCTATTGCATGTTCTGTTATTTTTCTTAGAAAAACTGCAAAAATTCTTTTCAAATTGTAAATAATTATCCCAGTGGTTAAAAAGTGAAATCGCTAAGCATAAATTACTGTTTTCGAATTTGTTTTCTACAATTGACCAATTAAATGTACAAGATTCTACTTAACAGTGGAATTGTTTCTACTGATATAAGAAGGTACTTTTTATGATAGTTTCTTCATAAGTTTGATTGCTGGTTTGAAATCATTAGATATAGGCTTACTCAAAGCTTCGCCTATCAATTCTCTATCAGTAAGGTAAAATCGTGTAAGTAGTTATTATGGTGCACATATTTTCAGTTGTTCATATTGACTTCACAACTTATGTTCTTATTTGTCACTTAATTCACTGAATAGTACATATTACATTCTTTATCTGTGTCTAAGTTGTCTGAAGTCACAGTATAAATTAGAGCATTATTATTTCTGATTTTAGGGATCAAATTCATCGACTAGGTTGTGATGGGAAATTATTCTTAATATACCTAAAAAGAGATCATGTAAGTTTTTTGTATTTCCTTTAGTTATTTTGATATGAAGTTTTATGTCTCAAAGTGGTCTTCTTTTAGTATGTATGTATCTGAAAAGGTTGGTAAATTTTGCAAAAAATCAAATATAACTTTATCATTAAGCGTATATTAGTGGTTCAATCGATATTTTCACTTTGTTTGGTCGTTATAAAGAAAACTATCAGTTATTAGTGCTTCTTTCGATAAATTGAAACAAAGCAACATAGAAAATAAATTAAGAATGATAAACAAGTATCAAATAAAAGTTAGATTTTATTGGTTAATTTTATTATTACTACAGGTTTGTTAACAATCATCTATTTCTTGTTGACGTTCGTGCGTTGGGGGGGGGGGAAGGAATTGACAGATTAATTGCTAATTTTTTCTTCCACACTCTCTCTGAAGCGCTCCTAGTTATAAACTTGTACGAGGGGATGTAGGGCTATTATTGTTTGTTTTGATCAACACAACGTCACTGTTAAAACTTCAGGTGAGGCGTGAAAACCTTTGTCCAAATTGCTTCATGTTAAATTGTGGCGGTTTGTGGAGATTGGTATTAAGTTTCCACCCAGTCACAGCATGCGTAGTTAATGTGCAGCGTGGAAAAAGTTGAGGTGACATATCCACGCTACCGAACAAAGGGTTTCAAAATAATAACAGTAAGTGAATTGTCAACGGGACGACTGAATAAACACCGGCAAATCTCATCCATTAGATATGAACAATCCAACGAACCAAACGATGACAAAATATAGTGAATTATTATTAGTAAATAAAATACTAACTAATGTTTTCTAATCTTCAAGTTGTTCAATAAGGAAAAATCACTCGGAAATATATTTTTTTTAACCAAAGTTCCAGTTAAAAACATCTAATAGGGTTAAATAAACCAGTAAGCACTCCTCCGGAGTCCCATATTAAGACGAAACAGTTGTCCAATGCTCCTGATTTTCAGTTGTACCTTGTCAGTATCAATCTGTAATGAAATCACTCAACTAAAAATAATTATTTAACCTTGTTAGATGTTGTCAACCGAAATTTTGGTTAAAAAACATATATTTCCATGTGATTTTCACTTATTGATTGACTTGAAAATTAGAAAGTATTCGTTAGTATTTTTGGTAAGGTGATCAGTTTTTAATTTTTTGTGCTATAGTACGAAGTAGAACTGTGTAAGACTGGTACTTGTTGGATCATCATGACTTTCTGGTAAAGGCCTTCGAAATGGTGCAATGACATTAAATACAGCTTGAAATGGAAGCCAGTGATATTCGTTATGCAGTTTTCTTTTACATTTACCGTGCAAAGGTTGTTTTCCTTGTGTGTGCTTTTAATCTGTTTAAGTCTCTTACTACAGTTATTTTTGTAACTGTGCTTGCTTCATTTATTTCTTCACGATATAATGGTTCACTCTTTGCCGTCAATATGTAACATGGTTTCTGTATTATGCAGACAAATAAAATAAACGGCAGATATTTTTTATTACCTTTGGCTCATTACTTTCAATCGATGCTTCGAAGTCGTTTTCCATTGATTGTCTGACGCAGTTTGCCTTATCATTAAATCAAGACAGTATGTAGGCAGCGTGATAGAATTTATGTTTTCTTTTGAGTTTATTTAAACTAAGGTATATAATAACTCAGATACTTGCCTTTTTGGATTATAATAAATGTTATTATGAATCCAATGTTCATTCATATTAGATTACGGTTCTGTAGTAGCGTTCTCGAAAAGTTTTTATTTTCTGAAAATCGAGCATCAACACACTGAATAATATTAAGTACAAGGTGTACTTATTTAGTTTTCTAACGATTATCAGTGGCTATTTTATTAGCTATGCTGATCATAATTAATAGTACGGAGTTAGGCATTATGAAAATGCATCAGTAATATTCTTTTAGTATGACTGTTGACTTCGGTCACGCGGTGTAGAATCTATTTAATAGTCATCATTCTGTAAAGGCTTTTTCGAGTTACTGTATTCTCTAATGTTTCATTTGCGGGTGTTTATTACTTTTGAGTGATTTTGCTTAATCATGGACCTGCCTTCATAGTATTTGTTTTTTCTAACTGATGTACGTAAATTGTTTTTGACTTGTGAATTCTAACTTCTATTGGTTACGTGGAGGTGTAATTACTCATTCACTTTGTGTAAACATCTTGAAAACTATTTATTTGTTTACCTATGCGTGTTGTTTGAACAAAATCTGTTCAGCTATTGTAAGACATAACAACACAAATGTATTACCATTTAATAAATATGAAATCACGTTACCACTAAACAGGAAGTTTATGAACCTGAGTAAATGGTTTGTTTTGTATATTATATTCTTTGTGGTTAATGTTATTGTTTTTAGAGTATTTCACGTTCATTTTGTATTTCTCATCCAAAATACCTTTAGTATTCCTTTTTCTGCTATTATGCATTTTGACTTGTGGCGAGAATGCTATCACTTCCTATGTTTTAATAATCTTATACTACTTATTATCTTTGTTTCTACGTTTTATTGTCTTTTGTATTTTAAATTTGTTGTAGCTCACTTAGTTACCTTCATAGTTAAACGTTTTTCGCCACAAAACAAATTATAGTTCATGGTGCTACTTTTACGCATTGTTATGTCTTACTGCTAAATATTTATCACAGATTTGATTAATAAGTTTCTCAAAGAACAGTCTTTATGAGGTCCCATTAGCTACAGATTAACATCAGTTGGATTATCACTGGAAACTGAAGTACACTTGATTGTTGATTAGACTTAGTATAAAGCTCTACAGAAGCGGTAACCAAGATCACTTTGACCTTGTGATCTTCATTTAATATTTGATCATTTGAGTTTTATTCGTAATATTTTCATGAAGTCGATCGATTTTAAGACTATATTACCTATAATCAGTGTAAACTTACTTAGGATAATATGATGCTCAAGTTTAAGATTGGCATTTTGTATCATAAATATATTCGTTTATGCCTACCATTATGTAAATGATTTGAATGATTAATAGTCACCATAGGCTTGGACGCTAATTACTAGATATATCTGCTAATAAATGATTTACCTGACAACATATATTGCTACTAGGTATATAAATGTAGAATATTTAACACAGTTCCAACGAATAGTAAAGTTATTTCCCTGTATAATGTTGGCTTTCGTCTTCAACGAATATTTATTGAGTAGATATTGAATCTCTTCTGTAAAATCCTGTACCTAAGTCTTATTCACCGCTACTGTTGTTTTTTGAATTCTTTCTTTCGATGAAGTAAAGGTTTCTGGAATGGAAAACCTAGGTTGTCTGTACATGTTAATCTTTTTTCACAACTGTATTTTCGTTTCTGTTCCTTTGTCCTGTTGATCTAATGAACTTTTATGACTCATATCTGTTAATTTCTTCCTTTTAAGTTTCTTTTTATTTTACAAATTTCTGACTTTCTGTAGCATTTAGTGTAGTTTTATTACATTACATTAATTTCTTACTAAGATCATTTGCATACTGTTCACTTCCTACTCTACTCATTTTGACTTTAGTGAATAGTGAAATAGTACATTTGAACATATTTTTATAGACATTATCTGTCATGTTCATCTACTATATTATGTAATGTTGCAACATTCAAGCATAAAATGTTTCATTTTTCTCTTGTATTCTCATCGTATTTTGTTTTAGGCCGTTACTGGGAAAAAATTGTTCAGGGTATATCAGTTTATTTCACTATAGTTTGATCATTGGTATATGTGGTGTGAAATAGCATGTTTACTCATTCATTACTAAAAGCGTTTTTTTTTCTAACATATTTCATTTCAACTTTTTTTCACTGAGACAGATTAATTCAATCATTTTATTTATATGAATAATTTAGTTTGCGTTTCATCTGCATATCTAATAAGTGTGTGTGTGTGTGAATTGACGCTCATCATGTTGTAGTGGTGTCTTATAGATTACCTTTAGTACTCATTGATTATTTTCATTAATTAATTGAATGCACCATTAGATAACACCCTTTTTGTTTGCTGGACATGATTTGTTATTAAGTTCTTAACTTTTGCAGTTTGTTGCTGTTCGTCATTAATAAAACATATATCATGAATTATGCATGTGTCTCTCTGTTATTTTAATCTTAGACAGTGTTTGAGCCAATGTTTGTTCTCAATTAATGATCTTAATTCGATAGATAGCGTTTCAAATATTCTATGTTCTTAAGTTGAAAATGTAGTTGGACTATTTCGACCGGATAATGTCAAGCAGAAAACCACCGATGCTTAATTTAAGTAGTTTAAATGTGTTTAATTTGTAAAAGTCGTTATTAAGAACCACATACTAAATGAAATTGCTAGTGATGTTTGTAAACCGAGTGTAGGTGGGGCGATGTTCGAACCTAGAGTTTACTAAAATTCAAACACCTTAACCACCGAGCAGATATGAACATAAGTAATAATATCACTGTCTCCTTCGAGAGGCGTTCTGCTCTTTTTTTTTCGACCTCATTACTTTTCACTCCTGTTGCTGTATGCTGGTGACTTGAGATCACAGTATTGCAAAAAGTCTCACATGACTCTAATACGGCAATTCTTGTTGTTTAGGACTTTCTCGCAACTTGATTATCGCTTGAGATAGCTCATCAAACACGCTAGCACTAAGAAAGAAATTGTTAAAGAAACGATTTAAGAGATTGAAGTCACACAAATCAGGGATCTAGTTAATGAACAAAACGCTTAGGGTAGAAGTTTGGAATGATTAATCTGTACCATCATTCCAGAATCTCTAATCACTATCAGTTTTTTTATATTTTGTTTCCATAACACTAGTTAACATTGCGGATTTTGTATAACTCGGTGATATCTAAAATCACCGTTGGTATGACTAAACTCACTCTTTTTGTATAATATTTTAATTGAAATATTATTATTGCTACTCACTTGTTTAACTAGCTCACAACTTAAATGTAAGCTTTATCATATCAAAATTTGTGGATTTTTGTGATTGCTAGTTGTACTAATACGTAATAGAACATACGGTCTGGGACTCCATTGGGAGTATTGCGTTACATCAGCTACAATACAGTGTGTACATTCTCACATTTTGCTTGAGACATATGACATTCTAAAATCGAAGCTATATTGCCCTTCCGTTATATTTAGAGTTATTATTTATTGGTAGCTCCATGCATTCTTGAGTTTTCCTAATGTAATTGCGATCATTAGAAACCATTATTCCTATCTAGAGTCATCCTAAAACATTGACTTCCAAGATTTGGAAGTGATAAAGCAAGTAATTAATACTGTACTCACTGGTTCAGTTAAGGGGTCAACTTACATGTAATTCGTTGTTACACTGCTAAAAATATATTAGTTCTTATTCATAAAGCCCGATTGTTTTCTACAACCTTGTAAAAATATTCATTCCACTCGTACTACTTTCTATCAATAATTATCCACTTTGTTTCAGTGTTACAAATTACTTCCATGTTTGTTGTATTGCACGTTTGTGTGCGCACTTATGATTTTCGATTATTTTTAAGTTTTTATTTTATGAACATAGTTAAACAATTCTGTGGTTGAATATACTGCAAGTTATCTAGCTTATGTATGCATCAACGCTTTTTTACTGTCGATGAGTTCAATTTAGTGTGCTTAAAATTTTCAAGTCGATTTTACAGTTGGACACGTACTCATTGTTCTAAAATATTTGTATGTTAACTTAAAAAATAGCACATCTTAGTTTGCTTGCTGATGTTCATAATTAATAAAATATGAAAGTAAAATACCATTAGTTTATCTACTTACTATGTCTCTGAATGGAAGAGAGTACGAATCTAGTCACAATTAAACAAAAGAACCTTTCCTTTCTGATCACCTCTCAGTTTTAATTGATTTCATTAGTGAAAATCAAGCTAGTTATTATTGATTTGGAATAATGTTCGGATTTGTCAATATGTATCATTGTTGTTTTCCTCAAAAGTAATGTTTTCGTTTTCTTGGTGAGTAAAGAGTGTGTATGTATGTATGTTTGTTGTTCAGTGATCTTTTTTTAGCGAATTTTTGTGTGATTAATGTAGGTTGCCTGTTAATAGAGCAATGATTGAAATCATTTTCTATTTTGTGTGTATTGAAATAAAAAGAAATAGGTTGATGTACTTGTTTACATGAACTCGTCTTGCGTAACGAAATGCTTTTTTTCAAAATGAAAATTACTGTTTTTATCATGTAATTTAATCCGTTTATATTTTTTTACTTTAAAATTCCTAGACAAAATATATCCTTCATTCATTTCATTGTAAATCTAAAACAGCAGCATTGGCATTTTGGCATTGGGTTAATGATAGGAAATACTTTTTCACGTACGTTGTTATTTTGTTTATATTTACCAACAAAATATTAAGCGACTTTTTTGTATTTTCATATATCTCTATAGATTTATTGTTTTTGGTTTATGTATTCCTTTTTATAATTATTGTTATTCATTAATCAGCTGTACATGGAAAAATCATTCGTCAGTAGATGTGAACTATTTTATTTTAATAATCATGTGTATACATTCACTAAATAACTCTACTTCCAATAATAATAGTACAAATAATTGATGTATCACCTACTTCATATTTTGTCTTCCAATTGAGATGGAAGATGGTTCGGGTAGGAGTGGTAGTCGATAGGAAACTCTTGTTTAAATTAAGATTTTATTCTATTCGGCACTCGTTAGCAAAATACTTGCTGTATTGGTCACTACTCTATACTCATTCACTGTAAACAATCTAGGTTTCTCAGAATGTTTCCTAAATATTTGCTTTTACTGACTCAGGTTATGCTTTAAATAATTAGTTATTTCTGGCCAACAATATTAAGTCATTTCTTATTGTATTCTCTAATTTGGATGGTGTAAGTTTGAAGATATCAATGTCATTCTAAACACAAGTGTCAGCGTCGAACTCAAATCGGTTGCTTCCTTACTGCCGTTTACTCATATGACTGTATATATATATATATATATATATATATATATATATATATATATATATATATATGTATGCATGTATGCATGTATTTATGTGTGTATGTACAATTAGAACTTGGCACATATGCATCGGTCTAAGTTGTCACAGCTATGGCACGAAAATTAGATTGCGAAACTGTTTACAATGGCTTTGTGTAACATTTGAATTTTATGGCTTAATTGCAACATGATGCGAAACGTGCAGTAAGTGAATATTAGTGTTTGTTTACTTAGTATATGGGTCAAAATATTCTTAATGTTATTATTTATCAATTATCCTTGGTCTTGAGTATACAGGTACGCTTTATATTGTTAATCAATTAATCAAACACAAACAGAGTAACTACTTGTATCAGTCATTAGGATCCTGTCTAATTCTTAAAATTGTTGATAACTTGGCTATTCCAAGCTCTACTATTGTTGTCGCACTCTCTTTACTTCTAACTCTAAGCATTTCTGTAATGTTATGAGTTTGACGTTTAATCTAATTTTGAATCCTAGTAGAAAATATTATACATATGTGACGCTGTATACAGGAGTTTCCAACTTCTCGGAATTTCCATTTTCTTGGAAACATGTTTCTAAAATATAATGCATCTGGTTTCACGTAAAAGGTATTTTTCACAGAAATTTCAGTTTTATAAACACTCATATGATAGAATGTCCTTTTCGTAACTCACTAAACGTAATAAGGTGACATAATGAAGATATTTTTTAAAATCATAACAAAAAACCTTTCTCTTTGACATTTGCAAATTTTCTTTTTTTCCCGTAAACAAATAGATTACACCCGTCATCAATATATTAATAGCCTATAACTAGCTTTTATATTAGCAATATGTAGATCACTCAAGCTCCATGGTCATAATAATTTTACTAGTCAACATTATATAAGTTGGATTGTGACTGGCAAGTGGAATCCAGGACGCGCGTTTCGTCCTATTTGGGACTCATCGGCTGGATGTACCTGCATCCCAATGTTTATGTTCACACTGGGATTCGAACTCAGTCCGTTTCGTGTCGGACGCCACCGCGTTTACCACTAGACTACTGAGTCCAGACAGTCAACATATTATCATTACAGGTTCAACTTCGTTTAGGTTTTTTAAAGAATGCTATCACAGAGCAACTGAAGTAGTCACTTTTTAAATAATTTCATATTGTCATTTATTGTAAGTAGCTTTTAAACCAGTTATTTCTGCTAGCATATTGACTTTGATGTGTTCACTCATTTTTTGATTCTGTATTTTCAAGTGGGTGAGATCTACATGGGTCTACATGGATAGATTGCAGAAAATTTCATTACAGTGTTTTTGACTACATGGTTCACATTTCTCACCTTTAGTCTTGTTAACATTACATTATTGTCTTGCACTAATAAAATTAGCTGCAACTTTTGAGTTATATTGCTTTAAAATATTTTTGTATGTTATTTATAGCCTTGTTCTTAGGTTACTTTTGCTACTTAAAACGTATGCGACCTTTAAACATCGATTTACTCATTGTTTTCTGAATCTGAAAAGAAAATACTATTGATAAAAGTCCAAAGTGTCATATTTAAAAATGAAATGTATGAATACAGTTACAAATGAATGTATGTGCCAAAGAACGAGAGTCAGAAACAAAGTACCATCATTTTTCACAACTTTCTGCCTAGAATCAATGGTCATTACTTTTCATCTTTTTTTGTATAAAACAAAATCCGTCCCTCATAACTAATACTATGTGAACTTTCATTTAGGAAAGATATCATTTTCGTTACATCAGTTGTCTCTTTTTCACTTTTACATCTTTCTATTTCCACTACTGCTGATATTAGTAATACTGGTGCTATTTTATTTTAGTTTGAAAAAAGCCAGTGAAGCAAAAAAAATCAAGCCTTCTACAAATATCTTCAGTCGAGGCCACACTTATCGATTCAGGTAGGATCGTTTTTCCAAGGTCGCGTAACTGTTATTTGACACTTATTTTATGTTGTTTACCTTGCTTGAATAAGTATAAACCACTGAATTTTTTTACAGTCCATACATCATATTTGCACAAATTACTGTATGAGAGATTGAAACGTTCTTTTACGCAAAGTAATGAACATAATGTGGTCAAAATTTAGAAAATGTAACAGCTCTTTAATGCTGTCGCATGTCTAATTGGTTTACCTGTGGTACTATTTATCACATATAATTGCCACCAATTCCCTAAGTTGTTTACTGATCCAACTTGCTGATACTAGCTGTTATACAAGATACTTGGAGTGTAATAGTCATCTACAATTTACATCATAGTATTTCGTCATCAATATGAATAAACTGAACAGGTCAGATTGTTTTGTTTGATACCAAATTTTTATGCAGAGACCCCAACAAATAAAAATTGTTGATTGAAAATATAACTAATAAACCGCAATGTGTTTCATCGACGGTGTGTCCAATATATCAGTGTCAGGAATGTTAGCAATTATAAGGTTTAAATAGAAGAAATGGGTCATGCAAACTTATTATACTTAATTTTACCTTGTAGATTATTTCCCATTTTTATTATTTGGGGACGTTGCTTATTGTTTCATTTACTAAGCTAGTTTTTAAAGTTTTCTCGTGGATACCAAAACTGTCAACTATCAATATCAAGCTTAAAAATAATTAAATTATATGACTCATTTCGTTGATAATCCATTCATACTCTATATTTGGCAACACTGTAAATTATTTTCATGAAAGTATTTTACCTGCTAATCGTCGGTTATCATATTGGTCAGAATATAGCAATATTGATGTTAGGTATGTGAATGAGGGGTGAGGGCGTTCTATTATATTTCGGACTGCAGCTACATTGAAATTTTGGATTTTATGCTAAGACGTAACTATGGTTTAAAAAATTCAACTTCAGTTATTTTACGTAACAAATGGTTAGTGTAAGTTCTTTCTCGCAAACTGTAACATTAATTTTTCATATTATTTGCATTTATTTGAATTTTCATTGCTAACCGAAATTTAGCAATTGGAACTTTCATCTAATCAAAAACCACGGATATGTATTAATAATTTTTATATTCATGTTAAAGTACAATGTAGGTGTTAATTGCTCAAAAATAATCAACTGATATACTTTTATGTCACATGAAACTGAATTTACTCTTTTGATATTTCATGACATATTTTCACTGTATTCAAAAATATGGCCATTGTTGTCATATGGGAAAATGTGCTTTTTGTTATTTATTCATTTCATTCATTTATGTCAGACTATCGTGTTTTTTGTATTTTAGTTTTTTTTTTCACTTATGATGCGTTTACTGTATTTACTACAAATATTCTATTTTGGCTTTATTCTTTTCAGTGGTCGATCTCAACAAGAACTTCGCGCTTGCACCGGATCTATTACTAATCTTCCTCAACAATCTTTTAGTCGGTATGTCAATTAGTTCATGTAAATTATTTCTTATGGTGACTTAAAAAAGTAATGACTAATAATATGTAATTCATATCTTATAACACTTCTTTAGTATCAGAAAACGGTTGAGTAATATGTGCTGCAATGCATTAATAAATCACACTACTGGATAAGAATACTGTAAACTACCTCCGAAGTTATCCATAGTCATCCAATAGTATTGGTAGACTAATACCTCTAAACCAAGTAACGTTACGGCAACGTATGTGGTACAATTTATTAGACTTTGTGGCTTTAAAGTATGATTGAATGCTTGTAGCTTTTTGATTTCATGGTGGTTTCTGTGTTATGTAGGCATTTGTTTCATAATGATCAAAAATCAAGGACTTGGATTGTTTTATTCTGTTAAGTTTTCTCTATTAATAATTTTGCTTTACTTACCAGGCATTTTTTTAACATACTTTTCTTAAGAGTTTCTAGTTTCCGAAAAGTATATGGACTACAGCCTAATTCAGAACTCAATGGTCGTGCTACATTACCAGGAAGACTTCGACCGTCAGATGACTCTAATGGAAATCGTTCAGAAAGACCTAGAACATTAGATGAAATCAGCCCACTGATGGCGGCATTTGCGGATATGCCAGATAGTAAGTTATCCACAATACTCTGTTCCCCTATATTATGTTTTATGGCAGACCTTATTTTGTCAGTTAACTAGTTAGTCATGTACAACGTAGAACCTTGCACGCATGCGCATAGGTTCTAGTTGCCATACCACATTAGCACAACGGGATCTTATTTACAAGGTTAACACGTCGACAGAATTCAACAGTTGCGAATAAAGAAAAGTGCGTGCAAAAGAATAATGTAATTTAAGATCTACAGGAAGAAAATTAGTAAATATACTTGCACCACTGTGACCGATTCTGAACCACGTCATCCAGTGTCCCCAGCAATTTGGAAATCATCACGCGACCCCCAGCCAGGTAGCATGCATCTACCAGCACAACTTAGACAAACAGTAAAAGACTCTGTGGACCGATAACATGTGTTGGTTTGATCGCTGCTAGAATTTTTCCATCTTACTACTACGCTAGTCAGCATCTTCCAACGAGGTCGGTTGGGCACTCAATACATATACAAACTATTCGTGTCGATTAAGGTTCATAGCCACATCATCTAATTTTCCATTTGTCTCCAATACTTGTTTCTACTATCGATATAGCTCATATGGCCATTTCATGATATACATGTGGTACTTGTACGACTTCTGTGGTCAGTGACCTAAAGTCTACGCATATCATCTAATTTCATAGCCTATGTCTTGCGTCTATTAGTTAAAACAAAGCGAAGTGCTATGCGGTACACTCGGCCTTTCCTTGAGAGACGGATATTTTGCCTACTCCGCTAGTAACGCAAGTTAGATAAAGGCAAGTCAAATTTCTTTGTCTGAGCTGAGATTTCATCAGCCACCGATTAAACCACCATTACTGACAGGACTTTCTAGATAAGTGAAATAGTCAACTTAACTACTCTACTCCCTATGACCAATCTAGGTTATGATGTAAACTAGTCTTAAAATAACATTTTGCATTTAAGAGGTGATACTAGCCCCTCAAACATGCTTGAATTGTTGTTGAATTTGTGAAGAAGACCACATATTTTCAGTGTCTTTGCCGAACGGGACTGAGTCGTTTGCATATTGTAAGTCGGTATATGGGCCTCCTAATAGCGTGGATATTTCTTAAAAATCTAGATGTAAGACGTTCTAGTTCTAGTTAGACATCTATAACGGGATTAAATTTAAAGTAAGATAAGGAGTGAACCCTGACGAGCACTTCGAAGATGACAATCATGATTGCAGTTCTTACCTACTTACTTACTTACTTACGCCCATTACTCCTCATTGAGGAGCATAGGCCGCTCATCAGGATTCTCTATTCAACTCTGTCCTGAGCAATCCTTTCCAGCTGTTTCCAGTTGCCGTTCATCCTTTTAATATCTGCTTCCAATTCTCGACGCAGTGTGTTCTTTGGCCTTCCTCTTTTCCGTTTCCCATCTGGATTCCATGTTAATGCTTGTCTCGTAATGCAGTCTGATGGTTTCTGCAATGTATGTCCTATCCATTTCCAACGTCTTTTCCTAATTTCCTCTTCGACTGGAAGTTGGTTTGTCCTCTCCCATAGTAAGCTGTTGCTGATGATTTCCGGCCAACCGACATTCAGTATCTTTCGTAGGCAGTTGTTTATAAATACTTGTATCCGTCTGATGATGTTTGCAGTAATTCTCCAAGTTTCAGCTCCATACAGCAGGACTATCTTCACGTTCGAATTGAAGAGTGTGACTTTGAGGTTAGTTGATATTTGTTTTGAGTCCCATATGTTTTCCAACTGTAGGAATGCTGCCCTGGCTTTGCCAATCCTTGTCTTTACATCTGCATCGGACCCTCCTTGTTCATCGATGATGCTCTCCAGATATGTGAAAGTATTCACTTCTTCCAGAGTTTCTCCATCAAGTTGAATTGGGTTGGTGCTCCCTGTGTTGTATTTAGGAATCTTGCTCTTTTTCTTGTGTATGTTAAGGCCTACTGATGCTGAAGTTGCTACTACATTGATTGTCTTCGCTTGCATTTGTTGGTGTGTATGTGCTAAAAGAGCTAGATCATCCGCGAAGTTCAATTCATCGGGTCGCATCCTACTTATCCATTGAATTCCGTGCATACCCTTAGATGTGGAGGTCTTCACGATCTAGTAAACCACTAGGAGGAAGAAACAAGGCGAGAGTAGGCAACGTTGTTTGACTCCGGTCCTCACTGGGAATGCATTTGTCAGTTGTCCTCCATGCACAATTTTGCACTGTGTTCCGTCGTAAGAGTTCCGGATAATGTTGACGAGTTTCTCTGGTACACCATAGTGTCGAAGAAGTTTCCATAGTGTTCTCTTATCTACACTGTCAAACGCCTTCTCATAATCAATGAAGTTGATGTACAGGGGCGAGTTCCATTCAATTGATTGTTCAACGATGATCCGTAGTGTTGCGATTTGGTCCGTGCACGATCGATCCTTACGAAAACCAGCTTGTTGATCTCGAAGTTGAGCCTCCACTGAATCTTTCATTCTTTTCAACAATACTCTGTTAAAGACTTTCCCTGGTACAGACAGTAGCATGATCCCTCTGTAGTTGTCATATTTGCTCAAATCTCCTTTCTTTGGTATCTTGATAAGATGTCCTTCTTTCCAGTCTGCAGCCGGCACTTGTTCTTCCTCCCAGATCTTTTTGAATAAAACGTGGAGTATCCTTGCTGTTAGGTCGATATCTGACTTGAGTGCCTTAGTTGGTATATTGTCAGGTCCTGCTGCCTTCCCACTTTTGATTTTTCTGATGGCCATCTTGATTCCTTCCATCGTTGGCGGAGTGACACCTAACGGGAGATCTGTCGGTGCTGTTTCAATGTCCAATGGGTTCAATGGATCTGGCCTATTCAAGAGTTCCTCAAAGTGTTCTACCCACCTATTTTTTGTTCTTGAATCTCATTGAGTATCTTGCCTTCTTTGTTCTTGACCGGTCGCTCTGGTTTACCATGTTTATCTGCCAGTTTGTTTGTTGTATCGTATAGCTGTTTCATATTTCCTTCTCTTGCAGCTTTCTCCGCTGTCGTTGCAAGGCCCTCGATGTATCTCCGTTTGTCGGCTCTAATGTTCTTCTTTAGTTGCTTATTTGCTTCTGTGTATTCAGTTTGTGCCTTGATTTTCTCTGCTCTTGTTCGGCTGTTGTTGATTTCACTCTTCTTGTTCCTCCTTTGTTGAATTTACTCAGGGTCTCAGTGGAGATCCACTCCTTATAATGGTGCTTCTTGCGACCCAGAACCTTCTGGCACGTTGACGTTAGTGCTTCTTTGATTCCTTTCCACGATTTGGTCCGTGCACGATCGATCCTTACGAAAACCAGCTTGTTGATCTCGAAGTTGAGCCTCCACTGAATCTTTCATTCTTTTCAACAATACTCTGTTAAAGACTTTCCCTGGTACAGACAGTAGCATGATCCCTCTGTAGTTGTCATATTTGCTCAAATCTCCTTTCTTTGGTATCTTGATAAGATGTCCTTCTTTCCAGTCTGCAGCCGGCACTTGTTCTTCCTCCCAGATCTTTTTGAATAAAACGTGGAGTATCCTTGCTGTTAGGTCGATATCTGACTTGAGTGCCTTAGTTGGTATATTGTCAGGTCCTGCTGCCTTCCCACTTTTGATTTTTCTGATGGCCATCTTGATTCCTTCCATCGTTGGCGGAGTGACACCTAACGGGAGATCTGTCGGTGCTGTTTCAATGTCCAATGGGTTCAATGGATCTGGCCTATTCAAGAGTTCCTCAAAGTGTTCTACCCACCTATTTTTTGTTCTTGAATCTCATTGAGTATCTTGCCTTCTTTGTTCTTGACCGGTCGCTCTGGTTTACCATGTTTATCTGCCAGTTTGTTTGTTGTATCGTATAGCTGTTTCATATTTCCTTCTCTTGCAGCTTTCTCCGCTGTCGTTGCAAGGCCCTCGATGTATCTCCGTTTGTCGGCTCTAATGTTCTTCTTTAGTTGCTTATTTGCTTCTGTGTATTCAGTTTGTGCCTTGATTTTCTCTGCTCTTGTTCGGCTGTTGTTGATTTCACTCTTCTTGTTCCTCCTTTGTTGAATTTTACTCAGGGTCTCAGTGGAGATCCACTCCTTATAATGGTGCTTCTTGCGACCCAGAACCTTCTGGCACGTTGACGTTAGTGCTTCTTTGATTCCTTTCCAGTTGTCCTCCATAGTGGTTTCTTCTTCTCTCAGTAGATCTTGTAAGGTTTGGAATTGGTTGTTGAGAGTTATTTTTAATTAATTGAGTTTGTCAGTGTCTCGGAAAAAGCCTGTATCGAACCGTTGTACTGCTGCCACTCCAGTTTTTCACTGCTTCTTTAGCTTCAGTTTCATTTTAGAAACCACCAGGTGGTGGTCTGAAGCTATGTCACCTCCTCTCCTGGTTCTTACATCTTCCACTGATCTTCTGAATTTTTTATTGATACATATGTGATCGATTTGATTCTCAGTAGTATGATCCGGTGAGACTCATGTAGCCTTGTGTATGCGTTTGTGGGCGAATATTGTACCACCTATAACCAATTTGTTGAAGGCACATATGCTTGTAAATCTTTCACCATTGTCATTTCTTTCTCCCAGTCCCTGTCGTCCCATGATTTCTTCATATCCGGTGTTATCCATTCCGACTTTGGCGTTTAGGTCCCCCATCAGTATTGTCAGATCCTTTCCTCGACACTGCTATAATTGATTGCAGCCTATTATAAAACTGATCTTTGTCTTTGTCGTTGGTGACTGCATAACATTGGATAATATTCATTGTAATCACCTTCTTCATTGTTTCGAAAGATGCTTTGATGATCCTGAGTCCATGTGGTTCCCATCTTACAAGTGCATTACGTGCCTCTTTGGACAGCATCAGGGCAACTTCACGGGTGTGAGGAGCATTTTCCTCTTCTTGGCAGGAGTATAGTAGCATCTCTTCTGTAGCCAGTGTTTTCTGTCCAGCTAGACCTAAATGGGTTTCGCTGATTCCAAGCACTGTCAAGTTGTATCTCTTTATTTTTGCAGCTATTTGATTTGTCTTACCACTCTCCAACATTGGTCTAACATTCCATGTACCTATAAAAATATTTGCTCTGGTTGTTAGAAGGCGTGGCATCGGCCTCCTGACTTCCGAAGAATTTCGGCTTTCATCATGAGGCGTCATAAACAATCCTTCCACTCCCTGGGCAGAGTTTAAATAGTTTGGCTTATTTAAACTGGTTTTTTTAGCAAGCTCAGGTTTTACGGGATGGGGATGCTAGCCTCATGTCCAACCCTCCTTCTTTACCTGGGCTTGGGACCGGCAGTAACTCTAGGAGAGCTACAGGCGGAGTTGACTGCAGTTCTGCATAAACTATATTGATTATATATATATATATATATATATATATATAGGATCACTCTAGAAACCTTCTTTAGTCACACCAGATATATTTCTGTATATCGTGATATAAAATAATGATGTCATGCATATTTCTTCTTGACCGTCTATACACCAGGTTTTTTTGAATTTTTATAAGTGCACAAAATTATGGATATTGGAATTACTCTTAACTTTCTCTATATGTCTGCTACTGCGTATGTTAGTCATTACTTATGAGCTCAGCAGGTTATATAAATACCGTTTTGTTGTAAGTTAAGCCTTCAGAGTTTATAAAATGTTTGCTATGAGTTCATGTGAAAGCCACGGTGGTATTTAGTAGCAAATATTGACGAGCTTTCTTCCTTCCATCATTAGAAACAGCTCAATCACTTAGTTTTATTGTAGAAGGAAATCAAACACGAATAATAGTAATACCTGACCTTTATAAAATTAACTCAGATGTATCGTCTGTAGCGTGGATAAACAGTTTAAGTTTCTTTTACTGAGGATTCGTTTTAAATAAGATTATATACAATTTGGTTCATTTTAGTGATTTATACTTCCGAATCCTTTAGCATGTAAATAAATAATTCTAGAAACTTTTTAGGTTTTAAATAAAACAGTTATCCGACTATTCCAATTAATTATTTTACAGGTTAGCTGATAGTTTTCGAAGCTAATTAATATAGTCAGTTTAATAAGTAGTCAAATTAATAGGCATTCAATTACCATAAAGTAAAAAGAAAGTTAATCGAAATGCATCCTGACCTTAATATGTATATGTTATTTGTAAGTTACTATTATTAACAATATACGTATATGAATGCTTCACTAAACACCTACATTTATGACATTTTTTTTCAATTTCGATTTCACTTACTGATTGATTAAGTGAATTGCATGTTGAAGTTATGTGTATTTTTACTTACTTGGTTTCAAACAATGCATTAATCGAAATAATGCTCAGTCTCAATACATTTCTTTATATAAATTGTGAGTATTAGTGATACCACTATAGAGTATTAAATTTTGATGCTGATCGATCTTATGACATTTGTCGTATAATGCACATGTGATACAGATGCCAATTTTACTCTCTTGTCACTATATTAAATGATTTTATGCAAATGTGTATCCGTAACAAGTCATTTTATAATGTATTTAAAATTGCGAGTTAAATTGTTAGTATTATGCATACACTTTCATTTAAGTTGTTTAAAAGTTAATACTGCATATTCAGGACATATATTTAATATTATTGTGTAATTTTTTTTGATTGAACATCTTTATTTGGAGTGACACTTTGTTAATATCTAGTAAGAGTTGTGAAAATAATCTGTTTCAGACATAAAAATGCCTAGAGATACCAGTTAGGCACTCATGTACAAAGTGGAATCTGATACGTTTGTTCATCACTTTAAGCTGCCACACCTCATTTAGCCAAATAAATGAATTAAAAGTGATAGATTTCGTAGCAGTAGCATAATTAGTAGTGTGAAGAAATGCTTGAACACATGAAATATGACTCAGGAAGAAAGAATTATTTTTTAGAAAATCCCACTATCAATTTGTGATATATTATGATAATAGTAAATATAAACTAAGTTTAATTTTATAATATCAGTGAATCACAAACTGATGGATGCGGGCTTGCTACAATTGGACGCCGATACAGAGGTGCAGGTGGTTAGGCATTCTTTGTGAGGTGTAAAGGCCCTAGGTTCGATTCCATGGCGAAATCAAGGATACATACTGTCGAGGAGTCCTATACTCTGATGAAACAGCTGGTTTATGCTCTCTGCTTTTCATTGGTACCCAACCACCATCAATCTGTGACGAACACAAGCAACCAAAAAACCCACTACTTTTTTGCCATCGTCGTTGCTGCTACCTTAACGCAGTTTTAGGGCTCCGCCTTTCGTGATGAACCAATCAGGCTATACTCCCTAAGGTCCTACAATGTCAAGCAGATTAGTCGAAAAGCTGCATGACTAATAACAATGGTTATTGACTTTCTGTCGCCTGGTCAGTATACAGTGACTATGCGATATACTCTTCGTTTTTTCTGGCTCACCGATGAGTGGTAATTTTTCGTTGACTAGCCAGTTTTTATGTGTACCCCTCCGAGCAATCAATTAATCAATTCTTGTAGACAGTGGCCTGTGTGCTGTTTAAGTTAATAGTTTGGTAGGAACTCAAAAGTATAGGGATGCACAACTTCTAGCTTATGAAGAGATATCATCTAACATAACAATCTTTAGCACTAATCCAACGATTGACTCAACTACATGTCATCGTCGTTGGCGAGGCTCGATCGAAGTCTGCCGCTTTTTCTAAACTCTGATTTTGTCTGTAGTGCATCCACACATTTTGTTGTAGTTTACTGTACTTAGGAAACTAACGGCAAGCAGATTCATTAGACTTTAGTTTAGTGATTAGGAAGCCATGAGTAAGTTCATAGAACACAATTAGGACAGACTTAGTCAATTATGGAGAGGAGAATCACTCTGATGTAGCTTGGTAAGATTTTCAAACATCTGCGAAAATAGCAGTGACATCTAAAACTGAGTTTATCCACTCGTAAGTATATTCCTTTAGGCTCCGGACACTATGAGGAGCGAAGACAACTTGAATGTGGAGTGATAAAATGTTTACCGAACAATCATGAGCAGTAATGAGCAACGAATGTAAAGGATATACAAAAGGTAGTGACACCTTCGGGTCTTGTCTGTGTCTGTATCTGAACTTATGATTTTCAGTCAAGAAGTTGAGAGCGTTGACTACTTCACTTGTCTTGGAAGTTCGGTCAGCCTTAATTAGTTGGTTTGTGATTAAATCACAACGCGGATTCAAAAAACTTGTTTGGCTGACTTTCGTCACCTATGGTGTAGGGGATATGATCGTTTACTATTTAAAGGACGAGCATGCTACACAGCAGTCCGTTCTCACTGTATGGATGTCAAACATGGCCTTCAAGATTAGGTAACGTTCGTAGTTTATTGGTACTTGTTCGACGATGTCTTCGACACATCACCTACATTTGTTGAGACCGCTGGGTGATAATGAAGTTAGACGCAGGGGATTTAAGAACGATGGTAAATCATTTGATGCACTTGTGAATTTTGATTAACTGAGGTGGTCAGAGCATGTTACTTATGTTTAAATATCAACTACTTCGACGCCCACTGCTTACTGACTCTAGTGTATAGCAGGAGAAACTTTGGGTTACTTGCTGTTGGTTTTTTAACCGTTTTGGTAGATACAGACAATTTGGTTGACGTCCGTGGTTTGTCGTACCCAGCAGTTGGAGGAACTGGGTGAAATGACTCAAAGTCGGTCACAATGGTGCAAGTACATTAAATCTTTGTCTTCTCTTAAATCATGATCTTGAAACTATTTTATGCCTTTCTATGAACGATTTCTTTCTCCCTGTGTTATATTCTACATATCCACACTTATTTCTTACTACCGTTAACATAACTTTTACTTCTACTAATTTACTGTTCATGTTGCTGTGCTGCTGTGAGGTGTGACTATTTGGATCTACGCACATATGTACGAAGTTCTATGTTGAACATACTTACGTAAACATACATACAATCATAATGGCTCATAGAGGTAAACGGTAGTTAGAAATTCATTCTAATTATATATCGTTGGAAAGTTTATCCTTAGATAATTAAGCATTAATTTAGTTGCCTATTTAAATCTGTTGTGTAAACAATAATGATATACTGTACATTTAAGTATCATAATTCGATTTTTTGTAAAATGATAGTCACTTATCTCGCATTTTATTGCATATTGCTTTTTATACATTTCTAGATTACGTTGTAAATAGCTAATACTTTGTTTTCATTGATCACTAATGTAGTATTATGCTTCTGTATGTTATTTGTGTTTCTCTTCCTATGCTACTTTTTTGAATAAAAACAAAATTTATATTTTGTTATCGTTTTGTCCACATGGTCCTGTACTGTTGACTAAGATAATGTTGAAAATTGTTATCTAAAAATTTCCAAATTCAACACAATCAGAGTTGCACATCGATTTCTATTAACATATAGGTTCCGCGAACGATTGCTGTGAAATCAATTTCATTTTCAGACAAATCAGTTAGTCATGTACAGACAGACAGTTACAACGTAGAACTTGGTACATGCGTACGTCAGTTCAAGTTGCCATGCCTCAATCAGGAGATAGAGATTAAATTGTCAAATCAGATCCCAGAATAGTGAAGGTAGTAACAGAGTTAGTATTGATGGAAAAGAATAGAGACCGATGACAACATTTTAGAAAATATGACTCAGTAAAAAGAAAATTATGATAAGTTCATAAACTGAAAATTTGGAGGAAGACAAGGAGTGGATGCACCTGCGCTATTGCCAACGATTTTGAGCCATATCACCCAAGGTATCTAACCATTTATTACGAGCGTCACGCGGACCCCAACCAGGTAGTCTGCACCTATTAACATGGCTCAGCCCAACTATCACTGACTTGATAGACTGGTGCCATGTTTTGGTTTGGCCACCCCTAGCTTTCTTCCAGCCTACTCCTACATCAGACAGCATTGCTCGTCGAGGTAGGCAGTGGTCAGGCATACGTAACACATGTCCTAACCACCTTAGCTGATGGAGATTCAGTGCTTCATCAATAGACTTACCGTATCTACCTAGTATTCTATTCCTAACCCACGTATTGCTTACTCGGTGGTCCCAGGGAACACGAGCAATGCTTCGAAGACATCTATGATCGAATACTAGGAGCCTACGAATATCCTCTATCCTTAATGGCCATGTTCACGTCCATAAAGTAAAACGGATCGAACTACTGCGCAGTAAACGCGTCCTATGGTCAGTAGACGGATGTGTCGCCTACGCCACAGATGACGCAAATTCCCAAAACCAAATCGGGCCTTATGTATACGCGCAGAGACTTCAGCAGACACCAGACCGTCAGGACTGATGAGGCTGCCAAGATAAGTGAAGCGGTCAACACATTCAAGTGCCTCACTCCCTATCACTAATTTCGGTGTCGAATGAAGCCAATCCTGAAGTAACATTTTGCGTTTGGGTGGAGAGAATCGCATCCCAAACATCCTTACATTCTTGTTTAAGGTAGTCAAAAGTTTCTGCATTTTATCAGCATCTTCGCCTAAGAGAGCTATATCATCTGCATATTCTAGGTCAGCATGTTTATCTTCTGGAAGGAGGTCAACGCCGCCAAAGTCAGACGATGAAAATGTCAACTCTAAAAGTGTGTCAATGATAAAATTAAATAAAAATGTGGAGAGCGGACAACCTTGACGAACATCACTTGAGGTAATCAGTTCTGACGACAATCTGCCATAAGCTCTGACTCGACATGTGGTGTTCGAGTGGAGAGCTTGTATAAGTTTAATGTACTTCTGTGGTACGCCTTTCAATGACACACACAAAACCTGACTTATGTGGGCATCCATCTTTGTTAGCATATCCCATTAACACAGCTAGATCAATACTAGAGTAGTAAAATTATTAGTTGAAGACATTAAGTACTTTATAATATGATATGAGGAGAATGAGTCAATGAATAGGAAAAAAGTATGAAATTACTTTAAAGTTCATTATTTAAGGCAAGGCTAATATGACTGATTCTGAGCCGTTTCACCCTTAGTCTCCAATAATTGGTTACAAAAATTTGCAGATCCCAACAAAGTACAGTCCAGTAGTCAGTAGCTTTATGAACTGATGCCACGTTTTACTTTGCTGCCTCTAGATTTCTTCCTTTCTACTTCTAACCTAGTCACTATTAGGGTTCGAGGTAATCAGTATTTGGGCACACGTAATATAGATCCCAATCACATCAGCTGGTGAAAGTCTATAAAATCTACCATCTTTCTATAGTATCATTCATCTTGTAAAGTAGGTAAAGGTCAGCTAGACTTCTCTTTGATATGTTCATGCCATAGTTGTAAACATCCAGTTTTAGAGGAGACAAAAGTTTGGTCTTTCAGACATTGTTTCACTAGCACTTTACATTTCATTTCCTGTTTCTTTTATTAGTCATATGAGCTGACTATCGCTGCATTTTCCATTTCTTTTACGTCCGTTTTCCACTGTCACTTATCTTCATTTACCAGAGATTTTGTAAGTATACATTTTAGTTTTCTCTGCACCTCATTGTGTTCGGACACTGAAGGGGCGATTTTACGAGTGTCCATCATTTCAACTTATGCCTCTAGAATCCATTTTGGAAACTTTTGGTTAAGCTCAGTTTTAGATGTTTCTGCTGTTTGTTGTTTTTAGTTTTATCGCTCTCTAACCAACTTTAGTGGTAAAGTCAGGTATAAAAAATAATCTCCCTGTTCCGTACAACCTGTTTGTATTACTACGATAGATAACCCAGATCACGACGTCCAGGTAGAAGCTACATTTATGTTTTGTGTAATCGCTATTTCTCCATGCATACTTTTATTACGATTTCAGATATTTTCAAAGGCAGCAATTATATGTAGTTCATGATTCTAAAGTATCGACCAGAGAGAAATGTTGTCCAACCTAACATGCGGTTTGTACATTGAAGGCCCCTTGTGCAGTTTAGAGTGTGGTTCCGGTAGACGCGGTACAGTATTACGTGAACTGGAATCGTTTATATCGGTGGTATATAAGGGGAAAGTCAGAGACAAAAATTTGATGTTCCCAATTGATGTAAAAAAATATCGGAAATTGAAGAAAGAATTTCATTGTGAAGTTGATGATTTTGAGTGTTGTTAAAGTTGTGAGACCAGATATCACTTCAGGTTGCTCACACATTTGAAGGGTTATTCTTGAGGTGCTTGACAACGATTTTGGGTTTTGAGTTGGTGTTAATGACCTAGAGGCATCATTGCTGTGCCGAAGAGATAACTGTTTAAAGTCAATCGTACACGGTCTTTTTGTAAATGGTTTTCGTTTTATTAGCTCCATACTTGTTTAGGCCTTAACCCCGCAAACGTTAACCTATAGTGTGAGGTGAGTGACAGATTTCTAGGGACGACCGCTTCTAACCCTACCTAATTTTGTCGATAGGCAGAATTGTTGTCAACCTGTTAGACATTTATTAACTGAAGGCACTTGTATCTCTTAGTTAATGTTTTCATTTAAGCACAACAGTGTATGTTATTCGCTATTTGTATTTCAATTATTTTTACTTATCATGTATTATTAGTGTATCGTATTGTTTCCTGAAGATCCTGAATTATTTATGAAACTGACACTACATTTTACGAGGTTTTAATTAATCAAATTATATATCAAAATTTTTATCGTTTTGACTAATGATCACCTGGACTGATTAGTGCATTTATTTAGAGGACATAAACAGTCATATACTTTTAACTGTCATGTGTACACATGATTACCACGATTATAAGTTCACATTTATTTTTTTAAAATTATGATCTAATACCTTTATTTTCTTTGAATGTTCATATGTTTACAGGTATAGATAATGGTAATGTTAGATCAGTGGCTTAATAGTTTTATGCCTCACTTGTCATAGTTTTTCTGATTCGCTCTATTTATGCTTTCTCGCTTTTTCTAATATTTGTACATCAGGCAGAATTAACAACTTAGGTTGTATTTTGATATTTTCAGTACCCAAATAATTGATTTTTTTACCATACTTAGGCCCTCTATCTAAATTACCTTCACATGTACATCACAGAGCTCGATCTTATCGCCAAAGCTATATAACAGACATCTGTACGCTTGTATAACAACTCTTTTTTGTACACATTCACAGATTTTGAACAAATAGATTTTGCATCGTGTTACCTGCACTTTTAAGTAACCGATCTTAATAATCTGCGATAGGTTTCTTCATTTATAAATGGAGTTGAGCAACTGATCTTTTGGATTTCTGGCGAATCACAAAGCTGATATCTTGCTGAATTGTTGATGTCATATACAAATAGTTTTATAGCTTAACAGTATCTCGCGGTAATCAACATTGCTTGTCTTTTTCGGTATCATTAAATAAAACTTGAATGTTGCACAGATACCCATATCGTGAAGAGACTTTTACTGAGTTATCACAAAACCTTACCAAAACTGTGAATCATGAGAACTAGTGAATGTGTTCACAATAAACTTTACCTGTGCGACGCTCATCAAGACCTATTATAATAGTTAGTAATCCGTTCTTTTATTAAACTACTGTGTGCAATGTAAGTGTTTTTGTCAAGCTAATCGAATCACTAATCAGTTTTTGAAATTAATTTAAAATTAACTCAATTTGTATTTCTTAAACACACTATTTACTTGATCGAGAACTGTACATTTGACATTAAGTTTTAAGCATGCACTGCACTAGATTACAAAACTTTGTCAAATTTGAAACTACCTTTTCCAAGATGAACTCAGCATTTTTATGTTCTTTATTTTGTTTTTCTCATCTTCATTATTTTCTGGTGTTTCAGGGTAAATACCGTTTTCATAACTTATCATTCTATCCTGATGAGTCCTACCCAACTATTGAGCTGTGGCTCATATTTTATCACCTGGTCATCAATGTAAATGTTGATGTGAACCTTATCCTATCTGCTTCGTCTTGCACAATGAGTAATATCTCTTATTCTGACATATAGAGATGTGTATCTTCTAAAACAATATTGTGGCTTGTTTGGTGAACCAAACAGTTCAAATGCTTCTTTGCATTTTCAAGAACTGGAAGTTATCTGAATTACTACCAGATTCATATACTCTAAAATTACTCTAAACACACAATTCCATTGAACTTTGTTGAACTTTATGCTCCTGGTAAAGATATTAAGGCTTTTATTTGATCCCTCACCTTTGTTTGTCTTAGTGCAACTAGAATTTGTATCAGTAATCTACATTCCATTCTTCCGAAGCTTAGCGTCATTTCATTATAGAATAATGTTTATGAGACGACCATTCATCCCCTTTTAAGTTTCACGTCTACAGACATGGATCGAACTCCATTCGTAATAATTGTAACATTTTTTCAAATTCTGTTTTTCTATACCAAATTTTTCCACATATACTTATTTCTGTAGGTTGAATTCACAGATCGTTGGGTGTTGTTGAAAATTTGCAGCTCACTAAAAACATTGAACCTACCATTTTATTTTATTGACACTGGTTTTCATAATTTTACCATTTTCTTCAATGGTTTTATTATCATTATTAATATCATATTTGTTAAAAAATCCATTTACTTTATATATATATAGTACCGTTTGGTATTTTTATTCTGGCATATAGAACGTATTCCTGATACTGTGATCGAACAGCCATGCGAAGAAGACCTAGATGAAAGTGCTAAGGCATCACAAAATAGTAAAGACAAGAAAATGAAGTAAGCATTATTTCATCATTTTAATACATTTTTTTGAAATCACAACTCCCTCTTGAACATTGTCGACAATTGGGCTGTGCCATGTTAATAAGTGCAGACTACCTGTTTGTGTCCGCGCGATGATCGTAACAAATGGTTTAAAGACTTTGAGTAACACGGCTCAAAATCGCCTGTAATGTCACAGGTGCACTCATTCCTTGTCTTCCTACAAATCTTAAGCTACCGAATTCATTAAATTTTTTTTACTGAATTATACTTTCTTGAATCTTATCTTCGATCTCTGATCCTCTCTATTAATACTAACTTTGTTCCCACCTTCACTATTCTGGAATTTGATGCGACAATTTAATCTCTACTTGTTAATTGAGGCATGGCACCTTGAACTGATGTGCGCATGTGCCAAGTTCTAGGTTGTTACTGACTGACTGATAGGATATTAAATTTGAAAAAATAAGTCATAATTAAGACAATTTTCCAGTAATGACGCTTTTTATTTTGTCTTCTCCTTTTAAGTATAATAGGCTTTTTAAAAGATTTATTACAGATCATCTCTTTGTATAACGTGAACACTGCTTAACTTATCAACTTATTATTTCGTCGACCCAAGTTATCTCATTTCACATCGTCACAGAGGACCAAACTTAGTGAAATATAAATCAGCGGAGTTAAAATAATGAAATCATCTTTAAACATTATGTTGTATATTAGAAGATGGTATTGCAATTAATTGTGAGCCATATCGTGTTAAATTTTCAATCAATAATCTCAAACGCTCATCAAAATGTTTACATCTCGAATAATCTAGTTTCACCAGTTATTGACTTCATAAATACACTTTTAAGTGTTTATTTGTATGTTGAATTAATTTCATCCCTACAAGCGTAATTAGTGGGTATTCTGACAAAATAAAATGTCTTTTCTACACTTGCTTTAAACATCACTGAAGCCATCTGTACTCTGGAATCACATGATCAAAAAGTATTTTATAAGTGTTAAAAATCGTGCGTATATGTATAAAATATACATATTTATGCATCGCAGATTAGTACGTTAGTACTAATGTTAATTATTTAAAATTAAGATGTACAGAAGCTACTATCTACATATTTATCAATATTATTGTTAATATCATTATTTAAGTAACAGTTATATTTTATTTTGACGATTGAGATATGTGTTTCATCAGGTAGTTTCAGCAGAAACAGCATTCCCGAACTGGAAGAACTAAAGAACAGGTACAGTTGAGGGATTCTGAAAATGACCTAAAGGAATCTAAACTTGATTCAGTCAGCCAAAAGTAGATTATGAAAGGGTGTGTGTCTTGACTATATACTTTTAAAGGTAGTTTTCCAAACTAGACCACATTCCATGCATGTTAATATATATACGAACTTCTTTAGTCGGATTCACAAAGTTCTACCTTCGAGCGATACAAGGAACATATTCAACCTCAGTTGTATTTCATATCAAAGTACTTTCTAATTAATCAATGCAGTTCTACCTACACACTAGATAGGTATGTGACACTAAAATATATCACTGTTTCGATTATGTACACATATATTTGGTTGCATATATCCATCACAATTGAATAAGAACGTCTTAATAAGTAGCCCGTTTTTACTGAAAGTTACTAATTATCATTTCTGAATTTCAATTGGTTAGCATTTTGTGATCATTTTGTGAAACCAAACTATGAACAGTTAACTTCAAGCCATAACGCGCCTTTTGATTATCCTGTACCTGTTTTTCAATCCTACCCCAAAACGTAAGCTAGCACCGCTTGCTTTCGTTGGACTTACATTTATCGTTGTTAACTGATAATTAATTTAAATAAATTTTAATTTATTAGTTGTTTTCTCGAATTTAAAGCAATATTTCTTTACACACATCTATAATAGTAAGCAACTAAATATTTCTTATAATTGCATCTGCGTTGCGAATCAGTCTTTTACAAATCGACTCATGAAATTTGTGATAATAATTTTGCTAATTTTTGTCACAGTGATGTGGATGTTGGAAAAGACGGTGTAATTCAAGCAACTGTTGAATCATGGATTGAGCCAACGCAAATCGTTCAACAAGCAGTTTCGGTAGAGAAGTTGGGTGTCCAGTCTTTGAGTTCTGATAAATGTTCAGAGGTAGTTTTCAATTTTGGTTTTTGTTACTGGTTACTTATAAAAGATCATATTTTTCACATCGAAACGAAACAAATAATAGCTACCTTATCTAGGTCCAGTATATAAATATTATTATTTCTGTTGGTACTTCTCGTCTCAACCAGATAGCATATCTTTAGGAATTAGCAAGACAGGAACTATTTGTTATTATTAATGCTTCCTTTTAAGAAGGCTTCAGAGTCACAGTATACATAGAAAGTTTGACTAGCAGTCATTCATATGTCTCTTGCAAGTGCTGTCAAATCCTGTCAAAATACTTGTTTGTCAGTGAGTTAAATTTGAGTATTGTTGAAGTACTTGGCAATAATTTAATATTCTTCTGTTATTAATAGTATTTGTCAAGAAATATATGGTTATAAAAATATCATAAAGTTGTATATCTATCCTGATTATCTAATGCTTCTATACAATATTTACGTAAATTCCTCCAACTTGTCAATCATTTTAGATAAAGGATTATTTTGCTATACGTAATGTTTGCAACGTTTTGTTGATTTTCAGAATATAAGCACCTTATAGTTTAATAGTTCAGAAATTAATAACCTTTCTATTTCATATTTGGCTACGATGACAAGCTTCGTTACTTTGTGGATGCTTCAGATGTGATGGCTGACTGTACTTTACACGTTATTTGTTCACATGATCCAATAGCCAAAATCTAATCCTAGCCTTGCCTTTGTAGTCTATTCTAACGCATGATAGTCCTACTGAGCTGTCAAACTCTGCACGTATATTAACACAGTTACAAGATGTCTCGAGCTGTGAATTACACATGATAGAGGTAAGGTTTACAGGACTGTGTTCACACAATTACGATATTCGCCTGCCTGCGTTCGTTCCTAATAAACCACTAGCGATTTCTCAGGCCAACATATCAGTGTAGCAGTAGAAAAGTGGTTAATACACTTAACTTTCACTTAGTATGTAGCGATCTCAAATCTGTCTGTATCAACTTCGGTTTTGAAAACCAAGTAGTATCAGTCGTTCTCGTATAACTGGTGAGCGGCTCGAAACAGTACGTAAGTCTGTACTTGATACATAAAAACCAATTAGTCATTTAAATGAATATGCATATTTTGGGTATTCATATTTCTTATTTTAGATTGAAATCTGAATCCATACTTTGAGAAGTAGTAACGTATAAGTTGAGTTTACTTAGTTGCATGATAAGCACCAGTAGGGATTAATTAATCATTTCGTCAACTTTTACCTAAAATAATAGATAAATTTTTAGTCAACGACTTCTCTAATAATTATTACTATATATAAGGTCACTCTGATGTGATATGTGTTAATGACCCAAATTTGGTTGCAGTAGTTCAGATTTTTTCACTTTTACCTTATTTTCAGTCTTAGTTTTCATTGTTTCTCCATATATTTCTTTGATATTTACTTGTTGAACTATTTTCTGGTATAAGTCCTGTTAACTTGTTACCGTGGTGTTGATGTGAAATGGGAACTTAAGTTAGCATGCATGTCTTTAGCTATCTGTCACTTATGATTGGATGTGAATGTAACTTACGTATAAAAATACCAACCTCCTTTTATAGACGATAGATTGTTAGGTACAAGGAACATTATAGTTAATGATGCTGTATATGCTGTATAATTGAAGATTTTAGATAGAAGAATGCTTTTACAACCTATTTTGGTGGTATAGATACCTACACTATTCATTCAAATTCCAAAATGAAATATCCTATTAGGTGGGAATAATAATTGTTTTTACTTTGTTGGATTATTGCATTTTATAGTATTAAGATTAGTTCGCATTCTGATTTCATGAGTCATATATTCATTACATTTTTATGAAATTTCTTCTTCTACGTATTATATTTTTAGTCGAATATGCTTGTCCGTAAACGTACAGAACATCCTATCCTTACGTCAGCTGATTATACACAAGCAGTTAATGCATTGGATAAAACTCTAGATCATCATATTAATTTGACTCAACCAAGTGCAGTGACAAAATCGAAAGTTGAGACTTATATGAATATGCCTAACGGTGAAACTATTCGTATGCCGTCTAATGATGAATATAAAGTATGTGCAAATGGTCCATGCACCAAGAAGTTTAATTATGAATCAACTCACGTCAATGGTGATGCCTCATCAGCTAATATTCGTAGCCATATAGTAAAACATCAAGATGAACAGTCAAGTTCTGTTAAAAGGTATATCATTGCCTTAACTGCAACAGCTTTTGTTGTTTTGGCCGGAATCATTGTCATACTGGAAACGACACCGGATAAATCGAATCGGTATCATCAAAATATTTTCTATAATACTATTCGTCATAATCCATTCATTGAACGTTTTCAAGAATATGTTTACACTCCCGTAAAACGATCAGTTGTTGATGGATTTGCTTTTTTGCTGTCGTTTATCGATTCCTGAAGTCTTCAAGTGATTATGCAAAGTATACTACTAATCACTCTCTTCAAATCTATTCCATTCTTATGCTGAAATTTATATATTACGTGGTTTGGACTATTTTCTTTGTTTTTTTTCTTTAAATTTATCCATTTCGTAATATCTACGCCTTTCTCATTCCACTTCCCACATTTATTTTCCAATTTACTGCTTTAGTTTATGCCGGTAATAATTGTCTATAAAACATCGGTTGTAATGTGTTCATTCGTTCAACTTTATTAACATTACAGTGATTATGTAACCTTTCTTTTTCATTTATAATTTATTTCTTTCTTGAATACAATAATATTAAACTATTTTATTGAATGAACAAGATTTTTTGTGTATTCTAGCGAATGAATATATTAGCAAATAACTATATATGTATTGTCCAATATATATACAGTGAACTTAATATAACCTCTAAAAGTTTGTTTGGTGATAATTTATGGTACGAGATGTCTTTCTTTTCTTTACATCATTCACTTTGTTTAGTTTAGCTTGAATTTCCTTGTTTGAGTTTACGATTAAATGATAATAATAAATGGTATGTCTTTATGGTCTTGATGGTCTGATTAGTGGTAATATGATTATTATTATTATTTATTAATCCTAAATGATACAATTTATTTTAACTACAATTAATGTTTTCTTTTCTTATTGTTATTCATTATCTGACTACTTATTACAATAATAGTAGTCTTCGAAAATTTTGAAATTAATAATGATCCTTAAAATTTCTATTATATTTCTTTCACTTACCAATCTTAGTAATTTTATCTAACCTTTCAGTCAGTGACATGTTTATTTAAGTATGAGGCTAGTTTCAATTGGTATGAATTTTTACAGCATTACATATAATTGTTTGCATCAATTACATGTTTGTCGTGCATATGCGCACATTCAGAGATTTCGTCGATTTTTATTGATTTCTATGTATGTTCCACACTAACTAATATGTGATATACATATGCATATACATACGTTTATTGTCATATTGTGATTACTTTCTTTTTCTGTAATTCTATTTTAAACTTTCGTAGTTTACATTCATATGTGTTGTTGTTTCTCTTGTCTACTTTTTTTTTGTTTTGCCTTTTTATTGTCAGTCATTGGATTTATTTTGCTCACCTCAGTAATTAAAAAAGTCTATATTTGATTGTTTACTGCCGGTAAGTAATTTTTCTGTCTTATATCAATATGTCTGTGAGGGGTTTTTTTGTCATACGTTCATCACCTCTAAATGTTTTCGATGTTTTGCTTGTATGATTTTGTATATGTATTTTTTGAGTTATTACATATTTGAGATTTTTTCAAAGTGCGCGCCTAATTTTCTTTGTTTCACTTGTTTTTTTCTCATATCATGTATAACTATGCTTCTATGTATAAATGGGACTGACGAACTTTTTTGTTTATTTGCATTCCTCGTATAGACTGATTGTTCTTCTTGGTATAGTATTCCACAATATATATTGCAGACATCAATTCCTCTTATATTTCCATCAACCAGTATATACAGTGATTTGAAGTTTCTTCAGATTGCTCTATTATACCTAAAGTTATCAACTAATTTTTTTGACTCTACATATATATACATAATGCACACATTGTGATATTCATTTATTATGTGTAGTGATTATAAAGTTTAATATTTTGTTTAGTTTCGTTAGATTAGTGTCCTTATCTTCATATGAATATGAATATCAAAGTTTCTGTTCATCGTGTATTTTTTTTGCTTTTCTGTATTTTCATATCCATATTAGTGTAGTAATCATACATTTACATATACTTATATAATATCATCAGAATAATCAATTTTCTGTCTATACGTCTTTTTTTGATTATGGTTAATGGAGGCAATCAATTTAGTTATACTAGTAATATACCATATAGTTTACAATGACGAGAGTTATGATTAATAAGAAAGACTGCTTATGAATATTTGAAAAAAATCGCTAGGTTATTATCTCATTGTGGGTGCAGAAAGTGTTTTGTAAAATCTGAAATTTAACAAGTTTAAACATGTATATTTTTAAATCTCATTTTGAATAATTCGTTTCACATAGAAAACATTAATATTAAAATTATAATGTACATAAGATGAAGTTACTTTGTAAATATAGATGAACCAAAGTGAGCAAGTGAACATTTAGTTTACCTGTAAATCTTTCTCTTTTATTAAAGTAGAACTGTTCCTATATTGGCAATAGAAGTTTAATTTTGATTTAGCTGAATCGTAAAAATTTTTGTACTGAATTACTATTTGCCTGTTGTTAGTCGATCTTTGTTTAAAGAAGTATTTAAAAATCAATATCTTATAGACGTGTACCTTGTAATGGGTAATCACTAAAACGTTTACAGGGAAGTGTGGAAAATCTACTAAATACTACTAATTAGCAGTCTTGGGTTTGCATGGACATTCATTTTAAGTGGCTTAATAAAGCGACTTTTTCGTGTTATATGTATTTTGATTACGTTTTAGGTGGTCTGTGATTAAATGTTATGTGGGGGAGGGGGTAACGAGTGGGGATGCTTTGTTAAGCTGAAGTCGTTCTAATTACAGATATCCACCTTCATTTGTTGGCATCGTTACAAATGTATGAAGATACGGTTTTTCAAAGAATTATCAATATATTTGGAGAATGAACTTCTTGGAAAACTATAAGTAGTTGTGAGTATAGTTCCAAATTATTCATTACATATAAGAATTGGGCCTTTGATGTGTTTTAAACCATATTTTACTGTAAGTTGTAGAACGATTGATATTCCTCGTTTGCTTAAGCTGAAGTAAATGAAACAGGGTTCATATGTGAGACGTAATGATAGAAACTTAATTGTCTTAGCCACTAAACCAGTTTGAAAATATTTTGACTTCAAGAAACCATTCAATAGTCGTAATATTTAACAAGTATCAGAGTTGGGTAATACGAAAAAAAACTAATATTTGGTTTATTCATAAATTAAGTAAATTTAACTTACTCATAGCAGACAAATTCGTACAAGTAGGAGAATTTTTAAGGTTGCTAGCGACGTTCCTTCTGTAGAAGTATCTTGAGAGTAAATTAAGAAAAAAACGATGAGTCAGTTTTGATGATATTTGGATGCATTTTCATAAATATTCTAAAATGGAATCGGTTACTATGGTCTAATTGTTATACGTATTAATATTATTTATAATTGACCAACTTAGACCAAATAAATGTTAGGAATCTTTATTTGGTTTGCTCCACCATTTTAACCATCTGTTTACTAATTACAACTAACCAACTTGTTTTGCATTTACATGAATTAAATCACTATGTGTACTAATTAGATGCAGTCAGACGCCATTATAAATGGATGGCAAATTCTCATAATGCTAATTTTCGGAAATTCATTTAAAAGTGAAGCATTTGTTTTTCCCATAAAAAAGAGACCAATATACTGAAATTCATGTGTTTTACATGATGAATAAAGAAAAATATTTGTAGCCACTGAATGGAGAATGCTTGTGGGCTACCTTTGCTCCAGTTGGGGTAATAGGCATCGATGATGATGATAAACTACTTCATAAACTTTAGTGACTGAATGTAGGTAGTAGGTACTTCCCGCCAATAACTTTCATAAGAAAAGTCTTTTTTCTTGAATAATTTCTAACCGACTACATATTAATCACGTATTTCCTGCTATGTTGCACTAAACGCACTGGGAATTTCATGCTGTGACAAAATTTATAGTATTGAGCGAAGTCATAAATTTTGGCCTTGAAACTTAGAAGGATGAGAGGGGTGGAACACTCCAAAGAGTATTCCAATAGGCCATTAATTACTCTACAAGTAACCACTGTTTTCAAACAGTTTGAATGAGAATTTGTTATAGGCGTTCTGATTCTTGTGGAAGATTAAAGGCTTGTAGCTAACGTTAGGTGAGGAGGAGCAGCGCATTCGTATGGATTAACTCCGAAGGTGATTTAGTTCTATAAATTGACTGATATTTTCATTAAAATCTGGCACGTGGGCGTGATAAATTTATTGACCTCGACGGCTTATCGTTGCATTATATGAGACAAAATCCTCTTGTCGTAGCCACAAAGGAATTGTCTAAACTTACATATTGCTTAAAAGACTAACTTTAACAAATATTGGATGCCTAGCAATGACTCTTGGACTGCAAATATGTTAGAAGCAGGCTAGTTTGAGAACTGGAGGCAGATGTATCAACCAATTATTTACCATTCTTCAAGTTGTAGGAAATAGATAATAACTGTTTTTCTTAATTTGAGAGTAGCGTTTGTCTCTGTAGGCTGAGGAATTTTATAGTGGTTTTTGTCACTAAAAAGCATACCTCAGAAATACACTAAGCTTGTAAAGGCAACCCCAAGTAATGTTCGTCAAGTTTGTCCAATAACTCAACTTTTTGTTTAATTTCATGATAAACATACTGCTAGAAACAACGATTTCTTCTTCCTAATTTTTAGGGGTTGATCTTTTACCAGGTGGTTAGTTCACTGAATTGAAATACGAAGATGACATAGTCCATTTTCGTGCAGATGCTGATAAAATGAACAACATTTCAAGATGTTCGGGATAGATTGATACATATATTCTAAGTTCCACGTTGTGCATGATTAGTTTCTGTTTAATCCACTATAGTCTATGATTATACATATATTTCTGTAAATAGTAATTTCCTTCTTCAAACCGCTTCATATTTGACAAATGGACGATTAAAATCTTGATTTAGGGATTGTTAAGATCATGAGTTCTTTGATCTATAGATTATTAATTCCAGTGATATGTACAGTTGAGATTTTAAATTAAATAATAAGCCATTTTTGAAAACATATTAAAGTTTTTAATTTTTATAGTGACCTTAATCGTTCATTTAAATTTACTCAGTTAAGTTTAAGGTAAGGAACTTCTGACTAAGTCATTTGTTCAATATTCATTTTTTATGATTATCAAAAGAGCGTAGTATTCGTAAATACGATAAGAAGAAAATTTAGATGATAACAAACAAATTGATTAAGCAGTTAGTTATGATAAATCTAATGTTGAATCAGAAAATGATCAGTAGTTTATATTTTCAAATTCCACTTGATGTGGCATAGAGATTTTTCAAACAACAACAATCATTTCAAGTAATTTAGTGGTAATCATCTGTTTGATACATAACTAAGTAAAAATTATTGAATAGGCTATAAATCGTATTTTCCATGTTAAGCCACTGCTCGTGGAACCACTTTTTAAACCATTGACAGTTGGACAGATATCTCCTTTTGGTTCGGTGCGCTCCCGTTGCTATGTTCCAAGGTAATGACATAATTGCATTACCTAAATATCCTGGATTCAGTTTATGCCAACTTCTAGAGACCCTTAAAATTAAGCAGAAAATGGTGTACATTCATTTATCAGTGAGTAGTAATCAATGATCTCATTTGTCAAGACATTTTGTACGGATCAGAACTAATGGAACAATTTTCAAAGCAGCTGATATGAACCTCACGGGGTTTATCGGTCCACTTTTTTGCTAACAGGTGCCTACTGTATTACTTTAGTACATTTTGAAAGCTACTTCCAATCATCTGATATCAAGATAAACCATCTGCTGATTTCTACCCTGTATATGAAAAAAACACCTACATATCAAACGATCTCCACAACATTGAATTACAATAAATATTGTCTCACTATTGATTAACTCCACGAGGTAACTCCTTGAGTTCTAGTGAGAAAACGTGACTAATAGAGTTCAACATTGTCGAGCAAGAGGCATTTACTCACTGATGGAAAAGGATGGGGTCATGAAAACACATCACGAATTGACTGAATTAGGATTATCAACCGTTGGGAGTCGACTCAATCATCTAATAGCAAAGCGTTTGTAGTAGAGCCAAGGGACCCTCTAACACCCATTCTAGGATAAAACCGCTGTCCATCGCTTCCTGGTGAACAATAGTTGTCTAATTTAACCTAGTTCGTGATATCAAATTAACAAAAAATAATAAAGTTCGACCCTAGAATGATGGTTGTATTATCCTGGTAAGAACAAATAAAAAATAAACACATCAGCACAAATTTAATACGTTACTTTTATGCAAAATGATATAGTAGTGTATTCTTAAAAATAAACAAATTTTACTAATTACGAAGGAATTCTATCATCTAAAGCAACAAATATTTGTACAAGTACACACAAAACATTTTTAATGATTTTTCATTAACTGCTTTTAAATGATACTAATTTTAATAACATAAAATATGGCTTCGTAGAATTGATTTCAACATTCTTTGAAATGCATTTTACCTGTCTGTATTATTTTAAAACAAAATACATCAAATCTTACTTAGTTTAGTATATTTTTCGTGATATAAAATTCTCTTGTTGAATGACTGGTCATAAATTTTTTATCGGTTATTGTGAAAGAGAAAACAGCAGTGTGATATGAAGTAAATGAATGTTATGAAATAACTATCGATTAAATACCTATTGAATAATCCTAGTTACGTATTCATTATAAATTGTTGGTAATATTTTCATGATTAGTTGATTGGTAAAACCAGTTTTGTCTGTCTCATTGTAAAACGTGAATTTTCTACTTTGAATGAGTATAGTCAAGAAATTCATTAATCATTACATTAAGAAATATGGTTTGAGGGAATCAGGATTCTTAAGTATTATCTAAGATGTAGTCTTCTGTATAGTGTTTGAAATCAGCGTCTTCTTGAAGTTTGATGTATTGCGTTCATAAGTGATAATAATAACTTGTTTACCGGTTAACTTCAAACCATTACCAATGATACAAGGAGAAGCAATTTCTATCCTTAATGTTCCAGCCGAGCTAATTAAAAAAAGAAGTCAAACTTGAGTAGAAGGATATCAGTGACCAGCAACCAGTAAGATGAATAAAGTAGCTCACAAATGATTGATAAATATATCAATAAAATTTCAGTGATTATTAAGAAAATCATCAATCATGTACACATAAAAAAATTGACATAAACGATTATTGTGTTAAAACAACATTGAACTAATACTATGATTACAGCTGATGCTATCACATCGGATTAAATTAACTGTGGTGAAAGTTAATCAAAATTCAATTTACAAAAATCGGTGCAGAACTTGATTTTTTGAATGAATGTTTCGAGGATCCAACATTCTTCCACCCAACATTAAGTGTACGGTTATTTATTATCTCTTCCTTTAAATTTTTTTTACTATAGTTAATCTCTATCGGGATATATCCACTTCACTGGATCACCTTTATAATTTTACAAGGCTATGAGTGTTCTAAAATGTTAACAGATTAAATCGAGAGTGCATTCTTCATTTAGGTGTAGCTGCACCCTAACATTAATTCCCCTGGAATCCCCCTATAATTACTAAAGGCATGGACTAAGGGGGAGGGTTGTATTTGAAATTATCAACTCCATCACTTAAAAAGCAACCTAACTAAAAATTCGCTAACCAGGAAAAGCCATTTAAATCATTTTAACTCTGCTCTGGGAGTTGGAAGGTCTTCATTTCGAAAAGTTATGACGCTTCATGGTAAAAGCCGAGTTTCTTCCGAATTCACGAGGCCGATGCTTCTTCTGACAACCAGAACAACAACTAATATAGGTACGTGGAATGTTCGCATAATGAAAGAGATATGGAGAAGCATTAAAATAACTGAAGAAATGAAAAGATACAACCTGAAGACACTTGAAATAAGCGAAACCCATTGGTTACAAGCTGGACAGCAAAATTTATTCTGTTGAGAAGTACTGTAATACTCCGGTCACGAAGAAGAAAATGCGTCACACACATAAGGAGTAGCACTAATGTTGTCCCAAGAAGCACGGAAGGGACTTACAGGATTAGAACTTCATGGACCTACGACCATCATGATAATTGAGGGGATCGCAATGAATTTAATCCAGTGCTGTGCGCCCGCCAACGATAATCACGAAGACAATAAAAACCAGTTCTATGCAAGGCTGCAGTCAATCATCGATAAATACTCAGCAAGGGATCTGACCATTCCGGTAAGAGACCTAAACGCCAAGGTTGGAATGGTCAATAACAGAAATGAAGGCATCATGGGACAACATCGATTGGGAGAAAGGAACGAAAACGATGAGAGGTTTGCAAACTTATGCGTTTTCAACAAAATGATTATAAGTGGCACCATATTCTCCCATAATCGCATACACAAAGCCACATTGGTTTTACCAGACTAAATTACTGTGAACCAAATCTACCATATCTGCATCAATAAAAAGTTCAGAAGGTCCATGAAGAAAGAAAAAAATGGGGATTTAGATCATCATCTAGTAGTGGTCAAAATTAAGCCGAAGCTGAAGAGCACTGAACAATTAGAACAACACTATTACAAAAGATTAATACAACCTATCTTTAAGATACTTACAAACTCAACGAATTCAATATAACTCACAACAATAATCTTCAGGTATTTTGCGATCTACTTAAACAAGATAAAAGGGTTTAAGGAAGTAATAACTACAATATTCCAGGAGGTCTTCGGTCTCAAATAGCACCATCATAAGGAATGGGTCTTTGTTGGCCTTCTGGATAAGATTGAAGAGAGGAGGAGCAAGAAGACATCTATCAATAACAGCCGAACAAGAACAGGGAAATCCAAGGCACAAGCCGAATACACAGAAGTCAACAAGGAAATGGAGAGGAGCATTAGGTCGGTTAAATGGAAATATGTGATAAACCTGATAATGACAGCGGAAAATGCTGCCAGCGAAGGAAACATGAGACGCTTTCACGATACAGCAAACAAGTTAAGTGAAAAATACAGTGAACTGAAACGACCATTCAAAAACAAAGATGGCAAACTAATCACTAGAACATGAGAACAATCTAACAGGTCGATAGAACACTTTGAAGAACACTTGAATAAATTTTGACCCACCAACAATCGAAGAAATAAAAATGGCCATCTGACAAATCGAGAGTGCCAAATCACCAGGGTCAGACAACATATTAGCTGAGGAACTGAAATCGGATACAGAAGTAACTGCAAGGATACTTCGCATTATCTGTAGAAAGATTTGAGAGGAAGGACAAGTACCAACGGAGTGGAAAGAAGAGTACCTCATCAATATATCAAATAAAGGAGATTTTGGAAGGTGTGAGAACTACATAAATGATATGCAGGGCACCTAACGAAGATTGACTACCTTCGAAAACTGTGCTTGAGAACATTATTTCAATTACTATGACTGGATAACGTAATCATTCCACTTCTATAACCGTTATGTTCCCATTCCCCGGTTCTCTCGTTTTGTATATGTGCTATTAGTATATTGTTTATTTATTATGAACTACGCTTAATTGTGTACAAGTTGTACCATTCACTGCCACTCTTCCCTTTGTTCTGTACAGACGTTAGATTCTTGATTGGTTTACTGTGTGGTCTGATTTTATGTATATATAAAGGCATGATTAAAATATAATACGACCTCGATCTCGGTTTTCGGATTTCGCTCTCTCTGTTTTCCGGTTCTCAATTCTGGTTCTGCTATTTTCGGCCTGGGGGAGGTGAATGGGCTTAGGTCAGTTACGCATTATCAACTAGGCACATCTTATTGGCGTTCGCGTCTACCAACCAAAACCCTCCCCTATTTCTTTCTCTCATCATAACAATAAACATCACCTTACTTTAAGTAACAGGACGTCATCAACAGTGTGTTATTGGATAGAATGGAAGATCCAGTCGATGTCCAAATTCAAGATCAACAGGCTGGATTGCGTAAGGATCAGTCGTGTATCTACCAAATCATGGACAATATGGATGCAACTAGACAACTCGGACATTACAGGTGATATAGCTTTTCTAACCCACACACAAAAGCAAATGCAAGTGAAGACAGACAGTGTTTCAGCAGCCTCTGTAGCCATTAGTAGGCCTCAACATACACAAAGGGGAAAGCAAGATCCTTAAATACAAAGCAACAAACAACGATCCAGTTTTACTTGATGGAAAAATTACTTAAGAGTAAAACTTTTATTTACCTGAGCAGCATCATCGATAAACATGGATGATCTGATCTGATGCAGATGTAAATGCGCGGATTGGCAAGGCAAGGGCAACATTTCTACAATTGAAATATATTTGGAACTCAAACAAGCTGCCAGCCAACATCAAAGTCAGAATTTTCAATATAAACATTAAAGCGGTTCTATTGTATTGATTTGAAGCTTGGAGAACTATGAAAAACATCATTTTAAAGAATCAAGTATTTATAAACAGCTGTCTACGCAAGATACTTCAGGTCTGTTGCTCAAACACTATCAACAGCAATCCACTGTGGTGTAGAACAAACCAACTTCCGGTATCGGACGAAATTAGGAAAAGATACTGCAGGTGGACAAGACACATTGAGGAAATCATCAAACTGCGTTACAAGATAAATACTAACTTGGAATACTTGAAGTCAAAAGGGAAAGAGGAAGACTAAAGAACATATTGCGCCTGGAATTAGAGGCAGACATAAGAAGAATGAACAGCAGATGAGAAGAATTGGAAAGGAAATCCCAAGACAGAGATAGTTGAAGAATGCCAGTCGACGGAGTATGCTCTACTTGGGTAACAGGTGTTTATTTATTGATTGGTTGATTAATCACACCCTACCATTGAAGTTTATACAGAAATGTTTCATACAACTTATTCGTTAATTTATTTGAATCTATGGACTTAGTATAATACTTAGTAATATCTGAACTAATGTGTACTACGTACGGAACCTTTATTTGAACAACACTGAGACGTACATAAATCCAATTATTGAATACTGAATAGCCTTAATTTACCCTAATCATTAGTTTGAAACATTTATAATTTTCATGTTAAATTATTTTACAAAAATTTGAATATATATAAGACTATATATTAAAAGAAAATATTTTAAATAAAATAGGATAGATAATGTTTTATCAGTGTAAAATGTTATTGCCTATTGTCGTAGTTAGATGCACTTAACGTATGACAGCTAAATTGAAGAATACAATTCAACATAATTATGTCGCATTTATGCATTAAAAGATAAAAATTGTTTTACAATATCTTGTTCATCTGTGAATAGTGTACAGTATAATGCATTAGTCTATGTTGTGAATTAAATATGATAAGCATACTATTGAAAAGTCATATTCCATACTTAATTTTCATTATTAAAGCTGCTTCGGTATCACGAATCGATCTGAGTTAGACATCCACTGAAACCAGGAATTACTGCATAGCTCCTTCGTTTTAATGCGGGATTCCTCAGTAGTGTGAATCCACAACCTTACTAGGGAACTGACACCAGAGATTTAGGCTTTGCAGCGAACGTTCAAGAATTAGACATCTGAGCCGGCTTCCATTGGTTAACATTTCCAATTCGGCCAATTCGTGTTGTGAAAATTAAATTCAGCAATCTGTACAACATCTAATTACAACTCGCGATTTATCTACGTGACCTCATTCATCGAGAACAGTGGGTCATTCCCTCACACCCGAAGTACCTAAACTCTATCGGTCGTGTCTAACATTGATGTTTCATGCAAACTGCAATATTTATATCATTTTATTCTTTTCAAAGTAACAAGCAGCTATTATGTAACATTTTGTTTATTATTATATATATTATGTTCACTTATATTCAGTGAGACTAGAACTGATACGGAGTTTTCAGTATGTGGTTAGAGCAATTGGTATGTTGCAGGTCCGAACCCTGCTATGTCCATTTTTATTTAAACAACACCGTAACATCATTAACCCTAGCCCTTATCATAGCTCAATACGTTCGTCTGTACATAGTACTTAAGTAAATCAGTCATTGAGTCAACGTTAGACCTGAATAATTAGAGTTCAATAAATACTTAATATTTTATATTACGTTATTTTTCACATTTCATCGTATGAAATAAAAAGTAACACTTACCAAATGATCGAACAGAAAAATGACTTAAAATGGCTGTGTTAACACACCTAGTAAGCATCAATAAATCTAAGTCATTACAGACACTGAGAAAAAGCAATAGATAAACTGGTTTATTAAAAAATTACATGTGTTTTATACTAATTGATAATAACAAGATTAATTTTAATTCACCGTACTGCCAGACGTTACAGGATCTATCGTAGATCGTAGTCAATTTTGAAAATGAATTAACATATAAGTAATCTACTATGAAATCTGTTTTAAAAATATTCATTATGCTCCAAATGTACTGTTTTGTTAGAACGAATGAAGTATATATTTGATATCAAGCAAATTTACGATTGTTAACGAAGGTGTATCGTAATATGGGTTCCGATTATATATTTAATCATTTTTTCCAATCATAATAAGAAATCAATCATCATAAGAAATTTATATATGCATATAAACAATAAGCTTGATATTCCATAGAGCAGTGTGTTTCTCAAGTGAAAGAAATATATAAGCTAATAACATCATAGTTTCATTGACACTACGGATTAACATACTGAAAATTTAAGTTGCATTTAACTCGTTGGTTTCATGTACAGAGTTATATATTTAGCTTTCAGCTACATTTCATGTAAGGGTTAGTGATTCCCACTAGGTTGGTAAAGGAGAAATATTTTAACATGAAACTTATGCAGTAATTCACAAAATACTTCTTAAAAATTTGATTTGGATGACATTTTGATAAATGGTGTAAGTACATTTCTGATTTATACATTCTATTCATTTTATAGAATAAAGCCAATTACATCTTTACTGTATAGTAATGGAAACGTAGACAAAAATTTCATATACACTAAATTAATATGGCAGGTTAAGCCTCTCGTATCAACTATGAAGTCGAAAAATAGTTAATACATTTGTAATGATTTATGAATAGTGGAACGACGTTGATTAATAGTTCAACTCAGCTGGATTCGATTGGGATGGTGCAACTACATGACTTGAGTAGACAGGCTAAAGCTGCATCGTCCAATAACTTCGTCTTCTGAACCACTCTAACAGTGATAACAAGGCTTGCTTGTTCCTCTAATGCTTCTTGTAAAGGAGACAATGTTACGAAGTAGAGTATATTTAAGAATATGAAGAAGGGGAATAACAAAAAGTGGATTGTGGCCATGCCACACTAAACGCCGTGTAGGCCTCAAATGTTGACTGTCCGCGTGAACAATAGCGGCTTTGAAGTGCTGGAATATTTTATCAAACTTCCAGTGACCAAACACGTACAATATAACTTCGTTATGGTTCAATGTATTCACCCTATAAATTAATACCGGCAAAGACTGTTACCAGGTTCAAAAGAGAATCTAAGTGTAAAATGAATAATGTTTTTAGTAATTCCTTTAAAATAGCGTTAAATTAATTAAAATTAGTGCTAACATCATTAACATAGAAATGAATTCGTATTCGCAGATTATGCGATACTTCTAAAACTTTATTCAACTTAGTAGACATAAATTTACTGTTTAAATAAGTGCTTCATACTGATGTGCCATGATGATTTCTCGTATATAAGTTAAATGATTAGGTATCTCGATGTTAGTATGTATGTCCATCTATTCCTTAAAAGATACAAGTTGATAACACTGGGGAGTAATGACAAGGAAGGAAACCAACTGGCGGGATTTAATTTGTATTTCAGAATGTCAACAGTTAAACGGTTGGGCAACATACTTTGTGAAAAAAATTCCTATTAGCAGTAGTATGCAGACTATTCAAAGAAGAAAATTTTCTTTTCCACTATGTCGTCGTGTATGTAGGGAAGTTTTGCATGTAATAATCTACAAAAAATAGAAGCGTTATATTAATTAAATAAGTTATCAGTCATTATATGCTCTTGAATGGGACTACTAATCGATTTACATATTCCTTTAAACAACCAAGTATAGTATTCAGAAATACGTTCAAACAGAGTTCCCCAGGTGGACATCTAATTTATAAAATTGAAATTCTGTCTCCCAAAGAAATTTATAACAATTATTTACATTATTGTGTAACTTATTTCTGATTTCTTATTATGTTTAATACTAATGTATTACTTATACTCTATACTTTAAACCTTTGGAGTTTTTCCAAGCTGACTTTGATAACTTATTTTCCTAAGTTAATGCTTCTGTAGACTTCACTGTAGACTTATCCGTGAAAATTTCCTATGTCTACAATTGTACAGTTAATATAAATGACATTGTGGAAAAGCAATTTTCTTCTCCGAATATTTTACATTAATTTACCAATGACGCAACAAGTTTCTTCAATTTACTGAAAGTCTATATTAATTCTGAAGAACAGATGAGAGTGTTTATTTTATAATCAAGGTTCTCCATCCAAAAAGTTGGTTTCTCCAGATTTATACCATTGATTGATTGTTTTCTGTACATAAGAGTGTAATAAAACAGCTTTCAAATCTCTATCTCTTTAAAATTATTCGTAATCCAACAAATTACAGTTCATTTGTCAGATGTTTTAATCGGTTATAAATGTGTTTTACTTATTAAAAAAAAGTTTCATAAGAAACCAGATAAAAAAACAATAAACATTTAATCCTTTTTTTTAACTAAACTGATAAATTGTTTGTGTTGTCGAGATAAAAGCTTATTGGATTTCGGGAGTTTTATCAGTTTCATATATGAATAAATATTTTCGATTTGGTAGGTTATAATCTTTTAAACATTTCAACGTAGTTTCCATCGGCACGGAGTAAAACTATGTACTAATATTTGCATAATATAAACACATATTATCTGTTATAGGAACAGTAATGGTAGCGTAATTCATTGATAATCGATGGTTGTATTCTTTAGTTTAAAATATTAACGAGGAATGTTAGTTCTACATTTTAAAGACTATTTGAAATTGAATATTTTTCCAATTAATATCTCTACATCACTTCATGATTTCGTTTTCATTCTTTAACTATTAAATTTGTACTGTATATTTTATAGTTACAATACCACTTAACTAATTATCACATTATTTCTACATTATACTCATATTTTCGATAATAATAAGGAACCGCTCGTCGACTTTCCTAAGAGTTATTATATAACAAACGCTCCAGTTGTAATTACATTGAAGAGAAAGTATAGATCTGGATAGAGCAAAATGTAACTGATGAAAATTATAACACGTAGGTTTTGATTAGTCATAAATTTTTCGCCACATCAAATACAAACGTTTATCCAGACTTTACATGTGGACCTGAAAAGTTGGAAAGATACAAAATAGAGAATAAGCGCGCACATTAAGTAAATTGGGTTAACTTATCATAAAGATGATTAATTACTTTCTTGTCCAAATGGTAGTAGTCGTAAAGAATCGGTTATATATTTCTAAGTTGTAGGCTGATAATCGGCGATTTTTAGGGATTAGACCATTCGGACTCTAACTTTTATGGTAATAAACTTGTTTATAAACCTACTAGAATATCCATTTTATTTAAGTGTATCACGTAAGATGATCAATTCTTCTATAGTGACAGTGGAGCATATGCTTCCTATCCTATAACTAAGTGTTTCTATCAGATTTCTTGCCTAATGCAATGGTACAAAGTGGATAAAATGTATGCACTGCCCTGTCCACGTTACCTTCCTGTCCAAAATCTTTCTTACTAATCCCGTTTACTTATTTGCTACTATAACTATTCAGCCTTCAGATTTCTTTACCTGTGGACGTGATAGCTAGGTGTACTTCACTTATAGTTCATCTTAACAGTAACTCTTTTATGACATCCAGAAGGATTTCAGTTTCTACTTCGTTGCTTTAAAGAAATAAAAGGCCCACTATCTTTCGTGTTACTGAGATCTCTCCGTTAATTTGGTCTCTGTAATTTTAGTTTATCATTTAAGATACATGATGTTTATTGAATGTAGCCAGTTTTTCATGGAATAAAGCTACCGACCACTTATACGTCTCGTAATCAATAGAACTTTATCTTTCAGCAACATGTTAATATTCTTTGCTCATATTAAAATTGGGACATTAAAAAAAGATTTGTGAAAAATGTATGATAATGTAATAGTTACTCATAAGTAATATGAGGAAGCATTCAATAAATATTACAATATCCATTACTTATTAATGGTAATTGTTATAAAAATGTTGATACTAAAACACAATAGAAAAAACAAACGTGGTGTTGATTAAACGAATGGAGTTCATGTGGAACCCAGACCGAAGAACATGAAAGTAATGATTTCGATACTTTTTAATTTAGGTTAATTTACTATATAGTAAACTTATCTATCTTATTTTCAATTTGACCAACTCTATGGGACACATACTTCAACGAATAATTTGTGGAACCCACTTTGTGTTATAAATAAATTGACTGTGTTAAAGTAAATGTACCTACAAAATTAATTGATTCGTAGAGGACGGTGAGTAAGTTAATTTACCGTACGAAGTGAGTTTACGTAAATGAATAATTGAAATGAGGTGGTTTTGTAAAGATAGGTATTAAGTTCAGTTGTTTGTATTCATCACTAATTGATATTGATTGAATGCCACCAAAGACCAAGTGGCACTAGACAACAGTCTTGACATAACTCAGGACCCCTTAAAAGTGTTTCATTTTCAGTGACACACAACCAACATCAGTCTTTGGTGAGAACAAACGGTTAAAATTAGCTAATAATTTATGAAAAGCAGAGTGATTTGTATATTACATAGTAATTAGTCAAAGATTTTCTAGAAGTTTCTTTAAGATTTGACGATACAGTCTATTTGATGAATTAATATATAATGTGATTCTTAATTACCAATATTGCTCTTTAGTATGACATTCAGTTAGCATTTTAACTAGTATTTCAGATGACATGTTCTCACTTCAGAACACTTAAATAATGAAATGTCATATTACCTAACAAGTACTATTATTCAACGTTTGCCATATACTGTAAGTAGAAAGGTGGTACTAAACAAGTGATATCAGTATTACACATATTTGGACAATATTAAGTTTTATCATGCATCGAGGTGACAAAGTTTATCGCAACAAGCTTAACGACAGATTTACTTGTCAAGTCAATTATGCATGAGGCATAGAAGTCGAATAAATCAAAGTAGAATTGCAAACATGTAAATGTTTTAGCTAAAAAAAAGATAAGTGTTATTATAAGGTAAATTTTCTACCAAAAAGTTAGTTGGTAGTATCCAACTGTTATGTTGGACGACTAATGAAGAATAACGAACTCTCATAACTGTTTTAGGACAATGTTTCAGTTATTTCAACAATGGGCAATGTAAGCATCTATTTCCTACAATTGCTGCGTTCCCCTTAACCTATCCTCTCGTTTAGTATATTTATTGTTAGTATATTGTCTCTTATTATGAACTACAGTTAATTAGTCGTGTACAAATTACTCCTATTTAGTACCACAATCTCCTGCGTTTCGTATTGATGTTAAATTCCTAATTGGTTGACCGCGTGGTCTGGTTTTGTGTACATATAAAAGAACACCTAAAATATAATATATGATTCTATCTGGTTCGTTCATCAATCTTGTGTTCTCATTTCTGGCTTGGGATTATGTAGGCATCAAGCAGACGTTCACTGACCAGCTAGAAACTTGCTGGCACTCGTTATTGTGACTTCATGTGCACAGGGTTACATCAACCACTTGGTCATACGAATCGATCATATCAGCCCTTTCTAACGGCATAACATTAACTATACATTATGTAAGCATTGATAAGATATATAGCTAATTATTTCCTCTAGCCTCGACTGTATATGTATTGTAGGTGAGAGTATTGTGTAAACTATGACAAATATGTTGCGGAAACTAACAACTTTGTACAAGTACTCCAGCTTTAAACAAAAAAGCTGCTAACTAACTAAATTTTCTGCTTTGCGATAGTTTGTGAAATGATAGATGACATGAGAAACTAAAATATGTGTATCTGCCCCAAATATTTCAGTAAAATATGTAGTAATTAGGTCCCTTTACTTTACTCTATAAACTATCTACATTGATGAATTTGAATGCATTTATTTTACCTCATCAAAAGTGTCGAAGACCATATATGTGGAAATGTTATGCTGAGGTCAGAAAAGCTCTTAGAAATAATATAATTGTATTAAACACTTATATAATCCAAGTGGCAAATTTTTTGAGGGGTAAGTTTGTAAGAAGATACTTTCATTATCTGTGTATAACATTGGGTATGTGAACAATAAAGGGTAAGAAGAAGACAAGTTTATACATTTCATTAATGATAAATAATAAAAAGGGGCAGTAAATTAGCTTTTAAAGTCCAATAGGCTATTATCACCAACTTGTAATATACTATCTGTAAGAAAGAAAGAAACCAAACTTAAACAAAAATTGATGTTCTAGTTAAATGTGTATTGGAGTCGTTTCTCAAAGGCAGCTTCTAACTAAACATTTCCATGATTATGTTACTTTTCAAAATACATTGATAAATTTTAAAAATCATAGATGTTAGAGATGTAATTAGAGGAATGAAAAATTTAACTTGAAAAAATTGAGCAGTATAACATCCATTTGTAAATGAAGCATGCGGATAACAGAGAATAAACCAGACAAAAGAATGAAAATTGCATAACCATATTAACATGGAAATTTCAAAAAAATAATACTGATGATTTTAACTGGATTCCATTGACTACTTTTTGGGCTATATCGATTAAGTTAAAAAACTTAAAATAATAATTGTTACATAGGAAGGAAACAGAATTTCCTCAACTTTTCATGCAATTCAGTTAATCATTTTTTAGCATCTTTTAGCTATTTACTAGTACACTGTTTTATCAAACAACTTTCCAAGTTGGGTATGATAGTAGTCATAGTTAAATATCAAATACTCATATTTGATGTTTTCAAATTCTACACAAACACAGCCATTTGTAAAAGCAGTAATAAATAAAACCATCTAAGAACGTTTTATATTGTAGTTCATGTAGAAACAAAATGTTGGATTACAATTCACGTTTACAAAGTACAATTTATTCTGCTTACAGCTAAGAATCAATCAATTCTATTCTGGGCATTACGGTCAAGTGTATTCTATAATAAACCCTGCATAAAACTAGTTAACAATAACATGTTTTACATATTTCATCATTTATTTATAATGATCGTAATAATAAAGTAAAACATTTTGACTAATTTCTAGAATCTACAAATGAATGTATTCTATGTTGCAATTCACTGTCTAAATTCATCTTATATACATGCATATGTATACTTCTCAGTTGTTTATATGTCGTCTACAAACATCTAGAATATAGTTTCTGTTATGTACAGACTTCATGTTAAGATTTAATTACTTTCTTTTATTGTGTAAATATACATCCAAGTATATTTTCCAATTTACCTCCTTACATCATCATGTACTGATGATTTCCTAGTTAGTTCCAAGTACTTTACAAACAGAATAGAATTTAATTCTGTGTAAAATTGCATTATTAGGTGCAAAAAGTAAATTGATCATAATTCTTATTAGCTTAACTTATACATTCAAATAACAGATAGTTTATCATTTATGTCTGGTGATATCATTATTATTATTAATGCCGTAACATCAACTATTGTTACTATTACTACTGCTAATCATTTGCTTAACTACGAACTAAATCAAATATACCAAAAATGTAGTTTGTCTGAGTTATTTTAGTTTACAAGTATCTGCAAAATGGTTTCCATCAACATTGAAACGCATATATAAATATCCTACAAAATTTTGGTATTTGGAAGTTATACAAGTAATCCATGAGAAAAGCAAATCTGAAGATAAATGAGTTTTAACCAGAATAAAAATGTTATTTTAGACAGATTTCAGACTGGACCATAATCTATCAAAAAAAAAAAATGAATAAAAATAGCTTATAAGAAGCTTTTAATGTTGACATGGTTTATTGTATAATTGAAGATATCATTTATTACACATTCTTGTAGGTAATAAAAATAGGAGAAGGCGAGATTCAACATCCTGAGAGCCTCTCCATCCTCCATTGAACACTTAAATAGAAGTTTATAAATAATTTTAAGTTATAAAACCTTATACTACCTTCAAGTGATAGTTTGAATATAATATGCGAAACACAATTTATTGGAGCCAATATAACTAACGATAACTGTTATCTTCCGGAGAATAAGAATAATTCATTAGTGAAGTTTGTTTTCATTAACGTTTAGATACATTACAATGTATGATTATTTGTTAAAACTTAACTAAAGAAATTAAAGTAGTATTACAAATGTTCACTACACATTAATATCTCAACATAGTTTAAATGGCAGATCATTAAGACGGCATTATGTCATCTTCTTAGAAGACAGATTAATAGAACTTAAGTATTTTGATATATTCTAGCTTATAAATATCGAGAACAACATTCAGAAAGTCAAACTGGGCATCCTATTTGTTCACCCCAGTACTATACGCAAGAATCTGGATATTACTAAACTATATTTCCATCTCCTTTAAGGTAATTTAAACGTTGATTTACAATTTGTAGTCATGTTAGGCAAATCCTTGTTGTTCTACAAACGCTAAGTGTTTTCTTTATAAAAACAGAATTCTAATAATGATGATAAGTCAACTAATGGCAAATTAAAAGTTATATTTATAGTTATGTCTTATGATCTGTATTTCTTCGTTGGTTGCCCCAAAATAGTTACCACCGAGCTGTAGATGAATATTAAATATGACGAAGCATCTTATGGTTTGCAGAATAAAATCGAGTAACAGAGACAAGCAATATCATAATATCAACTAAAGAAGCCATATATCAAAAACTGGAAAAATCTATAATATATTTTCCAGAGTTTAAAGTAACTAGTACCAACTTTGCAAACCATCAGTCTATGAAAATTAGTAATAGGTGTAACCTCCTATTATCGAGATAGTTTGATACATAATACAATGAATTAAGCCTCCTTTACTAATATTATGAAATGAAGTATTCTGAAAGTTTTGTGTGAAAGAATAAAGTATTGTTAAAAGTTTACTTATTTATGTTTGAAGAGGAATGTTTCAACAACGATGCTATTTACCTAAAGCATTCAGGTGATCATAGTTTGTTTGTATTGAACCACATACCAAAAATCTTTATATATCCCCTCATTCACCCACTTACCAGTACAAATTTTAGCTCTGTTTATTACTACTAAAAATATTTCCCAATTTTTATAAAGGAAATACTGTGAAATAAGCTTAATAATTCGGTGTATTTTGGTGGAAAGAATTCAAACCTAGCAAACAGTGAAAATTTTATAAACCTAACACATTTTAGAATGGTGTTTCCAAGATACAGTGAATCCAATGCCAATTTTTTCAAATGTCCATCAATACGACACAATCACAACAAGATTATCGCAGTGAAAATACGGGATTTTTAAAGAAGAATTGGACACTACATAGTCTATCAGTCTGACTATTAGTCATTCAAAGATCACCATCAACTATTTAGTGAATTAATGTATGAAAAATATTAGCGTTTAACATGAATGGCCAACTTCGCAAACTGTTTTCCAAATTATTTTGTATATTTGGGTTATATTGAAACTGGACGCATTATGTCTATTATTTGTATATTTTCCTCACCCTAACTTCCCATTTGCTCTATTAACTGTTGCTGTGTCCTTTTTCATTCAAAAATGCAGCTGATTAATTATGTACAAGTTATCTCAGTTTCTTATCAATGTTGCCTTTGTTCTGTATTGACGTTATACTTCGAATTGGTTAGCCTGGTGGTTAGAGTTTGCATAGATATAATGTTTCAAAAATGTAAATTAACTCCATTTGGTTGGCTTGACTATCCGACTTGGAGAATAGCAATATCCAGGCAGAAACAGTAGCGTAGAACAATCAGTTTTTGTGTCTTGTTCGCTGTATTAGTTCATAGAAAGATTATTATTTTCCTATGTCCAGATTGGTCAAATTTACAACGCATCAGTTCTCCAATTTGATTATTTTAATTAATAAGTAACACGTCATTCATATATTAGAGAGGAAAGCCCAGTTAACCTCAGACTATTTTGGTGATGTTTAACGTCACATAAACTCTCAGTTATCATATTCCTTAAAAACCGATGTATTATTTTTGTTCCCACAAACATATGTCACATGGTATTATTATCTATCCAAATTGACTCTCAATATTCGCTTCATTATCGATTGAAATATGTCTTCCTCGTTTCAGGTATTAATGTAAGGGGTAATAAAGAACAAAAAGAAATCTCTTAATCGTTAAATGTCCAAAAAAGGAATTTTTTCAAGTAAAAATCATTTTTCTTTTGACTTGTTATCCAAAAAGATGCATGAACACTAAACTTCTGTCCAGTTTGCTTGATTTAACTCCAGAAATTTCCTTCTAAAGTAACTGAACTTTTAATACTTTCCTTTTGATCCTTTAGTAAGCAAGCTTAATAGTTTCAAACTAGGTAAAGAACTTTACTAAGTAGTTAGGATAACTACGAACTGTGTGAAAATGTAGATAGTGGGTCGGGAGTGGAAACAAGGAATCGCGCTTCATTCTGTTTACGACTTGTCAGCTAGATGTATCTACATTTTAAAAAAGTCTGAACTCTACTTGTCAGCCACGATTAATCGTTAGTCACACTTGTGAAATACTACTGTTTCGTAACAATCTGTTCAGAATGCATAATTCCCGTCCGTAACAACATAAGCTTAAAGGAACAAAAACGTAATAAATTTAAGTTTTTGTATTAACATAGATCATTAAGATAGGAGTGCATGAAGTTACTAATATGTTGGTGTTAAGGTAGGTAACTTCACAGCTTCCTAATAAATATACTAAAACTATTGTCAAGGTATTTATAAAGTTACTCATTTGTATTCACGCTTCATACAAATGACAGATTGAAATGTGGAATTCAGTAGTCTGATTTGAAATATTTAAGTTATCACGCAAAAAGATAAAGTTGGTTTAATTCAACAGTATATAAATAATTCAGATTGTAGTAAATGTCCTTAAACATAAACAACAGCCCAACAAATGTCTGATGACAATCTTACAATGTTCATGCTGAGACTCGAACTCAGTTCGTTGATTGTCAAATACCACATCGTTCACCACTAGGCCACATATGTCAACAGAAACTGACCAGCTTCAGTCCATGACAAATCAAAGGAAGATTCAAATACATTCTAATTATATATACACACTAACTGCACAAGAAGGGTATCTGGACTCACTAGACTAGTGGTGAACGCGGATGTGTTTGGCACGAAACGAACTGAGTTCGAGTCCCTATGTGGACATCAACATTGGTATGTAGCCACATCCAGCCGACGAGTCCTGAATAGGACAAAACACGCCGACTGGATTCCTCTTGCCAGTCACAATCCAACCTAAACAATACTTGCAAACTATTTCTATATCAAAGTAATCCGTTCAGGATGCGTACATAACAACACAGACTGATCAATTTCAGTCCAAGATTAATCAACGGGAAGATTTAAACACTTTCTAATTAAGGAAAGTTACTGAGTTTTGAAACTTGATGTCGCGAATGGAACTTGGTTGGACAACTATTAAAAACCAGGAGTTACTGGATAGCTACTTCTTACTATTACGGTGGCGGATATCCATAACCCCACCAGAGAATTTAGCATGGAATCTTGAAGTTTCGCAGCAAAAGCTGAATTCTCATATCACCGAGTTGGCATTCAACGACTGAAATTCCTAACTTCAATCAATTAGCGAAATATTAACGTTACCTTAAGTTGTATTATCGGTAGGTAAATGCCACATATGTTCAGTTTTTAAATAAACAAATTTGTTTCACTGATAATACACATGAACTAAGAAAGTGAGAGGATTGATTGTATGCATATGCAAAGTTAATCGACCAATTTTATAGAAAATGGAACGCGTTGATATCATCTCAAAAATTAAATATAGCTTGAATGAAATTGAAAAATAAAATAACACTTTTATTTAGAATTTAGATATAATTAAGTATTCATTATTACTTTTTCATCTTGTAAATAATAACTATTAAATATTCAACCTAACTCCAGAATAATTGCCACACATGAATAGTGAAAATGTACTGTTAAGTGAGAATAACTCATATAGTAATTTGGCCGGTTGAGAAATATTTGCAGAGATTTAAGTAGTAACTACAAAAATAAATTCATAATGACAAGTAACCTGTAAACTTGTGCATATTTGAACCACAGGATCTTATAGTCTTTTAAACTAACCCACCTTTTATGACAGTAATGGAAAGCGAGCAGTCTTTTATACAAATCAGAGTCATAGAAATATGAAAAACTTTCCCTCTTCAATTTGTAAATACAAATTTAATCCTGGTCGTGATACAAACTTCATGTTAATTACTGCATGAAATTTGGGTATGAAACATAGAAACATAAATTATACATTAAAGATAACTTGGCAAACACCTTTAATGTTTACTGATCATTATACTTAGAGGTATGATTTTCAGTGGTGACGCAAAAATGAGATCAGTCTGTAATGAATATAATCGGTTTTAATTTCTGAAGATTATTTATCTCACTGAAGCTATTTATAGATGTTGAAATGGTATTTGGTACTTATAGGATGAAATAGCAGAAAAAAAACAAGAGAAGGATTCATCAGTCTAATTTCAATAAATTATAAGAATGCATCTTTTTCAAAGACGAGTGAAGATAAATAATTGTATTTAAATAAACAAGTAGACCTAAATTTCGATCAGAATCGAAACAGATTGACAGAAGACAAGAATTTAAGTTTTACTAGAAATGCATTCTTTTAAACTGGGCGAAATTCCTTGTGATTAAAAATGCCTAAATATTTTTTTTATTTAAGAAAACAACAGGGATATGAGATATAATCGACTTCTTTAGTTTCCACAAGATTATTTGAAACTAATCCATTAAATTGGAAACTGTGCACTAAATTCAAGATAGTAAAGCTTGAGATAAGCGGCGTAAAAGATAGTGACAACAAAAATCATGCTTCTTATCAAAAGGACGGAAAGTTCTACAAAAGTATAAGAGTATTATTGCTGTTACTAGTAACAAAGTAACACTGATATTAGAAGTATAGGTTGTTGCGTGCATATATGAGTTGTTACCTAGTTGCAAGTTTAAATAACCTTAACGACATGTAACTGTGTTAATTCACACAATAGTCAGAGACCTTTACAGTTCATATAATGAGTTTTTTTATAAGCCTCAACGCATTCTCCGTAGGTCATGTATTTTATTTAATACATACTTCGGTTAGATTTAAGAATAAACATACGCGAAGAAATGTTTGATCTATGCTCTGTTTGTCACCCAACATATATTTTTGTATATGTGTAGTGATTATGCTAATACTTTATCTTTTCTACAATTAACTATATGCATGAAATGTGTACAGTGTTACTGAAAAGACTTTGAACGAGTTAAAAAAAAAAGATGACCAGAACAAGAGCAAAACACGACAACAACATTACACAACAACAAAAAACAAATTGTAGGCAGAATGTATATCTATCTCTTTTGTTCGAGCACTGTACAAGTGTGCGTGCACGTTGACGCATGCGTAGTAAGCAATACAAAGAGAGAAGAAAGATAGTACTGGTGAAGAAATATGAAGAGAAGATCTCTTATAAATGAGAAAAAGAAAATCAATAAGTAAGTAGAGACAACAAAACTATGAAAGAGAATATCGAAAAGAAGTATAAATGCAAGTAGAAATAAAAAAACATCCGAAGAATTGGCAAAAGCTAAAACATAAAAGTTAAAACTTGGAAAGAATAATGGAACTTGAGAGAGTTGGTCAAGCAAACTGAATCACTCATTCACTCGGTCGCTATCATTGTGATCAATACTCACTGAGAAACGTCACGATCAAGAATACATAACATGATTAAAAACAATTATGATTTTTGAAAGAAGGAATATGGGAAAAAGTCAATACTGAGGCAGAAAAGACGAGAAAATCGATGACTATTATGTGAATTATCGTAAGAACAATTACAGGTATATAAAAAATTGTGAAAACAGTACAATTCATTTGTTATAAACTTGTGTAACGTGCAGAACCAAATTGAGTAAAGGGGTTAGCAGATGTGACCGCGTTACAATAGTGATGACGTAACTTTTATTTTAAACTAGCTTAATAAAATTAAGAATGACAAAGAAAACTATCAAGATTACACATTAAACACTGTGTTTGGTTGGTATGAAAAAATGTGTGTGTGGAAGGGAAAATTCATCTGACGGCTTACCACAAAAATGTCTGCAAAATTACATAACAAATGGATTGTATTATCAGTAAATGTAACTATTTTTAAAAAAACACTTGACTAAAGGATATAATAACTCAACAATTGAAATAAGAAATTAAATGACGGATTGTTGATACTGAATCATAAAAATGCAAATCAACTGGTAGAAAAAAGTACATGGGGAAACAAACGAAAGCAAGATTAGAAAACATGAAAATCAACAAAAAGCAACTGGCAGTACAGGGATAAAATAACACTGGTTAAAGAAAACGAAGAAACAATTCCAATAATCAAGTAGAAATTGAATAATTCACTCCATAATAATCTGAATGAAACTGTCGAATTGTGCAACACATAACCATTGAAAAGAGAAGACAAAATATCTGTAAAAGAAGAAAATTAAAGTCTAGTGATCAAATCTGTTATTCCACTTAAGTGTAATATCTTTCAAGGATAAAATACTAATTGACAAGTGAATACCAACCCGAAAGCGATTAAAATCACTCTGGATTTATTTGCAGCAAAATCGGCCACTAGAAATAAGTTTCTAATACTCATTCCACTATGATTAACGTAGGGATCGTTGTAAATCTACGTTCACTCAAATTGTTATACCACATTAGCGCGACAGGATGAGTATCAAATGAGCAGAAATAATGTACAGTTTAAGAAAATAGCTCCAGAATAATTGACTTAAAGGAACATATGAATGAATACTGAATTCTAAAAGTAAGAAGTAGATAAGGAGTGAATTTGCTTGTGCCACGGTGACTCATTTCTAGCCATGTCACCCGGTGTTTCCAACGACTGATAGTGGTTACCGCACATACTCAACCAAATAATGTGAACCTACAAATACGATTCAGATTTGCAGTCAGTGGTTCCATGCACATATACAACGATTTACCACTTTTAGTGGTATCCTACGCTTAACCTAAGCATCTCTCACTCAGTCGTTCAATGACACACTAGCTATCTGCACTAACGACTGTTCTTACTTTCTTATTCACTGATTCCTAATGCAAGCTAAATCGAAATTACCTTTGACAAAAGATGAAAACCAATGTATATTCAATTTTAAAACTTCGTTAATCGGTGAAATATACTTTAAAAAATTCCTCGTCTTTTATTCTCTTTCTGTCTGATAATTTTGACTGACTATTCTTAGTGGTATATCACCCAATAACAATCAAACAGAAACTCATGCAGTAACGTTAAAGTGGGCTCAGAAACAAAGAGTCGATCAGTTTTGAGAACAAGGATAATGAGCAGATTTGACGTCAATATAGTGGTTGATATATGTAGTTATCTTTCAAATACGAGTGATTTCTCTTGGACATTTATTATAAAATGAAAATCAATACTTTTCCGACGTTTGTTCGGCCTGCGCTAAGGCCTACCGAGTATACAGATTTTTAAATACTATCTCCAATAAATATTCACTGAAACTTAAAGATAGATCTTGGCCCACTGCACGCAAACATACTACGAGGAATAGTCAGTCTGTATATGAGGCTGATGAAAATTCCTGTACTTAAAAGTGAATCAATATCTACAAATTTGGCAAAGAACAAACAATACAGCTGAGTTGTAAATTCATTCATTAGTGAAATGGTAATTAGCTGATTGGATGTGTGAATGACTTAAAACTATAAATATATGGTACAATCGTATCCATACGAGACGACAACAGATACTAACTTGCGAATAAGTAAAGCGTTGAAGCCGTTTCGATTAATTCATTTACTAAGAATTCCTACAGTGTTTTTTGGAAAGAGGGTTTATTTTTATCCACAAGTCCATGTCAATGTCACCCACGAGATTACGCTCATCCTAAGTATTTCGAAACTCATTTCGAAACTAATTTTCGTTAAATGAATGGTTATTGACGGTGTATAAGGTGAAAAGTGCAACAGAACCCTAAGATTGTTAGCATATATCAATAGTATAGTTATAAGATATTTTATGAATAATCAAGATTTATTTTACCTACAAAAGAACATATGTATGAAAACTTTCTAACATTATATAATTGCATTTAAATTATAGACTAAACAATTCTAAAGCTGATATCCATAGCATTATTCACAAATTAATATAAATTACTAATCCATATTGGTACATTTTGTATCGTTTTTTTTCGATTTACATAATCAGCATTTAAATAACTTAGTAGATTTATTAAACTTCTCTAATATACTATCGGAATATTCTTTGCATACTGAACACATTCATTATCATATGATTAGTAGTAGTAACATTAACGTTAATTATGACATGTATGCATAAATGTAAACATTTTGCTAATGTATACAACAACAAATGTTAGGTTACAAAAAATCAGAACATATATATATATATATATATATATATATATATATATATATATATAGACGATAAAATGAAACAGGAAAAAGGTCATCTTACTTCAAAAGCTGCAATAGAAACAGTTGCAAGGAATATAATGACCAATTTATCTTTTAACATAGCTTTATATTTATCTTTACAACCCTGAAAATAGAAATCATAATATTGTAAGCAAACAATAAAATGAGAATGTGAAGATGTAATAGTGAAACAGTAAACAAATAATTAAAATGACAATTAACATAATAAAGTACATTCCTCATTCAAGCAAAAAGATTGATATTAATGTGAAAGGTGCAATGTTTAATTTGTTTTTATGAATAATGCCATATATGTGGTAAGTTAATCAACTACAAAACAACCCACATTATATTTTATACTTAAATATACGGATAGCTTAAGGGAACTAATGCAATGTCAAGGCTTTTCTATAAACAAAACTTCATATACATGTGATTTCGGCATCAATTAAAACAAATAAATTGAAGTAACGACGAAATGACCACTTCGTCATTCAGTTAAAAACAACAATTCATTGTCAAACTACACTATATTATCTTGTGATATATCCCGGAAACAACTACAGGACGTTGCTCGTTCACATGTATGATAAAGCTAACACAAACCGACATGGATAAACAGATACGAAATCATTTAGCAGCAGGGCTTTAGTGAAGGAATGTACATTATTATAAAACTGTATCGAATATACACAGAGTTATCGCTAGTTAAGAAAATGTAGACATACGCCAATATAAACTAATACTGTACAAACGCGGCATGAATGGATCGTTACCGTGTTTCTATGGTAGACGTCACCTATATTTTAAAAGATACATGAACAGTCTAAACAATAAAACATCCAATTTATATATTCGCATCATAACCGTTTGTTGATGTATGTATACAATTGTGGATACACGTCCAACTGCAAAAATGATGAAAAGTTGAGCAGAGACAATTTTTGTAAGCTTGGCACATAGGTTAGTCAACAATTAATAAACACAGTGAAATAGATTTAACCAAAAGTAGGTTCAGAAACCAGACCAATCGGAAAACCACTGAAACAAATGTGTAGACAATGTCAGGGCAATCATTGATTATAAATAATTAAACTTTCTATGGATAAAATAAACTAAGAAACATGCGGAAAAAATTCCCATTGGTCACTTCATTCTCGAGTTTGTACTGACAACAGAAACTTGATGCACAGTCACAACGTTACTAAGAATCAAACCTAGGAACCCAATCTTGTGGTGAATACGTAATCATAAAAACCAGATTTTCAACTTTAGTCAGTTTAAGATAGTTATCTTAAAATAAAATACTGATTTATCTTATTGTTAACGGTAGGCTTTATAATCTTCAGCACTAAACGATATGTTAATAATAAGGAGCAAAAACAAGTCACTTACTATATACAGACTTCTTAACAATTTGCAACTCAAAACGTACATAACATTTAAAACAAAAAAGTTGTTCATTAAGTAAACAACTGATAACATTAATGGTATTTAGATCGTGAATAATTATCTTCGATTAAAATTCAAATATGTTTACTTTATCCGTTAGTTATCAAAGTATGACAAATAGACAATTAACTATACATATGATATCCTTAGAATAAAATTTGCTTCCTTGCAAGTTTATCGATTGACCTAATAAAATTTATTGAATGAAGGGCATTTCATTAGCCGGATGATGTATTCAATAATAAAGAAGCTATCACGACTTAGAGATTCATATTAAACAGTTTCAGCCAAATTGATTTCTGGCGTTTACGGTGAAGGAAATCGCTTGGCTGATATAGTTGTACGAAAACATAGTTGCAGTTGATGAACACGAATTAGCTAAGGCTAGGATTTTTAGTAGTTAAACCTAAGAAGTGAACGGAACTTATAATAAAAGTGATTGATTGTAACACATGATGTGATTATTTCATGAATGGCTTGCTTCTGCTAATTTAAACTGTAAACACATCGGAGTTAAATTTTCAGAGATTTACAATAGACAATGGTGTGTTTGCCCTCTTCATAGTCTCCATCAAATCCTATAAAACAGATCCTAACACAGCCATTAGTCTACGAGAATAAACACTGTTTACACTATTTCCATCAAAGTTGGATTATGACTGGGATTGGCTCACTTTCGTCCTATGGAAAACTTGTCAACAAGGTATACCTGAATTCTAGTTAGATAGTCTAAAAAAATCTTAATAAGAGATATGGCACTTTCCAGTAAGGCATAATTAAAGTCATGACATGAATTACAGTTCCCACAGTATTCATACCCATATCATAGTACTACATTTGGAGATGTTGCCAGCAAGGAGATTGGAATGCATGTTTGTCACAAAGCTTGATAAACTGACAGCAGAAACGATATTCTTTTGAAAGGCAAGACAACTGATCCCATTTCATTTACCAATAACGAATAGTAAGTAATTTTACTAATAACTTTATTACTAAACTTTTCAAAATTTCTAATCCTGAGTTTTACGTAAAACGTTATTAACCAGTAACATGTCTATTCAAATGGCAAAACAATAAATAAGGTGTGATACTTTATTTTATACGAAAATTGTTTAGTTCTTACGTTTTAATCCAGGTTACACTTAGTGTCTACCAAGTTATTTATTCATACCAATTTAATGAATAGGACTAACCTTGGAAAGACAGATAAGTACTTTACTAAATACTATTTCAACTTAACATTAATGCAATTACACTTCGGCATGTCTATTTCCTTGGAATACTTCGAAAAACTAAAGTTGTTAATGGTTGCATGGCATACATAACATGAAACTAATGCTTCAGTCAAATCAAGAAAAGTAGAAAAAAGAACTCGGTGGTATATAGGTCAACCAGTTATAGTGTAGAACATGTTAACTTTCTCCTACAAAATGATAAGACTTTAGGTTAGACTATAGAACCCCTCCTGTAATGTAAAGAAATGTTGACATCTTCACCTATCCACATAGCTAATATACGCAAGTATTCTAAAATCTTTTGTTGGAAAACAAATATTTCTTCATGTACACATAAGCAGATTAAGTCAACGGTTATGGTTATACCGAGATTAAAGTTGGGAATGGGTTTAGGTTATTTTAAGTTTACTATAAGTTTAAATTAAGAAATGTAGTTTTGGTATTGTATTGATTTGTGTTATATACCGTTTGTTTAGCAAAAGATGATTCATATTAAACAGTTTCAGCCAAATTGATTTCTGGCGTTACGGTGAAGGAAATCGCTTGGCTGATATAGTTGTACGAAACATAGTTGCAGTTGATGAACACGAATTAGCTAAGGCTAGGATTTTTAGTAGTTAACCTAAGAAGTGAACGGAACTTATAATAAAAGTGATTGATTGTAACACATGATGTGATTATTTCATGAATGGCTTGCTTCTGCTAATTTAAACTGTAAACACATCGGAGTTAAATTTTCAGAGATTTACAATAGACAATGGTGTGTTTGCCCTCTTCATAGTCTCCATCAAATCCTATAAAACAGATCCTAACACAGCCATTAGTCTACGAGAATAAACACTGTTTACACTATTTCCATCAAAGTTGGATTATGACTGGGATTGGCTCACTTTCGTCCTATGGAAAACTTGTCAACAAGGTATACCTGAATTCTAGTTAGATAGTCTAAAAAAATCTTAATAAGAGATATGGCACTTTCCAGTAAGGCATAATTAAAGTCATGACATGAATTACAGTTCCCACAGTATTCATACCCATATCATAGTACTACATTTGGAGATGTTGCCAGCAAGGAGATTGGAATGCATGTTTGTCACAAAGCTTGATAAACTGACAGCAGAAACGATATTCTTTTTGAAAGGCAAGACAACTGATCCCATTTCATTTACCAATAACGAATAGTAAGTAATTTTACTAATAACTTTATTACTAAACTTTTCAAAATTTCTAATCCTGAGTTTTACGTAAAACGTTATTAACCAGTAACATGTCTATTCAAATGGCAAAACAATAAATAAGGTGTGATACTTTATTTTATACGAAAATTGTTTAGTTCTTACGTTTTAATCCAGGTTACACTTAGTGTCTACCAAGTTATTTATTCATACCAATTTAATGAATAGGACTAACCTTGGAAAGACAGATAAGTACTTTACTAAATACTATTTCAACTTAACATTAATGCAATTACACTTCGGCATGTCTATTTCCTTGGAATACTTCGAAAAACTAAAGTTGTTAATGGTTGCATGGCATACATAACATGAAACTAATGCTTCAGTCAAATCAAGAAAAGTAGAAAAAAGAACTCGGTGGTATATAGGTCAACCAGTTATAGTGTAGAACATGTTAACTTTCTCCTACAAAATGATAAGACTTTAGGTTAGACTATAGAACCCCTCCTGTAATGTAAAGAAATGTTGACATCTTCACCTATCCACATAGCTAATATACGCAAGTATTCTAAAATCTTTTGTTGGAAAACAAATATTTCTTCATGTACACATAAGCAGATTAAGTCAACGGTTATGGTTATACCGAGATTAAAGTTGGGAATGGGTTTAGGTTATTTTAAGTTTACTATAAGTTTAAATTAAGAAATGTAGTTTTGGTATTGTATTGATTTGTGTTATATACCGTTTGTTTAGCAAAAGATGATTCATAGTAAGCATAACTCTACTACTTTTACTCTGTGATGACAAGGATGAGATTTTTCCCGTGATTTTATAACATTTTGTCCCTTTGATAAATTTTGATAGTGCAATAAGAAGAGGAATTTGATCAGAGCTATGTGATATATTTGCGCAGTACATTTCGAACAATCTGATCACACATACACTAGTTAAGGCATTTATATATGAAAAATAAAGGTCACTAGACAATTAAGAGTATAAGTAAACAAGGGTAGTAAAGAGAACAATGTATGTCACACTCTACCAAGGTAGGTTGCGCAAATATATCACATAGCCCTGATAAAATCCGTCTACTTATTTCATTACCATGATTTTATGTTTTTTGTGGGGGGAGGAGCATAGCATAGGTAATACATTAAGTTATTTATGAATGGGTATTTCATTAAATAGAAATTTCATTTCTCTGGTTTGTGATCCTGTACTTGACTGTAGTTCATTTGGAGATATGAATCAATAATCTTATCATGTGAACAACTGTCACGCAGCTACACTATGTCACTGAATTACATCCTCCGATGTGTACTGAATTCTTTATTTAGCAGTAGAAAACCATGATCAAATCACTAATCCATTATTTTTAACTTTATCATAACTTTAAAAGCATCATCTTTTAAAACAATTTGTCCATTTGATAAATTTAGATAATGCAAAAAGACGAAGTTTATCAAAGTTTATCATCCTTTAAGTAAACAGCGAATTCCACAAAATGAGCTGAAATTCTCATAGACAGTAAAATTAAAATGTATGCACAATAAATATCAATGACCATTTTCTTAGCTCAAATGTACAATGCAAAGCTTGGTGGGAAACAAATATAAATTAAAATGTTATTTGAAGAATGCTACTTAAGAACAAAGTTTCTGAAACTACAATAATATCATACATGAAGATAAATTTAAGCATCGAATACGTCACCTAAATTAAGATCCCTTAATAACATCCACCATATTGTAATGTGAACTGCGAAATGACTAGTATACTTATTAAGGCAAATATTGATATTAAAGCTAAGTCTATAGGCTTCGGATAGCCTATCATGGAAAATTCTGAGTTTATAAAAAGTGAAGGAACTAAAAAAGTTTTATATAAGCGTGAAATAACGACTGCATATACATATGTACCTGATATGGCGGACAGTAGGGAAACCTGATCATCATATCTAAATTTCATAGATTTGTGAATGACCTACAAGATCACTACCTGCCACTCATCAATGCTTCAAATGAATTGTGATCAAATGTACTTTGTGAAAACTTGTTTGTACATGAGTGAGTTATCATATTTTGTTGACCAGTTAGGTTTGCAAGTAGAAATCACTAAGATACAAACAATAGATGACTTAACTCTGTACAATTGATGTATTTCCCTCGGTTATAGCAGTACAGTTACATAAAAATACTGTTATTAGTTATTTCCAGTTCACTGAAGTTTGCATAAGAATTCTGGTTGAAATAAATCGAATGAAAAATAATAACAACTTGTCTATTGGTGTACTGTTTGCATAGTGAAGGATGAATTCGATACGCACACATGAACTTATTACATATAAATTAAACGTATAAGTACGTTAAATATAATATTTCAAACTCGAAGTCTTCTAATGATAAAAAGTACTCTTTTAATGTTAAGAATCATGGTAATGTCATTCAAAAATAAAAATGAATAAAATAGATGATGAACGGTTGGAGTATTCATTGAACACAAATAAGAGTATGTAAGCGAAACACAAAATTAAGGAACACTACGCTAAATTGAATAATATGTAATCATGTTTATAACTTTACCACCATAAAATGTAATAGTTTATTGGCACTATTCTAATGTATCCTTAAAACAAAAACATTTTCAAAACAATTATTAACACTACGATTGGTAATTTTCCAAGTGTATATTGTAGCTAAACATTAAAATTGGTGCATCAACTTCAGATAAACTAGACATTAATGTTAATTACCAAATTTATGATTTTAAAAATTGTTTAATTCTTTGTGTTTCGATCCATATATTACACATATCGTGAGATCAATTCATCAAGTAAACAACGAAGGCGTTGATCTCTGGGATTATTTTAATGATTTAAAGATGATAAACTTTGAATCACATTTTTTGTAAAACGATGATAACTCCATTCAATAAATTTTAATGAATTAAGCATTATCACAATATTTACACAACCTTGTATATTCGGTATATGGTAAAATCCAATCTACAAAAACTAAATATATTATCTAGTCGACAGAGCATCACACGATAAAGCAGATATCTAGACCAACTAGCACAGTTGTAAAACATCCAAGCTTAAACCAGTTAGTCAGTTATTCAATTTCTATCCCGACAAGCAGACAAATATAATTCCAAGCATAAAGTATCATTATTTAGCAAGTGATCATGATTTAATCAGGTTGACGTACATTTGTTTTAAGTAAACTATACTATCTAAGTTAAAAAGAAAAACTAAATGAGAAATTATTAGTCTAACTGAATATTCAAAGTTTAAGCATATTCTTAATATTTTATTTCTTAATCCCTTCAATCGTCTTACAGAAAAATTTAGTATTTCATAAATTCTCATTACTTATATTACTCGACTGTTAGCAGTAGTATGCTATAAAGTATAGGTATGAGTAAACAAATAGAAATAGGGCTAAAGAAATAAAATGTATAGCCTATCTAACAACATCTGTAATTAAAGTAATCATGTGAAAACAGCTGGATTTTTTAAATAAAAAAATGTACTTTATGTTAGAGTAGGTTGAATACCTGACAAATCTTATAAAATTTCCACAATCAATTTTCATAACAAAATTAGTGAGTGAGTAATAATCGTTGATGAATAGCTAAAGTTTCATCAAGAATAAATCAGTTGAACCTTTAGATAAAAGAGTGAAGTACGAATATTAAATTAAAAGAACATCTGTTACTACTTTACACATACAACTGAAAACGAAGTCATTGCCATACACAATACTTTTAGATAAAATGAGAATTCTGAGTCTATATGGCTTATAAAAAAGACACCTGGTCACCAGAATAAAGCAAAAGGATGTTCAAACAGTAAATAAAAACCACTGTTTTAGAGTCTTCGATTCAGAGATGACATGCCTAGCGAAGCAGTGAAGCAAACGCTAAGCAGAATATTTTGACAGAAAGTGAAATAATGTTTTGCACGCGACCACTGGTAGTAGTGGGACTGAAAAATGAGACGCCAAAAACATTTATTACTTTCATATCTCTAAATTTAAGTGATTTTGTTAAGTAGGTTAAATTAGCGTATTCCAAGAACTTACTTCTTTTCATGCTTATGAACACCTTACGAAGAGACTAGATAAAGGAGTACTTAATACTATCAACAATTTTGTTTTAGCCTATTTGCTTCATACAAATCGTAGACATAAAGTAAACCAATTTCAATGGTCTACAATGAGAATGATTCAAAAACGAAGTTAACTCGATGCTCTTCAAATTGAAAAAGGGATTGTAAGAAAATGTTGAGCAGCATAATGCATGCAAATAAACAATCCTAATTTCATAAACTCCATTATCGAAAATTCACATATCAGACTAGCTACCCTTTTCATTAACTTGGACTGGTAACTGTGGAAACCTATGGAAAAGAATTCATTCTTCGCTTACGAATCCGTGTTTCCACTATTATTATATTTTATTTGAATGGTTGTAATTCATTTGATTCTAATTATATCATATTATTAAAAAAGACAAATGAAGCTCTACATCGCAACCATGCAGTATAATTAACACAACTCCTAATAAGTCCTCCCCACCTAAACTACTAACATCCTCCATCATCCCAATATTGTACATTAATCAACATGAAATCTACTAATAAACTGTACAAATTTAGATGGATAATGGACCTTATTGAATGGAATATGAATGGCACTAATAATAATAATAATAAAGGATGTTAATAAATAATTTTGTCTTTTTGTTATTAAGTATTCCGATGTCATTAAATCTCCAGTGTAGGGAAAACTAAGGGCAATCCATTCACTTAATAACTAAAAAAGTAAAACTAATCCAATGCTGACAGTTTTTGAGATGTTTGTTTTACTTTATGGCACAAATGTACAAGCTTTATTTGCACATGATAAACTAATCGATTTACTATACATTCTGATGCATTTGTTTTTGAATAATTTTAAGAGTAACTTTTTCTAAAAAAGATTCTATAAATACACGGACATTATTCAGGAAATGGGTAGTTCTAAAATACTAGTTATGTTTATATTTATTTTGATTGGTAAATAACTTCTAATATCTAGTAGAAGTAGTTGTAGTATTCCTCTGCATAATTTCATTCCTAATATCTAATTCTTTTCTGTCTATCAAAGTCGTTTACTTTACTAAAACTAATTAGTTACTTTCATTATGCAAAATATAATTATAAGTGTAATGCTCTTGTTTTCGATGATATACACATAGTACGAAATTTGTACTTTTAAGGATAGTATTGAGTACTTTATTTAACTAATTTTACTGCCCATTTCCCAAGCCACTCAACATTTTACACGAAAGGTTTTCTAACCTTGCTAATTAGTTCTACTTACTTAACCATTTCCAAAAGAATAATTAAAATTATGTATACGTATTTACATATGCATATAAACATACAGAAGATTAACAATCAAGTCCACCTTCTTAGGAAGCAAATTTATGATCTCTTTGAGAGATATTAACAATTGTAGCACAAGATTATCAAAATGTAATTCACTTAGTACTTATTTGATACCGAAGTAATTACTTAGTTAGTAAGTTGTAGTCAAAATGCAGCTTAACATAAAGTTGCGTTAGTCCGAGTAATGTACCTCATAACCACAACGAAATAAAATTAACAAGATACAAAACAACAGAGTCGAGATAATGTAGCAGCAGAAAAATAAGACTAAACATTTAAAATATGGTTCGATAAAAAAAGAAAAGGTATACCAGATAGAATAATGAAAGCAGAGACTACTGACAAAAAAGTATTTACTCCGGAAATAATACTTTCCACTAAAAAACATACGAACGAAAAATTGTACGAAGCTATAGGTTTTCGGACTAGAAACAACAGAGTTAAGAACAGAAAGAAAACAAAGTTGTGATGTCTCAAAGATTACAAATTCAGTTATTTTACACTATTTGAATAACTTTCTTTACTATTTGTCAAAATTTCCTGTTTTCTTTTAAAACTCATTGGGGCCATATACTAAGCATGAAAAGTTATAGTACTTTTAATCAAACAACATGCCTTTTGGGGGATGAGGCTAATTTGAGTACAAACAAGCAAACGACATGACTCATTCATTCATTCATTCTTCAACAACGTAGAACCAGGCGCATACTCCCACAGGTTCAAATTTCCATACCACATTAGCACTACGAGATTACAGAGGTAACACAATAACTACATGACTATTGAAAGATAATAATTTTTCTTGGCTATGGACTACTCTTCTTTTTATCCAATATGGAAAATATACCGTCTGAAATCGATTTGTCTAAAGTGAGATTAGCAGGACAATATTTGAATCGAGGTAGTTTCTGGAGATTACTATTAAGCTTTGGTTGATTAAACTCGTCATAATATTTGTTCGATTTAAATAAAACATATTGATAAATTTCTTGGTTTAAAGGTGCGATGCACAACTCATTTTTTCTACAATTACTTGTGTTAATTTGGCAATATGGCAAAGTTTCGATTGGGTATTAAGAAATAAAAGTGTCACACAATGCTAATATTTCAAGAAATAAAAGGAGTACGATTACTCAGGAAAAGAAATAACAAGTATTTGCATGTATAGTTAGAAAAAGAAATCAATCAAGAAGTATTCGTATCAGCTAAAAGACATATATTACTATTTGTAAAGAATATTATAGAAAAGCGACAAGAATATCATTTGGTTATATTCTGGTCCAAGTCCTATGATGTCACAAGGTTTTATGATCTATAGGACTCTGAAGGGCTGTGATGGATTGTAATATGTTAATAAAATACGGCTCCGTGTCATAAGAACATTGAAACTCCGTTTTATCCAGTACCTCTAAAAGTTGTCAAATAAACTGAGACCCCAGATGTCAGTATTTGAGTGCACATTCACTTTTCAGGTTATTATACTTAAATATAAATTGCCAGATCAGTCAATCATCAGAAACGCAGGACATAGCATGATGTGCGTTTTTTGATTGTACAAAGTTATTTTGGTTTTAATTTGTTCCATTGAATTATTTAACCTAGTGTTAATTCAATTCACTCATTCATTTTCTCTGAAGAAGCACTTACACTGAGCAGCGAAACGTCAGAAATTTTAATTTCTACTCATTGGAATATTACAAATATATCACTCATTTTTACAGATGGTAATGATATATTTTACCGACATTTTAACAATACTTACGTCTTTATAAACTTCTTCGGGTGTTAGTAACGCATTTAAGCAAGTACTAATATGATGATCACAACATGCTATGGGTATACTTTCACGATAATCTTCATAACCATTGACACCACAGCAACGCAACTGCACAAAGAAAAATATCGGCAAAGGGAAAAGTAGTAAGTTTTGTAGTAAGCCATCTTGTCACTTTGTCCAGTTAGGAAACAGACAGTTATAATTAAAAAAACGAACATACAGACACTAAACCTTAAATTTGTACATTTTATCTCCGTCACATGTCGACGAATCTACGTTACAGTTATTTTTTTGCAAAAACAAGAAAGTAAAAATGTAATCAATTAAATCCACCAATACGAAGAATGGAACTCAACCTTAATGACAGGAATTCAGTCAAATATTCTATAATTTCAGTAAGGTGGAGATTATCACGAGAGATCTCCAACATATCCATTAAAAAATGGTTGGTTTTTATTTCTTTGGTTAGTATTAATTTCTCCAATCCATACCATTTTTAGTAGTATATTAATCCATATGAATTGGGAATCAGTTTGCTGTTCTATAAACTTAATAGAAAATGATAGAGCATCTACAGACAAATATGAAATCTAATTGAAAACAACAAATTATCAACATTGTTATCCTATTTCGTCTACTGCGTAAACAAGGTATATCCTGGTGCAAATATTTGCGTTATTAATGATAGAAATAAATAACTTGGAAGCTGTTGTTATTTATAACTAATTATGCATCTTCGTCACCACAAATTACCAGTGATTCCGTTAAGCTTCGTCATGTTAGATGGAAATAAATTGATAACAAAAGTATTCATATCGTTTTCCTCTTTTAAGATAAGAATTTAGAGCTAAAGACAGGACTAAAGTATAGTGCTGAAGATGAGTGTCTTTAAGTGACCATGGGAAATTCATGGGAAGTATGAAAGCAAGTTATGCAAATGACAGGGTCCTAAAAGAAAAAAAACAATTAGGAAAATGGTTCAGGGTTAATAACTGGAGTTTGAATATAACACGAATTAAGCAGCCTCATAGAAGTTATTGTTAAGATGGAAAACGATTTATTGATGACCGATGAGACATCAAACTTTAACATTTATGTCACTGTTTAATAATTTCGAACTTCATTCTAACCGTAAACCATAATGCGAATCCTGAGATCTAATTCTAACTGAAAACCTTTTTACTGACGTTAAACATAAATATCAACCTGAAATCTCACCTCATAATGCTAATTCTGACTCAACGAAAAACCTAGAGCGGAATCTATAACTACATGGCAACGCCTAAATGGTGGAAATTTCTCACTAGAGTAACATGACACAGTCTTGTGAAGCAGCCATTTTCATTGTTACATTTTTCGTATACATTAGTATGCTTACAGTTGGCGATCAACATATTTTCTTCATTCGTGTCATGTGGCCTTGAGGCTGTTGTAAGAAACCTCACTGGCTGGGCACTATACATATTTTTATGCATCAGCTAGTTGGTGCAGCTGGAAACAATGAATATATCTGAAAATGTAAGACTGGTGTGAACACACGCTGCAACTAGAGTTGTTTAATTTTACAGAATACTATTTACCTTTACTGTCTAGGAATAAAAACTTTTCAGTACATCGAAGTATTAACCCAGATTTTATTACAAAGTAAAAAAAGGAGAAGTTACAAACTTACCATACGTTGAATTGAATCCATAAAAGGTACGGGGTTTTCACGCTGATCACGTAACATCGAATATTCTTCAATGCCTTCTCTCATACGATCATCTACATATTTCATAATCTATATATTGAATAAAAATAATTACTACTTTTATGTGATTAATACTTATATGTGAAGGAGAAGAGGGCTACAAACTATGACAACCTTCGTTTCCTTTTAACTTTTGTTCTGAGTGACATGTATATTTGAAAGCATTAGAAATAAAACCAAACTAATGAACTCGACAGAAAATTATTTTTCTGATCAGTTAATCGACTCATGATGAGAGTCATTAATATTATTTACTTCAAAACATCATTTTTAAAATGCGTACTTAACAATTTTGTGTTTACTCCCGTAGATCATGTTGAATAAAACAATATTAGTATAAATATTCTTGTAATTACAAAGACCAAAATTTTCTCAATAAACTATTACAGTGATTTCATAGGTCTGCCAAAATTAGTTCAAAACAATATCAACATATAATAATTAATGAATAAATTAAGGTTCTTAAGTAGTCGATTGGTAAAGCGAATTTTGTCATAGTTATCACAACTGAAAAAGCATAGTAGGTGAAGTGGGACAAGAATTACTAATGGATTGGTTAAAAGTTAAATGTTCACATTAGAACAAAGGACATATAGACAGATAAACACAACATAAATGGAAAAGACTGTCCAAATGAACAATATGATAACCGCTTTCACACAGTACCATAGAGAGTTTATACTGCTGGAAATCAATAGAAAATCAAACCACTGATTACTTGTGTATTATGCACATACATGTTATTCAGATATATTACAACGTGGAGTGAGAAAAAATTAGTCATGAAAAAAATAATCACGTTGATTAGTTGCAGTACATAACCTTTGAAAACAAATGAAATATTTGCATGCATAACCATATTTCGCTATTCTAGTAGTTCAAACTTACAAACTTACGAAAACATTTTAGTTATCGATATGCAAAAAGTAACTGATATCAGTAATTTGTTGTATTATTTAGTGCACAAAGCACTTATGCAACTTAATTACAGCAAAGTGTGATTTAAATGCATAAAATATAAGACAATAAATGATAAGTTTATGATTCTATAAACTTGTTACTAGTTCAGCCATACAATATAGCTCAGACGATATTTTAATAAGTCAAGTCATTCAGAAATCACGTTCTGTGTTCCAGTTTATAACGTCGTGATAAAATCCATTTCTGATTAGAACAGCAGGGGAATTTATTGTAACCCTAATCGAAACCGATAAAATCTCAAAGATAATTATACTTAGATAGACGATAAACTTATCTACTAAAATGTTTTAAGTATCTTTAGAAAGGAGTATTCAAATAAGCTATACTTAATAAAGATGGGATAACATTATTTTCATAATATTAATTATGAAGCTAACTAAACCTAATTATAATGGTTTTTCTCAAAGACTCTCTCAAAAATCTGTTTAATTGAAAAATGTGTTATTTATGGTTGTTTCATAGAGGTAAACTATAATTTATCAAAATGTGCCCCCCAGTACTTTTAGGTGGTGCATTTCAAAGTCAGAGAAAAAAGAACTATAGTTGTTCATTTCTTTAAATTTGACCTACAAGTTGTAGTAAGAATCATTTCATTCATTATTACCTACACACAATAAACATAGATACATCACTCAAAATGTTACCACAGAGTGAAATACAATGCCCCACCCCGTCTTCGACAATAGAAAAAAGGCATCATAGAACGAATAGCATTGTTAACTAAGACCAGATGGCTTACGTCAAGACTTTTAGCAAAATTCTTACAGCTACTTTTACCAATATGATTAGCATGAAACAGTAAGATTTTCGAAACTTGCATACTTACTGTTTATAATGTATTTTAGTTAATTAATATGGCGTGAATTAAACAACGAAAATGCACACATGCGTAAGTACAGAACTAAGCATATTTACTTATGCATACAATTAATTAGTTATTGAACTTAACATTATTCAGCAAATCCTTAATTAAAATATGTATATATAATATCTTGGGCTGTTTTAGGTAGGAGTCGTTCGAATACATGCACGTTTTTTAGTTGGATACATAAACATTCATTCAAGTAGTTTTACATACGGCTGAATGCCCGGTTATACACTTACCAATTAAAAAATAATTCAAATCTACAGTAACTTTGACTTGTTCATGTATATATATATATATATATATATATATATATATATATCTTACGTCAAATAAATTTTATATTAAGCTAATTACGTCTCATCGTTTCTGTGGCAAAAAATATGTTGCACTGAGTCTTGATGATTTGATGTGCAGTCACAATTGGAATCCATAGATATGGAAGTTCATTTTTCAAATAAATCAACTGGAATCAAGTTTATGAACAAATAAATATATGATAAATAATGAAAAGATTCCCATTTAGGCATTAAGAAAGGACGAGAGGAGAGAGGAAATTTCTTTCCAACTAGTTTTTCATCAAAGCTCTACACGAATATGTATATAAGTCTACAATAGGTTTAAAATCATTATTAAATAATTAGTGGTGTGTTACATAATTATTTTACATGTTCAAAGGTGTTGGTAAAATAAGTGCCCAAAGAATAATTCCAAAGCGTACACCACTTATTGAACATTTCAAGCATATGTATAACTTATGTTGACGTTAGTTTACGCTAATATGTAAAACCTCTCTCTGAAAATAGCGAATTAAATTTAATATAAATTCTAGTTAGCCTTTAAAATTATCAGTTGCACAAAACAGTACACAGTTATTAAACATACTTCGTGTAACTTGCTTTTCTACTTGAATGCAATAGTGAACACTAATTTTCTGTATCTACTTATCAGCAACAATCTCCCTATTACAATCAAGTTCTTGTATGAAAGATAGTGTAAGAAAGAAAGTGTTTGTAGATTCAACAGGCTTTGAGATCTAAAATAACATTCACTGACATGTATATACATACCCCTTCAAATAATAATGCTACTGCGTGGTACGTCAGCTTTCATTCTCAAAGTGTAGAGCTTTCAGGAAGAGAAATTTATTTTACATGGACAGAACTTCACAACTAAATAAAAATACTGTCCGTAAAGGATTGAACGTTGTGAAAAGGGGGGCTGAGTAACAGAAAATTAAGACGAATATGACGAAATTCTAAAATATACTAGGAAATCAAGTTTTTGGTATTCTTCAGTAATCTGATTAGTTGATGTGCTAAGCTTACCAACGTAAAATCATAAAATAATATTTTAGGATCGATCACTAATGATAAATGCTTTGACGTTGTGGGGTACGAAACCTACTACCATTTATTAACCTTTTAAAAGTCAACGGCAAGTTGTTGCCCTTCAAAAATGTCTGCTATAAATGATGAAACCCCTTCTCAGATAAAAGTTAAGCTGATACGCGAATGAGATCTTCGTAAAAAACAAAAATATGTTTTAACAAAGAAGTAGTTTTTCTGAAAATCCGTTTTCCAGGCCGTACAGCCGCGATTAGATAAAAATGTATATATCCGCAACTATACAGCCTTGAAAATAAATTCGCAGTAAAACTCTTTGCTGAAGCACATTCTTGTTTTTTTCAGTTATGTAAAAGGCCTCAAAATTTTAATTTACTATTTTCGTGAAACATACTCAAATTGTCCTATGTAATTTGAGAATAAAAAACTGCTTTTCGTTAATCAGAAAACAAACAAACTCAGAAGATATAGGATATAGATTTAAAGCTAGATATGACGTCTTTAAAACTTATGTATTTTATGCTTCCATAAATCAAATTAGTGGTATAACCATGCCAGTATGAAAATGACCAAAAACTGATCAAAGCGAAAGAACAATCGACGTAAGAAGTAAATGAATGGAAACCTCTTAAAAACGTTCATACTGTTCGTTGATTACAAGTCTATCTGTGATTCACACGTATACAATTTACAAATCACAATATTTTAGATATAGTAAACCATATACTTCTTTACGATACAAATAAGTAGATAATTGTGAACAAGAAACTAATACAATTAGTTTGTGCACAGCAACCATCAAGCGCTAAAATAATTCCTAAATATTATTTAGAGAGAATATTCTGCACAAAATCTGACTCTCACCTCCTCTCTGTATAAATAGCCCAATGTGGCTCCAGTTACTTGGGTTACAAAAATTACTATGAGAATGGTGAAATATGTTCCCAAAAGACACTGAGATTCATGATAAGCACCACAGCAACCAAACAGTGCTATCACCAAAGTAATTCCACCAATACCCATCAGGGCATATAACATGATTTGTACCGCATGCTGCTGTCCCGATGCTAGTATGATGTCTTGTGCCTCTGGTTCCAAATAAATGTAAACAGAAAAACCCAAAACGGCCAGGCCAATAAGCTAGTTAAATGGAAATGAGATAAAAGGATCACTTAAACATAATTTCAATTGTTTTGTAATCAAAATAAAAAGATTAATACTCTAAAAAAGTAAAATGTAAAGAGTTGTGATACTGTATAGGTTTGTAGGAATCGATGTCGAATTTAAGTATCTAACTAACTTCTGGCCATTGGAAAAAGTTGTGTAGACCAGCTAGTTTTGCTGTTGCTTCAGATATAAGTCCGTCATTTAGTAGGATTGAAGACATTTATTAAAATTAAATGATCAAACCAGCTAATCACGAGCCACTTACAAGATCATATGAACTTTGGACTTATAAACCTTAAAATATGTGAAAAACAGACATTTTCAGAAGAGAATAGGACACACTCATCCAAACCTTGCAAATTTTAAGGTGGTAGACTGTTCATTTTAGCTCATTTAATCAGGCATTGCAAAACAATTTTCAGAGAAAAGAATATTCACGAATTGCACAAAATCAACGAAATATTCGATCTTAAGCTACTACACTACTGCTATGAGATGGATACTTGAGCATATGTATTGTGAAACGCCTCAAAGTACGACAACGGCTTACACTAGTCAAATAGTAGAAAAATAGTAATGGTTTACATTCTAATCATTAAACATACGTGACAAGGGGATTAATACTTATTTACACTAGTACTAACGAACCGCAATGGAAGGTCACCCCGATTGCAATACAGCTAAAGTTCATGTTAGTCAACAATTGTTTCACGAGGTACATGTGAGTTTTGTAAAAACTCCCAATATGAGACTTAGAGGTACAATAAGAATCAATGCAAAGTGATTACAACAATAATAATGTAACTTAAGATGAAAACAAGTTGTTGCAGAATGAAAAGAGAGAATATACGGAAAAATATTATCTTACAATAACGCCTGCAGATATCCACATTTATTGCGAATTGGTGGTATATGTACGTAAATAAAGCATATAACTCTTATTTTTTTACTCAATTACTTCCTTTTCTTGAGTACAGTGCGTAACTACATTAAGTTTATTAATCATAAAGAAACGCTTTCAAATTATCAAGTTCAGAACTTTGAGAATAAGTATATTGTGAAAATAAAATTGAGTGACTTGAAACTAAAATAAGTCTCAAAACTACGATATATGCTGTAACTATTTCTTGCACTATAGTAGTACAGATACACAATTTGTGATATGCTTCATTCTAGCCATTTATAGCAGGATTAATATGGTATACAGTAAAGTGTTGCGCTAAACGAAAGCGGGTTTTGTCTATAATATGGAATATCAAACGCCAATTTAGTAAGCATGGCAGGAAAAATACAGAAAATGGGAAAGATATTGACCACTTAATAAGAAAATCTTGACATACATGAGCCAAAAATCAAAGTATAATCAAGACAAGAGATGACTAGAATATGTCCGATAGTTAGAATTTTCTAAAAACATTGGTGTTACACCCGTATTCGGATATGTAGTAATAACCAATAAATTTGCCCGTAAGGTGAAAGATAGGCAACCCTTTTTAATACCTGTAGCGGTAAATAATCCCCAAAATAAATAGTTACATAGGTCCTCAAAATTGATGCTGACCATGTTTGTTTTAGCGGACACGACTAGTTGATGGCGCTTGGTCACGCATCACCACCAGATCACGTCACGCCGCATCGTGGAAAGCAACTCTCTCTAGTTTGCCAGCCTAGACGTTGCTATTGCATTACCGCTCTATTCACGATCAAATATAACTTCTCTTCCATCCTTTGTTGCCTTCTGATTTATTCTTATTCGTAAGAGTGGGTTCAATTGTCAAAAGTTGATCTGGTAATACCACAAACGTAACTTGATCATATACCAGGTGCGCTTCATACTCATAAACGAAATTTGTCCTTATTGTGAATTACGCTTTTTACAATACGAGTGCCAAGACAATTCAGTAATACAATATATACATAATAGAAAGTTACGTCAATGAGATAAAAGCAAATAGTAAACATAAGTTTTTGCATAAGTGACATTCACAATACTCTTTTAATCGACGGTGTTAAAGATTTGAAGCAGATCCATAAACTTACAATGTTCTACCGAACCTTTCGCACATTTCCTCTTGCTCCATAACTAAGTGTGAAGCAATAAAAACCACCTCAGGTGTCTTGAACTACAGTTTAATACGACTATTTATAACCAAAATGGGCAAATAAGTGCATAAATATAAGTATTCCACCAAATTTCGTTAGTATCAAATTTAATGACATTACAATTTTAAGACTTTCGAAAGGAAAAACCGAATACGTGACATGGGAGACACAGAAATGTTAAAAATTAACGAATAAACGCTGACTACACATTAAAGTTTAAACAAGCTTGCTGATTTTTCGTATACCAATGACATGACTGAAAAATACATTATTGATGTGTAGTGTAACTTACCACAACTAAAAAGTTGAAAACAACCAATATAACTCTCAAACACTGTACACAGCCTTTCATAATGAGAATTAACCAAAATACACTAAATCCCGTCAATAGTTTGAAAACCCGCAGTTCAATGACAGTGCAAGTAATTGTATTTTAAAGAATTTAAACAATAAAATGAAAAATCAAAAACAGTCATGTTTTAGTGAAATCTCAATTATTAGTCTAAATATAAGCAAAACTTTACAATTTGCAACATAAAGTGATAGCAAACAGGCGTCATATTTCTTTCTTTTGCCCTGAAATAACTGTAACATTAGAATAACTCAAAGAATGTGTGCTCCGTTTGGAAATGCCTGTTACTGGCTGCTAAAGAACGGACTATTTCTTCGAATAATTAATTCCTCCTTTCTTAGTTTTTAGTAAAACGCCTAAAAATACTTAGGTACAACCATCGCCCGATTCTGTAATAATTTGCACCAGCGTAATGTGGTTATGAAGATATAGTGTCTATTTATGACGCATCTAGCAAACATTGCGTAGTCGTAGTACAGAAGAAACTAAAGGGTGATTGTGAGGTGTATTGACTTTGGCAGTCGAGTGCTCGTCTTTTATAACACAAACTTTTATTCATGGTACTATTCATAAGAGATAATTTTGTTTTCTTGTATCCTTGATTGTGTGTAGTTAAATTTAGTCCTCCTTCCTTATTGTGCCATGCCAGATGTTAATTGAAACACTAATTTCTGTTATCGTGTTACTGATGGGGAATGATTGCCATAATTATACACTAGTACTGGACAATCATCCCAATCTTCATTCAAAACTCTCTAAATATGCGTAATTTCTTCCATAGCCTCAAACTATATGATTGATGTTTTAAGTCAAGTGTTAGGCTGTGCTAATTGATTTGTTATCAGTTAGCTTGTGTCTAGTTATCGTCTTGGAAATAAGCATAATGACAGTCATATGTTTGTTGTATTATAGATTAGTTGTACAATTTGCTTGTGTCCCTTTAGTCTTATAAGGAAAGGAAATTGTTGGGGTTTGTATGATAAATTTGTGTTTCTTTCTTAAATATAGTGCTACATTTTGCACCAATAAACTGTGTTATTGAATATCGTATTGTGGGTTCGTGCGTGAATCAAGAACCAGCTGGCCTTACACAGAAACGACGTTATCAGTAGTTTTTGTCTTTACAGGCATGACCGACATACAAAGGGGTAGCCATTGCCTGCATCTAGGGGACGGGAACAGCAACTACCACATAGCCACAACAAATGTGGAATCATGCACATAAGCAGCCGTAACCCTCAGACCATGGTCTATCGAAACGAATCCAAAGTTTAAATACTCTGATCAAGAAGTGACTAAGACATTAAATATTCCGTTAACTAAAAGTTACCGAACTCGCCACCTTCATAATTTTAAAAACTAGAAAATTAACGGGCTTTAACCTCAAAAACTTCCGCACAATAGAGGCAAAGCCTATCTTGTTTAAGATATGTGTAAGACGTACATTCCAGTATTCTCAGTTATATTTTAAAGAATCAATAAAATGCATAGAATAGGTGTAAAATATGTACACGCGTCCAGGCGTCAAATTTCGGGATATATTAGTAACCTGCACTACACAAGTTGATGTAAGCCACCTTCTCTAGAACCCTATGGCGTCGCTAACCGTGGAGTAACCAAAAAAGTATAGTCAGTGAACTAAGTAAACGTTGAAGAGATTCGAAAGTCCTAATGTCCACTGCTAGCCTTTTCCCTATTTAAGAAAATTTAACAAATAAATAGTAAGCCCTAAGAGTGGTTTTAGAGGTGCCGACCGAAAAACCAGATATATGATTACGTGGATTATAAGAGAGGGGTTTCGCTTAAACTGAATTTCGTTACAAGTAGATAATGCTAACTTGTGAAGTAATTTGTGAAGGAAAATGAGGGCAATTTTAAAAGACCGAAATCAAGGGGAGAGGAATCTTAAGTATCTGATATCTTGTTAGTTATCCCTGTACTCTGGTGTTCCCTAATATATGGGAGGTGAAATACCTCTGAACAGATTCTAGCTTGCGTTTATCCCTTACGCGTAAGCAGCTGAGAACAAATAAGCAACATTCTGAAATGGAGCGTACACAATTCTGTACAACATTATTCTGGCTCCTTGGTAATGAAAGTTGCAAAATATGCAACCTTAATGTCTCCTTGATCTGTGAGTCAGTGTTGTAACATGTTCTGAGAAGGAGAGGTCATCGAAGTATGGCAAACCATGATCAGTAACACTATGTAATCTAGGCAAGGTCCTGGAGTGGAGGGTCAGTTGTATACTAGTATGTGGTGTGCCGAAGCATATCCAGCCACATTTTTCGGGGTCAAACTACAGCTTCTAAGTGATTCACAAATCAGCAACAGGTAACAAGCCATTTTGAATTAAGCGTATGAATCGGGTAGGTCTATTGGGCAAGAAAGAGCATACGACTTTGAGATCATCAGCAGATATAAATGACTTCCCATTAGGGAGACAACCACATACATCATTAATATTGAGAGTGGTCACTAACCTAAAATACGTCCGAAAGCACTCATGACGTAGCTCCGCGAACATTAAGCCGGAAAAATTAATCACTCGCAGGTATTCAACTGGCTTCAATCCATACAAATTTCGTTATGTTTAACATTCTCAGTAGCGATAATCTTAGATCTGTTAAAGCCAGTTTGTTAAACGTGAGGTGACCTCGAATAGCTGTCAAATTAACAACGTCTTACAGACGGAAACACATGAAAATAATCACCCGATTAACAGTTAATACAAGTAAGTATGATCTGTGCAACGTTTATAAGAATTTAGTTTACTTATATTGACAACAATGCTTGAGACGAATGGTAAGTTCCCAAGATGGCTACAACACGTTATATGCGTTAATTTAAGTGTCTGATAGAATAATCATAATGAGTTCAGATGAAGACACCCCAGGCGTTCAACTATGTATTTCCGATGCATTAAATAGAATCAAATGTTAGGCCAAAAGCAGTGTGTTTGTATACAATCATGTCAATTTTAGACCTAAACAACACCAACACAGTATGTATTGGTAACGTATTATTACAGAAACTTATTACATACGTAACACTGATAAACGTTTTACGAAATATGAAGTTCTGAAATTAGTCAGCACTGTAGTATGTAATTTGGTGAATTATTGTAAGGATTAATTAAAGCCTACTCAAGTAAATCCTGTCCCACTTTTCTGCTAACACTATAAATGCTAACCGTTTCATTAACATTCTCTCGTTATTTAGAGAAACTGCACACCTAAGGAAACTTAAATAATTTCTGACAAAACCGCGCACTCAACATCTCGTCTAAAAAATCAGCTTTTCATAAAAACTTAAATCAGGCAGCAAAAGTTCTTGTTCTAGGCATAGTTACTTTATTAACTGAGGCACTGATAACTAAACAAACTCTGTGACTGCGTGCATTCATACAAAAAAGAACCATATCGATCTGATAGGCTTATTTCATGCCCTATCTACTTAGGACAACGGCAAACCTTTTACGACTAGTTCTAAAAGTAATCGTCTCTTCACTCTTACAGTTTTTGCTAAAACGTGTATTAAGAATGATATCATGGGTACCGACACTACACACATCCCAGATATCCTCCTACCAATCAGTCTATGGCCAAGAGTAGTCCTACACCTTACAGTGACATCTCTAAAAACCTCGGCTACCAATTTACCGCCACCCCGAACATTCACATATCTCGTTAAATTGAATCATATTAACACCCATATACTAACGTGTTATCACCACGAACCCCACTGTCGACAATTGTCTTAGGAAATTCCATAGTCTCTGCGGTGGTTAGACTCTTTAAATAGGCCCTAACCTTTTAAATAATACAAACCACTACCAACATTGTTTGACGGTTACCTGCCCCAAAATGCAAAATCTAAGATAGCTAACATGAGGATATATCTATATCTACTCTATTCTTGGCCTTCAAACAACAGCAATATAAGTTTATTCGAAAACTTGCCTAATAGCCTTAAATGTTACTAACATCCACCCCTTTTCCCAAACTTAACAATAAATTTGTTGGGGACTGGAGATCCTCAAAAATGTAATTGTTCATAAAACAAAGCGGAAGGAATTGTATTGACTTTTTGTAAGCTTGAATTGTAAACTTTCATCACATTAATGTGAGACGATGTGAGTTTTACTCACAGAGCATATTTGACAATATTTCACTGGATTGATAAAATGCTTATGATTTCAATTCGATGAATAGTAGTCACTATAAATGTACGAATATTTTGTACATAACTGACTCTCTCTATCTTAGTGGAATAAAGAATCCTGACAACTCTCTCTTCTGAATTTGGGGCTAGGAGGATTCAAGGCGTTCGAGTGATAGAGTTGTTTGCAGCTGGTCAAGCTATCAAGTACGAGTTATAACAAGATTCCACAATATATTGAGCAATGCATCTCATTTTCTGATTTTTCTTTTCTCCCTTAATAGAAATGCTGTAACATTTCTAACTGTTAACGGTGATATTCCAGTACGTCTAAAGATAATTACGAATATAAATCCGGGAGTAACTGGCGTAATTAATGATGAGACAAAGCGTAGATTAATGTTAGATCTTTTAATGAATGACAAAATTTTATGTTTATTTAGTAAAATATCACATGCATAAGTATTTATTAAATACTTAAATGCATTGAAAGCCTATGATTGCTGGATATCAAAGAAATGACTTTTAGATCCATTTGAACTAGTCTTAGTGCTTAGTATAGTTTCGCTTGACGATAAATTGGCCTATTACCAAATGACTTTAAAAAGTAGTCAATACAAATGATGTTCATGGGAATTAATTTTCTAAATGAAGTGTTATGTCTGATCATTGGACGTTTATTTTGTACTTCTTTAACCAAACACTACTGGTAAGTCTCAAAATAAAACAATGTAGTTATTTTGACATCACGAGTAGGCCTAAATTGGGTAACTATTGATCACCAGAACAGTCGTTTCGTCCTACTATGGGACTCTACAGCAGTGAGCGCGCAATACTCCACCGGGGATCGAACATAAGATCCTCAGGCTGCGCAGGGAACTCTTTACCACCTACAGGCTCCCAGCGATTGATATTTTTAATTTAGTCAGCTCGTGATACTTTTGTGCAGCCTCATTCATTGCCATCGGTTGGCAACTACCTCACCTCCGTTATATAAAGCCCCATGGTTTTAATCGTTTTTCAGTAAATGTAATTTGATTGTAGGAAAAATGGGTCATTTCATAATTGCATAAGAAATGTTTACGATTATGTGATGTACTCAAGATTTTAAACAGAATGTTATAGATTTATACATTAGCGAAGCTACAAATGTATGACAATAATTTTCGCAAAGATTAGAACATTAGCATTGCAATATTCTGGCATGAGCAAAGCGATGGAATAAAAGGTGATTATCAAGAAACGTGAAAGTTAAAGATTTGTTCCCATATACTATCAGTAGTTAGCATTGAACTTTTATAAGAATTTAATGTGAGAACTTAGTTCAGTACACCTTACCCTCTATCTCAATGGCGTTTACAACAGTTCTCCGGTTATTTTCTGTTTTATTAACATCCACTAAAGAAATAGTCGATTATTCACTGAATATCTAAATTCGATTTTAAAACATAAACTTATTTATGCCTACTACATACGCTTATTCCAATTTTCTTATTGTTATATTTTTTAGCTATTACTCGAGTTTGATATTCGTTATTTTGTTAAATATCCCAGTAGACGTAAATAAATTGAGGGAAGAGAATGGCTGAAAAGAAACTAATAAGATAAGTTACACAGTTTACAGCAGTTCAATGAAACAAAAAAAACGAAACTTGTTTTATTTTTGGGTAGTTAGGCTGTTGATATGAATACAGTATAGAAGCTAATGTAAAATATTAATTATTATTCTTTTTCTCTTAGTGAAATGCATAAAATCTTTAATGATAAATGAAGTAGAAATATAGGGAGTATAGAAGAGATAATAACAATTTAATTGCTACTTTCTTATTATTCATGTAATAATACTGATTCATATAGTTTTCATTATAATCTATTCACTAACGAAATAAATACAACTTATAGTTATATATATATATATATATATATATATATATATATATATATATATATAGTTTAGTGCCATGGCTTTCTAATCTAGTCATCTCTTCTGTATAGCATTTAGGGTATAGTTTTCATCTAATCTCTTCCTTTCAAGATACTATACTGTACTCTTTTCTTTAGAATACTTACCAATTTTTGTTAAAATGAAATGAAATACTTCAATAATAAAAAATTCATGATAAAATGAACTATTCTCTAAAGTATTAGACTGATGAATTAAACCATAAATAAATGTACATGCATGTAGACAAATATATAAATTGTATAGACATATAAATAGAATAACATATAAACTTGAAAAACATGATTTATAAATTGACTATTGAAGAGAAAATTAGATTTACACACAAATACTAATGAATATATTAGATGAAATAATGAATTTTATGTAACATAAAATACTTTGATAATCTTTTTCTTACCTTCATGATAATAATCATTATTTCCTATTTACTCATTTGTCTAATAATCAATGAATGAATTAAAACAAGAATTAACATAATTATTAAATGACATGATAATCTCTATATCTGTTCATTTTATGCCTATTATTATTATTATTATTATTATTATTATTATTATTATTATTATTCGTATATTCATGTTTGCTTGTGTTTGTTTGTGTGTACTCACTTGTTTTCTAAGTGTACGTGTTAACAATTAAATATTCACTGTATCATTTTAATAATTTCACAATTGAACAAAAATAGATATTCTTAAAGACATGCAAGATATACATACAGAAGAATATACATAATCCTGTTGTTATTATTATTATAGTGAATACAAAATGAATTAAGATTTATGCATCAATTACACATAATGATGATAAAAACAGAAAAAAGAAGACTTGAAAAGAAGAAGAAACCAAATGAAAATAGAAAGAGGAGAATAAGAGAAAAGATTCCATACATGAATGTCATGATTTATATAGGATAATAAAATTCAGCATAATCCTTCTTAGAATGATTATCATTAGCATAAAAGTTGATAATTTTGGCAAAAATTGTTTCTTCATTATGTTACAGTTTTAGTTTTATAATGAACTGCTAATTAAAAAAAAACTGTTAAAAAAATCTATGGATTACATTCGGGAGTATGCGAATTAAAATAATGCTCAGAGGAACATTAAATACAATAGTACCTCAGTGAAGTTACTTCTTTTCAGTGAAATCATTGCCAAGCTATGTTAAGCAATCAGGTGAATACTTAATACAGCTAAACTTCGAATGACGTAGTATATACGCTTGAAGGATTAACATTTTCCGATAGTTGTATCTATGCTCAATAATTAGTTCATTTGCTTCTTTGGTGCAAATTAAGTTGGTTACTGACAGTGGTCACTTCAAAGAGCATGCTCATGCATAGTCTAATCACTAAAAACCAGTTAGCTATACTCACTTAACAAACTAGTATAATGACGCGTGTTTATACATTCAAATCGTAAGACAGTAATGAAACATTTCTTTTCAATTAGTTTCTCATCAGGCTGCTACACCAATATATATATATACATATATATATATATATATATATATATGATCCCACAACGTTGCATAACAATATTATATACAACATTATACGTTTGAATTAATTCGGCACTTGTTTATATCGAACAAATAAAGAGAACGATAGTGTAATTACAGTACTTAACAGTTAAAATACGGTAAATTATTTTATGATAACAGGATAATTAACAAGACTAATTACGTTAGATTAAAGATGAGAAAATTGAAATTTACAAAGTAACTAAGAATACTAACCTTGAGAATCATAGATTAATGAGCCCAACTCAAGCGGAGTGTAAAATTTTAGAGAGATAGCTAATGTAAAAAAAGTGGTTGTACGAATTACTTTTGTACACAAAGGTTTGGCTTATGGATATGAATACCAGTAGAAGAAGTAGACGAGTTCTTAAGTTTTATGATGTATTACAAAAGACACGATGAATAATTTCATAGGCCTTCCTTAAATCTAGGCAGTGGAAGGTGTCGGTTAAATGTTCTAGAATCAAGTCTTCAACTACTCTTAATTATCCTTTCTTCAACCAACCTGGATGATGCTCTGTAATGTAATGACAGACTTGCCGAATTGTGCGTCCAATGTAACTAGCTCAACAAGTGCAGTTGAATTTACAAATACACATGGATGCGGAGAATTCAGGCAGTTTGTTCTTGTTTGCGCTTGACATTACTGGAAGGTTTTAAAATATTACTTTTATTTAAATCGATTAATATTTCATTTCGTTTTAAAATTTTCTTAAGGACATTTAATAACAATCTTCATGGCACAACATTTAGCAATGGCAAACATATGAAGAATATTCTTCTTGTTGTTACGCTGGTTTAATCAACTATTGTTATTTCATATATTTTCATATTCAAAGATGTTTTGTCATTCTTAAATATATAAATTACATTCTCTTTGTTCTTTTTCTGCTCTTCTGTTCTTGAAATCATTTTATCTAGTCTTCACTAATGTATACACTTTTCAAATGTCGTTACCATACTGGAAAACTCTATTTACATCATAAATCTTCGTCGCATTATTATTTTTTAATTACATTCATTAAATAGACTCTATGCAGCAGTTATTATTATAACTGATGTAGTGTGAATAAGTACTACAGTTGCTTGTCGTTTAATCATCATGATTATTCATTGTCTATTTGTTAGTTGATTAGTCTAAATTAGGACTGGATGCACGTCCTCAGTTTCACTGCTAGCTACAATTCACAATTATATCAAAAACGTGTATGTATGAGTGATCAACCACGATATCTCTGTCAACAGAGAATGATCAGATGTAAGTATATGTGCCAATAACCGGCGATTTCAAAACCCTACAAATATGTAGTTGCATAAATCACTGACAGTTTAAATAAAACTCTATTACCATTATTATTATTACTACTATTATTATCATTATTATTATTAGTAGTATTATTACTATAGTACTTATTTCTACTGCATTTACGAATTCACATTCAGTGTGAATCTTGTATTGTTTTGAAATCACTTATTACAACCATTCTGGTGATCATTGTGAATTACTGAAGAAATTATGTTTCAAAAACAGTATTTACTCAAATCACACCAGTCAGATGAAATATAGAAAATCTTGCATAAAGTATAACACTATCAATAGAATAGATGAACTTAAAACATTAAATGGATGTTTAATGGACTAATGGATGTCTTTGGCAACTTTGGCGTTGGAAATATAGTGAACATACAACGAAGAAAACTTTCATTATAATTATACAATTCACTTTGAATGTAAAATCATATATACTGCAAACTGCAAGCGTAACGGTCTATAGTGAAATAGTGAAAATGACATCATTAATTCTACAAAATTTTCGAAATAAAAATGAGAAGGAAAAAGCTTTTTAGACATCAGATTGAGTAGACTTAATAGTCACAGTGGTAATAGGACAACCAAAGTGAATTGAATATCGAGTATGAAAACTTTTCAAGTCTGATAAGATAAATGATGCAATGATTGTTATTTAATAATTATTATAGTGATTGAAATGTATTTGAATCTTTCCACTGATTTGTCATGGGCTGAAATTGATCAATTTTTGTTGTCATTCATTCATCCTGAGCGAATTACTTCGATACAGTGATAGTTTGCAAGCATTATTAGAGTTGGATTGTGGGTGGCAAGTGGAATTCATGTCGCCCGTTTCCCTCTATTTGAGACTTGTCATATAGATTCAAATAAGTTCCAGTTATATATACATACCTGTTGCACAATTGTGTCTGCTTGGACTCAGTAGCCTAGTGGTGAACGTGTTGGCGTCTGATACAAAATGAACTGAGTTCGAGTCGTGGTGTGAACATTAACCCTGGAATGCAGGTATATCCAGCTCACGAGTCCCAAATGAAATTAAATTCATGTCCTGGACTCAGCTTGTCAGCTACAGTCTAGCTCAGATAGCATTATAATGATTATAATCAAGTGAATAATAATAATGGTAAGCAAAAAAGCTAGTTGAGAAAAGAAAAAATCATAAGATGTACATGTTTGTCTCGTTTATTGTATAGAATTGGGTTAATAGAATTCTTCTAAGTTATAGAAGTGCTAACTTTCCTAAATTTTACCTAACCGAGTCAAGTAGTTTGACGATGTGGATAGTTCTAAAAGATGATTCTAGTGTAAAACGCGATCAGGGGATATGAGGTTCTCAAAAATAGATCTGACAAATTTGCTTAAATCTCTTGATAATCAGCCCGGACAATGTTTAGAAATGTATTTCGAAACAGCTAGATTATACAACTGATGTAACTTTCTTCACACCAACAAGTAATATTGCATGCACTCCACTTTTGACTAAGTTATAATATGATGCTTATATTATGTGCTCTTAAATCACAAATCAATCGTATGGTTTGTGGCATACAAAAAGCATTAATCAACCTATTATCGACTTTCAACAGATAAAGTGGTCGTGACCACAAACCACACTTTAAGTGTCGTTCTTGCCAAACCCCTTCACATTCGTCACAGAGCTACTGACTCCAGATAGATAACCTTGTGTAAAGAACAGGTATATCCAGTTAATGAGTCCTAAGAAGGGTGAAAGGAGTTTTTAGAATTCCAATTGCTAGTCACAATAGAAATTAAGTCCTATTCATTATTTTATTTAACGTTATTTTTTTTAGAAAAAGCTGTATTTGAATAAATTGGAAAATATATAAACATAAAGGTGGATATAGTTAGATAAAAAATTAATTACGTTTCTTTGTTATCTTCTTTCCAACACTTATCATTTGTTCAATCAATGTGTGTACACAAAATTAAATAATAAGTTATATATATATATATATATATACAGTTGGTATGTAGATGACTGGTGAACACATACATTACACAAGGACACAAGATGCATTCACTCACAGACACTAACAAAGTTATGATGAACTGATTAAACTAAATGTCATCAACATCTGAGAAACTGTATGATGAAGAGATATTCGAGGATTATTTCTAAACTAACCAATCAGTAGTTAGTACTTAACAATTATATTCTTCCTTTTTATATCTACTCGTTAGAATTATTAACTATGTTGTCATTAGCAGAAATTTTAGAAAATAAAAAAGGAAAGCATAAATAAACACTTCGTATATATACAATAATTACTGAGTAATTTATTAGTTACATAATGTTAATGCCTGTATTGTCTGCTACAATAATCTAGAGTGTTAACAATGCTAAGAAAAACATTTTCTATCAAAATACTGTTTATGATAATAAATTATTTTAAAGAATTTGTAAGTTCATTATCTTTTATAAAAACAATTGTTATTTATATTTTCTTTTAATTTATTGAATATTGATAATTGATTGATAAGAATTACTAAATTATAAAGTAATAATCAGTAATCAGAACATTCGAAAATCTATAGATGAACATCTAAGTTTAATCGACAGAAATCAATAACAGTAATTATTATTAGTAAGTACATCATGTGTAATATTTTATGAGAATAGATCTAGTTACAAACGATAATTATTCTTATAATTTATTCACTTCATGAATTTAAACAAAGCTAGAATGATAGCATTTGCAGAATAGATAGAATTCATCCTACTTAATTTTATAATATGCAGTAAGAAATGACAAACAATTAATTGTAATTAGTGTAATATGTATTTATCATTGTAATTTTATTAGATATGTAATGTTTACCGGGAGATATAAGAGATTGGAATTAAGATCAAATAAAAGGATTTTAATAAAGTATTCATTGATAGTTATTCTTGTACTGTCATATTCTTCATGTTAAACAATCATATCATTAATTGTCAACAGAAATGTTTAGACGGAAATGAGTTATTAGAATTTCTACATAAGTATCAAATAATTTATCGGCTAGTTATGAAATACGATTGACGATTATATTATTATTCACATATTTCAGTTCTGATGGAATTTTAATAGTTTACTTTCCGAAAAGTTGTACAAAAAACAAATAATAGAAGCTTTACTATTAAACCATTTAATGTAACATAGCACATAAGATGAATAAGTTTAATTCATTTGCGAATCGTACATGTATTTTGTTCAGAAATATTAAAGATAATAAGACGTATTCAGTTAACTAGCGTCTTGTACTGTGAAGTTAATCCAGAAATTCTATAATTCACTATCTCGAAATATAATTGAAAATGTGAAATGAGCATACACATTAGAAATATTTATAGATGAATACATAGAAAGTTTGATATCAATCTGTTTTCGGCCTCTTTTGAATTTGTATATTTTTTAATTCCTCGACAAACTTAAAAATGTCATGAGTCAACTTAGAGAAGAGAATACTTCGTTGACTATTATTACTAGACAATGTCGTCAAGAAAATGGTAATTATATAGTTATGTTATTTTAGAAATACTAGATTTTACAAACCATATAGGTATTTTACATTAGATAGATACATAGCAAGTATAACTTTAAACAACCAGCTGTTTTCCTATAACCTCCTAAGTTATAACACTTATATATTGTTCGATAAGTTAGAGTAGTTACTTTTTAATAATACGACCAGACACTTATAATTCAAATAATACTCATTTAAGTAGTGAATATTGTAATGAAAATTGAGGTGATAGCATTTGGAATGCACCATGTATATGGCCAAGTTATACTTGTCACATAACTACAGTAGTTTCCAACGCCTACCCACACACGTACAAATAAGAGTAAATCAGAAGGTAATGATGGATGTAGAGAAAGATATACTTGATTGTAAGTAGGGCATAAACGGTATAGTAACGTTTATGATGGCTGACTAGAGAACGAATCGCCTCCCACGTGGCGTGGTTTCGTGATCTGGTGGTGATAGTACAATTACTAAACCGTAGTATCTCTTCGATTCTAAATAAATCAATCGTCGTTTAGCATAGACTTTAGGAGTGAAGCATACTGCAATTACTTATATCTCAACGTACTCACATACTAAAATTAGATCCTAATGCTCATTACTTTTTTTTCTTTACAACCTACCATAAACATAAAATTAAACAGCTAAGTTGAAGATAATAATGATCTTATCTCAAATTCTTTTCATCAACTTAATTTTTGATGAAATTCTAGTAACAGTCTTGAGTAATATGAAGTCAAAAACATGAACTTGCAATTACCAGTTAAACAAATGTATTCAATCGAAATGCTAAAATTAAATATTTCTGTTAGGATAATATGGCGTTTTTCAAAGAGCTGATTTTATTATTTATTTATTTATTTTCTGTCTTGCACTGTGATTCATAACATTAAACAACATATTCCACTTTATATTAAAGTCGTTAATACTAACTGAACCTAACACTGACCGATCTCCGTCTTCAGTATAACCACTGATTATTGGAAACAGTTGTTATCTGCATACAAAAACATCCTTTAATTCATCATTTATTTTGTAAGAGCAACATCCTATTCAGTTGACATAATGTAGCCATGTTTATTTCTAGTCATCCGAACAAATAACAGTTGAATAAAGCATTTAAGGAGAGAGTGAAATGAGGTAAGTGGTTAGTAATTCAGTCCTGTTATTCTAGCACATTTGAGGTGCGCTAGTAACCCATTAGTAGCAGTAATAATTACGTAACAATTGTCAAATCAGATTTCTAAAGTAATCTTGTCACATACTTTAGTTGTAAACAACAAGGCTAGAAACTTTTAAAAAGATGTTAACATAATCTCATAATTATGTTAAAATCAATGGTAAACGAGTTCATTAGTAAAAATATGAATTAATTGGGTTAATGAAGTGTGGTGATTTTGTGGAGATGGGTATTAATTGTTGTTGATTGGGTTCGCCACAGAGGAGTCCCATACTAGGACGAAACAACTGTCCAGTGCTCCCTAGTTTTCAGTGTTACTCTACTAATATCAGTCTATGTCGAGTTCAATCAATGAAACTGAGTTATTTCAAATTAGCGATGGCATTTTTATAATCACGTTTTTCTAAAGTAGGTGTGATAGAGAATCACTTATAATACGAACTCGTTGGTGGAATATTCGACTTTATTACGAATGTAGTTGCAAGCAGTTGCTTGAAATTCTGAAAAGTATTGTTTTGTCAAAAACAAACCAACATCCACTTTACTAACACGTGTTTTTGTCTATCACCTAGCAGAACATGAAGTCCGCTACAATAGAATTTGTGAATATAAAGAAAGATATAAAATCTGTATAATACTAATTCCTTGTCTGACACCTGCACTATGCAATGAAAATGTAAGGAATGAACTTACAAGTAACTTATGCTGATGAAAACACAAATTGCTAACTAATCTAAAGGTTTTTGTCTCAATTTACTCATACATATACATTGTTTACTCCTTACTTTAGTTATATATCGTTTTTCAGACTTCTACGAAGAGAGTAAATTGTTGAAATATTTTGTACCGAAAATTTCATTTTGTACTTAATATATAATATTAAATAAATCACCTAATAATATTAAGATACATTCGGCTTGTTTGGTCCGTGGTTGGTAAATGTGAACACAGACAGACAGATATCATATCACGGTTGAGTGAATGAAGTACTGTTCTCACATATTTCTCTATCCTTTTTATGCAGAACTGATTTCAAGGAGTTCACTTTTTCCAGGCATAAGACAGATTTGTGGTCAGAGTCAACATACATTTGTATATCTCCTATCTGATTCTCGATCAGTAATCAAGATATTTTATTTGACGTTAAGATTATCAATTTGCTTCGGTTATACTCATCGGTCTGTTCGGCTAGCATAGACTCCAAGATTCTTTCGTTTCGTTCGTGATAGTGTAATATCTCTAGCCACCCATGATAAATTCATGCATTTTTGCTACTTAATAACATATCATTATGATTAAAAGCTTATAATGAATCACAACGAGTCATTTGGAAATCTTCATTACACTTCAGGTTATGAATGAACTGATACTGACCGTAGTACTACTACTGATATCTCCTCTACTACAAAATGAAATTACACCGAATAGAATTTTAGGCTCAGTTGTTATTCGTTTACTTTTTATAGAGTTTACTAAAGAGTAGTAACGAACTGATTGAAAATATTTTCTCAATATAAGATTTGTCGCATGTGAGCAAAACTGAATCTCTTTCGTCATTCCTTATAAATTATAAAAAGGGGATTAACAAAGGATTGGATAAGCTGTGCATTATTTCATTGGCCAGTTGTTTCCGTGCATTATACGGATATAAAACAAATAGTCAGCAATTTTTACCAATAACAAATATAATCACTACATTTTTTGTCGGATTTTGTTTCTTTTCTCACTAGACAGTTAATTGAATTCAAGTCACAATAGTTATGGGAATCAATGTTCAGTGTGACCACGAAGGAAATCATCGAAAGCCTTAACAGTTCAAATTCTCGTGTTGTTAACAATAACTTTATAATGTCAGAAATGAAATTTTGTTCAAAGTGCAGGCAATGTATTAAGGAAAGTCATTACTTGTTAGCTGACTGTCAATATTGGCATGAAGATTGTTTACGTTGTGTATGCTGTGACGCAAGATTAGCAGAATTAGATAAAATTTTCTATACTAAAGCTAGAATGTCATTATGTCGACGAGATTATTTAAGGTGAGTAATAAATATATACTTTTAAGTACTTTAATAAGTTTGAATGGAAGCGATTTATAGAAATCTTCTCACAGAACGGTTACCTTTTAGATTTAATATACATTTATCACAATATCAAAATTAACTCTGACCACATTTAAGACTCTTAAGTTAGCTGAAAATGTTGACTTCAAATATTGGAAAGCATAAATCTTATTAAAAAACATTTTTAGCCAGGATAAAACAAGTTAGTTGAAGTAGACAGTATACTGACTATCAATAACTCTATAAATAAATAGACTAGTTTGTTCCTCTTACAATTATTCAGTTGTTAGTTAATGCCCATATGATACTTGGTATTGACTAAAGAATCATTATTTGTTTACACGAAAATGTCTTATGGTTGCATTTTTTCGTGGATCATCTGTAGTCTGTATGATTATCAATGATTCCAGTAATCACTTAAGATTAGATTGATGCATAACAAATAGATTTTTATTATTAAGATGAATTATAATTACATAATTACATAAGAAAATATTTCACCACGACTTTCAATATTTTATGTAGACGTTTAATTGAAATTCATGTGATTTGATGATACGGCTATGAAATGAGTACATTCAGAGAATTTTTAAAAGTTATTATGCAGTGAATGTGTGTGTCGCTCTTTTCCGAGTTTAAATTCATAGTTTTCATGCTTCGAAATAAACACAACGGCTTAAATTTTTATTGCAGCCGAGGAATTCATATCTTTAACTACAATGAGCATGTGATATGACATGATCCTTATTCATTATCCTTGAAGCATTTACTGTAACATTGATAATCTGGTCGACATTCAATGTTTGGGCATCTCATAGAATAAAATAATAAGCCAGTATTCTCTATTTTTCATAGTGATTTTTCATTTGATCTCATTTAGAAATGAGAAAACTATCACTCATTCCTTTTAATTTTATTAACGGTAAATCAGAAAACAATTTGGCAGTTTTTTTTCATTTTTAGATTGTATGGTAAAACTGGCGAATGTTCTGTCTGTCAGAAACGAGTACAACCATATGAATTTGTTATGAAGATAAAAAATAATGTTTATCATTTATCTTGTTTTTGTTGTCAACACTGTCAGATGAGGTAAGCAATGAATAATTAATATTATAAATGCAAACTTATCTAATTTCTGAATGAATGTATAAAGCTGTTCAACTGATAGTGTTATTGATTAATAAACAAATAGAGAATGAAACCACATACTGTGTTTTCATTGGTAGGAGTCTAGTCATTATAAATAGTTTAAGCTCCATGTTTCACTCTATAATCTGTATTCTTAATTTAGATACGTCTTTTAGGAAGCAAACTGTACACTACACTAATGCATTTTTCATCTCTTTTACAATCGTTATTACTGTTCACGTATAGTGAATTATTACAAAACGAAAACTTATAGGCAGGTTTCCTGCCAACTACCTTCCGTTTCATCATGGTACCAGTAGTATCGAATCGCTTAAACTGGTGTCCACATCACAACACAGTCGATAGAATTCAATTAGTACTTTAAAGGACTTGACAAACATCCAATTGATCACTACACAGTGATCAACCAACGGAGAATTCGATACCTTGTTAAATATTTACGTTAATTAAGTAAGTAGTTACTTTTGTCAAATTCTTGTCGTTTGTAATCGTCATAAATGAATGTTAGTTTGGTACTACTGGAGACCAAGGGATACTATTTTTAACTTAAGCAAACTGTACAAACGGAATCTTGAACATAAAGCGTTTGTTATGAATAAATAAATAAAATACTAAAATGTTAAATACTTCAAAACGAAGAAAAATATTTTAAATTGTATGCAAAAGTGTCCCGTATACGATAAGAAATGAGATTGCGTAATCATGTTGTCGTGCTTAAATTAATCACTGAAGAATCAATTAATACAATCATATCTCTAACAACACTCTTAAACGATACTTAAGAATAAGAGTACAAAATACTTTTTGAAAAGGAAACCTAATATGTTTGTCTTGAAATTGTTATTATTTAATCAAGAAATTTAAGATTGACATTTTACTCCTATAAAATGAAAGTTAAACTGAATTTGTTTAACAGAACTAGTTAAACAATTGTTCTTTACATATAAAGGATATTGTCTATTCCGATTCATACCTTTATTCAACCTCCTTAACTACGTGATATTACAAAATCATATTCCTAAATTACAAATTAGATAGCTTGAGACTTTACATATACAAACTGCTTGTTTTTAAATATTAGAGTCATCGAGAACGCTATCATCATTCACTAAATATGTTGTACTTGGTAATCACATCTTTTTTTCCGATCAATAAGTTTATTACATTATAGTGCAGTTTTTAATAAGGTTTACCATTTAAGTTATCAGTGTTACTATATTTTTACATTTAATTCGGTATGCCTATCTACCTTTACACTAAGTTCATAAAATGTGAGTGAATTACTATATGTTTCAAATAGAATCTTTGATGAAATCTAGGCAAAGGATAAGAGTTATACACTAAATGAACAGAAAAATAATCGAAAGTATAACAGATGCTGAGTGGCAAAAATGCTGTTAATAATCTTAGCGACTATTTATTTAACTACTAATGTAATCATATGAAATAAAATAAATTCATATTGTAATGCGAATGATAACTGCAATAAGTAGTATAAATTGATCGTGAAGAAAAATGTTTCTAAGAAATTTCACTTTATTTTAAAATTTAGATTTTGTATTGGTGATCGGTTTTATCTACATGAAAATATTATTTTATGTGAACATGATTATATGGAATTATTTCCGGATTTATTTACACATAATATCAATCTATTTCATATAGAAAAAAGTGATATCGTTGATGATAAAATGTTAGTCAACTCATGTATTCATTTAAACAAAACATCTACAATCCAAAATCATAGTGATATTGAAGGTGACGAAGATTATGATGATAATGTAAATAATAAAAAAAGTCAAATGATTGGCAACTACTCAAATTGTATTGCCTCTAATGTTCAACTATTTACAAAATATAAAGCACACATTACTAGTGAACAAAATTTTATTAATAATAAATCAACTAAAATCTCAGAAAATAGATTGCATTCATCTATGAATGCATTTGATATAAATTTTAATGATTCTACAACAATATCAGATGATAGATCAAGTGGTTATGGATCACCTAGTTCGCCAGGGAATGGTTCTCATGAAAAAAATTGAATTTTGAACGGATGGATCAACTTCTATTTAGTCTTCCAATTAAATGATATTCTGAGTTATGAACAAGTGTTAACTACTCACTTGATACATATTTAAAACGATCAAAATTTTCTTAAAATATATTTAATAAATAACGGTTCAATGATTCTTCTACTTTGACAAAGTAAACAACAGATCCCAGAAATAGTAGAGAGAATTATACCTGGATAACTACCCAAAGAAGAAAAACAAATATTTTACTGCATACAGTGTATACTAAAAATATAATTTCCATGACAAAGTGTATAATCAAACCAGCTTATAACTTTTTCGAAGAGCATAAATGGTACGGTACTAATGAAGGTTGTAGCTTTCAATCAAACTAACAACCTTAATGACTGTATACCTGCAACTTCAGCAATGCGATAAATCACTGTTTAGTTAGAAAAAAATATGACTGTCTAAATTCCAAAAATGAATAAAACTGGTAATGAATAAAGCTTAGTAGTAACACTTAAAATTACCTAATGAAAACAAAATCCACTTCGCCCCCTCCCTTGTGTTTAAGTTCGGTTAAACTTGCTTGCAATGAACACATGTCAAAAGTAATAGGAATACAACCAAACTAACAGGATAGTCATTAAACGCATACTTAAAAATACGTCCCCAGTTTAGTTTGACATTCTGTAGATAGAATTCCAAATAAATGAAATGAATAAGTCTATTAGTATGCAGAACTTTGAACATTTTCAAAGTGCATGTCAAACATCAGCAAAGAGAAAACTATAATCTAGACGATTCTTTTATACAAATGTTTATAAATATTTGAAAGAAATCTTAGAGTCTACACATATCACTGAGTTTATTTCATACTCGTTTAATTACTACTAAGTTAAAACGACTTTAGGAATTCTGAAAACCTAACAATATTATGACGTTACAATAACACTACTTCGTGGAGGACACATTAGGCTTTATAAGTAGCCTTGATATTTAAGTCTTCAAGCATATGTACATATAAGACGAATGTGTAGTGATCAATTTTATAAACAGTTAAAAGCTTTTCTCATTCATTCATCAGTACTACTGGGACGTACTTAGCTTAGCTGCATAAATCCACTGAGCTGTAAGTATTAAATGCGAATTTAGTTGTCAGTCCAATTGATCAATGCTATTTAAAGTGTCTGGCTACTAGCATATTTAAGTTACAGTTCAGGAAGTGTGTAGACCTATTTCACAGGATTGACAAGCTTAATGCATTAAGAAAACAAGAAAATTACTAGTGAATATTATCTTAATAAACCAACTGATACGTAACTAAAGTCCCATATTTTACAATCACATTGAAAATTATGCCACATAGAAAAACAACTCAATATTTACTGATGAATTAGCTATTAAATTACGTCATTTGTTATATATGTATTTAGCTATCAGGGAGATCGCTCTCACTCACGAATCTAGCTATGCAACGGAACATCTGTGAATAATGGCTCTGATTATAATTACATATACCTCATGTTCATTTACGTGGCCATTCTCAGGAAAATAAACATTACTACGACTGATGTCACATTTAGCATGGACTAAGCTCTGAAATAATCAAGGAGTGTTTTATCAAAATTTATCAAGGTCGGATTTGGTAAACACCAATCATTCTGGCAGCGGTTCTAATTACTGAAGCTATGACGCATATTTGACCTGTAAGGCAGCAATGTCATATTTTTCCTTACCCTATTTCTACTGTTAGCAGGAATATAAGTTCATTAGGATAAATGACACCGCAAGCTCACCATAATAGCGATGCAGATGATTCAACACCATATTTGAGACGGAACATTCTAGGAGACCATCGAATGATATCCCTTCACTCCAAGTTTAAACGGTTACATTATTCCAGATATTTACTATAGGGATCGGAGAGGTGGTTGCTCAATACAATTTAGCTGAATATTTTGGTTTCATACTGTCCTTTTAAGTAGGAAGCAATGAGTCTGACTATTACTACACGAAAATGCATAATTCAGTCTTTTAAGTAGTTGATTAAAAGTTATTCAAAACTTTCTGTGCGCAATCTGCAGAACATGACCGTAACGCGAGTGGTTATATTTGGCCATGAGAAGTATCTGAGCTATTTAAGGTAACCCATATACTAAGTGTTGGCAGACACACTAAAACACATAAGCTTCATTGTATGTTTAACGTTTGATGACTAACGTGTTTTCTTCATGTTTAAAAATCATGTACTATGTTGCTAACTTAACTCTCACTTCTAAACGTGTTTCCAATGCAAAATAAGATTGTCACCTTTCTGATTTCTTCTTCCTATTCAATATTGTTTATAAAAGTATACTTCTGAGTAACATATATTGTTTGGTAATGACGTCTGCATGTTGTATTTTCATGAATTAATTGTAGAATTCACTATTTATTTTGGATAAACATCAGATTGATGTTAGAAGATTAAGCAATGCTTAGCTATTACATTTATGCATACAGTGAACACCGATATGTATGGTTGTAACCGTCTGAATTTCGAATACGTATTCATAAGTGCTTGTATTAATAAACATCTTGTTCGTGCTTCATTGTGACTTCTGATTGTTACTAGTGTCTCTGACAGTGTTAATCAATTGAGCAGCAAAGATTATCGTACTTGGAATATATCATTCAAGTACGCTGCTTACAGATAAACTGTCACTCAAAGATTACTATCTTTTCAGGCGCACAAACACAGATCCCTAAATTTTGGTTTAAATAATTTCTGACATTTTAAAAATAATAGTTTTTGGATTGTGATATGTATTTTCACAAGAAAAGTACCAGTTTCCAAGCGCTTTGTGAGGGAATAAGCGGCATATGTACCATAATAGCCCAATACTCAGCGTAAATTTCCAAGTCTCTTCGAATAAAAACTTGTAATTGTCAAGTGCACATTAACTTGGTCCATAACCATTAAAATCGATTTGGGCAACATAACAATTGAGGTCACTTACCAATGCATCCCACTTTCTGTTATGTATTGAAAAAATAATAATAATGTGTGCCTTTGATATCTGCCAATCAGAATACGGATGCGTCAGCCCCACGACTACCAACCCCCCCAAAGCCGGAATAGAGAAGACAGCAGCTATGAGCCAACCAGACACAATCAACCCAGTCCAATTGCCGGTCGTATTGTATTTTAATCATGCGTTTATATATACACAAATTCAGACCACACAGAAAACCAATTAGGGATTTTACATTAATACAAAATAGGAGAGATTGTGGCAGTGAATAGGGGTAACTTGTACACAACCAAATAACTGTAGTCCATTATAAGAGATAATACAATAACAGCAAACATACTAAACGGGAGGACAGAGTAAAAGGAACATAACAATAGTAGAAAATGTAATGTTTACATTACACACGACCAGAATAAATGAATTAGTCCTCTAAAATACAGTCCTAGAAGTCCTTTCACTCTTCTTTAGTGGTCCGACATAACACTTTCGAATCATTTTAACCTACAGAATGGCTTGACACTCACTTTAAACAACATGTACTACTATCTACGAAGTTGTTGGTACCAGTTTATACTGCTGTATTTGCAACCACGTTAGATCGAATAACTATATATTTTGTCAATATTTTCGCTCTTGTTAATAGCAAGACTCACACACACAACAGTCGCAAATTACGTGCATGGTCAAGAAATGTGGAACAAAGATGTGATAGATAGATATTTGAACCCACAAATTGTACAACTCGCCAACTTTAAGTTGGACGCTGCAGTCTAACATTTTAATACGAATGTCAATAAAAAAATATACAATACAAACATCATATTGTTAGAGTTAACAGTGGCCTCTTCAAAGTAAGCCTACTAAACTTTAATAAATTTTTTCCCCAAGTCTACATACCGAAAAACATCTGTTTTCACATCGTCTTCAATTATCTTCATTCCTAAACCTGACCCACTTTTCCAATAATCTTTAAGAACCTTTTATCCTTATCTTCTTTACCTCTTTTATATTTATTATTCCCCTTCCTAACCTACTGCTTTGCACTTAGTGCTCTAACAACCTACTGCCTGCAGTTGGACCGCCACTAGACCCACCAACCTCAAGCATCAAAAAAGAAACAATAGCATTTTAATCGTTAGGCGAAGTTTCCTTTATTTGATTACCTAGTGCGTCAGAAAACCATCCATTTCTGTTTTGACTGAATCTAATCTAGCCACAGTACGACCTAGTGTATTAAGGTTGAGTATTTTTGTTTTGTCTGTGCTTTCTCTGTGAGTACCATATTCTTTAATGGTTTTGATACTATTAAATCACTACTGGCGAATTTTTTGCATTAGTTAAGTTGTTTTTGCTTAGAGAGACAAAAGTATAAGGTTTGTTTTCCTTTCTAATCGTTTTGTTACATTTCAATCATTTATTTTTTCTTGCTACTGTTTATCACTTTTAACATGGCTACAAACGTGCCTTCCCAAATCCAAAGATGCTATCCTGTGGTTGAAATGCTGAGAAAATGAAAAGATGAAACCAAAGGATAATTGGAATAAGTAAAACTTACTGGTTACGAGCTGAGTAGCGAAGATTAGCCTCAGTAGGGGTACTGTAGTACTCTAGCCATGAATAAGAAAATGCCTTACACACAAAGTAGTCCAAAAGAGGACTGGGGGTGGATCAGACATGATGATGTGGGGGATAACTTCAAACTACCCTTGTCTATAGGTCGGAATCTGTTTTATGTTTACGGCTACGTATTACGGTACCGACAAGAGCAAGCACTGAGTAATGGTGTTTTAAATGCTACATTATGTGCCACTCGGACTTACACATAAAGTCCGGTTGACACTACATATCTATCAGGAAATCCTACTGCAATTTAAACTGGATCTGTGCCCAACAGACTATGATGCTGATACCTAGTAAGTTAAGATTGGTAAAAAATTACTCACATACATAAGCATTTATTGTATCTAGTGCCCCACTGTAGACTAAATTAATAACTATGAAGTTCACTCGAGAACTACTGTAACCTCTCAAAATCAACTTCGCATAAAACCTCACCTTACTCAGAAACCCAATCTGCAAATTACTGTTGTAACCTTTCCTGATAGACAACCTATCAAATATAACAAAATGGTTCCTTCCAAATGAATTTTAATACCAAAATCTTCACAAATTTCAACAGTTATACTCTTCCGATTTCTCAACTAATCTGGAAAGTACTTTCCTGACAGATATACGTATAGCTGTCATAATACTACTGTTCCGTCCTACTGTTTTATTCCTTCTTTCCTTTCAGCACTTAAAGGTCACTTCATGCTACGCAAAACGTTGAATATCTACGTCTTCTGTCATCAAGTAATCCTTTGATATGGTGACTTCAATCTACTCTGCAATTGTTGTGTCACAAGGTCGCCCCGTGGTCTTGTTTGTAATGGATGCTACATAAATACCAATTTAAAACAACGTTTATTATTCCATTATCTTTATATATCACAGTATAATACATCTGTGCAACATTTAAACACTATTATTGACTGATATGCTTTCGTTGATCGCGCCTGTAAAATGGTCTGTTCCTGATATCAGGAAATAAATTATTATTACTAATGTTGTGAATGCGAATGTATCATATGGTGACATGAACTATGAGAAACAAATGAAAATAGTGAAAGGGTCATAAACCTAGAGTAGTCTTATCTACAGAGTAAATTAAACATTTACTTAATGGCAGTGTGTTTTTATTTTACTTAGGTTTGGAAATATTTGTCAAGGTTGTTATCCAATTAGGAAGCCATCTGGTCGATTGAATAGTCTAGGTAGTATTTTTAAGCTCCATTACCTACTCAATCAATCAATCAATCAATGCCTGTTACTCCAAGTGGAGCATAGACCGCCCACCAGCATTCTCCAGCCAACTCTGTCCTGGGCTTTCCGTTCTAGCTCTTCCCAAGTGCTCTTCATTCTCTTCATGTCTGTTTCCAATTCCCGACGCAATGTGTTCTTGGGCCTTCCTCTGTTTCTGTGGCCTTTAGGATTCCAAGTCAGTGCTTGTCTTGTGACACAGTTTGATGGTTTCCTCAGTGTGTGTCCAATCCATCTCCAGCGTCTTTTCCTAATTTCTTCCTCAACTGGAAGTTGATTAGTTCTCTGCCACAACAGGTTGTTGTTGATGGTATCTGGCCAACAGATCCGAAGAATCCTACGCAGGCAGTTGTTTATAAATACTTGTAACTTCTGTAGGGTACTTTTTGTAGTTCTCCAAGTTTCAGCTCCATACAACAGGACTGTCTTCACATTTGTGTTGAAAATTTTGACTTTTATATTGACTGACAGTTGGTTTGAGTTCCAGATGTTTTTCAGCTGTAAAAATGCTGCCCGTGCCTTACCAATCCGCGCCTTCACATCCGAATCAGACCCTCCGTGTTTGTCGATGATGCTGCCCAAATATGTAAAGGTTTCAACGTCTTCCAGAATTTCTCCGTCAAGTGTAATTGGGTTAGAGTTTGTTGTTTTGTATCGGAGGATCTTGCTTTTCCCTTTGTGTATGTTGAGGCCTACTGCTGCTGAGGCTGCTGCTATATTGTTGGTCTTCTTCTGCATTTGATGATGTGTGTGAGAAAGAAGAGCTAGGTCATCTGCAAAGTCCAAGTCATCTAGTTTCGTCGATGTTGTCCATTGTATTCCGAGAGTGCCTTCAGATGTTGCAGTCTTCATGATCCAGTCGATGACCAGTAGGAAGAGGAAGGGCGAGAGTAAGCAGCCTTGTCTAACACCGGTCTTCACTTCGAATGAATCTGTGAGCTGACCTCCATGCACGATTTTACAATGTAGTCCGTCGTAAGAATTTCGTATGATGTTGACTATCTTCTCGGGTACGCCGTAATGTCGTAGAAGGCTCCATAATATTCTCCTATCCACGCTGTCGAATGCCTTTTCATAGTCGATGAAGTTGATGTAAAGTGGTGAATTCCATTCAATTGATTGTTCAACAATGAACCGTAGAGTGGCGATTTGATCGGTACATGATCGATCTTTACGGAATCCAGCCTGTTGATCTCGGAGTTGGCCGTCGACTGGGCCCTTTAATCTGTTCAATAACACTCTGTTGAAGACCTTTCCTGGTACTGAAAGTAGAGTAATGCCTCTGTAGTTCTCACAATTGCTGAGATCGCCTTTCTTTGGTATCTTGATGAGGTACCCTTCTTTCCAGTCTGCTGGAACTTGTTCTTCCTCCCAAATCTTCCTGAAGAGAATGTGGAGTATCTTTGAAGTTGCTTCTATATCTGTCTTCAGTGCCTCTGCTGGTATGTTGTCTGGTCCTGCTGACTTGCCACTCTTGAGCTGTCTGATGGCCATTTTGATTTCTTCGACTGTTGGTGGGTCTGTGCTTATAGGGAGATCCGTGGCTGCTGCTTCGATGACTGGTGGGTTCAGTGGGGCTGGTCTATTCAAGAGTTCTTGGAAGTGCTCTACCCACCTGTTCCGTTGTTCATGCACTTCAGTGATTGGTTTGCCAGCCTTGTTCTTGATTGGCCGTTCTGGCTTGTTGAATTTCCCAGCTAACTTCTTCGTTGTATCATATAAGAACCTCATATTTCCTTCTCTTGCAGCTTTTTCCGCTGTCATTGCTAGGTCCTCAACAAACTTCCGTTTATCCAACCTGATGCTCCTCTTCACTTGCTTGTTGACTTCGGTGTATTCGGCCTGTGCCTTGGCTTTCTCTGCTCTTGTCCGACTGTTATTGATCGCTGTCTTTCTGTTCCTCCTTTCTTGGATCTTGTCCAGAGTTCTAACAGAAATCCACTCTTTTTGGTGTTGTTTCTTGAGACCCAAAACCTCCTGACATGTTGAGGTTATTGTTCCCTTAATCTCTTTCCAGTTGTCTTCCATATTAGTTCCACCTTTTTCTAGTAGATTATGAAATGCCTGAAACTTGTTGCTGAGAATTAATTTGAATTCGTTGCGTTTGTTAGTATCCCGGAGAAGGGCTGTATTAAACTTGTGTAATACTGCTGCTCCAGTTGTCCAGTGCTTCCTCAGCTTCAGTTTCATTTTAGTTACCACCAAATGGTGATCTGAAGCTATGTCGGCTCCTCTCCTTGCTCTTACGTCTTCCATGGTCCTTCTAAACCTCTTATTGATGCAGATGTGGTCGATTTGGTTCTCCGTGATGTGGTCCGGTGAAATCCATGTAATTTTGTGTATACGTTTGTGAGAGAAAATGGTGCCACCTATAATCATTTTGTTGAAGGCACATAAGTTCACGAACCTCTCACCGTTATCATTCCTTTCTCCCACTCCATGTTGTCCCATGATGTCTTCATACCCGGTGTTATCCACTCCGACCTTGGCGTTGAAGTCGCCCATTAGAATAGTCAGGTCCTTGGCTGAACATTTCTCGATGATTGACTGCAGCCTCGCATAGAACTGGTCTTTGTCGTCTTCGTGGCTGTCGTTGGTGGGTGCGTAGCACTGGATGACATTCATTGCAATCCCTTCCTTCTTCGTCTTGAAGGATGCTGTAATGATCCTAGGTCCATGAGGTTCCCATCTTATAAGAGACTTCCATGCATCTTGGGATAACACCAATGCTACTCCTTGTGTGCGTGGGGCGTTTTCTTCTTCGTGGCCGGAGTATAAAAGCACATTTCCCGAGGATAACCGTTGCTGTCCAGCTTGCACCCAATGCGTTTCGCTTATTCCAAGTATCTTCAGGTTGTATCTTTTCATTTCTTCAGCTATTTGCATGGTCCTCCCTGTTTCCCACAGCGTGCGGACATTCCACGTACCTATACTAATGGTTGCTCTGGTTGTCAGAAGAGACATCGGCCTCGTGGCTTCCGAAGAAACTCGGCTTTCACCATGAGGCGTCATAACATACCTTCCAACTCCCAGGGCAGAGTGAAAATGGTTATAAAGGATTTTACTGGTTAGCGTTTTTTTAGCACATTTGCTGTTTTACGGGATGGGGTTGCTAGCCCCATGCCCAACCCTCCTCCTTTATCCGGGCTTGGGACCGGCAGCAACCCTAGGGGCTACAGGCGGAGTTCCATTACCTACTCAGTCATAGCAAATTAGCTTTGTTAATTTAAGAGATTAAACTGCCAAATTTTTGTTGAAAGGTAGTGCACAGATTCATTCCGAATGCCAATAGGTGTCAGACAAGTCTGCTAACTTTGCATCAGTTTTAACTTCAAGTACTAGACCTGCACTTTTATTGCTAAATACAGGCATCATCTGAGCTCTGCTGTCACATTTTAGTAGATACAGTTTGAACCACTGTGTAAAGGCTCCTGCTGTTCTCCTAGACACAGATCCACTGTTGACGCATCGGTGAACTATCCCGCCGGCACGCATTAGCGGAACCTGAAGGCGGTGAAAAGAGCCGCCTGTTATTTATCACTGATGTGATAACAAAGGTTGGCTACTTCGTTGATACCGGCGTAGATGTCAGCGTCCTTCATGCAACTCCACCTGATCGCCAACATGAAACTGCTTTTGATCTACAGGCAGCCAACGGAAAAAAAATAGACACGTATGGAAAAAGATATGTTTAATTGAACGTGGGTTTGCGAGAACCCATACACTGAATTTTCACCATTGCGATGTAAAAATACCCTAGTAAAAAAGGGCTGGTGAATGACAACACAAAGCTATACAGGTTGTGGCTTATGTCCTCTTCGTTTTAAACATTTAATTAACCCTTATTTTCAGCCTAAACTCGACAAGTATCCAGATCGGAATAAGGCGTCATCGAAATTACCATGTGTAACCAGCATTGTTACACATCACATCACGACTACAGGTCAACCTGTATTCTCCAAAGCACGCCGACTTGTGCCTGAAAAACTAAGGATAGCGAAAAACGAATTCGATCATATGATTGGCCTAAGAATAATTCGCTCATTCAATAGCCCGTTGTCATCTCCATTACACATGGTCCCGAAGAAAGATAGCAATGATTAGCGTCCCACCGGTGATTACCGACATCTTAACGCCCAAACTACTCCCGATCGTTACCCGTTACCGCACATTCACGATTTAAAAGTCATCTTGAGGGAAATGACAGTAATTTCAAAAGTGACTTAATAAAGGCATAGAACCAAATACCGACTTCTGAAAATGACATGCCCAAAACCGCTTTTGTAACTCAATTTGGCCCTCGCGAATTCCTCTGTATGCCTTCTAGGTTGAGAAATGCAGCGCAGACATTTCAGCGTTTCATAGATGATATGCCTCTACGACATGATTATTTGCAAGCATATCTCGACGACTGCTTGATAATAAGTTCAGATAAAGAAGCACACATGAAACATCTGAACAGCCTTTAGAAGACTGCAACAATATGGAGTTGCCATAAATATACGAAAACACCAAAATGGAGCAATCTCGTTAAACTTCCTGTGGCATACAACCTTTAAAGCACAAGGTGGTAGCTATTCTGGGGTACCCCGAACCAACACCACTAAACAGCTGCGAGCATTTAATGGATTACCATATTTTTACAAGTGATTTGTACCCAATTGTGTATCTATTATAGAACTACTAACAAATCAACTTCATGGAAATAGAAAGTGGTTACATTGGATTCTGAGTCAAAGAAAGCTTCCACTACAACTAAAGAATCAATAGTCAGTACGACACATCACAATACTGCAGCTCCTATCAACATCACACTTGATGCATCTGACTCAGCCGTCGGAGCAGTTCTGCGACAGTGGGTTGGCCAAGCTCGGCAACCGTTGGCGTCTTTCTCTAGACGGTTACAAGATACGAATGGAGATACAGCACTCTAGACGTGAACTGTTAGCCATGCACTGTGCTGTACGACATTTTCAACACTCCATCGAAAGCTGAGAACTTACAATATTCACCGGCCATAAACCACTGACGTTTTCTTTGAAGTCATCTTCAAATAAGTACTCTCCACTAGAGTCACGTCATTTAGACTACATTTCCCTGTTGTCGAATGATATACGACATATATCTGGAGTTAACAATGTAGTTGCTGACGCTTTATCACGATAACAATCCTTGAATCGTGTCCGACAAAATCGACCTTCTTGAAGTAACTCGACGTCAAAATGAAGACAACAATCTCCTCCACGAGTTATTCACAACAACGCTCAAACTTCAAACAAAAACGACTGGAAAAAGGTAGGGACACTTTACTTTATGATTCTTTTGCAGATGCAGCCCGTCCAATATTTCGATGAGATAGCTTAGATACATTACATTACCTCTTTCATCCCGGAGTTAGTGCTACGCCTAACTGTTTTACAAATTCTAGCTGACTATTTTTATTTTTTCCATTTTGTGTTTTCCTCTTTATCATCTCACCGAGCTTATAGACTACTCTCATAAGAAATGGGCTTCCTTTACAGAAACTTACTCCTAACGCTGGTTAACAACTTACTTAATGCATCAACAACTTACCTTTTAAAATCAACCCACGCAGTTACCAACACTACGTAAGAAACCCCCCTCCCATATTTGTGCTCGGTTGGGTGAAACTAAACTATGTCAACGGACTTGAAACGGCCAGTGTGAATCAAGGTAATTGTTTCAAGATCGTGCGCTTGTTCTAGAGCGCCTACATCGGATCGATTGATTGGAATTTTCTCTGAGGATGTTACTCTATTAGTAATCAAAAAAGCAGTTGGATCACTTCATGGAAAGTTGATTAGTGATTGTGGACCCAAGCACCATCCACCGATCCTCGAGATGGAGTAATCTTTCGTTGTAATGGTTGCTGGCAAAAAAATTAATAAGGACAGGCAGCTATTTTTAGCAAGTCTAGACTGACTCAGGTAAACCAGTATGTTAGTTGCATAGGTTATGCAGTCTCCTGTTTCACTGGCATTGTTTTTTATAAATGTAAGCGAAGTGTCAGCAGTACGGTGGCATCAGCACTGCAGAGATATGTGCTCAGAAATCCTGTTAAGTCTAAATCTATGGCCGCGAGGCGTAGAAGGAATTGCTAAAATAGATGATTCAGCTATTAGGAAGAGAAAATATATTAGAGGAAGATCCCTAAAAACCTTATGGGTAAGTATTTATTGCTTTAATCTTACTGGTAAGTTTCTGGTATTTACGACCGAACATTGGGAAAAGGAAATTTCTAGTATGTCCCAGATCGAGCTGCAAGGACCCTGATACCAATAATCCGGATGTACGTTCAACCAGGATCCACGTTTATAATGATGACTGGCGAGCTTATCAGCCTCATCGTAGACATGGATATGTACATCATGTCGTAGTTCACGAAAGACATTATGTGGACCCAAGTACTTGTGTTCACACGAAATATCGAAGGATACTGGTCAAGTCTGAAGAAGTTTCTTAGACTTTAAAAAGGTTCTAGAAACAACATCATTTGGTTTCAAAAGAGCAAGAACAAATATTTGTGCATAATAAGATGAATTCATTTTATTTCGTTGGTTTCTCATCAGCTGCATACAACCTAGGATAATATTTTACAGAATTAATATTTAATACAAAGTTTAACGTACCCACTTGGAGCCGCGTGGATGAGTTCCTATATCGCTTATATTATGAATTTAAACTTAATGAATCCGTCCCCTACCCTAAAAAGTCCATAAACCATGTAAAAGCATTGTATCATGTGTAAACTTTCCCAAAATTTTCATCTTTTTCATAATAAATAGTGCTATTATCTACCAGTGCATTTGCAGTGGTTGGTAGTTATGCAAGTTCGTCGGCAAAGTTTAGTTTCACCCTGGGTTGGAGTCCTTATCAAAGTCCCAAATATCGTTAGCCTTACTCCGTATCTGGATATCCTGTGTGGTCCATTCTGTTTACGCCAAGCCAACTCTTGGAATCGCAGCGCCAGGGACGAAAAGCTCGCACTTGTTTGTCGAAAGTGCACTATAACATTGTACATACCTCTGGCACCCTAGTATTTTGAACTCTTATGTCGTTGGCCTTTTGCTTGATTAATACCTTTTTATAGTTTGAATCTCCTATCAATGACTTTGTCAAAATTCTTGTATGTAAATAGTCCTATATCATGTTGATCATGCCTGTAAACTGGTGTGCAGTCATGTACAAACAGCTTCTTGAAAATAAATCTATTATTATTATAGACGCATAAATATCACCCCAATAACCCCCTAAAATAGAGGAAAATAATTAGATTGTGACGAGGTGTCTGGTCATTTATATCCTGGTAAAATTGTCTTTAATTTGCACCAAGGTTTCCTCAGAAATCAGGTCTTGTATGACTTGTCACTTTGAACTTTTTAACTTAATCTTTGCTAAACGATGCCTCTGGTATTTGGTATTATATGTTATGAATGTACTGACACTGACTCCATGGAAATTCTTGTATGTATGTAAATCCATATCATTCTGACCATGTACGTAAACTGGTGTTCTCGAGTGTACAAAACGACGCTTGAGAATAAAATCTATGCAAAATGGCTGTCGCTCTCAGGACATTCGTATCATATGAAGATACTGATTGAAACCTTGATAGCTTATTAGTGTTTATGAAGAGATCAAAAGTAAGGCACTTATCTTCTAAACATGTCCAACCACACTTAGAAGCATTAAGGTCTAATCTTTATTCAAAGCCCCACACGGCGACTTTTTTTTGAATTCATCAATCATGCCACTAAGTGTCTGGGTAAATTCTTGACAAAGGAATGAGCACACAATTTTGAAATAATCAGCGTACAGAGAAGGTCTACCCATACTGAAGTGTTTGCATGTCTCATTTATGTAGACTATATAGAGCAGAGAGCTTAAAACACTTCCTTGTATAACAAAATATGTAACCGGTTCGATTTTCCACAGGGAGGAACTAATTTTAACGACTTGATGTCGATGACTGAATAAAGAGTTTAACCATGCAAGTAGTGGATTCCTAATCACATCAGAGAAGAGTTTTCCTATAAGAAGCATGTAGTTAACCATGTCAAAAACTTTAGATACGTTTAAGTACAGTAATAATACCAAGTGCCCATGGCTTTGTTTTTGTTTTATTTTAATTGCAAACAGCTTATTTACAATAAGCGCTGTGAAGAAACCGTCTCGGGTTTCATCAAGGGAATACACATATACAATGATCAATATGGTTTACAAGGCGAAAGAATATTTAGAATGAAACACAAATATGAACCGTCGTATATTTATAACGCTTAAGAAAAATGGGAAAAAAGTGAGTGGAACAAATTTGGATAAAAAATCAATAGGCATTTGGGGCATAAATACAGTGCAATTAAGTTTATTAAACGATTGAGCAAGTATCAATGAAAGTTTGAATGTTAGCTCAGGTGATGATAGAAAGCTGAAAATTCTGTATAAAGGCTGGCGAATGTGCGTGATTAAGTACGCACTGTGGAAAATCACTAGGCGATTAATACGAATTTAATCACATGCAACTTATTTACAATGAGCGTTGTAAAGGAACTGTTTTGGGTTTCATAGCATTAGTGTAAAGGTGCAATAATTAAAATTAGTTCGCATGGAGAAACGGTAATGGCAAGTAATAAGTTAATAAATTCAAAATGACAAGTTATACAAGACCTATTTTGTGAGGATATCATGTCGCGAATCACTGATAAGTTTTCCAGAGAGTTGATAATCTGACTATTCGTTACAAGCTATTTTTCCTTCACTTTATAGGTAATTTGGGCAATATTTATGGGCCTATACTTATAAAAGTTTGTCCTGTCACCTGATTTAAATCGAGGGCATATGTATGGGGATTTCCAGTTATTAGGGTAAGTGCCTGATGTTATGGACAGGTAAAACTGTTTCAGTAGGTTCAACGGGATATTAGATTCTTCAAATCTGAAGCGAATGTTGCCAATGATCTCAAAGTCGAATATTCATTTTGGGCCGATAAAATTGCACGGTTTCTACGCACAATTCGAAATGGCTTGTTACCTGTTACTGATTGGTGCACCACTTGGAAGCTTCGATTGCTAAATATACTTTGGAACACTACATACTAGTATACAACTAACCCTCCACTCCATGACCTTGTCCAGATTGCATAGTGTTACTGATCTTGGTTTGCCATACTCCGATGACCTCTCCTTCTCCGAACATGTTACAACACTGACTCACAGATTAAGGTTACATATTTTGCAACTTTCATTCCCAAGGAGCCAGAATAATGTTGTACAGAATTTCTGTACGCCCCATTTTAGAATGCTGTTTATTCGTTCTCAGCTGCCTACGTGTAGGGGGTAAACGCAAGCTAGAATCTGTTCAGATGATTTCGGTCGTTGATAATATTGCTATTATTAATGGATGCCACACCATCCGCACCATAAGCACTTGAGGTCCTAAGTGAGTTTATAGACTAACAAATGTAGTCATAAGTGAATGAAACGATTTCCACGCGGTTATTAGCCGTGTACATAGTATCTTGTGGTTGCAGTCTTATCCTCGACTAAATGGGCATTCTTATGATTTTTAGATGCAATTACTAATCGCTCGGCCAGCTTTAACTAATCTCCTGCTGACTGGAAGTAAAATCGGAAAACAGTAAAGCATGAGTAGTTCTGATGTTTTTTGTTAATGCGGTAACATTGACAAGAACAATCTGGAGGATTTGCTGCATTCAGTATGGAATACTTAACGGATCTCTATGGTGCTTTGTCCGGTATATTACAGACAATTACGTTTTGGTGGGATATAACAAGTTTGGTTACTTCCGTAACAATGAAGTCGATTACGGTTTCAATTTATAACGTCTTCCAGTACGGGTAAACTTGTTTCTTTGATCAGCAACAATTTTAAGGGAGATAGCGTGTTAATTCTTCACTTAATGACACACAGTACAACTGAAAACGACTCCACTTGTGAACGCTATCTGCTGGGTTAAATAAAAATAATAATAGATTTCTTCTCGAGTAGCTTTATGTACTCATGTAATAGAAGCTACTTTAGAATATGTGATTTAGCTAACATTTGCTCTTCTCAACGATACCGTGCTGTGACGTAGATGTGTGGTCGTTATCGGTCATTTTCGACAGTTGGTATGGATCACTAAATTAGATGCTTGTTCGGTAGCAGAATTGTTATTAACTGAGCATTATGGGGTTTGACAAGCTCGTTTTCTACAGAGATGATCCATAAATAATTAATTATAGTCAGTTCTTAATAGCAGAAGTATTAACGTCAACCAGAATAGACCAAGTTTGACAAGCACTAGCCTTTTTAAACAACATGCAACATGTTACCACGAAGGTCAAACGTTCTAAGGCTGGACACTTCGTAGCTTAACCATCTAATTTGTTTCTGCCATGGCGATAATAAAGCCGAAGAAAACTGTAGCAGGGCGAGCCTCACAGAACCTTTAGCCTTCACTTTCATTACGTTGTGACGATCATGAATATTGTACAAGATTTCAGACTTAATTTTTCCGTTTGCTTGGTTCGTCACTTACTCTTCTTGCCGATCAACTTAAGACGAGGCCATAGGAGAGTGAGTGGTGTCACTAATCAGATTACATCAGGTTTAGGGAGTGAATCTAATTCCATCGACGTTTGTGAGGTAGAATATTCCATGTTCTATATTTTGGTTATCACTGAGGCACCGAATAGAATAATGATGATGATTTTTCTCACTTTAAGTAATGTCTTAGGAGGTCTTGCGCACGACTCAAGTTTGGTGATGCATTCCTGAAAATAGTGCTGAATACAGGCATACAACCCCATATATTCCTGACCTTAAAGTTAATCTAGAATACTTAGTTCTGTAGTGGTAAATAATCCCCAAAATAAATAGTCACATAAGTTTCGACATTGATGCTGACCATGCTTGTTTTAGCGGACACTACTAGTTGAAGGCCCTCGGTCATGCATCACCACCAGATCACGTCACGCCGCATTGTGGAAAGCAACTCTCTCTAGTTTGCCAGCCTAGACGTTGCGATTCCATTGACGCCATATTCACGATCAAACATAACTCCCTTTCCATCCTCTATTGCCTTCTGATTTATTCTTTTCGTAAGAGTGGGTTCAATCGTTAGAAGTTGCTCTGATAATACCGCAAGCGTAACTTGGTCATATATCAGGAGCACTTCAGTTCATATTCTAAATTGTAATAATATGATGAAAAGACGGAGTTGACCTGAAGAATGTTATGTATTCAGGATAATCTGGTCACACACATGTTTATCAAGGTGTTCATACATCAACATAGACAATCAATGAAGGTCAAGTTAAAGGTCAAAAGGCTACAATGTCATAATTGGAGAATTAATGACAAGAATGAAAAAAATGTTTTGACACATCATCAAGAACAAATGTCGAGTAAGTGGAAGAAAGCCACTCTTTCCACAATATTTAATGTAGGGAACAGACAAAGGCCGACCTCATATAGATCAAATGCCTTGTTCGAAGCACCATCATATACGTTAAAAAACCTGATGAATGGTCTAATGAGAAAGTTTATCGATGAAGGATGGATATTCCACAACGCACATCACGGTTTCATAGAGAGCGAATCCAGTACAACAAATACTCTTCTAGTATGAAATAGCTGGGAAAACTGCAGGGGCCTAAAAATCCCCGTCCATATAGTAAAAACATTCGACACTGTACCAAACAAAGTCTTGTCAGAAATCTCACAAACAGTCTTCTCCGACCCTCTACTCATTTGGTTGCAGGACTTTCCAGAGGATTGCAAATTATGAGACAAAGTTAACAGAGTACGGTTAGTATGGAGGAAAGCATCGTCAGGAGTCCCATAGGGAGCTATTTTGTGCCTCCGCTTTACTCTTCTTCCCAAAAGATACATCTTCAATAGTGATCAATACAGACAATGTTATGGTATGGAGAACCACACACTACGAAAGCGACATTCAAACACTGCAACAAGACCTGTTTCAGCCCGAACAATGGTAGCAACTTAACGGCCTGCAACTCAAACTAGTGTCGCATTATGTACTTCTGCACCTTAGGGAACAGATGCAACACTACTACTGCTTTGGAGGCTGTCTTTCCTCCAGACTAATAGTAAGAGACCTAGGGCTCACTCAAACTAACACATTTGACACCAGCGATAACTATCAGGGGAACGTCGCCGAAACATATGTCACTTCTCACTACGTCCGAAAGCAGCTAAGGAAGTCCACCTAACCGCAAACTCCTCATAGGTTTCTACGAGACCCATACCCGAAAATGTCTTAGGGCGCTTGATAAAGTCACCCCACTTCTTCCATAAACAGCATGCAAACCCGTTGCAAAAGGTTCAGGAACGAAATACCAAGTAGGCCGCAGGACTTAGTCTAAAACCATATCGTCAACTCATTTATGTCATCTATCCACCTTTTTATTATTATTCGTGTACTTTTCTTCATCTTCCTTTCTCACACCCTTCTTTTCTTTTCTTACCTCTCTTTTAACTGCTTTATTACTTGATCAACTATCCAGCAACGTGACAACTACTGGTTTTTGCTAACTGACAGATTTGGGACATACACTCATCCATTATCCAGCGACATCTACAAATGAACTACAACAAATGAAGGGTATCGCACATTCGAGTAGCTACAGCTCCCACACCATATACTATCAAAGACCTGGAACTCCATCTTAATATCAAAATGTGGGCGCATAGACATCCGTTGTTTAAAACTACCAGGTCAAATAGATAATGGATATTGGTGGTTTGTTATTGATTCGGTTTTAGCGCTGCATCAAGGTCAGTGATTCCCACACTATCAAAGTAAAACTTCGAAGTAATGGTATGACGAATATATCACTCCTGAAATGCGTCGTTTGTTTCTAGTTGCAGTTAACTCAAACCCACAAATAAGCTCCCTTAACTAATGAGTATTACTCAGTCAGGTCTCTAGATTTCCCACATCAGGCGCTGCCAAAGGCTTGGGACCGCACCTCAATTCCAAAACGAGAGCGTAAAGAAATCACTTAGTTTTAACTAGCTCGTCACAAAGATATTGGATAGACATTAGTGTGTTTTTCAAAATCCTTTCAACCTGGACTAGTTTAATTATGCTATAGCATAATTAACTATAGATAACGTAGTTGTGCTTATTGACCAGTGAATTTTAAAATCACATTTAAATTCAGGATTTTATCATTGTAGTATGAGTCACAGTGGACGATGTTCAGAGAAATGTCTTGTTCTCCATCCATTGATGGCACAGTTTGTGCAAACTTTGTGAATTACTTCACCTTTTTTGAGTTGCAAGTTTCTCATATACTAGTGTTGAAACTGCCTGCCCATAGGTTTAAACGTGCTGCAAGTACCTAAATGTGAAATTACGTGGTAATCCTGGCACGCGTGTATAGTGAACAATAGAGTTACATTAGATCATATCATTTTCGCTTCCTTAGATCACACTATGTAAAATAAAAACATTGTAATCATTAGGGTTACATTGAAATGCGGCTGCTGATACGTAGCTTATTATGTAGTTATGTATTTTGATATTGTAACAGTCTAATACGATCAGTTACTTAGTGATACTTTCATAATCATTACATAATTCAGCGGACAGATTTTTTCAATTCCGACAATTTCATTTTCAATAGCTGTACACTCGTAATTTATATTTAATGTAAAGGAGATGTATGCAGGCATGTTTAGGTAGATGAGGCTTAATGATATAAATAATAACAAGATTTGATTAACTTACGACATGGTTGTGATTAACCATATGCTGTGGAACAAAGGACCCTATACTTTTCCCCTATTCTTTACTGAACCATTCTGGTAGGTGCTTTTTCATGCGACTGGAGATATTTCTCTTCGAAAGACCTATGTACTTAGCTCTACAGGAGTAGGTTAACGAACTTTCATGGTTTTTGTCATTAGCAAAGTGTTGACACTTATATAACAAATGATTTCTGATATTTGTTTACTGAATGCAGTACATGTAAGTAAAACATGCAAACAAAATAATACACTTAAGTTAGGAGTTCTTTCGACGTGAATCATTTGCATATATACACAGCTGTTATACTGTCAGTTACTATTTCGTTATAGATTTTTGTCCAGTGACATCATGTTTGTTGATAATAACATGACTTCAGTGCTGTAATTGCAGTAATGGTGTATTCCATTACACTTGATGTAAAAGAAGTGTTATCAAGAAAAATATAAAACCAACCAGGGAATTCGCTAATTCAGTATTAATAAATATTCGGCAACCGATTGGTTACGCAAGTAATTAACCGAATAAAAATTAATGAACTTTCATTTTCACGGATTAAATCTCAAAATTGCTAATTAATTTTTGCATTACAGGTGTATAAGATCTATTAGTTGTTCAGATAACAAAGGTTTTGCCTGTTGTTTTATCTGTATTAATCAAAAAACTCCTTTCCGCTCTCTGTTATCATTACTTCTTGTATTGTCTTGCGTAAACATTCACACCACGTTTTGTCTTGGCTGTCATTATACACTGATTGTCGGTTGATATGTTAATGCATTGGTACGCATACGTTAAGTCACATAAATTGTGTGATAAAGTTTAGGAAAGATAAGAAATGTATGCGAATATTCAGACCAATTCAGGAATCGGCAATAACTTGGTCAGCTTATTGAAAACCAGCAATTAACTGTTTACAGTCGGTTATAAGTTGACTATTCATAGACAGTAATGTATGGAGTTCTATCTACAGTTAGCCACGTTGAGGATGTGCATTATAATGTTTCATGTAGTAAGAAGTGGAAACATATACATGTGTTTCTTCTCTGCTCCAGCTTACATGCATCTGCTTATGAATACGCATTGAACTGGACAGTTTTTAAAATAGTATTTGCCAAGTAGACCATATATATATATATATGCCGTGATATGTGATTACTGTGTACCTTTATTTGCGATTCCGGTGATGTGAGATTCGGAATGTGTCAAACCTTTAAAGAACTTTGTGCATAATTGTACACTGAATAAGCTGCCACACTGCATTATCATCATTTTAATCGTAAATCAGTGGGCCATATACATAATTATTGTGAAATTCCTAGTATTGTATCATACTTGACCATTTATGAAGCTTGCACTATTGGTGATCATTGACTTCTGTAGTAATCAGGGGACCTAAGTCGACTTCCACTTTTTACTTTCTAAATTAATAATGTCCGTGACTAATATAAAATCTATGATATCCACTTTTCAATTTTTACCAAAAGAAGTGAAACAAAATCTAAAAAATAAATCTTATTTGTGGGGAGGTTGTTTATTTGGCTTAAAGTGGAATTTAGTTTTTTAACGTACTCTCGTAATACATGTACATTATTGTTTAGTTTAAGTTTTACCTTATCTTTAAATACTTTTTAGTTTTTGTAAATTGCTCAGCGATTCGCCAAAACGCAGAATTGCATCACTGTTGTTGGAAACTTTTGCTAAAAACTAAGAATTTTTTTAGATCACTTTATTTACCCTTATCATTATGTACATTTAAAATTTCTATTATGTTTTGATTTTCTTCAGATTTTATGTTTAACTTCGAAGTTTGCCATAATATTCTATGCACGTTCGCCCGGAAATACTCAAAGAAGGTGAAAGCAAGTTAGTTTTAAATTGATTTGATTCATTTCTTCAGCAAAAGGTATTGCCGCTCTCGCCAAAATACGTGAAATTAAAGTGGAGACAGACGCGGAAAAAATTGTAAATTGTTGCTGTATAAATTATAGGATAGGTGAACAACCCATTCCATTGAAGCCTGATAGGTATAAATATTTTCAAAATTAAACTCCTTAGTGAGTATCCAGAATGGCTCTGGACATTGCGCACAGACAGACGTCCTGTCCCTCTAAACGAAGTTAATAAGAATTCGTACTACTATTGGAGACGAATTAGGAAAATAAATCGTGATCTGATAAATAACTTGTCTTCTGTAGATGGTTGGCATAGGAAAGACCACCGGTCATTTGAAAATCATTCCCTTCGATTTTACGGTAACTTGTACCTAGCTGTTAGTAAATGGTCTGATTCAAAGAAACTGCTTGAAAATAAAAACGATTAAATCCTATGTCTGTTGTTATACTTATACAAAGTACATCTATGTATAATTGTTATATACCAGATAAATTGTAAGTCATCCAACTATCTAGTCAAAACTTCATAGTAGACATTTTAGACTTCATTTATTCCAAGTGATTAAACTACGAGTAACGACTCAGCATGATGTCTTGTTGTTTACAATTAGTTATTAAAGTGTCTTCATTTTTCGGATAAACAAACCTGTTTATTATCATTAGCACAGTAATTAGACATGAATCATCTTATTATCTATTCAAAAATCAACTTTCGTATAAATGAGCATCAAAAATGTATACACCACATAATTAGAACCAGAATGTTGTGAAAAACAAAAGACAGTGATCCTAATTAAGGTAGAATTTAGTTTGAGAACCAGAAAATTTCGAAGTAGGAGATACAGTACGGATTAGAATACAATCAAGGAAAACTTCATTTATTTGACAAAAATTGTCACTTTTGCGGGGCTTATTGAAAAACTGCAGCGGCGTCCCTACTAACATCTATTTTAGGTCATATTTAATAAATCCTCAGGCTACTGAGTTATACAACCCGTAGGACCCCACGCAGAAAGTCGAGATGAACTTATAAACGCTAGCTCCATACAGTTTTCCTTCATTATGCTGTTCCATGTCATAAACTGACCACTACTTTGCTTTTTACACTATCTAATGTTTGGTAAATAATGCATGATATGAGTATCATCAGTTCAAGTAGACCATGTTTCACAAGTACATAGCAGAACAGTGTTGTAAATCCGACATTTTACAGCCACACTCACAACACAACAGCGCTAGAGATGGGCCGGATTGGCATAAGCCTACTCAGCCTTCATTATGCTCATACCAGTTTTATCTATTGGGCTACCATGAGTACCCATAGTTATCCAGAGATACCAACGGTTCACGACAGAGTAGGAGTGAGTGCAGAGCCCCCCTACCAGTCCTGCAGTACTTTGCGTTTGAAAAGTGCGAAGCACATATCATACCTCCTGACCCTAACAGCCAGCTAGTTAGGCTTGGCCTAGATGGCTTATTTTACTGTTCAGCAACTCAATACCTTCAGCATACTCAAGGTTAAAAAGCAGGAAGTAAATCCGCACCACCACTAACTGCCTACTGAGCTGTTTCCAGTGTGCCGATGACGGCATTATTGAAGAGAAATATCGAGATCAAGTAACCCTATCTAATCCCACTGATTAATTGGAACGACGGGTTAATGCGGTTACCTATCCACCTACTGCCTGAAGTGTTTGTACAGAGCCCTTATCTGAATTGACTCTACAGACGCCCTTCTACAAGGGACAACCCTAGGTCAGTTTTATCTAGAAATGATGGTGGCCCTGATATCGAGCAAGACAATGATGCGATGCTAATGACTTGCTTAAAAACCGACCTGCTCACTTTTACTTAGTTTTTTCACGCATTTACACGATTTATGAAGTGAAGTGGAAATCAATAATTTAAAAGTGCCCATGCTCCGCAAATGGTAATAAGTAATGAATGATCTAAGTTGAAATGAGGTAAAATAAATGAAACAACTGGACTTAGACCGCGGGTCATGGCTAAAAAGATTTTGGATTATTATGATACAATTTTTACTCTCGCGTTACTGGAAATAGTGGACATTGATTGACACTTAACTGCATATTAAATATTTAAAATCCACAAAAGTAAAGAAATTATAGAGTATTTTTCTCAATAAACTTTCATCAGATTCTGAATGTATACATGGAAATTGATTTGTAAACAAAATGTATGTCGCAGTTGCAGGCTGAAATATTTCCTAAAGACTATCAGTATATTACCTTAGGGTAGCTATTAAAATTATTCGTGGCAAATTTATGCATCAATTCGAATGACTAAAGTGAATGTTTAAAGTGAAAGAAACCAGCAATATAAGGATGAATCAAGACAAACACTTAGTGGGAAACTATGTCACGTAGTAAATATCAATATATGTTTTTCACTGTGTTTATCACAATATGATGTAGATTTGTGAATATTGGAGTTGCATGCTTAACTGGAAGTCTGTATTTGAAATCCGAAATAACCTGTCGTATGCAAATACTTCTACAGCGGTTGTGTCATGAAGTAATTATCAAATTTCGGTTGGGCAAAACGTTTTAAGGATATATGGTGCGCAAGTAAACTCACAAAAAACATTACGATATTTATTTCAAATAGACGGAAATAGTGCATTTCAACAATGTACAAAACCAACACCACTCACAAATATTAGATATGTGATACTTTATTTGGTGTTATAGTAAAAATATAGATAACTTCAGGGAACTAGACACCGAAAATGCTTTAACATTATAATAAAAAATGACCGGGAAACAAAATGTAACTATTTTTTGAATATACAATAGAATATTTGACGATAACGATTTAGAAACAAAATATTCGGAAATAGACTAAGTAAGTTCATTCTAAGACAGCATCAGCCGAGTGATCGTGTAACACTTTTGATCCCCAGCATCATATAGTCAAAGAGTGATTGGTCTATTTTCGAAAAGTAGACGGAAAATTACTGGCTATCAGAGTATTTAGGTGGGACAATTTGTGAGTGTTGGACATCTACGATTTCCACTTGATCAACAAGAAAGGCGCTTTTTGAACCTGCTTTTACTACATCTCCAATTATCCATGACGGACACCCAGTTTCAGCAGTCAGTTCTTCACAGAAAGACTGGGCAGACTCTCGAGGAAGAACAATCAACAAACCACCTAGATTTCAAAAGATAAATATTCTGATAACAGTAGTAATTAAAGTTGTAGTGAGAACCTAGTGTTGTAAATAGTATCGTTATTAATATGAATAAAAATGAAACGTCGAACAGAGGCATAAACAAAATCAAACAATACCTGATGTTTCTGGAGACAGGCCTTGGAGCAGCTTTAAGCGATCGTTCAATGTCTTGGAAATTAACGAACTTCCTTCAAAACACGGCAAAGTATGTATGCTGAATGCTAAGTGATTGTTTGCCTGAACCTGGACTAAATTATTTGCATGACCCAAAAGACCGAAACCCGTTACATCAGTACAACCATGAGCACGGTGTTTATGCATTAGTCGAGCAGCTACAATAAATAGTCAGGACAGTATAGGGATTAAAAAAGGTATCACTACAATTTAGTTTGTTATACATATGTAATGTAAATAATTTGTTTTTCCTAACACACATTACAGATAGCTATAAAAGCCAAGATACCATTGGCGTAACCTTAAGAATGGATATTACTCCTGAAGTTAAACCCAGACAGATGGCGCAGCCAGAAGCACGCAGAATACTGTAATAATAAAAACAATGACATTTTAAGAAACTGCGAAAAACAGGATACAAGAGAACTAAGTATTTAAATAAACATTTCTTTTCACAATAAACCAGTCCGAACTTTTCTAGACAGATAATGAAGATCGAAAATATTTAGGTCAAATATGGTCCAAAACAATTCTAGGCTCAAAGCTCGTCCAGCCATGTTATAATGTTGAATTATGTATGCAGCACGTAATATTTAAAGTGAATAGTGATATGTTGAGGTGTGTGTTCGTTTGTATGGTATTTGTAATAATGATTCAGAGAAATAAAATAAACCCTTGGATTATGGAAACAGTTGAAGTAAAGTTTACGTTATTTAAAACTAGAAGTACGAAGAAGTAACACTATAATCTCAACACCACACTGACCGTGTGAAAATGCGTATATGCACAGTAATGTGTAATTAAAGTCAACAGATGAAATCGAGTCTTAATTATTGATCAGTTGTTATCATTAATGTCTACATTGATGAAAAATTCGACCGACTGGTTATATATAAACTGAAGGAGACACTAGGCGATATGGCTCAGAATCGGTCACAGTGGCGCTGTGAAAAAGGCCAATTGGGAAAGCAATGTTCTACTTGGCGAAAACAGAGTATGTCATAAAATATTACATACATTACTTTTCAATCTCTTCTGAGGATTTGCGAACATGTTTCAAAAATTTCTTACTCTTGTACTCTTACGTTCGCCTACAATTGATACACTGGATTCGATAGACACAAGTTTGTTGATTCTCTCTGGGAATCACATCTTTGACTTACGTAGGCTTAATAGTATCACTGGCAAGAAAATATTGCACTTACATATAACCTTGAGTACTTTTTTTGGTTTATCTTTACGATATATAATGACAACAGTGTTAACCCGGTATCTTGTATACACTCTGATTTAGTTTTCCTCTTCTTTTCATAAACATTAGGGTAATAAATCGCCATAAGTGCAAACATAATCAAATTAAATTCCAATTGTTTGTCCATTATAAGATTATATCTACTAAACAAGTTTCCAAAAACTGTAGCCTTCGCTGTAAATAAATGTACTGAATTGTAATCGAGATATCGCTCACAATGCGTTGAATTACGAAAAGTACCAGTTCTTACAATACTAGTGTTTCTGCCAATCAAAAAACGCTAGTTTGCAGCTAACAGATTTTATCACTATAGTAAAACTACTGCTGTCAGAAATATTGCTCAATTTCTCAAATAATTAATTTAGTCTATTTCGTTTTGTAACAATAACGATGCTAAATTGTCAAGCGACCATACACTTCATGACTGTGTGGAAATTTAACCAATGCATAAATAAATTTGTAACAATTGGTGACCCCATAGTTATGCCTTCCTTCTGTTGATAAGGATTACCTCGAAAAGTAAGTAACACGGGACGGTAGCAAGCTTCCAAGCTTTAAATGATCTCAGTTAGAACTAACGGGAACCGTAAACTTAAATTAATATCAGTTTCTAAGCATTCAAATATAACACCTGAAGCTCTCTTTATGAGTATATTTAGTAAAGCAAAAGGAAACATCAAAACTTGCCATAATCCCTTTTTTAATTTTCATTTTTAAATTATAACGTTGAAATATATTTTTCAATCGTTTAGATTTTTCAAATAATAACTTATATCTGATAAAGTAGAGTACTTGAAAACAGAACACAATACTATTTCCTAAATTCACATTATCTTGACAAGATAAGTACTTCACAGATTGTTACACATTGTGCGATGCCATATAAACAATAGGATAAATATAGCTTTCAAAGCACGAGAAAAACCTACATACACGGAATTGATAGAACACTAACTAGTGTTGTTAGCAATGAGTTAGATTGAGAACACTTCCACATTTAAAACACTCGTATGGGGGGCATGTACTACTAGCGTAGCAAATGTGAAAACCACCTGCTGTAACTCACTGACAGACTCGAGTATATGACTAGGAATTTAATTACGGTTCCATCACAGTTGCAATTATGATACGTATTAATATTGCAAATGCATGAAATGAGTAGTGGTATATAATTAGTCAAATGATTGTATGACAAGTTAATGGGAGTACGAAAATTGGCAGTTTGTAGAGGAAACAAGCAAACCTGATCGATTTAAGTGGGTCATGGATAGAGTAGCAGAATGAAACAGGCTCTTTACTTCATCTGATGTGATGACGTTGCATAAATTCCCAGACCAAGAAGGACTGTCCTCCAACATCCAATAGTAAACTGAGACGGCTACTTGAGTTCCCAAAGGTTTAGTGAGTACTAAGACATCGCCAACTGCAGCTTGATCCGGCCTATTATAATTTGACAAATGTAAGTACAGGAAAACTCAGTATTGTTAAACGTTTAGAACCCATTAAATAACAAAACATAGTGGCTTAAACAGAGCGTACCACGAGATCATTGAAATCAGACAATACTGAAAAATTCATATTGGTACAAGAAAAATAACAGGAGAAATAGGAAAAAAGGTGAAAACAATAGCACCAACAGCAGTAAAGAACTAGAGACTCTATAAGGATTAAAGAGGATCAGAATAGGATGGAAGAATAAAAATATCAGTTACATATTGGTACGAGAGGAATGCTTTGGATCACCACCCGTTTTTCAGAAGTATGTAGGTTACCGTGAAATTTCACGATGGAAACAGTGGCTTGGTAATGTGATTATATATGAAAAGAAATTATATCACTACTCCATTAGTTCTCTTAACGTAAATTATGAACATTTTTCCACTGTCGACCTGCCTTAAGAGTTACTTGACTTGAATTTCTTGACCATCCATTGCAGCAACTCGGTAGTACTGATCTTACCTCCTTACCTGCCTGATACACTAACAGGTCGTGTATGAAAGCTGCTGTTTATTTTTCAGAACTCACACAATTACTCAAATACGTGAATTTTTAAACCACTTCCTACTGTTCACTACAAAGAGTGGTAGCAGGTGCAAACTCCTGCCAGTCTTACAGAAGCACTTTGCACTTAGAAGGTACAAAGTACGTATCATACATGGAGAAACTAATTGACAACTGGTTAAGCTCAATTATGGTGGCTTGTACATCAGTACACAGTAAAACAATATCATTCGCACACTCAGGAAGCTTATCAAAACTACCAGCAAGCACTTCCTTTAAAACCGTCTTCAAAATATCACCAATCGCAAAGTTAGTGAAGTTAAGCAACACTGTATAGCCACATTGTTGGATCCGAACAACGGGGAGAGGTGGCCGTATACCCGCACTCTGAGCTATCTGTGTAGAGCCTTTATTACATGAATATGTTTCTCAGACACGTATTTTTTAAGACACAATTCCAGGTTAGTCGGTTACGAATCGGTGGCTTTGATATCAGGTAACATAACTACTAATGGGTAATAATAAGCGTGAAGCTGCTTGACACTGATCGGAAAGCAGCCTGCCCCTTGCGATTCAATCTACGGGTTACGACTACTGTCAATTATTTCCTTGACAGTTGACTTTAAGAGTGTAGGGCTTGGTAAACAAATGCCTTTGCTCAAGTGGTCACACAATATTAGCACGATAAGATGAAATTAACAAGATTAATATAGTTTGACAAGATATTAAAAGGTATATATGAAAAAATGGAAATAAAGGTCTAAGATATACGAGTAGATGCGCCACTGTAGCCAATGTCTCCAGCTACTGGTCGCAATCATCGTACATACCTTAAGAGTAATTCGATGGAACAATTAAACTAAGAGTACAAATATGTGGGAGTCAGATACATTTAACTAGTACGTCTGTTCCGAAACAAAATATCCAAGGAATGACAAATCTATAGCGGAATAATCAGTTTGATAAATGCATACTATATAATGTATGATTGAGTACACGGGATGATATTTAAATTTAGAAAAGCATTAATCAGGAAAAGTATATTTCGAAATAGGTTTACCAGTTATCACTCCCATGATTTATCCCATTAGTTCGAAATACTAAACGATACAGGAGTGGACTGTACTTGAGTAATTTATTCGGCACGCATTATCGCGATAAACTATGCGAATAAACTAGAAGCGCTACGTTTTAAACTGCAAGTGAATGCTATTTATCTAAACCTTTCCTACCAAATAACTTATCATTTAACTCATCAGTTGATTTATGATTGGTGGTCGTATTTGTAAAATGCAGTTGCTGCTATAACACTACCTTTTGGGAACAGAACACTAAGCACGTTACGCAAGACTACACAAAATATCCACCGATTAATAACTACTACAATAAACTTCGTGTGTACACAAAGTGCATGGAAGTTAATTGAATACGTTAAAAGCATTGAATGTAAAAAAATATCCCAACATTCTCCATCTACCACTCAAAACCTATCTATCTGTTTCGTAAGTAATACTTTTAGAAGTGTGCGCGAAGTAAGCTATTTATTCATCAAATGAACGTTTATGTACTAGGCTTTCAACCCCACTCGTCGCATTACAGCTAGTGATAAATACCCAAGAGCCCAAAGAGAATTAAGTGGAATGACTACGAAAAATTATATCATAGGGAATTTGAGTTATTAAGAAAATTAGTGACATTGTGATAGAAACGCCAATATCACCTTCTGTAGACATGATCAACAGGAGCGAGAGATCATGCAGTTTTAAACCAATCTGCATTACCAAATGACTGAAGAACTTACATAATATATTCCAAGTCACTGCAAACTGAAGTTGCTACACCACCAACCATTAACCACGGACTCAACACAGTTTGTCCTCCACGAATGTATGTCCCGGCTTCCAATGCACAGTCCTTCAAAGGAACGAAATTTGTAAAACACAAAGTGACCTACTTTAAAACCCTCCATTAATAAGCGCGTAGTTATTTCGCGTTCATCTTGCGTCATTTCACGTGGAACACCCAGCAGCAGAAGTAAATTATCACAGTCAACTACACCCATTGCATACAAATCACTCAGTACATTACAGCACGTAATTCGACCCTATCATTTTAGTTTTTAAAAAGTATTTAATTTACCATGGTATAAGGATCATCAATAAGGGGATAAAAGAAGTCGGTTGTTTGGATAAGTTTTAAGTTATTTCGAAGGGGAACGACACAACAGTCGAGTTCTAATGCTTCGATGTTAAGATATATGGATGATAAGAATTCTGAACAGAACTTACCCAGTAACGGTTTATTCCCTGGGACTGAACGGGAATGAGGTTGATTTAGTGCCTCGAGCATCTTTTTCAGTTCAGCTTGAGGCACTTTACAACCTCATCCTCTCAAGAATGAAAATTTGGTTAGACGAAAGTCACTCCGCAGTCCATAGGATTCTGGATTAAAAAATCCGGTCAGTTGGCGACGGTCACCCGCACTCATCCGTTGATAAAAATAGGGATAGAAATAAACTATAAAAATGTCAATAATAAAAATACTCTAGTTGAATGTTAGGAATTTTTCGATACAAGTGAACGGCAGCGGTTGTAAGTTAACATTGTTATCCATTCACAGGTGTTAAATTCCGTTACTGACGTATCCTACACAGAACTATTAAATATGGCCAAAATGAATAATGAACTTCACTCTTCTTTGTTTTTATTATTATTATCACTAAGTTAACTTCTACGTCTACTAATGTGATTTTAATCTTGGTGTGCTTTAGTGATGACAACTTGAACCGATGTACACGTGCCAGGCTCTATGCTGATCACACACAGATACGTGTTCTCATTAGAGCGTGGTCAGGTTCTAAATACATTCCCCAGAATAGGTGATAATTCTCTACTGAGCTTTGCCAACGATACCTGATGCGGAAGTTGTCTACTTGTGTTTACCGTTGTGTTGATGTTGAGTGTCTCCATGCTAGATATCTCTCCTAATGTTTAAAGTTTGTGCTATCTAGAAATAACCAGTAGTCTGAACACTATTGCAACAAATAGTTTTTATTATTCGCTTGTTGAACTTGGATGCCAGACGATCTACCTTAGGGCTTGTCAGTGTGATTTAACCTACCAACTTGAGCATTAAAATCACTTGCTATGATCGTCATATATGAGTGCTTGGCCTTCTGAAGGAGGTCAGAGAACTCCATGTACAACTCGTCTTTTAATCAATTTGCGCTGCAGTCAGTGAAGGCAAAGGCAGAAATTACAAAAGGATATTGGCATGTATCCCTGTCTCCACAGGTTCATACTGTACCGTTTAGACGAACAGCATATAAACAACTGAAGACAGGAATAAACCCGAGAAGTGCCTATTCTGATCACAAATGTAATGCTATGCACATACCAGCACAGCTATGAGAACTTGCTGTCAGATCCGTAGATAAACGAAGAGTAAATCATGCTGTTTCTCCATATTGACTACGTGAAGTCAGGTGAATGACCACGCTGAGGTCTTGTATGTGTGTTTCCGAGACACAGAATGCATCAATAGCAAGAGGAGTTTTAACTAATGAGACTTGTTGGCCGATGTGATGTTCGCAAATTAGAAGTTCCGATATGAAGTTCATGGCGCGGTATGAGGATGGTATTCTGGGATATTTCCAGAACTCGAATAACTAATATTAGTAGCACACACAGAGAAGGTAGTGAAAGTTGAGGGTAAGAAGTGAAAGTGGTAGAAAGACAAGGAAGAGAATGGTTTCAGTCGTGAATAAGGTGATCTCGGGGGTTTCTAGAGCGAACCTTACCACCTGAGACGGGAATTCGTGAGTAAAGAATTAAAAAATGTAATTGAAGGAGCATTACAACTTCCATGTAAGATACTGGTAAACGTGATCGAAAATGGGAAAGGTGTTTCTATTTCAAAGACACGTCAGTTAGAATATGTATTTAGTGAGCGTTCCATTATATATTCTATTAAACTAACAAGCTGGAATTATTAGATAGTGTGACAGTTAGAAAGTAGATATGTGAGGCTTATACCACATAAGAATATATACAAAGTATTGTGCACATGTGTAGTTACAGATGATTTTTAGTGCTGTCATTCGACATCTAGTGGTTCTTCAACGACTATATTACAAGTGTCAGGCTTATTTTGTGGTTTTAGCTAAATAGTTAACGAATCCGCAATGTCGATGAAGATAACCCGGTTATGTTCATATACACTGTCAAGTAGTATAAGCCAGAAAACAGATACTTTGAAGCTTCGGATTGTACACAAACTATCCATGAAGTAAACTGAGGCTTGTTTTAACCACAGAGAAGTGGTAAATTCAACTTCCACTGCCTGAAAAATATGCATACTCATTGTAGGGAATCTTAGCCACTTTTATTGGGTGCTTCAGCTGACAAGCATGCTTTACAGATATCGTTTAAATAAGTATTCAGCTAAGCCTTTTAGATAGCTAAAGAATGTTTCCAACTGTATGTAAAATACACGTCCTTACACACATACATATGCCGAATCAACTCTTAGACTAATCAACTGCATGTGGTATTTACATTAAGATAAACTTGAACTCTAAATTTTGTGAGATTTTATTTGCCCCATCAAACCGGAAACGCCAACTGTTTCAACTTATTCATTAACGTAGCAGTGTTAGATGATAAAAGTGCCATTATAATGAACTGATACCAGTTAGCCAGAAGAAGCGACAAGACGTGACCTGCAGTAAACTATATTTATCTATAAAAGCCGCGTACAATATCAAAAGTGAGAGCAAAGCTCATCCATTTTTGTACACTAGCCTATAACAGATACGGTCACACTTTGATGTTCGTAGGACTGACTGATCAGTTTTCACACTTTATTTCTTACTAATTAGTAATTAGCCTGTGTTTACATGTCCAAAATCTTGAAAGAACGATAGGGTGTAAACTAATTCAACAAACGAATTCATACCTTGCTTAAACATTCGCCTTGCATTAGAGATTGCTTGGCTGGAAAGTACACGATTCATGTTTGTAAATAATTGCTTTGTCCTGACTGAAATCAACAAAAGAACTATCTAATGAAGTTGAATGTAGCATAGTAAGACTAGATTACGACGACTTATTAATTTTATTTTCATCATCATCAGCAGCAGCAGCAACGTAGAACCGGGCACAAACGCCTGTAGGTTCAAGTTGCCATACCACACTAGCACGACGAGATTATTTTAGCCATACGACTTCATGAGTAGTGTTTCCTGGCTGCTATCTATAAAAACGTGAACGAGATCGTGAAGAACTAGGAAAATATTGTTTTCGTGTTAAAAAGCACATTCTGGAGTGAAATGAGGCAAAAGATGAACCACTGCTTTAAAATGGAATAAATCAGTTTAATTACTATTTTTAAGTATTGCAGACTGATCGAAAATAGCGAAAATTAGAACAGGAAAATACCACATAAATGAGTTAGTTGTGGAATTAAGACCATTTCATAAATAGAACCACCCGTAGTTTAATTCAGCTGTATTTAATCAGTATGTGTACGGAATTGCTCTTATTACGTGCAAGAGGTAGGATGGCAAAAGATAGAAAATGGATTATAAAGAGACAGCTCACGATGAATGCTAATGAACCCGACAAGTGTTTTTTAATCTATCCGTCCAGAATGATCGAGTTGTGATTACAATAACTGGTTGATCACTTTAATGTAAGAGCTTGTGGGTAGAAAAACGGAGTCAGAACTTCAATGCTCGCTCTCTGATAAGCAAATTAAAGATGGATGCTTTCAGGGATGCTTTGGTGATTTATATATAAAACCAATTTGGCAAGATGATCGGGGTTATCTTTCATATCTTCAGTGATTATAAGGTAGTTCATAGGACTTCAGTAGCTGGTAAAACAGGTAGTTTTGCGAAGTCTGTGGTTTGTTTTTTTAAAAAGGTCCCGTCTAGTGCCTTTAAGAAAACTCGCAACTATACTTAAAACACGTGTAACAATGCTGGGCTTTGCGATGAGGCATACGCGAAATATATGTATTTCGCGTATAACTAAAAATAGTTAGGTTGAAAGGTATAGTACAGGGTTTTACTGCGTGTATACCAAAAACAGGTTTCAACTGAAAATCATAGCCAGCAACTTAGGATGAGAAATAAATCCACAGATCACCTCATGAAAAAAAGGAGTATAAATTAAGGGCTGCAGCTATGTCACGAACTATTGTAAGGTGGGCCGGTTCAGTGTCGTTCCTATGTATTCAGCCAGCAACAGATTGGACAAATCTTGAGACGATAAACGAACGATAAACAAGGTAAACAATTGAATAAACCAACTACGACCAAAAGTCAGTTAGATAACACAAAACCACCCACGCGCAAAACCTGACCTGGTGCTCAAATGAGCCACGCAAATGGTTCACTCAATATCCAATATTCAGTGTTTATATGTGACGGGCTTGTGTACACCATTTGATTTTATCGGACCGGATTCTTGATTACTTTGAGTCATTCTGATGAGCTAACATAAACTAGTTGGCTTCTTTTTCCTAGTGTCTAGGGGTTTCGGCAACGTTTCATGACTTTCGCAGGAAACGGTGAGATTTTTTTGGCTTATAGACAGAAGCCGTTTGAGCGAAACTTCTGTCTAGCAACTGTCTTCACCAGAGGTTATCATGGAGGATCCTTTTATTTCAGCAGGAGTAGCAGTTCCAATGACTTTTATTGATTCGGCTAGGGTTATATTCCACTGCCATCCAAATCCTGACTAAGCATCGTGGCAACCAATCAGTAGAAATAGCGGACCCTATCATTTCTTCCATATTGTTAGGCATTTCGAAGTACATGTTCAGCTCACTGCATATTCACGTTATTATTACAATGCTTAATGTTTCAGCATGCATAAACGTTATTTATCTGACATTTTACATGTTGATTGCATATTCTGCCGCTGAGTAAGATGTATTCCAAGGTTTCTTGATGCAGAACTGTGAACATTTTGTCATTTTAACGTGCTCTTAATTACAAAGGCTAGACTGCCCAGAGTGATCTCCGATTTTAGAAGGCAGTGTAGAGTTTTCGCGAAGGGGATAGACAGTATTCAGGAAATAAATTATTATTATTACTGGCGGCCTTAAGACGTTTTCCAGCCAATGAAAAATCAGTTTTAGCTCTTATTGGTTACATTTTACGAAAAAGTGATAAAGAACCCAAAAAATGTAGAGGGAATATAGAATTTTATGAAGGGAACTTGGTAGTCATTAAGTTAATCTACAGTGTGGCACTTGATACATTAAATGTTTATGTATGTAAGTAATTTTTTATCAGTCTTAACTTACTAGGTATCAGCATCATAGTCTGTAGCGTACAGATCTAGTTAAACTTGCAGTAGGATTTCCTGATAGATAGATAGATAGATAGTGCCTATTAGACTTTATGTGAGTCAGAGTGGCATATATTAGAATATTTGAAGCATCATTACTGAGTGCTTGCTCATGTCAGAACCATAGTATGTAGCCGTAAACATAAAACAGATTCCGCCCTACAGACAAGGGGTGGGTTTGAAATTTTCTCCAACACCCTCATACCTGCTGGCCGAAAGCCTCACCCTACGTTCTTTTATAATTTTAGGCTCGTAAATATACAGGTTCGATGGGAATTATGTTGCCATACTTGGTACTCAACCACACGAATTCTATTTTGGCCAACCTTATCTGAGTGGGCATCTCATGACAAGTTATACAGACTACTAAAGACTCACATTAGTAACCAGAGACCTGATTGTTATGGCTGGGATCTGTTAGGAGAAGTACGAGTTTCGAGGGGTGGAGAGCAGTATAGTGTCTGGTGGCTAGACGAGTG